>JAODXP020000006.1:17620403-17860403 GCA_027497455.2 Sardinella longiceps | reverse complement strand
AGAGTGAATTATATTGACACCATCACAGAATGAATAGCTACAGTTTGGCAATTAAATTTAAACTGTGACAAATTACTTCTATTATTTTCCATCTCTAGAAAACTCATGGAGAGCACGGAAAAGACAGGGAGAGGCCAAGAAGACATTTGTCTTATGATGGTTTGATGGATTTCTTATCATGTTGCAAATAATATGATATTATAAATAATACACAATCTTTATCGTGAAAGTGACATGAAATCATTGACATGCAATCTTTCCTTAATCAACGAAAAATGTGGTATTAAGCCTACTGTATGTCATCAACGGATTAGGGATTCACTTGAGCCTTACCATTGTGGATCAATTAGGAATAAGTGAGCTGAAATATGTTGAGTTAATTCAGAATGAGCTGTGGTGAGAATTCACCTTTCAAATAGTAGTTTTAACTCAGTAAAGGGCCATATGTCGTATCACAAATTCAAAGTCTATTTTTCAGTGAATTGCATAGGATTTTTAAAGGATTTTTAAATCCATTCAACATTTTTAAAAGTTTGAATCAAAATGTCAGACATGATCAGTTTCCACAAATATTTTCGGAGAATGAATGGCAGAAGGAGAGCACATTGGGCAAGGTCATAGGTCAAGGTCCTGGAGCGCAAGCAGAATCATGCACAAACCGTGTTGGCAGGACTCAAGCAGTATCTGGTGCAGCAAAATGCTGGTGCTGCAGCTAGCTCCAGCTGATTGGAAGAGAATGAGATAGACAAAGAAGGAGCATAGCTCAATCTTCATCACCTTCCTCCATGTTGAGAGATGAGTGACAATAAAATGTTGCACATAGAAGCCATTTATTATTAATGCATGTATTGATGCATGTATGCATGAATCTTTGCATCAATACATGTGATTTGTGCTATAGCACAACACCAAACTTCATGCTGCCGCTTCAAAATGCTCCCACTCTTCACAATGTGCAGAAGCCTATAAGGCTAGGAGAGAGAGTGGGTGTATGGGGTGTTACTGCAAGGTCTTTGCAAATGAGGCCATGCAGTACAAAGTCAGATATTTCTGTGAAATGCAACTCAGCGCATGTAGTAGCACCAAGAAACATATCTAAGTACAAGTTAATAATCCCATGCCATTTTCATGCATGCTCACAAACAACGACAAAGAGGTGACAATGCTTAGCATATATACCTTCGGGAAAAGAAAAAAAAAATGAAAAGTGCATCATTGTCATTCTGGTGGCGGCCTGTTTACATAAGTCGTCTTCCCCAAGTCACCCGCTCTGCCACACCGCTGCAGCTGTGCTTATGAACTTGGCTCCTAGGGGTGCTCTTACCTGGACAGGTGCCAGCCCCTTCCATCTGTTCACCTCTGCACTTACCTCTCCGCCAGGTCTCAACATATGTCGCTTGCACTGAAAGCACAGGGCTTTACAATCAATCAGTGTGCCACATGTTTCCACGGCAACCTCTGAGAAAGAGAGAGAGAGAAAGAGGGGGTGTCGATGCAAAGCCGTGAAGCCCCCACCGATAGCGGAGAGATAAATGGAGAGGTGGCGCCCGGAGAAATGTGTTGGGGGTCCGAGCAGAAAATGAGTTTGCCGGGCGGAGAGTTCAGATTTTCTCCAGCTGCTCCCTGATGATACTGGGGAAAGGCATCAATGATGGACACAGATGACCCTGAAGGCCTACCAGCCTGTTATCACATCAGGGGGATGGGGGAAGGAGGGGGGGTCTGGGAGTTGTCTTTCTTTCTTTCTTTCTTTCTTTTTTTTCTGACTTTAACAAGTAATATCCCACCGAGTGAACACAGTCCTTTCACAGTCCACAGGATTGAGGTGAAAATGAAATTCCCCAGTTCCCCCAGCTGACTTCATTATCCAAGTGGACACTTTCAGTGGCTTGTCTTCAAGGAGATGAAACTCAAAGTCAAGCTAGCACAAGAAATTGCAATTCTCTCAAGCTCAAAAGGTTCTTGAAAGAATTAATGACAATTCAAGATCATATAATATATTATCCAGATTATAATTGTATAATATCTGTGATGTATAGTATTGGAATCAGAACAATATTGCAAAATATGGTAATGAAATATAGTTGTTAACCATTCATTTAATTATTCATACACAGGAATACCTGGAAGTCAATGGCTAATATTAAGAAATGTCAATGCAATTGTGTAAGGCCTAAATGTGAGCAATAACTGAGTAGTGGTTTAAGGACTAGACCAGCTAGAGTAAAGGGCTCACCTTGTCTCTGTTGGGACAGACCAAATTACCATTAAACACTGCAGGTCCTGTCTATCAAGAGACATGGCCACTTGAAGATAATAATCTCTCTCTCTCTCTCTCTCTCTCTCTCTCTCTCTCTCTCTCTCTCTCTCTCTCTCTCTCTCTCTCTCTCCAAACGTGACTCTGTCTCTTTCTCTCTTCTCTCTCCCACACAGCCCAGCTGTGCTTCAGGCACTCATGCATTCCATGCGAGCAGTCTCCTCTCTTGAGTTAAAGAGCTGCTCTCACACACGCTGCACTGAGTGGGGGAAGTTCAAAAGCGTCTGCCGCATGTTTAACCTCCCCTTTTCTACACTTGATGATCAGCTGGTGTCAAATCCAATGAAGTCCCACCGACAGTCACCAAAAAAAAAAAAAAAAGATCCTGGTAATATGTCACATTTTCCCATGATCACACACAGAACCTCCTCCATGCTTCGACACTTTCACATTGCCAACACTCTCAGTTTGATTCCAGGAAAGGTTCTGATCAAGGAAACTTGACTGAAACGAAAATAGCACTTTATATCTTTATAAAGACTTCAAAAATGTCACCTTCCTTTGGGGTATGTCTGATGCTCTGTTACCATCATGATGACACCTCTGTGACATACTGCTGGGCTTATGCGGAGGACGGAGAGGGATTTTTTTTAAAGCATGGCAAAATGATTTGTGTTGCTAAACTACAGTATTAGAAGATTTTAGAAATTCTAACTCATTCTCAGTATTTTCAGTCACCTATTGTTGGAACTCTGTGGAATTGCTGGAACATGTTGAGAACTTCTGATTAGCATGATTTGCTTGTGATTTGAGTTTAATTTGCTTGTGATTTCAGTTTGAGTGTATGCAACGTTGAGCACATGCCAAGAAAGACCTTCAGCTGTTTCTCAGGGTCTTTAGTTCATTTTAACAGCAGCTATTTCTGTGAATGTTGATTCATGGTGACCTTTATTCCTTGCTTTCACACATGCCTGCTTGTTGTTTACAGACATATATTTGGCTTTATTTTAGGTTCTCCTCTCTTGCTTTCAAAAACATGCAATATGCTGGACCATTGCAGGCTTCTAGGAAACATTATACATCATGGTAACTTTAAGTGACACTTTCCAAGGAGAAAATAGCCCGTATAAGTATCCTTGTATATATATTTTTTCTTCCCCCCAAACTGTCGAGGAAAGGTGACCCTTTTTCAGGTACACACTTATCTCACTTCTTCAGTGCTCTTCAAAATGAGTGACCAGGACGTGTCCCAGTCGTAGCTTCACTCACTCAGTCTTCAGACGCCAGAGCAGAGCGAGCGCTGGCACCCGGGCCGTGATTTACGGCCCCCGCTCACAATCTCTGACAGACACGAGGCTCCCCTCGGCCCGCATGATAAACCCGCCACCAAATTGGATTCTTTTATTCCACATAATTGGAGCTGGGCCCCAACACCCCTTCCACACATCCCCACGCTGGAGTGAGCACCTATCTTCTTTTCATTCTCTCGCAATAAACTCAAATTTGCAGTTTGTCTTTATTAAACCCCTCCCTCATAGCCACAAACAGAAAGCAATCACAGGGATCGTCCATCAGCCTGGGCATGCTGTAGGAACACAGCCACAACAAAGGCCTCTTCTGCTCCCATGTGGAGGGGGAGGTGGCACTTTCACTGCCTTACTGTAGCCCTTACATAACCATACAGTGAGAAGTCTAGGCCTATCTATCTACAGGCCACTCGGCCACTTGGGGGAAAAAAGAGCCAGCACTACCGCCCCAAATAAATGTGTGTATGCTCTACAAGCACTGTTATCCTCCTCACCTCCATTAGAGGGCAATTAGGCATCTCAGATGGACAGTGTTGGGCAAGTTACTGCAAAACTGTAATGCGTTATTTATTACTTGTTACTGACATTATATAGTAGTCCCTTACATTAATATTAGTGTTTTGAAAATGTAAGTCGTTACATTACTGTTGCATTACATTTAAGTTACTCTTCAGGCCCCCCAGTAGCCTATGACCTTCATTAGTCCGTTATCAATGTTGAGAATGACAAGCGGAGACTGTAAATTTCTACATTAAGTCCGGCACAGCAAATGTTTTACCCTTGCTGACCTCTCAGTGATTTTTGGCGTGATTTTGGTGTATTTAGCAGTCTCGATTTTGTATGAAGGAAAAAAAACACCACTTCATTCCAAGTTAAAAATGCATTGTAACTTGAGTTACTGACAATTGTAACGAGGAAAATATTACCAGTTTTTTTTCTGTAATGCCTTACATTACCAAGTTACCACAAAAAGCAATGCTTTACAGTAATTAGTTACTTTTGTAACTCGTTACTCCCAACACTGCAGATGGATGAGGTCCTAATGGGAAAGGACCATCACACACCAGTCCGCTATGGTCACATTAACTGGACCTTTCTTTGACTATGGTGATGATTTAGAGGGCCATTCAACATCTAGTACATTATTAAATGTTAGTTCAGCAGGCCATTGTTATACTGTTCCTGTTGTTTAGTACTAAATGCACTAAATTCAATATGCTTACATGTATTTCTATTCAAAATGGAAATTTGGAAATTCAAAGGAAACAGGTATCCTGGGTTCAGAACTTTCAATACTTTGTATGATTTGACAAATGAAGAGTATATTGCCTCACTGTCTTAAAGGAAATGGTACTCCTCCAGCTGTTGCTTGACACTGACAAACAATTGCTGAACTATGTTTGTTGTTTAAGCGTTTTAATTGCTTAAACTTGTGAAGCATTATCTAATCCCTCAAAAAGACTGGCTGGAAATTGTAGGAAGGCAAAGTCTTAGTCCCATGTCACCGTATTTCCATAACTCATTATTGCCTGGCATTCTGACAAATGAAAAGAGTTCTTCTATCTCATTCAGAGACGGAAGTTAGCAAGGTTCTGCCTAAACCTTTCAAATTAAAAACTTTGCCCATGTCCCCTGATCAGTCACCCTCAGTCATCACAATTTTGCTGCATGCCATTGACAGATTTTTTTTTTTTCCCCCAATTCTGGTGTGAGCATTGAGATATGGTAAGATAGACTGCAAACGTTTTTTAAATTAAATAAACCATGTTTGGTGGTCCAGAACAAGACATAAAAATAATAGACTGACTGATGAATGACTTCAAATGTCTATTGACTAACACAGCAGGAAATGTAGCATCTTATTCCTGCATGACTCCCCAATTTGCATTTGTGAAAATAGAAAATTAATTGCTTATGTACAGCCAATGAAGTCATAATATCACAGCATTTGTTTTGGGAAATAAAGGAAAATGTGGTATATAGAGTTGTATGCGGTAGATGTAGGTGTCAGAATTCGATCATCCAAATCTATTCTGCATAGTTGTCTTTTCCTCGTCACTGAAGGCAGTTCTATTTTTTGTGACCTTATTGTTTTCATTGAAGAAAGGGTTAGAACCAAACACATACCCCTAGGTATTTATAGAAACAGGTATGCTTGCCTCCTCTGACTGAGAAAATAATTCAGTTTACACCATCATCAAAAACAGCCAGGAAAGGCAGTTAGATGGCCAACCGGAGATCTGAAACTCGATGAGGAACGTCACGTCGGTGTTAAAACTTTTCCTTTGCATGAGTGGCTCAAAATGGAGTCTCCACTTTGCCAAAGTTTTCAGTGACTGAAGCCTCAATTTACATCTAAATGTGAGGTGCAACCTGTTAAATCAATGTGTCTTTACAGGCCTATCCAGGTCTGTATAAATGAAGAAATATTAAGGAAGTATTTCCAATCGGAGGTACCCAATCTACAACTAGAGAAATGACAGGATTATAATCTCTTTGCTTATTTTGTGTTCATCATATACTGTAGCCATTGTCTGCCTTCTTTCACTGCCTGTCTGTCTTCAGTAACACTGAAAATAAACAGTGCAGTGATTAGGCATCTCTCTCTCTCTCTCTCTCTCTCTCTCTCTCTCTCTCTCTCTCTCTCTCTCTCTCTCTATCCCTCCTCCACGCACATAGACACACACTGCATAAATGCACACTTTACATAAGAGCTTTATGACGCCAATGCTTTGTAAACATTATATGAGAACATTAGTGATTTGGTCCAATATATCTAATGTCACCACTTCAGATTTATTTCCTTCAAAGAAAAATGCCCTGTGGGTTCCTTTCACATCTGAGAGAAGCCAAGCTCATCTGCACTCTTTAAGTTTCACTTTAAATTTGAGTTGGCTATCAACTGCTGCTGAAACCATTTACTTAGCCATGCTTTTTCATCTTATAACATCTAAAATCCTACATGTATCTCACATGTGATGTAGCTGGATGTAGAGTATTTCTAGTGACAGATGCACTGAATGAAAATAAATATAAAAAAGGATCAAAAGGGAAAACACATTTAGCTGTGAAAATCTCAATATTAAAGAAGCCTTATGCAAGTCCGGTTGTGCCATCCAGTAGGGCTAAGAAACGCTCTCGCTGATACCCCTGCTGCACACATCTGTCGAAGGATGGAGCTCTTTTGAAATGCATTGTGGCGCCATCCATTCCAACAGCTCTGTTGCGTCCGTCGAAAAGTTGAAAAATGTCAACTTTTCAGGTAGAAACGGATACGTCAACCAATCAACATTGACTACCCCTCAGTCAGACACACCCTCTGTCGTCCATCAACAGAAATTGCAGTGATATTGCAAGTGCAATATCTATGACGAGGAGGCACGGACAAACTCCTGAAGGGGTAGATTTTACTCCGGAACATGTCTATTATCAATCCCAATGAGTTCAAGGCAATATATAAAGGTACAATAATGAACATTGGAAATTTCAATCCTGCAATTGGGCTGTCCGAATTTATGGAAGACAGGCATGGACTGGCCATAGGGCATACAGGGCAATGCCCGGTGGGCCGACGGTCATTTTTGGGCCGGGGCTTTCATTTACTCATAATTTGCAGGAAGGATATTAGGCTAGTTTAATTAAATCTCTCATGTTCATGCAATATGTCCGACTTAGAGTGTTATTTGAGCTAGCCACAACGTTATTATTATTGAACAAAATCATGGTGGGCCGCCATGTCCAAAATTGCCCGGGCCATTTTTTGGTCCCAGTCCGGCCCTGATGGAAGACCTCTGTTTATGACCATATATTAAAAAAATAAAAATAAAAACCCTTAATGTTGATTCAATAGGTATGCATGGTTGTACTAGTAGAAGGCTAGTTACAGTAGATTGTCACTGTAGATTAATAGTAGTATTACATAATATTATTGAAGGTTTCAATAGGCTTGAGGTAACAGCAAATGACTCAGGAACAGTGTGTCCTGTTAATATAGCAAATACAAGCAAGATGATAACAGAGAAATGTAAAGAATTTTGGAAAAATGCAGCACCACTCATGTTAGAGAGGTCTAAAAATGCAGCCAGTAAAGCACATTGCCATATTAAGAGCATGAAAGCTTGGTTGGTGCAGTGCTGTGATTGTATTGATCCCGGGAGAAAAATGTGTTCAGTCATCTTGAATGCGCTGCAAATCCTCTTTGACAGTCAACTTATAGGAGTCAATGGTGCGTTCACTCTGTCTTTCTTGCTGTGTCAATAAACACTTGAGCAACATGCACTGACAGCTGTGGCGGGTGACATTGGTCCTCCAAATCGCTGTGTGGTTTTTCAGTGCTTGTTCATGCCAAATCAAATCTGTTTTTTTTTTCAACTGTACCATCTGACTACAGATAAAGCAAAAGAGAATTCATCTGAAGTTAAAAGCCTCTTATGTCAAAATTCAGCCTCAATCCAAGGAACAGGAATGGAGATGACTGTTGAGGGGAAACATTGCAGTAGTAAGATAAAGTGATCTGCTTTAAAGAAAAATGTGACTCAGAAAAATAATAGATGGGAAAAGTCATGGACAGAGATTTCCTGCTTGCAGATGAAGAAACCTAAAATGTGCTATGTTACTAAAGGACAAAAGACGAAGAGAGCCCTTTCTGACAGCTGACAAAAGTAACGGCAGATTTAATCATTCCTTTTTCATCACTGCTTATGAGCAGAGTTGTCCTACTTTGAATAAAACGACCGTATGCTTTATCAAATTAGTGATTAGAGATGGGAATTGATAGAATTGTATCAGTATTGATGCCATAGATTCTGGTTTTCTGTCTGATTCTTTATCAAATAATTATTAATTCATTTAATATTTTATCTCTTATTAAATACCTATATATGATAGAGAATATAGACAACTCACACAGAAGTCTACACAGGTTTTTTCTGTATTAACATGAGCCTATACTGTAGCCATAACAGCTTATTGGAATGAATAAAATCATGAATGAATGTGTCGTTTCTATTTTGCTTTCAGAAAGACCCATTGACAAACATGCATTGATAAGAGGAACTGATAATGTCAAAGGCATACGATTCTGGTGGATTAAAGCATTTGATTTCAATTTCTTCTCGCTTTTCTGAATCTCGATACATACTCCTATAAAGGCAAATGAAAAACAAATGCATGGTGATTCAGTCAGAATCCATAAACACAGTATCTGAATTACACAAGAGTTTTTAGTAATTTTTGCTACTTTTTTTTTTTAGCACTGTTTGTCTTCCCTGAAAACTCTTTATGGCTATCTGACATTGAGAATACATTTAGGGCATGTTGTAGGGAAGATTATGTTTGGTCACATGTTGCTGCTCTGATCATTGTCTACACAATATGGGATTCAAAGTCCTGAGTTCCATCCATCCCAGCTAATGTAGTATACAGCTTGAGAATACTACTGAGGTGTTTTTCCCGGCATAATGTAAAGCTGCAAGCAGGCATGCTTCCATGAAAATGATATGATACTTATGGAATGATATGCACTGTATGGCTGTGGAAGGGAAAAGACAGCAGTTCATCAGGTAATTCTATTCTTCTCCTGAGCCTGGTTGACAGTCAATTACATTTTTTTCTACAGAGGCTATTGTTACTGAAAGAGTATTCTGTGTGATCTCAAAGGCTGTCATTTCACACACACTTACCCAAAGGTCGGGTGTCTGTCAGAATACAAGAAGGGGCAGATTCTGGCTGTTGGTTGTTACGGTGCCTCCGTTGTCCCTGAAAGATGGAAATTTCCTCAGAGCATTATCCATTTTGTTTTCATGTTCCTTTTTAATAATAGTAAAAAGAAACACTGGGTTGACTCAATGTAAAGTGCTTGTTCACATTTGCATTCATTCGGGCTATGTTGTTACAGAAACCTTTCATTCCACTCACTATCTAGTGCAGTCAGCAGGCTCATGCAACAGGGCTATGCTTGAATGACTTCAAATCATCACTTTAACAATTAACATCAACTGTGAACACAGAAAAGTTCTGAAGAGGTCCAGATAGTCAGAGAAAGTCAAGGTTTCTACATCCATTATGAAAGCCTTCTACAGCTATGGAGAGTGTTACAGGTAGCATCATCACCTGTATGGGAACTCCATAGTTAGAGATTGTAGTACTCTGCAGAAAATAGCTGAATGCACTATATCATCCCTGCAATCATTCTATTCATCTATCATCTATTTCACATACATACTGCACACTGCACATAAAGTGCCCATATAGCTACTACCCATTCTGGAGCAGGCAGGGGAGATTCAGAGACAGGACCAATCAGTCCTAGAAACCAGCTGCTCCCTGATGATACTGGGGAAAGGCATCAATGATGGACACAGATAAAAAAAAATATTTATTTTCTTGAGGAGCAAAAACACAAGAATTTTACTCTCATATAGTCTACAACTATAATGAGATGTAATAAAGACTTTCTTGAATCTTGAAATCTTGAATCTTGAAAAGGTGCTAAAAGTGCTAAATACCGGAATGCACCTTTAATGTGTAATACATCATAGCCTATATGATGACTCATTTAATACCTACACGTAACATTTTCTTAAAATCTATGTAGGCTCAAACAGCCCCCCTAACAGCTGTGGGATTTCAGTAGGACTAAAAAAACAAACTGATTTGTTTTGCTGCAACTCATTCCTTTTATTCAGAATAGTTTTAGAGCCCTCTAATATGCCAGATGGGAATTCATACGAACCTCTCTGCCAGTTCAATAGATATATTCCTTGACAGAGAGGTTTAACTTTTTTAACAGGCATTTATGGATAATATAAAATGACAAATTTATTTTTTGCTTCTTTTTAAAATTGTGACGTGAATTTGATCACAGACGATACAATGTGTGTACCATTAACAACAGTTACGTTTGCATCAACACAGCAAAATCTAATTCATCCATTTCGTGACACTTCAGACCAAACCTGGACAAGTAAATATGGGCAAAGGAATAATCGTTTTGAAAAGGAATTTGGTAAAAAGTTGGGATCTATTTAATTTTACTGATACTGTTACTTCCCAAGGCTTATCAGTCCTGAAATGGATTTATACACTGTGGCTAAAGAAACACACACTGGAGTTACTAATCTGGTGTGCCTCTCACGTCTGGGACACAGACTGGAGGAACATCCAACAGGTTCAGTCAAGAGTTTTCATGATGGTAATATTTGCCCTATCAGCATGCTACGATAATCCAGGAAATCACCTTGTAGCATTTAGGATTAAAATAATTCTTCAATTTCAAAAATTATTGAATTATTTTTTATTTCTTAAAAACAATCTTCACAAATTGTATTAATGATTGTAGGTCACTAGGACACACATTTAATTTATATTATAATACACTTGAAATTATAAATTCAAGGTCATGGATAGTTTATATTTGATTTTTTTTCTTCTTTTACACACTGTACGTGCCACTTTGTAATTAGCCCCCATCCACAGGAGAGGTAAACAAGCCCACGTCCCATTTTCAGCCCATTTATTATTCCAGCTCTCTGGATCTGAATGAATAAGTGATCAAAGGCCAGCTGGCTCTTCTCTGCTGGAATCCACCAGCACAAGATGAGATAAGGCAGACTGAGGGAAAAGAGAGAGAGAATTGGAATGGCAATACTGACATCTGCTGGCAAAAAACTATAGATACTTCTGAAGTGAAATACCTCATTATGTCACTACAGAAGTCATGTCAGGTGAAGTGGATTTTGTTGTCATTTCAACCATACACACTGCTTTAAGGAACACTTTTTATCGGGTATGGCATGAGGTCATATCATATAGAATGCCATTCTGTCTATGATATCTATGAGTTGAAGCTCTCTGATAATGATCTGAGTCCAGTTCCCCAAAACATTCTTATTGACAAGTCTTAACTTATTCCTCAACATTTCAGGAGACAGGCAGTTGAGCTGGACAGGGTCATAGAAGGTCCTCAACCCATCAGGACAGATTGAATACTGCACATGACCTACAACAAGCCACTGATGTTAATGACTCTGCCCAGAGAATAGGAAACAGACTGAGGCAACAATGTTGTTTAGTGGGCCCTGTGCTGACCGCCTTGCATTAAAAATTCGCTTGAAAACCGCCACTGCTGCCCGTACTTTCCACAGATTAGAGAAGATTCACCCTGGGCATCTCTGATAAACATGAAAGAGTGTGGAGAAGACAAGCAGAATGCTATGCTGCCTGCAAATTCATTCAGCATGAAAGGTTTGGTGGTTGGTCAGTTATGGTCTAGGGAGGCATGGTGCTGTAGATCCTGGGTTCCCCCTGATGCATGACAATCACTGGCCTCATGTGGAAAGAATACAGTATGTAGGCAGTAACTTGGGAATATAAGAGTTGATACAATTGAATGGCTCTCACCATCACCTGACTAAACCATTATGTTTCAGTCCATCTTCCTTTTTACAGAAGCTCAGGGATGCCTTTACACGGATCTGGAAGAACATCTCACAAGACACCATCCATCTTTACGAGCCACTAAGTTGTTAAGCATTCATACAAGCGCCACACAAGATATTTAAAAGCATTTTGAGTTGCAAAAATTACATTTTGGCTAAATGGGTTAGCCTGCCACATCATTATTTCACTTTAGTTTTGGTGGTGTGTCTATGGAATGAACTCTGTAGGCTGAAAAGATTTATTTCCGTTAAAAGAGTCTCCTTTTGTCCTTTATTGTACTTTTAGGATTTTAAGGATCACATGTTAGCCACTAATAGATACCCAATTCATGGCTGTATTAGTCACTTGTAAGGCATGTTTTAACCAACATCAATCATTTGTTAGGCATGAATTCACATATTTCTTAATCATGATGACTAAATAGAGATCATGGCCTACTAAGTCCTTATTAAGCTTATATAAAGATTAAAGGCTTCATTCATCATGAAAAATAGATTTGTGAATACATGCCTAACAATGACTGATGTTGTGTAACAACACATGCTTTACAAGTCACTAATACAGACATTAATTATTAGTGTCTAATAGATCCTAAAAATAAAGTGTTATCTTTTGTTCCTAAGACATTGCCCTGTCTACTGTATATCTTTTTCACAATGAGATCATACAGTATATTTTTTATTTGAGCAGTGTAGTCAGATGAAACGCTTCACCATGGATTAAGTGGTGTTAAACTATATAAGAAAACATTTAAGACAGGCTAAGCAAGGTTAAACTAGACAAAGGGTGAATGACGGAATTTTCTGCTTCATTGCAGCCGTCTGCATCTCCAACTATCTTTAAGTGGTGGGTATGCTGGAGCCATACGTCATATGACATGAAACAGTTTAATGAGTGTAAGGTATTGCTAAAAACATTTCACAGAATTATTTGTAGACGATATACTAATATAATTTAGCTTTTCTTTCAAATGCAAATGTGGTGCTGTGATAGTTTGCTGTGGTGCTTGCAGGCCTAAAGACTGAAGTCACACATCAAATGCCATAATAGGCAGCAACAGACAATGTTTGAATCTGTTCAGAAATCAATACAGAAAGTAGCATAAGAGCAAACTGAAGTCATTTTTGTTTTGACTCTCCTGTAAATTTGGTGAAATGTCAGTTAGGCTGGGGAAAATGTCACTTGTGTTATTACTTTGAACAAATAAAGTGCAACATTTTTAGCTGAAGTGGAAGTGCATCTGTGATATTAATAACTCCAACATTATTTCTCAACAAGTAGGTAAACTTCAGCAATCCGCTACATATTCCAATAACTCTGAAAGTACTTTTTGCTGCCACTTCACTGCTAAAATGTGAGAGTGAGAGAATATGAAGAGTCCAGATGTCCATCTTCATATACTGTACAGTATATCCACTTACCCATGTCGCGTTTTGTGTTGTATTGATTTAGCTTTCCCTTGACATGTATTTTTAAGTAACTGTACGGGGAGCACCAAACTCCAAGGATTTCTACATTCCTGGCATGATAAGATGGAATGTGTGGGTGTCCCCAACACCACACCACCCCCACCTCTCTCTCTCTCTCTCTCTCTCTCTCTGTCTTTTATGCCATAGCCTCAAGGATACATAGAATTAAAAGAAAATGTTGCTAAATTATTCATAATAATGTACACATTCAACTGAGATTTGTTTACCCATACTTCATTAAACTGTATGGTCATGCAACATGATAAAAAGCATTATTACAAGACTTATAATATATTATGATAGTGTGTGTGTGTGTTTGTGTGTGTGTGTTTGTGTGTGTCTGTGTGTGTGTGTGTGTGTGTGTGTGTGTGTGTGTGTGTGTGTGTGTGTGTGTGTGTGTGTTCAAATTCCCTCTCTGGCCTTCAAGTGAGATAAACCATATATATAACTTCTGCTTTGTTAACAAAAAAAGAATTATAAGTGACATTTTTGAGATGTCCCACAATTTTTTGCACTTTTTTGTGTGAGTGAGTGAGAGAGGAAGCAGTGGTATGTAATGTAATCGGATAGCTGAAGTGTGTATTCCACGAGTGGGATTTCCACAGGCCGACACAACTTGCCTTGATTCCCATGTGTGACAACCAGCAGTGGGATATTAGAAATCTCAACAGCCATTCAGAGGTGAGGTGAAAGATGCTCCACACAAATAAATTAGAAAAAAAGACAGAAACATGAGTCAGTCTGAGTCACTGAAGACAATTTGCCTACAAATTCAAAGCATTTACTGTTCCTGAGATCAGAACAACTCATCTAATGTGATGAGTCCCATGACGTCCAAACTGAGACATACAGACACAGCTCAATTGCACCCTTCAAAGCATCATGAGAGAAAAGCACTATATTACTGTACTATACCTGAGGGAGTCTTAGTGGGGGCGGGGGGGGGGGGCTGAGTTATCCAAGGGGTAAGGGGGGCCCATGACCACAGCTTTGCATAGGCCGTAGAATTTAATGCTATGCCCCTGGTGACCTGGAGCAAGACATTGTTCTCTGCATGATGCCACAAAACAGGCTCAGATGAAAAGTGGTTGGTACCCTCACATGTTCCACAGTTAGCCCAAATAGTCTACTGCCTTATTCCGTAATAGCACCTGTCTGGCTGTCTAAATTTCCATCATGGATATAGGCTACAGTCCATTGACCAGAAAACCAGCACCCCCCCACAGATAAGCATCCTATCTGGCACTGGCACTGCAAAGGTGGCAGATGTCAAGAAAGAAACAGGAACACTGTTGTCAGGGTAAGAGGTTGGAGACTTATGGTGCGGGTCAGTGCAAATATAATCTTGCAGACTACTTGTGAAGAGAGATGGAGGTTGGGTTGAGTGGAAGGGCTGAGAGCTGGGCTCATTATAAGTCTACTGGTGTGTCAGGCTTTTGTGCTTTGCACGTTTCTTGGCCAAGCACCTGAGTGACTTATCTGTGTTGTCGGTCAATGTGCCCTTGGCTATTTTGGTGCACAGAAACATGCACATTTTGGTCGCCTGGATGGGTGAAATGGGTGAAAAACAAAGTAAGTTACAGTTACACTGTATTCAGCTTTTTTCTATAGTATCCTGATATGAGTATGGAGATATTGACTACAATGCATCAAATAATGTAATTTGTTTCTTAAAATCCATGGTAGTTGCATGTGGTGCTATATCAATCAACTTGAAATACTGATGCCTATAAATGAAATAAGCGCAAAGACCATAATGTCATACAATTATTTAAATGCTTAAGCTTTCTCTTATTCAGCATCTGAATTAGTCTACATTTTGCATTATAGGTCTGCCAGATTCATAAACTTCTTTAAAATCTGAGACAGGTGCACTGTGATTGTTGTGACCCTCGCGCTGAATGAACGGGTAAGTTTGTATCTTTGTCGAGCACTTGGTGAGTGAGTGACGTCGAGCCTGCAACGCTTTGAGCGCTAGTTGTCAATTCTTTAGGGAAGACAGGACGGACACTGTGTTCAGTTAACTTCTAAGGCTTAGGTTTGTGCCAATTTTGATAAGGTTTATAAAGAAAAATATCTGAAGTAACTGCTCAGTATGCTTTTGCGCACTGTCTCGTTGGTGGTCTTGCTGTGGAGTGTCCGCCACGCGAGCACTATCTGGACATTCGAATGTCCATCGGTCTGCCAGTGCACCTCGGAAAAGTTATGCTGTACGAGAGAGACACAGGAGAGATCAACAGTTCCAACTGTGAACTTGTAAGTGTTTGCTTCGAGTGGATAACTATAAACAGGCGATATTTGTGCTTCAAATCGTTATTTCCTGTAAACGGCAGGTTTCATTTCAAATCTTATCTAATTCTCAGGCGAATTTTTCATCTGCCACTGATGGAAATCCAAAGCAGTTCTTTCAAAGGCTTAATCAACATATCCAGGATGTAAGTATTTACCAACTGTATAGCTGTCTGTGTAATTCGTTGAAATTGCTCGAAAAATTGCTGTGGAACATTTGAGCAATAGACAAGCTATTATCATGTAGCATTTAACCTTCTTACCATTTGGTGAGGGCTGATGGTTATTGATTTTTACGTATTTCTTGATAAGGCTATCCTGTGTCCACTGGGGTATGCATAACTGCTTAGTCTACCTCCGAGTATCATCTTAGTACTTTGTGAAACATTTTTGCATTTTCTTTCTGGTATGTGGTAAACCGGTGCGCTGTGGCAATGCGCTCTCTTAAATGATTCAGATACGGTGTGTACCACCAGGGAAAATCTGATTTGCATAATGACCCTACTGAACGTGAGACCACTTTGAGACTCCTGTGCTGATATGCCTTATCTCTCGCAAACATTTTCTCTGTGGTTTTGTCCAATATAGTTCTAGACATTAGGTACCACAATAATGATGCATGCCACAAATAGATTTTGATTTTGATTTTTGACTAAATTAGGATTAGGCCTACAACAATGTTAGGCTATAATAAATTAGACGTTTTTTCGTCCATGGTCACTCATTTTTCTCAGTGCTTTTTTTGTTGTTGTTGTTGTTTTGGTTTACCATATCTTTAAGCCACATTCTGGATTCATAAAGTCTCTTCAACTACTAAAGCCATTTCTGAGGTTAGACCGTATACAGCTCCCATCAAAAATGATGGTGTTTCTTCACAATGTTATTCAACAACTTCTCACAAGGTTGAGGGGCATGTCCACTTTTGTAATAGAATTGCCTGTCCAGCTGTCATTTTCCAAGTCCTAGATGGGGTGCTTTTCAAAGTCATTACTCTTAAAGGCACCCTCTCAAGAGAGAAACGGCAGGGGAACATATGACTGTGACAGACAGAGCCATGCCCCATGGCGCTCCTCTGTCTGTGTCACACTGTATGAGGTGGTCCAAAAAAGCAACTCAATAATAGTCTTGACAGAGACAGCTTTTTATGACTTGAACTGGGACAAACCTTTTTGTTGATCGCTCTACTGTGTAAATACCTTTTAAAAGTGCTGTGGTTGAGCTCAGCTAATTGGGATAATTGCTTTAGCTGAAATGCAGGGAGACAAAAGATGGGTAAAATAAACAGTTTAAAAGTTTGGAGGTCCAAGATAGGATTGAAATTATGTTAATGGTTTGCTTAAGCGTTTGCTAATTATACTTTGTAGTGGTAGTCTATTTTTGTACAGTCACAGGAAATGGAAAGTGTGTGTGTGTGTGTGTGTGTGTGTGTGTGATAGACTACACCTGCATGACACAGGTGCCCCCTTCAGTGGGATTGTAAAACTTACAGATTCATCTTGCATTTGTCTGCACTATAGCTCTAGAATATCTACCTGTAAGTAGTTATGTGAATATGAAAGGCATACGGCAATGGAAGGCTTATGTTTTACTTCAGCATCGAGAGTGCTTCACTTGTTCTAATCTTGCTTCAGTCTCCAAGAAATGCACTTAAACAAACTACAGTATATGCAAGTAAACAACTACAGTGCAACTGACCAATATTATTGGACATAGTGAACTCAGTGCAATGTATCATCATTTTTATCTTTTTCTTTTCATCTGTCTTCAGAGAAATCTCTCAAAGTGTGTCACTTAGAAGGATAAGGCACCAGGCATTCCTTTCTTTGAAATCCCTGACAGAAATGTAAGTGTTTCATTTTTTCCCCCCTTTTTCCAAGACGTAATGACTTTTGTTTCAACTGTGTTTCTGGTTTAGTCCTTGTTACACTGTTGTCTATCTGTAAATGTGACATAAAAGAACATCACCTCACCAATATGCTCATTGTTTCAAAACCAGAATCCTTCATCTGCTTTTTTGTTATGTTTTCTTTTCCAGTGAAATTCGGAACATTAACCATCTTGTGACAATTGAGAATGGTGCTTTCACTGATATACCCAAACTACGATATTTGTAGGTATATCCAGATTTTTTTTTCAATGTCTATGTAATATGTCATTGCCAACTTTTCTGACTCGTTTGCCTGTTGCCTTCCAGGAGCATCTGTAATACAGGAATAACACATTTTCCTGACCTCTCTTCAGTTTCCTCATTGGAGATGAACCTTCTGTGAGTAATGCCTGCTGACTAGTGGCCCTCTGTACCAGCAAGCCAATCATCAATAGAGAATTGCCTTAGAAATATTTTGCAATCTGACCGTAAAACACATAACATGCTTAATGAGAATATAAGTCGCTTTATTGGCAGTCTATTTCAGCCCAGAATGTAAGCACATGAAACTTTGGTCGGTAGATCTGTTTGGGTATATTTTAGTCAATTGTGTCTATAGAAAACAGTACAAGTTATTCAGTTCTCTTCTTGATGTGACAGTGGATAAGTCCTTGATTAAAAGTGACACAGTTGTGGAAATAGAATGACGTGCACAGTTTGATTGAACAATCTTCATTTTTTTGCAGAGAGTTATCAGATAATTTGAGATTGGAGAGCATCCCACCCAATGCTTTCACAGGCATATCAGAGTACAAGCAAATGTGAGTACACTATGAAGCTTTTCAGATATGAGCATACTATTCATTTCCTGGTATGAAGTAGCCCTATAAATGCATGTCGTCTCTAAAGGCTTGAAGGGTTATGCGCTGTCCCATTACTACCGCTTCCCCTTGATTTTAGCCCTAACACTTGGTTTTGCGCGTTCACGTGTAAGTGTAGTGTGTCCCAATACTTTTCAGACCGAGGGCTAGTGGCTTTCAGCCCTTCAAATAGCCCCTTCAAACGGAGGGAGGTCGGGTGCAGACTTCGAACTAAGTGAAGTTTAAGTGAAGATGAAATTACCCACGATTCTTTGCAAACTCAATCAACTAAACAACTAAACAAAAATATTGCACGTCGGTACCCGATCTGTGTCCTAATGCACGAGCTGTGTCCCCGTTCTCTGGATAAGAACTTCAAAAATATAGCTACTATTGCAATTAAGCATGTATATATATTGTTTAATGTCAGGATATCCAGTTTGATGTAAATTCAGTTGAATTCCGCTCTGGTGTGTTAGAACATGACTATTAAAAAGATCTATATTTTTCAAAGTGCGCCAATTATTCATCAGAATTACAAGAGCATCTCATGTGGGTGATTTTCTCAATGATAATGTATGGATTGAACAGTTTACCCCAGTTTAGAGCCTTATGTTCCTTCAGTCTTAACGGTTGACGTGTAAAACACCTGAACACTTTTTTACGCAAAGTGCTGTCCCGTTTCGTAGGTGGAAAACTGCACTTTTTACTACATAAAAAACTACACACTACGAAAACAAGTGCTAGTGTTGGGGAAGAGTAATGGGACTGGGCCTTATTCATTGATTTACAGAAGACATAATTTACATTACATCATTATATTTGAGTGTAAACATTTATTATAAATTTCTTTAATATTTTAATGTGCAAGTAGCCTAATTGTTAAGAATAATTTAATATCTTATATTTTCAGGAATCTTGTCAGAAATGGATTCAAGGAGATCAAGTCACATGCCTTCAATGGAACCACCTTGGAGAAACTGTAAGCATGAGGCATGAACCATGATCCATTTTTTTTACTTTCACAAAGCCACTGTCTCTGTGAATTTCAGTGCCAATCACTGCTACTGAAGGGACTGAGATATCATTTATCTATGTGACAACCAAAGTGAACATCAACACAGACAAAACACAGACAGTTTGTTGTTATTTTGAGTTTAAATATTTGCTGAAGAGTCCAGACAGACATTATCAGTGACCTAAATTGTGTTGAAATGAGGTTAGAAATGAAGTTGCAAAGGGTTCTTAATTTATGTGGACAATTCAGTATGAGTGTGTGACAGGACACGAGCAAGCAGGCCATATTGTTCATATTTTGAATTATGTGTTGCATGTTATATTGTTGTATGTTACTTCATTCAAATCATACTCAAAAAATCAATGGAATTGCCCACATATGCAATTGTTGTGTGCTGTACTGCAGTAAATATGACTTGTCATTTCTGCCTCTGCATCAGGATTTTGACAGAAAACTGGAATCTTCACAAAATCCATGATGATGCCTTTGAGGGAGCAACTGGACCACTAGTCCTGTAAGGAAACTGATGCATAGTACATGATACAATGAATCTTGCTGTCAGACCAAACTTATTAGACCTAATTGTTAATGTGTAAAGATTAACTGTCAATTGTGCCTATAAAAATTAATTTAATATTGTAGTTAGGCTTAGTTTATATGAAACTACAGTGAAGTCCTTGACGTAACTGCAGAATCTCTACTGTAACTGTCTTGCATAAAAGATGGCAAGGTCTTATTGCGGAGATTTTTTTTTTTTTGGTTGTTGCTGTTTTTCTGTGTAAACAATGATATGAATGGTCACACATCCAATGCTGCCAGTTTACATTTGGTCAAGAAGGTTTTGATTTTCTGAAGGTTTGTTTGTTTTGTTTTGTTGGAGTTTATTCAAATTTATGAATATTTTGTACATTTCCTGCATGATAACAGAGTAGCTGATATGATTATAATTTTTTCTCCATTGCCTCTATACACAACATCTACCTTATCAAGACTATATTGCCCTAGATTTTGGTGCAGCTATTGTCAAGCTATCACCACATACTCTCCAGCAATGATTATAATGTACATGGTGTCCCTTTGTGTTTTATACAGTAATGTCTCCTCCACCTCTCTGAATTCCCTCCCTGCACGTGGCCTGAGGTTTGTGAGGATGCTGCTTGCACGTTCCACCCCTTCTCTTAAGACACTACCACCACTGGAGAACCTCCAGAACCTAGAGGAGGCACATCTCACCTACCCAAGCCACTGCTGCGCATTCAACACCTGGCGGAGAAAAAACAGGTAAAGGTTCCCCAAGGTCTTTTTTGTTTTCCTTGCCAATGCTAGTCCAGGTTCATATCCGCAAAGAATTATATCCTAGCTCTAAGAGAACTCCTAAATGATGCTAAAAGCTGTCAACTAAGCAAGAGTTATCTCTTAAAACTTATTTACAAAGCTGTCTGAAACCTACTTTTAGTTAGGATAAATGGCGACTCTTTGGATTAAATAAAAGCTTAGTTGCATGGTTGACGTTAGCTCTCATGCACAAGCCTGCTTGCATTTACATCAGTGATTGGTTAATGCGTGACAGGTCTGTGCAGGTAGGTATGTGCTGTGCTATGGTGCTGTGCTGCTGTAGGTGCATCATGGTGAGTGAGTGCCAATAGAGATATGAAGTAGACCAATTCAATTACTAACTGTATACTACTTTGGTAGTTTCTCTTAAATATGCCTGTGAAGAGTTATACTTTTAGCCTTAACATCCTTTGTGAATATGGACCCTGATTATCATAAATAGACCACTGGACAAGGGAAAGGGACCCAGGACCTTTTTTCTTAAATGTAAAGCTAGGTTCTACCCAACAGTTCACTGTTACCCTTGTTCCTTCAGTCAAAACTAGGAAATGGTTTTGCTTGGCATCCTTTGTGGTGTTAATATTCAATACTTTTCTTTCTCCTCACGCAGAGAAAATCCTGTCCTTGCCTTCTTCAACCTGACAAAGCTGTGCAGTGAAGACACAGGAGCAGACAGCATGTAAGTCTTTCATTTCATGTGGGTGGAATAAAGGGGAAAACAAGGAAAGTAGCTGCAAAGGACAAACAGTAACCAGAAATGTGTGTTATATTCCAAGCATTAAAACACTGACTGCTCGTCTTGCCTACTACTGTATATGCTCTAGTACAACAAATAGCCCAAGATCTTTTTTGTTGACAGATGTAATCATCTTCTCCTCAGGGATCTCACCACTGATGTTTTGGTTGATCTGACTGAAATCAGTTTGCACTACCCAGACCTTGAGCTGTGTGTCAGCAGCAACTCTCCCATCAAATGTACCCCAGAGCCAGATGCTTTCAATCCCTGTGAGGACATGCTTGGCTATGGCTTCCTGCGCTCCATCACCTGGGTGGTCACCATCTTTGCTGTGGCAGGCAACCTGGCGGTGTTGTTCATCCTGCTGTCCAGTCACCAGAAGCTGACCATCTCCCGCTTCCTGATGTGCAACCTGGCTTTTGCCGACCTCTGCATGGGTCTGTACCTGCTCCTCATCGCGACCATGGATTACTACTCGCGAAAGGAGTACTACAACCATGCCACCGACTGGCAAACGGGTCCTGGCTGCAAAGCGGCTGGCTTCCTCACTGTCTTCGCCAGCGAGCTCTCCATCTACACTCTCACTACTATCACCCTGGAGCGCTGGCATACCATCACCCATGCCATGGAGATGGAGCGAAGGCTGAAGCTGCGCCATGTGGCCCGTATTATGGCCATTGGCTGGATATTTGCTCTCCTGGTGGCACTGCTGCCCATGTTGGGCATCAGCAGCTACACCAAAGTGAGCATCTGCCTGCCCATGGATATTGAGAGCCCAGCTTCTCAGGGCTATGTGGTGGTGATGCTCCTGCTCAACGTGATAGCCTTCTTGGTGGTGTGCGCTTGCTACATCCGCATCTACAGAAGCGTGCGCAACCCAGAGCTGGCCGGCCGCAGCGGCGATGCCAAGATCGCCAAGCGAATGGCCATATTGATCTTCACGGATTTCCTGTGCATGGCCCCCATATCGTTCTTCGCCATCTCAGCAGCGCTGCGGATGCCCCTCATCACCGTCTCGCACTCCAAGATCCTGCTGGTCCTGTTCTACCCAATCAACTCGCTGTGCAACCCCTTCCTGTACACCATCTTCACACGGGCGTTCCGTAGGGACATCTGCCAGCTGCTCAGCCGCTGTGGTTGTTGTCAAGGCAATGCCCACACCCACCATGCCAAGGCTTTCCATGCCCGTCCCAGTATGCCCAAATGCAAAACTCCCTCTAAGAAGCCCCATTCCTTTCAGTTTTATGCGTACCACATCAAGATGCAAGGCTGCTTCCTTAATAAAGGGCCCACATGACCAAGTAGGGGCCTTTTTACGACAGAACTATGGACATTATGTACTGAAACTAATGTTCTCTACATTGGTGCTGTTTATACAATGTATATAGTAATTTTGTATATTTTTGTATTTTATTGAATAATGGCCATAATTCCGTACCTAAGTGGATTGTTGTATAAAAAACATGATAATGTGAGCAAGCTGGCCTATCTTAAATGGACGCTTCTCTGACAATCAATGTTCCAACCAGAACAAAGTGTATTCCAAGATACAGGGATAAAATGTGAAGCTTTTCAGTTAGCCTTTTAGGCACACAGCTTAATCACCACTTAGGAGGTGGAAAAAGGGAAACAAAATCCCAGGTGTTCTTGGAAGTCTGGGTGGAGGTTCCGTGATGAATGGGGCAATCACAGGCTCCTCTGTGTACACATAGGGCCTGGCCTACTGTCAGACAACACATCTGAGAAGGGGTAAACCTCCTCTACACTAGAGCTCTTTTTAACAAGCAGTGGAAGAGCATCACCTGTGGTCTCACTGTTGCTTGTTAAAATTGATCAAATCAAACCACCAGAACCACTATGACTACCATAAGCTGCCACTGCCAGAGCTGGTCATGCATACATGACAGACACAACATTGAAACACATGGATACACAAATCCCAAGTGTCTGCCGAAGGGGAACCCACATTGTTGGTCACAAGAAACTGATATCAAGTATTGTGGCTCAATGGAGATTGTTTATGGTTCACAAACAGGTTAACTGAAAGCAGTGACATTACTGTGCTTATCACCAACTGGTCATTTAACAAAGCACAAATACAAGTTACACTACAAGTGACCGTACAGGAACACTAAGGTGACACAAAATATCTACACTAGACACTATACAAGTACTGATACAAAACATGCAGGTTTCAAGTAAGGGAGTTGTATGAATAGTGTACTATTTATAATAGGATATCTCAACCTTCATGGTTGGCTGCAGCAAGGTGCTAATCTTTATGGGTGGCTTACCTTGTCCTAGATTACATTTTTTTGTCATTCTTTTTTTCTAGTCTAGGATTTGTTAGAAATAACAAATTATTTTCCAGCAGAGATTATCTGTATGGGTTGAAGGAATATGCTGGTTAGGTTTGATGAGTATGAAACTATGGGAACTATAGAATGGGAGAACATGGAACTCAAATTTAAATTAGGAAAAGATGCATGATCAGTCAGTGTATGATCCATTTCCTCACCAGAAAATACACACACACATACAAAGAAGCCACAAGAAAGAGAATGTTGAGAGCAGCCACCGTTTCATTTGGAAAAGAAAATATGACCATCATAACTATAAGTCATCATTTTTTACAAAGACTGGAGTTAAACTTCAAATAAATAAATAAATACACAAAATCAAACACAAACTCTTCTCATCAATTTCAATCAAACTGGCTCTCTTAGGTTATAGTGTGAGCTTCCAAGATAAATAAATAAATAATAAATCTAAACAAAATATAAGTTACTACAAATAAATATACATATAGTAAATATACAATACAGATAGTAAATTATAATTTCAGGCAGCACATTTCACAACATATTTTTTTAAATCCTAGCCATTTTTTCCCCAGCTGCACTCTCTCAATATTGATCTACAAAGGCCTTGTTGTCACATCTTCGGTAAACCCTTACCACTCCGCCTCTCCAATTGCCCTGGAGAAAACATAATCCTTTCCCCCGTAACACATGACTCCATCTCTCAGGTTAAACTTCCAGCGATTCTTACTACGATGGATCTGGTCAAGACATAACATGCTTGGTAAATTGGTTTATTCATTACAGACTGACAAATGTAACCTTAAAATAAACTGAATTGGTGTCTATTAAATACCCATCTGCCCGAAATGGACCAAATGTATGTGCTTAAGGATATCGGATCACCACCATCCCATCGCAGAACATAACTACTCAAGACATCCAGGACTACAGCTGTGCAACATTTACATTGTGGGCATGCCAGTGTCACAGTCATGGTGCCTACCTTCTCATACTGGCAAACAATCACATTGTCTGTGTCAAAGAGATCTGGGATGTCCTGTTCGCTCACATCATCCCCAGAGTTCAGTGGGTCCAGCTGTGGAGAGATTGAAGGTCTGGATGAACAGTAGGAATGCATTTTGTTGAAGCAGAAGCCCTTTAACAACTCATTCCTTTGGCGTTTTCAAAATGACAACGTTACAAGACGTTTAATACGTCACCCAAAGGGATGAATGGGAAGTGTTACGTAACTTACGTTACGACTGCTGAATTTGCCCCTTGTGTGTGGACCACTGCCATGTACAGTTGTGCTTAAAGTGACAACATGGACCATTAACAGATATGCACATCTTAAAAGTGTAAGTATAGGCCTACTACACTGCCGATGGAACTAGCTGGTATGTTTAAGTACACTTAATCATGTAATATGTCATAAAGATGTCATATTTGAAGTCTGTGCAAAATCATTCTGCCACATTCACATTTTTCACTTCTAGAACAATGTAGAACTGGACTGCTCAGACTAACCTAAAAGCTAGTTGCTTTAGACAATGTGGTAACATCCATAACAAGCAAACGTAATAAGTTTCAAATTTCCATGAGCAAACCAACTTCTGACTATTAGTTAACCTAAGTTTACTTATAAAAGAGAATTGAAATGTTCAATTCCCATCTTCAAACACTCTAAGTGTGGCTCCGTAATGTGCTGTGGCAGAGCGGTAAACTGAAGCAGACCCCTGCCTTATGATTAGACTTCTCCAGAAGACATTTTCTGTTCCATCTCCTGTTGAACATAATATCCACTCTCCACATCTTGCCCTACCCCCTAATTATCTCCTACCTCCTCTACCACCTCTTGCTGCTCTATGTCACTGCCTGAGGTGCTGCTGCTGTCCTCGCTGCCGCCTGCCTCCTCCAGAACATGCAGGGCTTCGGCGCTGATCATGCCCAGGAAGTCGTTCTCTCCCACCGCGCCGCCGATGTCCACGTCCTCCTCTTCAGAGCTGCCGTCGCAGGCCCCATCCAGCTGCACGATGTCCTCCAGCCCGTCGTAGTCGAAGTCCCTCATCAGTTCCATCTAAGCACAGATGATAGAGTGCTCTGTCATAATACTATTTAGTTTAATACCCAACAATGTGCTTTAATACAGCCCCTACCGCCGTCGTACACACAGCCCACAGATACGGGGGCCACAGGCAGTTAGTGTAAAATGCTTAGTGTCATTCACCTTAATGGCTTCATCCAGTTGGCTGCCAAGGCTGGAGAAGGCTGTAGAAGGCTCAGACACGGGAAGTCCTTCAGGAGTCTCCTCCTTCACCTCTTTCTCAGGTGTGTCCACACCACCCATGCTCTCCTCCGCTGCCTCAGGGGCCTGTGACTGACTGGGAATCTCTTTTTTGAGATTCAGCTCGGCCTGAGGGCTGAACTCAATGCCCTCCAGGGTGAATTCCCCAGGACTCTCTGGTACTGACTGAGGAGTCACAGGAGGAGGTGGAGGCGGAGGCTTTGGGGCTAACTGAGGAACAGGGGTCTGAGGGCCTCCGTCCACAGCTGCTGGAGGAGCCTGCGCCTGCTGGCCTGCCTGAGTGACTGCTTGAGTGACGGCCCCACCAGGCTGAGGTCCAGGGACAGTGGCTGACGATGAGGCTGTTAGCACAGGCTTTAAGATGGTGGGCTTGGGTGCTTGCTGGACAGTGGTCTGGGCCGGCTTGGGGCCTGGCTGGGGATGGGGTGGAGCAGGGGGGACTTGCTGCCCACTAGACTGAGGAAACACACGGTTGGATCTCGGGGCCTGAGTCACCACCACAGGTACATTTACTTTGTAAAAATGGCCTGATGGGTCACAGACAAATAAAATCAATGGTTTTAAAGGAACCTCATCCCACAACGGTAAAATCTCCATTCATTCATTCTTCGAGCCAAAATAACAGTTTACTCAGATTTCAATTTATTCAAACATTTTCATTCATACTTAGGAAGTGCAGGACGTCCAACACCTTGCCTATTATTCTAATGACCTCTTACCTGAGGCAGTTTGCAATGTGACTCCTGCGGGGATGTGAACTGGATATGTAACTCCAGGTGGAAGAGAGAATGTGGTGACTGCACCAGTACCGCTCTAGGAGAGAGACAGCACACAACAATATGAGGTCAACATCAACACCACAAGCCTCCCTCTCCAGTCCCCAGCCACCACTAATGATGCACAGTCTCTGGGATTTGCTGCTGATGCCATAAATAGAAACAAATTAAAAGCAAGGCAGGATTAAGCATAATCACCTGCTGCATTTGATGGGACACATCACAGAAAAAATATGCAAATAAATATATGTATTTTGTGGTGGTAGATCTGCCTGCTTTATAGGTTATCATGCAAATATGACTAAAAAAGGTGAGATTTTCAGATATTCCAATCTGAGATTCTTCTAAATTCCAATTATACTCTGACTATCAAGCAAACGGGTGAGTTCTCATGTTACATTCGTAGTCAAAAGTCAGTTAACCTTCCAGCCAATCTTTCTTCACAGCCCTCATAAGGCATTAATTAGCATCACCATCAGCCTACACCAATGAGCAGGAGCCATACTGTACTCCTGAAGCCCTTAGTCATACTGCAGACAGACATATAATTATGCCCAGCGAGTGCTTGGCTAGCCAACAGGTCAGGGGCACATGAGGACAGCTTCTCACCTAACAGTCTTCATTGTACCCATCTCAGGTGTGAGAAAAAAAAAAAAAAAAAGATTTTTCCCCCTTTGTGTGTGTGTGTGTGTGTGTGTGTGTGTGTGTGTGTGTGTGTGTGTGTGTGTGTGTGTGTGTGTGCCTCTATCTGTTTTGAAGTAGAAAAAATATTATCCGTAGTTTTCAGACAGAGTATATTCTTGGGCTAATTTCTTTCTTCCTGCACCTCTCTCTCTTTCTGTCTCTCTCCAACCTTATCTAAATTAAAATGATGCGGCTGCCTTTGTATGTTTAATACAGTGTCAGGCTGACCCGTCTTGCTTGTAGTCATAACAGAGGCTCCTGGAGCTCACCACTGAAGAGGAAGCTGCTAGCATGAGGTCAGAACTCATGCACTGACTAAGTCGAAGCACCCATGCTCCTTTCTTCCAAATTATCACACTTATACACAAGCAGACACACACACATACACACATGTACACACGTGCACGCGCGCACACACACACACACACACACACACACACACACACACACACACACACACACACACACAAGGTGGGTATAGTCACCATTGCAAAGTGCAGTACAGGTCAAGCTCTTTTGAGTCAGACGACATGCTACAGCTAACCTCTAATGGAGAGAGAGAGAGAGAACTATAGTGGCCACAAAAGGCCACACAATCAGGCCACAAAAGTGTATAATATGATTGACGCACATTGCAACATGTGCCATCTAAAGAAGGATATCTATACCTAAGCAAAAACGTTTTGAATCTCAACGCTGACATCTACACACATACTGTATTGCACATCCACAAATAAAGATTGCCAGCACCTTAGTTCAGATGTCACTGGACCAGTGGACTTAATGTAAGTATGGCACAGTCTCTCTCTCACTAGCCTACATCTGAACAGCAGGCAAGAATAAGAAGATAACTGGTATTTACAGTAGCCTTTTTATCCAAAGTGTCATGGACTCTTGGGCTCTGGAACAGAACACAGGTTGACCAACTATCAACACCACATGCTACACTACATGAAACAACAACATGGCTGTGCCTTATCCATAATGCAAACCACCAAATGTCAAATCCCATAATAAGATATATTTGATTGAATGGCTTGTGAAGAAAATGCACATGTTGCCACAATTTGGACCAATTTGTGAGTTCCCAAATTTGTGAGTTCATTAATGTTACATCAGAATATACCAGGAAATGTCAAGCAGCCTAAAGCCAGCTAGTATCAAAAATATGTGGACACCTTTATATCATTGGGTCAATTTTAAACATATAAAAAACCCACCAAAAGAAACAACTTTTATTCAGTCTCCAAGAAGACTAGGCTAAATAACAAAGATTCCTATGAACAAAGTGAATTTATACACCATACAGTACCGCCTTAGCTGTGAAGTTCTGCACATTCTGTCCAGGTGGAAGGATGATTGAGGCTACATGAAGATAGCAGAGAAAAAAGTCATGCCAAAAAACAACACAATTTTGTCTACATGTGCAGAAGGATGACACAAGTTACTCTCATCAAATTAAAAAAAAAAAAACATGGTGCCTGCATGCTGGACTCCTGAAAGGACCTATGACCTAAAGAATGCTACTGTTATTATTATTATTATTATTAGTAGTAGTAGTAGTAGTAGTAGTAGTCTGGTTATTTTGTATTGAAAGCAAAGAGTAGCCAATTGGAACACTTCTCATTTTGCATTCTAACTTGAATGGTTCTCGTGATTTGAGGTAGATAAAAATGTGATGGATTTTATTCACATTAATGGAAGCTGCCATTGTATAAAATTGAGATGATCTGAATACATAATTACAAGCAAGTGTACAAAAGTGCTTCACCAACCAGACTGCTTTTGGAGGGTTTGGGTGTAGTTGGCTGGAAGCTGGAGGACAAAATTTGATGGATTTATGGTATCCTTTCTGAAACCCTCCACAGCTTTCGACTGCATGACCTTTGACACCCACAACTACAGGGGAAGCAAAGTGATGGTAGGCCTATTTAGTCCAGTTCCTTATGTCATTTTGTCTGAATTTTGGGGGATTATGTAAATCATACATTTTTGGAAAGGTAATTACATACTGAGTCAGAAAATCCATGTTTGCATTTGCCCAGATGTCTTTGTGAAGGAATATATGGGAATAATGTTAAATTCCCATTGAAATCAATGGGATTGGTTGTGGATTTTGAGGGAAAATAGGCACAATTACATTTATTAAGTATGAAGGGGAAACTAATTCACCCTCCATCCCATATATTTTCTGAAAGCGAACACCCTCAGGATGTGAAATAACATGCCAAGGTGTGACAGTGAGGCCTGCCCCACCCTCCTCATTACAATAAACCCCAAAATTAAGAAATGTGAATTAAGAAAAATTGGCTGTTTTTGATGACATTTATGCCAGCGGCTTTTAGGGGAAATATATTAGACCCCATAAACCATATACAGTACAGACCAAAAGTTTGGACACACCCCCTCATTTAATGCAATTAATTTATTTCCTGGACAATTTATATTGTAGATTCTCACTAAAGGCATCAAAATTATGAATGAACACATATGAAATTATGTCCTTAACAAAAAAAGTGTGAGATTATGACAAACTTTTGGACCTGAACCCGATCAAGATGGTTTGGGGTGAGCTGGACCACAGAGTGAAGGCAAAAGTGCCGACCAGTTCTTAGCATCTCTGGGAATGAATAGCTCATCAAGACAGTTGGAAAACCATTTCAGGTGACTACCTCTTGAAGCTCATCAAAAAAATAAAAAGAGAACAAAGCAGTTATCAAAACAGAAAAAGTATACTTCGATGAAACAAGAATATAAAACATGTTTTCAGTTATCTCACACTTTGTTTTATTAAGTACATAATGCCACGTGTTCATTCATAAGTTTGTTCATTTTGTAGATTGTCACTGAAGGCAACAGTCATGAAAATAAAGTAAATAATTTAATGGGAAAGTGTGCCCAAACTTTTGGTCTGTACTGTATTTTCTGAGAGCTTATGCCCTCCGAATTTCACCTATAGGTTTTTTTTTTTTTTTTTATACAGTATAGCTCATTTGCATACTAAAATTAATTTACAGAAAAACTTGTAATACAAAAAATGCTAATTGTGATGGATACTTTCTCACTGTATAAAGTTGTATTTTGATTGGACCACAGGAAAAAAATAGGCCTATTGTTTTGTATTGGCCATTTTTTAAACTTCAATATGGCCACCATAATATAGACATCTGAGCAAATGCAAACATTGGTTTTCTGATTCCTTAGATAATAACATTTCCAAAAGTATATAGTTTACCTAATCCCCCCAAAATTGCCACAAAGGCCAAAATTTGGACATAGCCTACGGAACTGGACTAATTGAGAAACCACTTCAACATGTGAACTTTTTCGTTAAATATAGTGCAGTTTTGTTAGCCTCGGTTTCATCTGCATGTTTAATTAAATGCCTTGCATTTCTGTTGTAAGCAATCAAAGTTGTTTGCCTCTCATGCCCGCAGGCAAGCACATCAAAGCCAAATCTGTGTCCCAGCTATCTGTAGCCTACTGCAACTTTTCACTCACCTTGCGAAGTTCATTCAGCACACCCTCTTCGACTCCTTCGTCAAGAAATGTCTCCCTCACATTTTCAATCACATCGTCGATAACAGAAAGGTAAAGTTTGCACTGAAAAGGATGATTTGAGTATTTTAAGCAGTATCGGTTCAGCTAAATCACAAAGTGAGCAGCTTGGAAACAACACTGCTTTCACTGTTTGTTCGTGGGGACTCATTGACAACTTGCTCTGTGCAAAGTACAGATCAGTAGGCTAAGGAAATATTCAGGAATGCTTGTTAACATTTTGGGTTGACATAATATTAACATTAAGGTGTTATTCAGGAATACTTAAATTAACATTAAGGGTTGACAGGGCACGGATGAGGTTGTTACTGCCCGGTTGCTGTCAGTTAACGTTAGGTTAGCGGTTAGCCAATTTAGCAACACTGTTTCTTAGTTTAACATTGTCGATCCCAAATCTAACTACTTACCAATGCATTTGCGCTTGAATGCATGACTAGCAGCAGTGCCCACCAACGACTTGGCGGGGGTCCAGTATACTAATAATTTAGCTAATGTTATGTGAAAAACTGTTGACAGAAGACCGTCGATATGTTGACCTATCATTAGGTCATTCGATGTTGATAGAATGTTCAACTGACAGCTAGAATCCGTTCCAAAATGCTAATGCTGTAACCTCAAACTATTCCTTAATAACAGTTTGTTGATCTGTCATTTGTTTAAAAGGAAAGTTCAACCACATTGGTCTTTACCCTCTCTTTACCAAGGCATATCAGACCAATTACCAAGGCATATCAGGTGCAGCATTTGGTCTGAACAGTTTACGCAGGTGTTGGTCTTCACTTCCGTGTTATGCGCACGTGAGATTTCATTGGGCCTCTGGCCTAGCTTTCAAAACATCCATCTGCAGCAGGACCTCTTTGACCAAATTGTGAACGTTTAGTAGTGTCTCGATGTTTTTTGCTAATGACTTCACAAGGCTTACATGAAACAAACAAACAAAAAACAACAACAAAAAAACTGCAACAGGTTTTTGCGTGTGTTATTGTGGAGATGAGTAAGCAGTCCTTGGGCTCTGATAGGCCTGACTGAAAGTCCCCTGTTCTGTTCCCAGGGAAATGTCCCTGTAACAATCAAAAATTCTCAAAAGAGACTATCAACATTGATCTCACCTATTATATTTAATCATACACAGTCAGTATACTGGGCTTGCCTTTAAGTGTAAAAAAAAAAAAAAAAAGACTGGTTGACAGGCCTTGGTAATGTCAGAAGATTCTCACTAACTTAAGGCTAATGTATCATTTTTTAAAAAATGTTTATATCACATTAATATCTATGTGCCTTTATTTCAAATAACAGGCATAATAGTTGAAAATAATTTCCATGACTAAAATAACACAAATGCAAATACAAATGTAGTTAGTTCTTTGAATTATTGAGATAAGCATCATAGTCTACAAATGTAAATTCATACTATACAAAGGATCAAATCTGTTGGCTTACTAATTATTTAGCACTATAAAAGTTAAAGAGACATGGCCAAGATGACCAGATTGACAGAAATAACTGGCATAGTGCATTTTAAATTTAGTTGGTCTCTCTAAATATTAAAATGTAAGTTAGTAACACTGTTGTGTACATTATTGCTCTTCATATAAAAATAATTCAAGTTCCCTGTCAATAAGCAATCAAATGTCTTAAAGAGGAATGTAAAGTGCAATGCAGCGGCAAGAGTGGGGATATAACTTTGCATAACATGCATCAAAAACATGCCACTGGTTTATGGCATATTCATGTAACATACAGCTTCTATTCATGCTGCATTAAGACTGGTTGAACAACAAGAAAAAGATCTGGATTTGGAAGTTCTTTTGAGAAGTGTTAAATAACCTGATGGACCCAAGAGACTAAAGCTTTTCAAACTATGTTTCTCTGGGTCAAATGTTTGTCAGTTGTCAGAAAATACATATTAGAGCCATCTTAAGCAGTCCTTCATAATCATTGCTCCATGTTTCTCTTGCTCCTGAATCTTCACTGCATCATACAGTTTGACTGTCTCTGAGTCTCTGTTTCAATCCATTTCTTCTCGATCTCCACCTGTGAGGGGAAAGCAGACATATAATGAGTCATCTAAGCAGTGCCTTGTTTTACCACCCCAGTGTTTTGGCATCATTTCCTGACTCATGTTAGCCTTCATTATTTTACCATCTGGTAGATGACCTTGTTTTATAACTGTAGGAAGCGATATCTACATAACCTCCCACAGGTAGTATAAATTATGATGGGCTATGGGCCTATCGAATACATGTACACTCAAATGGGTACACTGACTTAGGCCACTTTCAATGTTGAGGGTATTGTTTGTCAGTGCAAATATAATGAATAATAACGTAATCAACAATAATGACTGTGGTGAGTCTTAATTTTAATGTGCACTTACCTGGCAGTGGTAGTAAGCTCTACTGCTCAAGTGTTTTTGTGGTTGAATGTCACTCTCTGTGCCAAGAGACTTGACACTTGTCTGGGAAACAACTGTGTCAGCAACTTCAAATTCCATGGTGGCAAATGGGTACCAGTCTGTTGGGATCTCCTGGTCAGACCCAAGCTCCAGTTTGCAGGAGAATGAATGAGGGTGGTTCAGTGCTGCCAAAAGCAAGAGGCGATTCTGAGTTGTAGTAATACCTTACAACCACCAGAGGGTGTACATCGCATTTTATGATCAAGTCATTTCACATATGGCAACAGTATGTACATCTTTTTTTTTGTCACATTTCAGTATGAAGACCAACAGCCTCAAAGGTTTGTGAAGATAACTGAAAATGTTGGGATAGAGAGAGGAAATGTTGTCTGTCTCAGCAAGTCTTGTCTTATTTTAGTGACAGTCTCTAAATCAGTGAAGTTCATCCAGGGATGACAGACATGATAACAGAGGCTCTGGGTTTAAGGAATGATAAAAGGAATGTCTTAAGTCTGCTTTGAAATCCCTACCTACACTAAATTAGTTAGGGACAATGCATTATTTAACAACTGAATCATTCTGGAAGCTCCATTTCAAAACAAGAAAATAAAATACTCCATAAATTCCCCACATCTTGATCGCTTACGACATTTACTTAAGATTGTACATTAAATACACATGAAATGTTTCTAAAGAAGAATGTAAGACTTAAAGCAAATTATCTTTTCAGTATTCGTTTTGGGTCAAGTCAATATTATTGTAAGCATGTTTTCAAAAAATGGCACAATTTTTTTAACAGAGCTGACACAATCATGGAGATGTGAACCAACAAAAGCAATGTATAGTGATAATGTGTGTTTGATTACTCATATCAAGGAAATTAAGGAAAATATCTTACCCATATTCTTAGCAGGTAGTCTATCAATCCTCCAAACAATTGCTCCATATACATTCTCATACTTGACTGTGCCAACGGACACTTGCATGACGGGATGAGACTCGGGCATATTGACAGAGCCAAGGCAGGCGTTTCTGTTCATACGAGACTTTAGGGACCTCTGCCGTAGTAAAGACACAGTGCGGGACACCTTGATCCAGCCCCCTGGCACGGGCACCCGAATCATTATATTTTCACACAAAGGCTGGCCCTCAGTCGCTACTCCTACAGACGGGAAAGACGATGACATATTGAGGAAGGCCTGCAGCTCCACATAAGCGCCTTGGACGGTAACAGAGGCCTTCATGGTAAAGGGGAGATCAGTGCGTCCAAACGCTGTCGTATTGTAACGCATCAGCTCCAGTCGGCAAGCATCCGGAGGTGAGAACTTCACCAGCCGTGTGTTGTGAAACTCTGTTTCTTTCACACAGCTGTGGAAGTGACAGTCTGCGATTTCCATCCAATCGCCATCTTCTTCAGAGCCATAGCTTGAGTCTCTCAGCAGCAGCTTTTCATCATTCAGCGCCATAAAACATTCCCCAGGAGCGTTCAGGAAGGCCAGGCAGTGGATACTGGTGACGGCCGCCTGCTCCAGTGTAGCCCCATCCTTGTCAAGCTTCATCCACACATTGTCAGCTATCTGTAAGGACATCTCCTGCTCTTCGTAGTGTTTTCTTGGTTGGTGTGGGGGTGGAAGTCTCAACAACTCCTCCTCGAGAGACACTATGAGGTCCTCCATGTCCGCGTGGTCTGTCGTGCCAAACTTTAGGAGCTGTTCCACCTCTGTCTCGTGAGTCACCTCAGGCTTGGGGTGGTAGCGTTTGCGCTCAATGTAAGTCACATGTTCGATCTTCACAGTGTGAATTTTGCGGGGCTCACCATAGCTCTCCAGCTTGGGCCCAGAGAGCCGGCAGTGGGGCAGGAGCTGAAACTCCTTGAAGGGTTTCTCCAGGCCTTTCTCATAGTAGAGCTGCAGAACTCCGCCAGGCAGCAGCTGCAGGTAGATGGGCCCCCACTGTCTGGAAGACATTCGATTTTTCTTCTCTGGGATCCTCAGCATCAGTGGCCAGCCATGTCTCCTCTGGCTGCGGAACAGTGCCTGAGGAACAAAAAGGGCTGGCTTCCCTCCATTTTCCTCATGGCTCTCCTCCTCCAAGCTTGGCTCTGTTGTCTTGCCGTCCTCAGTGTCATCTCCCTGTTCTGCCTCTCCCTCAACAGCACGCAACCGCTCCAGTTTATGGCAGATGTACGAATAGGAGCTTTGAAGGTGGGTGGCAGGAGGTGGCTCATAGCCTTCTTTGGTCCTGATGAAGAACCGAGGCAAAGTGGAGCCAGACTCTGAATCCGATGAAGAGCTATCAGTTTCAGCAGTCTGACTGGTGTCCCCCCAGAAAGGATTGGAGTGCCCTGGGTCATCCTGAAACAATGGGAAAGGGCTGGTGCTCTCGGAGGTGGTTTGAGTTGTACTTTGTCCAAGTCCGGAAGACGATAAAACCGTGGAGGAGGTGCTGGAAACACTGCTAAACAGGTCCTGTCCTCGGGGGACAAAATTGAAAGGGGAAGCACTAGTTGGAGTCTCTCTTACGGGTGTACACATGGGAGTGTTACTTGGGACACAAGTGCTGCCGTTGAGGCCCAAATGTATCTGGGGAGACTCAAGGGGGCCAGTGAAGCTCCATGAGTTATCTCCCAGGGGTGGCAGCACTAGTTTTAGGCCATTGGGGCGTGGCAAGGATTTGGGGGTTGAGGATGAGGTCTGCAGCTGTTTGGGAGGCGAGGAGACAGGGGTTCCCTCATCCTCAAAGGTGACCCAATTAGGATGGTTCATTGAGCACATTCTTGATCTGTTGGCATCAGCACTGTATGGCAACCAGTCAGTATGCTTGCAGTCTGTAGGACGATCTGTGTAGAGAACAGGTATTACATTAAAACAACAATAATGTAATGATAATTTTGCCAGATTATTATTTTTTAACCTATGGTTGACTTTGGAATAGGCCTAATGATTTGTATAAGCATTGACACCCCATCTCTCTCTATCACACACACACACACACAGTACTAGCTGTATTTTCAGCATCCTCAAAAATCTCCTTAACAGATCCATTCAGCGATTCAAAATTAAACAATTTGTGTTCTGGTTACTTGGTTTGATAGATGTTGGATGTTTGATTTTGATAAATAGGCCTAACATTTTCATAGACACTGTACAAGAACTGTGCACACATTCAAACACTTCATTTTCTATGCTTTCATCACTGAGGTTTCTTGAGTATGAGGGCTTTACAAGCATATGATGTCATACCATATGCTTACAATCAGCTGGAAGTGGTGTAAAGTGCTTCAACATAGAAAGACAAAGGTCTTCTTTAAATTGTAACAGTCTATGCTTTAAGACATCATCTCATGTTGTACCATTTCTGTCCCTTGAATGAATTTGACTAAATACAGAGAATACAGGCTACTTTAGGTCAAGCACAGACAAAATTTGTCATAGAGCAATATACTGTACTGTTTGATTTCGTGCCCCTCTGCTCATTTCTGAGTCTTTCAGCAGCAGTTTCATACCAGCTGGCTTCTGTCACTCTGCCAACCCTGACCTATTCTCATCTGACTGCTGCTTTAATTACATTTAATTATTCAATGGCACAGCGTTTGCCTTTAGTTGCTTTGCCTGCCCTTCATGTTAATATTTTATTTGAACCAGTTTTCGCAGAGTAGGTCTAAGTGGAAACATCTGGAGGAGCAGAGAGCTGTGCTTTCTGAGAGCCCCGGCAAGGAAGAAAATGAGGAAGAGGGAGGGGGGAAAATGCCCAGTAACATCATATTCCATGTGTTCACCTCGGCAGATTGTGGAAGTGTTTAAAAATAGCCACTCGAATCAGCTGGTAACTGCTGAGTTATGTCTGACTGGTGGCATCAAAAAAGGAAAACGGGCACAAATAACAAAGGGAAAGCATGATACCACATAGACAGAAGATTACACCACAAAAGCATTCAGCCTGATAGGTGTTTGGTTAGAATGTACTAAATAGTCTTGCTTTGCTATTTCCTGTTTTGTGATCAAGCATCCAGTTGCACACAAATATTGGGCAGTAATTGATTGTGCACTATCAAAACAATTAAATAAATATATTTGCAAAACAGTTAACTCTTTAACAGGTGCGCTCTCTGGGGGTACAACATAAATTCTAAAGGACTATCAATAGGCCAATATAAATTCCTCAAAAAATAAGCTAGAACATACACAAATAAATAGAAATAGTTCCATTCTATTACACCTCTTTATTTGTTGCCACTGAGTTAGATATCAAATTACATACCAAGATCTCCAGTATGACTATAAATAAGAAACCCAACTGGGTGTTCAACTATGACCTTAACATCCTAAAGCAGATCCCTGGCCTTGACTACTCACTCCCCAAACACAGGGAGATACTGTGGCCCACTGTGATGCAAAGCCTGCATTGGAGGAGACTTTTTTCCCCCTCATTTTCTCTGAGGAAAAACCAACAGACCTTCCCCAGAGTGAAAACAGAGGAGGGAATAGCGCTGACCCAATTCCATGGCTGCCAGTTGCCGTTCCTCTGAACAGGGAGGGTAGATAAATGAGAGGTTACAGAATCTTTGGAGACCAAAACAGACATTCCTCACATTCCACTGGGACGAGCACCATGCACAAAGGAAATGCCAGCTTTTCTCACTACAGCAAACTTACACATGAAACAAGTAGTTTGTATTACAGCTAATAATTGCTCTTCATAAACCCATGTGTCCTCTATGTCTGCTCAGAAACCCCAATGGTTTAAGCCCTATCACAAAGAGAAGTTAGTCACCGTCACTGAAGTCAGCCATTGCTTAGTTGTCTTTAAATAGTGTAGGGAAAATGAGCAGACATCTGAGAAAGCAGGCCTTATTGGTATCCCATATATGGGTCTACTCTTAAACTAAAAGAGAACATACTACTACTCCACATCAATGTGCAGAAGATTGGACCTGTATGCTTGGTCAACCTGACCACTAGGAATTATGGCTTCACTTTGTCCCAGGATTGGTAGTCAAAAAGGCCTTAATTGGTGATGTCAACAAAAGAGGGACTCTATTTGTCCTCATATGTGTCCTGGAATTAATGTGAAAAGACCTTTTATGGTAATACTATCATGAGATGTACTTTGGATTTTGGCCTCCATCTTCAAGCCAACTTCAACCAATAACTTTCCCATTTTAGACTGATGTCCACATGACCCCAATTACTGTTCAGTGATGGGTATTGTTCTATTAGAACATCAGATGGGAAAATCCCATGAAACTATAAAGTCTATGAAGAACTCGTGCACAGAGATTGTATGACTGAGAGCATGAAATCAGGGTTTTGGTAACCTATTACCATCCAGTCCAGTGATCAGGTGTTCATACAGGCTAGTATGGTGTGATAACGCATAATATAGATCCAGCTGACCCTGCCACTTCCAACACTGGTTTTGTAGTAATACAAATTCTGTATCAAAACTTCATCTGGTCAGGATATTTTCTTTAACGTATATCCCACTTTGTGATGTGTCAGATAAATGGCCTGACATATTTACACAAACCGTTACATTTTAGGCCAAATCCAGTCTTTAAGTCACTTCAGATCTGCCCTTTAATTATAGAACACAATGTTAGCATCAGTGTGCTTCTACATTCTCATGCTCTCAGCCCTGCTCAGTCTACAATTTCCAAATTCAGATGAACTTTAAGCATGACACTGCATGAGGGAGGGATGTTAACAGTATTTCTCTCTGCAGTTTTTCAAATACTCTGATAAATATGAATGCTACATAAATCTATGAAGGTCCCTTGCTAAGTACTGTATGCCATAGTCTGTGTTGCTTGTTTCCAAGCAGTTAAATTCCTCATATAGTCACTAAAGCCTTCACAACACCTTGCAAATAGCCTAACAGCGCTGATTCATGCAGTCTTTCTTAAAAACTGTCAAACACACAACACTGACTGCCAAGACAGAGCAACATAAGTAGGCCTGCATTTAAGATCTGGGTGAAGTACACAAATCCATGTTAAATTAACTGATCACACATTTTTTTTTAAGAATGTGGCATGGATGAAATCTCTGTAACAAACACAAAAGCTACAAGTGCTGGCTATTCCTGGAGCTTGGCTAAAAGCTGAAAGTGAAATGGGTCCATAACGTTAGTAGATAAGTGATGGATGTTTTTGAGAATAACAATCCCAAATCCACCTCCAATGCATCTGGGACTAGGTCCTACGCCTAAAGTTATTCTACTCTAACGGGAATGTGTAAACAACACAGCCATGCTTTGATTCACTGAGCGGGGGTAATAACAGCAACACTGATGGACCAGAAAACTGTCACGAAGGGATAATCCTGCATGTCATGCTATTCATAAGCCACATCACCACCTCTGTACTTCTGATGATGGGACACAAAACAGCTGTTAAATACAAGGTTCATAGCTCCACAATAAAGTAGTTTCATTCCTAGGCAAACGTTGGTTTTCAACAGAGGACAGTGACAATTCACAATACAATAACTTAGACGTAAAAGTAAGAGTAGGCTAGCCTCTCTAAATACCACACATTCTTGTCGCCCACGCTTATAACGTCAAGATAAACAAAGATGAGATAAGATACAATGTGAATAGTTTGCCTCAACGAACGAAACAAAGTAACTAACGTTGTCCCACACACTGCAGCCATAGTGGGGTCAGCTAAGTTTCTCTACTTCAGTGGGGTCGTTTAACTTTTTAGGAGGAAAAAAGACGACTCACATTATACAAAGATGCTGATCTTGAACCGCTGTCCAATTCAAGTCATTGTTCCAATGATGTTGCCAACTCTGCGTGTGGATGCGCTTGGTCCGAAACTGACCGGATTCAAACAAAATGGCAGAGATAGCCGAGCCAGCTGCTGCAATACTGTTCGTTATTCCGTCTCTCCTCGCTAACCAGGGCTGACGAGAGGCCCAGCCAAACAAGAAGCTCTGCGATGGAATGACTGTAGCCAACGTAGCACAACCCTATCAACCTCCCCCTCCCAACTGGTGACGACTGTCTAGCGGAATCCACCAGAAAGCTGCATGAAACTTCCCCTGTGGGCCGATGAGACTGCACGCACTGTGTCATCAGTCTGTCTGCTCGTTTTGTCATCTAAATTCAGTGCGAAACAGTGATTTTGATCCTCTTAAAATCATTAGTTTACAGAGCTACGTAAAGCTCAATAAGTTTTGTTCAACATTGTGTAGCCTACTGGTGCATGGTGGAGTTGCACTTTATAACGTTAGCTTAAATTAGACTAGACAAGATTGCCTGTAGGCTTTTGCTTCAGCTGTGGGTTAAATTTGTAGATGAGAGTTGATATTAACAATTACCTCCATCCACACTAGTGCCATTTAATTATCAAAACTAATTAAATGACTGAAAATATTAACTAGGCCTTCCTCCCTCCATTTTATGTTTGTATTTTTTCTTCCAAAATGGCATACCCAAATGAAAAGTTGCAGCCCCACACTTTGATGTTCAGAAATGTGTTTGGCATCATTGGTGCCTTGAAGATAGAGACGGATGAATGACGAGAAGCAATTAGAGAGGCCGATAGCTGTGGTCACCGGGGTGGGGTTAAAAGGCCACAAAATAGGAGTCCAAAATGAGACACCACCCAGGAAGGGGTAGGGAATGCAGATGGTTTCCTTCCATGCAATACACAATATGACATGAGACCTTAAGCAGTAGGTTACATGTACAAAAATGTAAAAAAAAAAGGGCCACATGCATGCAGTGAACACGTTTTACAGATTTAAAGTGATAGATGCAAGCCTTTGAGCACATTTGAATTGAGAATCAATTGTGAATTCCGTCTTTCAAAATGTGAACACTGGGACCAAAACACTCCAAGAATGTTTTCATGATTGTAAGATACTGGGGGCCCTCGTTGGAACTTTTTTCCCACAGTAAGGGAAGAGAGGGGGCTGGGGGCAGGGAAACCCTGCCAACCTCACGGCACAGCCAGTGTAGAGCCCTCTTGGGAACCTGCCCAAAACAAACATGAAAACAAACAAAGAAGAGCTGGAGGGGTGAGAGAGTCAGGAGAGTGCTGTCATGCAAATGTGGTCAGTGTGGCGACTGAAAAGTACCCTCTCCACTCCCCTGTCCGTCTTCTCAAACTCACTGGCCACTGAACATCTGATAAAGCAAGCAAAGATTAACAAGTTGACAAAAACTAAACACATGCTGGATAACAGTTAAGGCCAGAACTTATCTCTACCATGAAAATTCAAAGGGTTTCTTAACTTTTGTTTGATGAATAAAAATCAAAACAGATTGTCTGAGTAGAACTTTTATTTTAATTTTGGAAATTTTAGTTGAATGACATACATTTTATTTGCACAGACACTCAAAGGAGGTGTGTTGGCAATCTATTCACATTTTGTTTTCTCACAGTGGTAAACTTTATGTGCCCTAAAAAAAAAAAAAAAAAAAAAAGCACTGATATTAACAGGAAAATGGCATCTGTAAACTATCTTGCCAGTTTGTCTGACTATGTGTAAACTGATAAGAGTTGTGTTGAGGAACTCTTCCAATTCATGGGGGGGCGAATGTGCACAGTTTGCCAACACACCAACACACAATTTAGCGTTGATAAGCCACACACAAAACAAGAAATGGAATAGATGTATTCCTATTTCAAAATGTCAGATCACCATTGGTGTAAAAAACTATCGGCAGCATTTCAGCTCCCACTACCCTCACTGCTTTCTTTCTGTGCACGTCTAGTGACATAAAACAACTTCATTGGTTCAGTGAAACATTCAGAGCCTTTTGAATAAAATGCCTATGTACTGTAGCATGTACATTTTCAAGAAAGAAAAAGCACACTGAACGACACATATTAAACATGATTTTCTTCCCCGCCCAAAGAGGTGTATATTCATAAATAACCCTTTTTGATCCATTGGTGATCCCTACTTTATTTTCAAACTGCCTCTCTAAAGACATAAGTCAGAACACAGCCATTAACAGTTGTGTTATAAGAGTGCTACCACACAGTACTCTGAAGAACAGGCCCGTTCATTCTTTTTCTGCAGATTCCCTTGGCCTCTAGTACTCAAGCAAATAGTTATTTGGACTCTCTCCGGACACACTGAAAGAAATGTCAAGGAGGAACTGTAAGTGTCCAAATCAACTCCTTGTCACACTGACTGGTTGAAGGCAAATCTATTTCCCCGCCCCTCCCCTCCCCAAAGACCTTACTGGTGCATTTATACTCGGACATATTTGCTCTCATCTACGACTATCTTTGCATATATAAAATTTATACAAGTTATACATTAATACAAAAAAAAAAATCTCTCACTGCCAGTCCCTTAACAGTGCCTCCGTCAAACATGGAAATGAACAGATGAATTCTCGCCACAAGCTCACATGATTAAAATGCTCCCATACCCAATGCCCAAGACAGAAGTCCTTGTGTCTGACATGAACTTATCCCACGTCGTCTGTGTGAGTGAGGTCACACAATTCACACATTTTTCCTCCTCTTCACTCAGTCACACTCTTTCTCTCTCTCTCTCTCTCTCTCTCTCACACACCCACACACACACACACACACACACACACACACACACACACACACACACACAAACGCACACACACGCACACACACAGAGCAAGTAAGTAAAGCGTTGGGGCCCCTGAACCTAAAAGCACTTCCCCCAGGCTCGGCCCCTCCTGCACTGGGCTTCATGCGCTGAGCAGTGAGCAGTGAGCAGCTGCTTCCTGCCGTCTCCAGGAAGCACTTCACCAATACAGTTTATATGCGCATATGGAAACGGATGGGAAGAAAAAGGACAGAAAACAAAACCAAAAAAAAAAAGAAATCTGCTTTTCCTGTAGATGAGAGAGGAGCTCAGCAGCACACACACACACACTCACACCCCACAGCCGTAAGACCACCCCATCAAGATAGAGAGAATTGCAGGAGGGTGGTCTCTCTCTCTCTTTCTCTCGCTCGCTCTGTGGTCCTCTCTCTGCTGCAGTGGTGGTGATGGCAGGACAGTGCTGGATCGCCCCATAGGTCTCCCCTCCTGTTGGCCTCACTGGGTCCTTGGGGCTGGTGCGTCACTACCGGCCCTTATTCTTCTTAGAATTTCCCTGGATATTCACACACACAGAACAGAGTGGTAAGAGAGAGGGGAAAAAAGAGGCAAGTCTTGATCCCCAAGTTTTAAGATCTGTTGTGTTGACAACCGTATGACTGAGACAACAAACCATAATTTCTTCTGTGATTATTGACTGAACTAAGACTCGGTCACATTATTCGTCTGATTCTTTGATTGTTCTGCTGAATAACTGCCACATTTTTCCCCCACACTGGTACAAATGTAATTTTGTGTGGTTACCCTGAAATTGGTTAAACAGAAATCAGCCCACCCCCACCAAGCCCCAACATGAAAGCTGTTTGGAACACCAGCCCACTTACTCACTCACACTCACACACACTTTCAACCCTTCATCTGATGTGGTTGCAACAGCAGCCCGTGTCACTTTAAGTGCCACTAGCCTAATGGTTTTCCCAGGGCCAGCAGGCAGACAGGTGATTTTGCCATCAGTGCAGGACCAGCCCCCGCTGTCACGGCCGGCTCTGGCCCCAGAAACACAACACCGGCTGTATGCCTCCATGGCTGCACAAGCACCACCCACATTTGGGATTCACATGGACGACACATGGGCAGCATCACATGCTCGCTTTTCATTTCCCACATTTTCTCATACGTCTCAAGGGGATACACCTACGGCCGGAAATGATGTCAAAATCTCACATTTAACTGGGTTGCCTATTAACAGTACCAAATGATATCCATGTTAAACAAACAAAAATATTTTATAAACTCTAAATTAACGCTCGAATTGTCTGATCCATGAAATAATTTTATTGCAGTTTTTATACCAGTAACTACATGCATGTGATAAATAAATCCTTGAAATGAATTTTAATCAATTGAAAATCAACACACACACCCAACCCCTTGGCTTTAGTGTTTCATTTAGTTCTATAACTGTAACTGTACCAGCGAGAATCTGTCTGAGACTGGACTTATCATGTATCTCATCTAGCCAAAACCTTGATTTTTTCCCCCCCATAATTTAAATACAGATGTAATATTAAGTCCGCAATAATGGGTTTCTTTTTTAATTTAGATTGAGATGTGTGTGTGTGTGTGTGTGTTCATGTGCACTTTGCTAACCTTGCTGCCCAGTTTGAGCGTGTCGATCTCTTCGCGCTGCTTGCTCAGAGTGTCGTTCATGCTGCAGAGGTGGTCACTCATCATGCTCAGCTGATCCTCGTAACTGCGCTTGGTCGTAGCCAGCTCATCCTGCAGCCACAGCAACACACACCATCAGAGTGGGACTTTGATTATGTCTGTGTATGTGTGTGTGTGTGTGTGTGTGTGTGTGTGTGTGTGTGTGCGTGTGAGATCATGTCAAGTTGAAAGTTGAGATAGACCAAAATCATGTGTGCTTTTACCTGCAGCCGTGAAATGTTTTGATTGGCCACCTTCAAATCTTCAGCCATGGCCTCACGAGATTTCTCAGCGAGAGTCAGGCGTTTGGCCAGCGCACGGCACTGTGGGATACATCAACACATATCATGATTCAGAAGTACATCAAAAGAGTTGCCAATGGACACAGACACGCATGTTTCACTATTCGTCTTTCTTGTACCTCTCTTGCATGGTATAGAGTTATGATCTGAAACTAGTGAAGCTAACCTCAGTGTGCAAAAACCTTGTAAACTCCACCAACAGCTAGTCTGGCAGTGCTAAGAGATTTCCAAAATGCCAACCGGGTTCTTTTGGCAATATTGTTGGCAATGTGATGTGAAGGCTTTTATTGAAGAGTTTCATCCCAGACCACCAATGAAGTTCATGGCATCTAGGAGGAACCCAGTTCTACATCTAGTAGCCATATACTGTACATGTTTCCTATGTTCACACACAGTAAAAAGAGACAAAACTGTCAGCATGGTGCTGATAAAACCATTAGCTGGGCAATTAATCCAAAAAAGTAATCAAACCTTTATTCCTGACTATTTATCTACAATAACCAAAAATATGACTATCAATTCTGATTTTGATTCTTTTGAGGCTTTAACACCCGGCCTTTATTGTGATAAAACATTTTCAGTGATAACGGCAAATATGGGGAAAATATGTCAATCATTTTTTTTTTTTTTTATGATGCCCAGCCCTAATTCAGGAAAGTAGGTACATAAAGCAACGTGCCCAATGAGTCAGACACTAGTTTTGAATAGAGAGGCTGCAGTGGTTGCTGGCAGACTGGCTGAATGAGAGGCTGACTCAGAATCAGTCGGCCCCAGATTCCCATAATACCACACCACCATCCACAGACAAAACACCACCCTGTGCCACTTACTCACACAGTCATTAAGATGTACTGAGCACTGGGACATGACGCATAAAGTCAATTCTTTTTATTTAGGGACACTATGAGGTAAAGGCCTTTAGCTGGTCACTGTGCAGAAGAAAAACATCCAGGCAGCCAAAGGGTCATGGCCTACAGTGTGTCCACCCCAAAGACAACAGCTCACAGACAAAAGCTGAGGTAGCACCTGGGCTATTTCTGAGCTCACGAATGCCGGGTGCCTGTCCAGCTGTGAGCCAGAGCGTGGAACAAAGACGGAGCGGAAAGAGGAAGAGGAACACATGGGGGAAACAGAAGTTGGCAAAAAATAAATCTATCTATATTACAAAAGACAACTGATCTCCATAGAGAAGAGAAGCAAGGTGTATTATTATTTGGTGCTGCTTGGTGACTGTTTCCTTCATCAGGGGTGGGACTGAAAGAAAAGAGCGGCAAAGTGGAAGTATGAGAAGCATGCCGGGGCTCTTACCTCAGCGTGGAAGTGCACAGCTTTACTGTCGGCCATCTGCAGCTGGGAGGTGAGCTCAGCCACACGGGACATGTAGTGGGTCTTAATCAGGTGCTCTCGGGACTCCTCTTCACTCACCTGTACACACACACACAGCACCCAGTGACACGTCAGACGGGATCCAATGTTTATCATTTCAAAATTTTAGACTAGGATGCAAGCAAAGGCCTTTCACAAATGGCAAATCTTAACAGTTTCAACTACAACCTCAGACTTGAACAAAGCTTTATTTTCAAAAACAAAAATCTCAAGACTTACATCATCACTGACAGTTGTCGTAATCAGCATGCCGACCTATAAAGACAAAAAAAAAAAAAAAGACAAGAAAGTCAACTGCACCTCCTCCCAAACAGCAAACATCAATAACACATGAAAGCTATAAAGTAAAATGGCTGTCCGACAGCAGAGGAAATGCGTGCTATTGCTCAATGGCATGCTAAGTGCTAGCTCAGCACAATCTTGGGGCCCATAAAGCAGACTAGCACATGATCCATTCTCCCTACATCCAGTCTCCAGAGGGCCCCCCAGGAGCCGCTCTCTGCCACAGACACCTTGGCACCTGACAGGCAGGGACAGAGTCAGACCTGCTGGGCTTTAGGGCTACGCTGACGGGCACTGGGCTGCTATCTTTGGATGGATGCAGACCAATTAAACGGCATAATAAAGGGCAGCATAGAACGCCACTGTCTAGCACTGGAGACAGGGGCAAATGCACTTTATTGATGCAATCCGACACATTTGTTTTGTTCAATTGTGCATCTGTGCCAGTGGAAGGCTGAATTCATAGTCAAAGCAAGGTGCACATTCACAAAGGCATGGAGAAATGTTTCATCCATGTCTGTCACACAATGTAGCAATCTGTGTATCACAGCATGGAAGTGTAACATGAATGAGTACTAGGTGGGCTCTGCTTGTGTCTGGAGTGAGGTATTTTTACCTTGAGAGGCAATAATGAAATATACTTCCACAACTCTGCTACAACACACACACTTGTATTGACAGCTGCATTTTATCTTTCATAGTTAAAAAATATTTACCTTAAGAGACAATGGTGAAATATACTTCCACAACTCTGCTACAACGTACACACACTTGTATTGACGGCTGCATTTGTCTTTCATAGTTAAAAAAATATTGGAGGTGCAAATAGAGCTAAGGAGAGAGGCTCCAAGAGGATCTCCGACATCGGAGGGTGCTTTCAGTGTCTGCATAGGGCACCTTACGCAGGAGTAAAAGCGTAACTTAAGAGGCACCACATACCAGGCTTGAGCTAGTGGTCTCCTTGCTGGCTCCCCTCTCCTCAGTCTCCTGGTCATGGAGCCCTGAGGTGCTGGGGCCCTCCTGCACTGGAGCTGCGGCGGTGACACAGGCTGCACCCCCCAGAGCTGCGGAGAGCTGGGCCTCCAGATCGGTGATGCGCTGGGTCTCCTTCTCTAGACGCACACGGCCCAGCTGAGCCTCCAGCAGCCAGTGCTCCTTCTCCTGCTCCAAACGAGCTATCTTCTCCTGAGACTGGAGAACCTGTGCACACACACACACACACGCACAAATATAAATGTGTTCAATCCATATCCACCATTACACAAAGTATGCACTGCGTTCCAAATTATTACCTCCGCCAAGGAGGTTATGTTTTCGGTCTTGTTGGTTTTATTTGTTTGTCTGTCTGTCTGTCTGTTTGTTTGTCTGTTTGTCAGCAGGATAACTCGAAAAGTACTGCACAGATTTGGATGAAATTTTCGGACAATGTGTATATTGGGACAAGCAAGAGCTGGTTAAATTTTGGTGGCGATCGGTGATCCAGAACATGATCTGGAATGTATATTGTGTCTGTGACCACATTGCCTTGGCGAAGGTCTGCGCTCTCTGAGCGCTTTTCTATTTATGAATATGCTGTCTTTAAAAAAAAAAAAAATTTCAGAATAGTATATGCAATGACCAAGTTGCACTAGGTACAGTGAGTATTGCACAAAACAATTACAAAAAAACATGAGCATAAATATTGAAGTTGGTGAGCCATGTACACCACTGGTAAGCTATGATGAAATAGAAGGGTCTTCTTTGCTTGAATCCTCTATTTCTACGTCACTTTGGGTAAAGGCATCAGCTTCATGCATACTTGGCCATTACATGCAAATGAAGACAACAGAAGCCCAAACAAGCTGATCGATGTCATTAATCAGTCAATAACATGTTGGCCATGCGGGCAGGCCATTTGAGAGGACACAGAGTGGAAGCAGAGTGCTGGGCGGTGGGTGGCCTGCCTACCTGCTGGGTGAGTCCTTCCCGACTCTCAGTGGAGCTGGTCAGGACGTGGCGGTTGGTCAGGGCCTCGCTGTAGGGGACAGATGCTGGCCTGGCCTGGAGGGAGAGAGACACGCTGGCCATGAAAAACAAACCTCCATTTACAACTTGAGGCATGTTTCCCAAAACCATACTTGGTTTGCACATAAACGATTTTAATATGGCTGTACTTGCGGTTACATTGGCTGCATAACAAATCACTATAAAAGAACAAACTTGCATTTGGATGTTTGCTGACAAGTCTGTCAGTCACAGCAAAGCCCTCTTTGGTCATAGTCAAACAAAACCCTTAATGCTCTAACACGTTAGCATTAACCAACCAATCGTTAATTTAAAATTACACTAGCTGCTAACTAACATTCTAAATTGACAACAGGTGACTACTGCGGCCAATGTAACCTGAAATATCCAATAGTTATTATGTGTAAGGAATGAATTGGGAACACACCCCTTATCAGCCTAATCTAGTGTGAGTATGTGTCTATGCTATATTGTGCTAAAGTGAGCAGAAGAGCAGAGAAATTGCCTTTCATTTCTCTCTCTCTCGCTCTCTCTCACACACACTCACACACACACACACACACACACACACACACACACACACTAAGAAAGAATGCAGTGTGCCACTAATTGTCCCAGACAGCACGCAGCAGAGGCAGCAGCAGCAGCAGTTCATAAACAAGTGATGTGGAGGAGGAGCTCTTCACGTCAATGAGAAACTCAACCAAAACACAGAGAGGAGAGAAGCTCTTTAAAAGCCCTTTTAAACCAGGGAGTGAGTGAGGTGTGACCAGAGCCGGTTAATTACACCACTAAGCCATTAAATGAGACTGTGTGTGTTTGTCCCTGTTAAGGGCAGAGAGGTGGAGGGGGGGCGGGGGGGGAGTGTGAGAGTGCGGGAGAGAAAATGGAACAGCGGCACAAAAGGGCAAGCTGACCTTCCTGACCGCCTGCATGTAGGCGGACGCCTGCTTCTTGTTAGCCAGCATGCTCTCGGCCTGCACGGGGTTGAGGGTTCCCGAGCCGCCCCTGGGGCCGTAGCCGGGGGACGAGGTGAAGAAGTCCAGGTTGTTGCTGAAGAAGGTGGCGATCTACAGGAAACAGACACGGTCAGTCAGCAGTGTGCTCTATTAATGTGTGTGTGCACTCACTTCACTGCACTGCTGACTAAATGAGATGCCATTAGGACTTTATGGATCTTCAACATGAATGGCTTTCTACATGTAATTGGAGACTTTTTTGTATTTCCTGTGCATTCATGTGCAATAACTGTTGTACCATGGAGAAAAGCAGATGAGGACTAACAGCGTGCGCGCACACACACACACACACACACACACACACACACACACACACACATACACACACACACCAAGTAGAGTCTTGAGTGCCGTCCTCCTCCTCCTTCAGACGTTAACTCCCTGCTTAGATAAACACTGTTTTCCCGTGCTCTCCGTCTCATGTCTGGAATATCACTATATCAAAATACCCAAGCTGGATCTTGCAAAGGCACTATCTCAACACACACACACACACACACACACACACACACACTCAGATCAAAACAAACCATCACTTCTCTGTCCACACAACACTTCACATCTCAAGCACGTCGAGATAAAAAAAAATGCAGCTGCAGCTCAGACTCATAAATTATAAAATGGCTCACAAAGCCAGCTGTTTACACGCAGGACCTCATTCCCAGAACAGGCAGAGTGAAACCTTTCCAAACTGTGAAACACTTCCAAAACAGCCACGTCAGTATCACAACTGCTGTCCTTATGCAACAGAGAGGAGCTGAAGCAGTCATGCACACACAACGTTTTGTTATGTGATGCTTGTGGTGCAGTTTTTTTGGGCCTGATCGTCGATCATCAAAAGAACGATGATGTGCCATCCCAAAAAGCATAGACAAAACTGAAAATGAAGATGGCTCACACATTAGTGATAGTTTGACTAGCCAGATGCTATGCTATCTTTTATTATTTACAGTAAGTGTATCTGCCTGTCTCTGACTAGTCTATTTGTGGCTGACGTGGGTGAAGGAGGAGAGGTCACAACTTCTCTCAGCTCTTAGCTGTAAAAACCCTCCTTGGGGAAAAGGCCTCCCGTAAAAGCCCACTCTGAACATTAGCCCACTCTGACCCTGTAAAAGTGCCCTCATGATGCTACTATCTATATGGCAGACCATAACTTCTCAAGGAGAAACCTATGTGCTTTTGCACACCGTATAAATGTAGGGCAATAAAATGGCTGTCCTATTGTGTGAAAATACAAAACATACAGCCAATACCACAGGCCAAACATACAGTCAAATGGATTCCTCAGTCTAGTGGCTAGAATCGGGACAATACACAATCACAGGGCAATCACAGACTCCACCCTTAGTCTTTATGCACTGTCCCAAACTACTGCTCCTACCTCAACTCCTCTCCCACACACTTTTCAAACTGTCCTTTACCACTCTGCTTGGCTGATGCCCTGGCTGTACTGTACCTTTTGGGTGCTGTTAGTAAGGGAGCCCAGAGAGGACAACAGGCACTCATTGGTGGTGCGCAGCTTCTGAGTGACTGTAGGCAGCTCCTGCTCCAGACTGGCCTTCTGGCTGTAATGCTTTGACATCTCTGGGGTTGAGCCCACACAGGACAGACATGGCAGAAAGGGAGAAACAGATACACACAGAAAGATACTGGAGTAAGTCAGCAGAACAAAAAGCTGATTTTCACAGAATGTAGAATGTGCTAGGTGTCAAATACCAGATACATTTTTTAGAGGAAGAAGAGGAGAACAAAATGAAACAGAGTAGATTAGATATCCTTTGGAGGGAGAGTCACATCATCAATACTAATACTACATCCGACTGGGATCAAGCAAGGTCAAATGGGCTACAGTGCCAGCAATGTCCCGCAGCTGCATTCACAACCCACAGAATAGCGTCCCTTTGACGTCTGCAGTCGCCACTTGTCTCAAATGCCACCATGCGGCTCTCCAGTTGGCAAACTCACTGACTGGCAACAGCACAATAATCATCTGTTTATGGAACTCATATCATGGAGACACAAAGAACTCGCCATCCTCCGGTTTGGCTCTGGTTTGGTTCAACAAAATGGGCCAAAACTGCATTAACAATGGTCTCTACTTCAGAAGTGGATTTATTATGAGACATTAATTGATCTAAGTGAATTGTTGTGTGTGCATATCCAAAAGTCTTTTTGGCAGGTGCTGAATCAAAAGAACAAACTAGAGAGAAAAAACATCTGATGCTTGAAAAGAGCAACAGATCAAAACGTTGCCTCTTCATTAAAAGTTGAGTCACTTTAACTTAAGGCACTGTGCGAATCTTTTTTCACATTAATTAATCTATCATCAAACATCTATTTTGGTAGCAATTGATAAACTGTGCAAATGTTAACTAAGTTAGCTGTACCAGATAAGATTCCTTTCTATGTTTGTTTCACCAATCAGTGATCAGAAATCAGAAATGTATATATGCCTACTAAACCAGACACTACACCCTAAAAGCACCAATAGACGACTCACAAGTATTTATCTAATGGAGCTCGATACCCAGAATCCCCTGCTGCATATAGAGGAGGTTGTGTGTTGTGAGTGGAGGCACTGGGCCCTGACACACTTGCCTTTAATGGAGTCATGAAGGCTGTGGAGGGAGGCGGCCAGCTGGGTGAAGACTGCACTGGAGCTGCTCTGGGGCATGGCGTCCTCCTGGACACCTGGCAACACACACACACACACACACACACACACACACACACACACACACACACACACACTCAGCTATCCCGCTCACACTTGGTACTGTGGGTGGCCCAAATATTCATCAGGACTCCACTCTGCTGTGTACTTACTCGGTAAGGCCAGTAAACTGATGTAGGTCTGGAGCTTCTCAAAGACAGAGGTGATCCTCTTCATGTCCTTCTGCAGCTCCTGGTTTTTACAGGTGAGGGAGGCGCTGCAGAGTGGGGCTTCACACTCTTCTTCAAGACTAGGGGGACAGATGAAGGACAAGATTAATCTCTCTCACACACACACACACACACACACACACACACACACACACACACACAGACACAGACACAGACACAGACACACACACACGTGGTGTCCAAATCATGCAAGTTGCAAGATGAGCTCTCACAGCCTCACAAACTCACTTAAAGGGGACGTAGAATAGATGAATTGTTCTCTGATATTAAAATAGAAAATGATCAACTTAAATTGATCAACAATAAGCTCAAGTGCAATTTTACAAGCACTCACTAAGTCCCAGTTGTACCATCTGTAGAGCTACGAATCAAAACAAAAGTTTCTGCTACTAATCCACTATGTGTGCAGTTGATGGAGGAAGTCGCTATCAAAATGTATCGACCGCTGAATGGACTGACCATGTTTCAGTGGCTATTTCGAAGTTCAACATATTGTTATGATGGAGGGCCAAGATCTTTGAACATGCACAACCGCTCCTAATTCATCAAAGTCAAGATAAGAATGTTCAGCATCCTGTGAGAGCTTAAGGCCTAAGTATTGGGGAGGATTCAGCTAAACACACACACACACACACACACACACACACACACACACACACACACACACAGTTAACCTTTTGAGTTGGTAGGGCAGGATCTTCTGAAGAAAATGTGTATAGGCGGTGAAGTGCTTAGAGAAGTCCTGCAGTTTGGTAACCGTCTCCTGCAGATAAAAGGTCATAGATACAGTAGGTCAGATAAACCTCCATTTCCCCCAAGGCCACAGTGGAGAGGAAATCACGGGAAAGGATAGATTTTAGGATTTCTCTCTGGTACATAAAAACTAAAGGAAAGGGGTGTAAGTTTAATTTTCAGAGTTCCTAAAAGCATATATTAATAGTTCATCACCAAGCAACTCTAAAAGTTTGAGATTTCAGTGTCAAGCCCGCCGGCTGTTCCCGCATCCCTTTTAGTGTCAACCCAGTGGAGGAAAAAAGGCATCTGTGGACATAACTCACCAACATGGTTACAGTATCCTCCGTGATGCTTTGGTGCAGCTGCAAAAGGCCATCTTCAAGTGGACGCACATAGGCAGCATTCTCATTCAGGTAGTGTGAGAACTGCAAAGCCAACAGCACAGGATATAAAATAGCTCAGAATCAGACGCTCTCTCTCGCACGAGAACCAGAGCAGCGATATGTGTGTTTGTGTCAAGAGTCTGCTCACCTTCTGGTTGAGGGGGGAGATGGTCTCTATGGATGAGTCCAGGGGATAGATGTGTACCCTCTGGTCTGTGTAGGAGTGGAAGTTGAGAAGGGCAGCCACCAGGTTCTGGATGAGCCCAAGGGCCTGTCCCGCCACATCACGGGCCTTCATCTGCAAGACAAATTCAAGACCCATCACTATCATCATCTTTTCAAGAACTGCAAAAGACTTACCACTGTTCAATTCCAAGAGAAAATGGAAAGTTTACATAGTGATGTAATAGTGATTAAGGAACTTAATATGTCCTGCCTTTTAAATAGTGTACATGAACTTATGTCCACAAATATATTGATAAATCCACTGTCACCAACAGCAATATTCTGCCTTCATATGGACTGTTATTATGTACATGGAAAAGTTGATCAGCATGTCCATATGTTATGGTCTAGTCTAAGATTTGAAAATCATGATCAGTCATGGACACACATTTTTTTTCCCCAGCTGTCTGCAGTAAGCACCCCATACATGTGGAAAAGTCTGCGCTCACTTTTGCTGAGAAGAGGGATAGAGACAAACAAACCTGATGCCTCCGGTTGTGTGGCGGAACGTTCAAGCTGTTGTAGTCACCAAATCCTAACACAAGAAAACACAAATTAATAATAAGCACATGGTTATCATACAGAATATTATCAGTGTCACTTCTTCACTACACGCTCAATAACACATAGCAGGTAGGTACACAAAGACACTCCTGAACAAAAGTCTAGCACTACAGTAGATTTGGTCCTGCAAGCTTTGCAGGGCCTCCTGTACAGTACACAAGAGAGTACAGTCATAAAGCAGAGCTAAAGCACTGACTGGTGTCGTTGAAGGGCACTTTCTCCTGGATGACACTACTGCTTTGTTTCAGCTGACGATTCAGCTCCATCTGGTACTTCCTCAGCTGCTGCTGACTGGGGAGGGGAAAGATAGGGAGTGAGAGAATGTGTGTATGTGTGTGTGTGAGAGAGAGAGAGAGAGAGAGAGAGAGAGAGAGAGAGAGAGAGAGAGAGAGAGAGAGAGAGAAACAAAGAAAGAAAAACAATAAGAGAATGTAGCAAAACACCACAAATAAAATGTAGCCTATATGAATGACCACTACAGAGGACAAACAACAGTCCACAGCAGCTAACTATAGCTCCTTCTTCATCACTTTGTGAAACACCATCATTACATAGTTTCAGGGCAAACCTTTTGCCTGTCAACTTATCAAACATTTTAAACAATTGTCCATTTTACACTTTAAGCGGCTTGGTTAACGGTTTTAATTCTGGCACAGTGCTTGAGAACTTTAAGTTATATTCATTTGAGATAAAATATTTCTCACCACTCGTCTGTTCGTATCCGACAGTCCTTGGCCTCCCTTTCCAATGTCTGTGACTTCACCTGCCAAAGAAGGAAACAGCAAACATCAGAATTCAGCTTCCACACTCAAAGATATATCCTAGATCATTTCCATATCACTGAGCAAGATAAGATGGTACACCCTCAGCACTGACTTTTGTTTTTAAGAAAGAAATACAAAATCGACAATGACAGAATTCCCACCGACTTTTGTTTTTAAGAAAGAAAGACAAAATCGCCAACGACAGAATTCCCACTCACAATGTCCAAGTGCAAAGTGTGATCAAACTCACAAAATACCATACTCTTTTTTCTCACTGCAACCTGTTAATAACACACGTATATTGTCTCCATCTTTCCCAGAAACTGTCTCTATCATTCCATCTTTAACCCTCACACTGCTTCACTACTACCCCTCACCTCTAGTCGAGCCTTGTCACTCTGCAGTTTCTCAATGGTCTCCATGTACTTGCTCGTGAGCCCGTCCACCACGGCCTGGTGCTGCTCTGAGTCCTTCTCCAGCTGCTCCAGACGAGCCTTCAGCTGGGCCTCCTGCTTCCGGTGCTGTTCGTCAGCCTCGTAGAACTGCACACAGGACCATCACACATCACTGCATACGCCACCACAGGGGCTGATAGCAAAGCAAAATAGGCCTAACAGTTCATGGCCATTCCACTGCTTTCATTTTAGCCCACCTGAATGTGGAGCCTCTCATTCTCCTGAATCTTCTTCTGAAGGTCCTCATCAAACACAATCTGAGTCTGCAGGTTTGGCTGGGATGGGGAGTCTCCTTTACTCTGCTGGGGTAAAAACAAAACATTAGTCTAGTTCCAAACATCTATGTGATTCCTCTACCATCTCCCTCCTCCTTATTCTTCTTACTTTGTTCTTCTTGCCCTTAGCCTCTGTGGCCAACAGCTCCTCCTGCAGCAGTTCCACCCGTTTGGCCAACTGCTGGTTTCTGAAGCTGAGGCTGTCCATCTCCTGCTCCACTTTCCTCAGACTCTGTTCTCTCTGCTTCAGCTCATCCTGTGCAGACAAGAAGTAGGTAAGACTGATAACCAGACAGTTTTATTAAATCTCAGAATGAAGTGACAACAGGTTTGACAAAGGTAAGTAATATGTATCCATGTTTTACTACTTAATACTTTTTTAAGAAGACAGTTATTTGAGGAAAAGTTAAAAATATATATATCTATATTCACACTGATGATGTTAGTGAAATATCACAATACCTTCAGAGAAGCAGTAGTGGCCTGCTCATCCACAACAGCTTTTTTAAGGACTTGGTTCTGAGCTCGGAGCTATTGAGAAAAATGAATAATTACAGTCATATTGAGGACATCAACCTGAAGACACTGACCCTCAGGGCAGCCGTAGTCAGCATTGCTGTGGCTGTAGTACTTTAAAAGAATGTTCTACCTTTTTATTAAAATTAGTCTTTCATCCTCTTCCCTGAAGTTACTATGTGGGTAAAGGCATTTTGGTCTCAGTGCATATACTTTCCTAGTCTGGCAACCCAAATTTTAGCTTTAGTTTAGCATAGGCACTGGAATGTAATGTAGCCAAAGAGTTGCTATCTGGCTAGTTTACATTCCAGCACCTATGCTAAGCTAAAACTAAAATCTCATCACCCAATCCCTTGGGCACTTCTAACGGCTGAGTTAGAAGCTCTGGCTTTTAGCTCAGTTGGTCAGAGCATCCCACTCTCACGCCGGAGTTTGAAGCTTGCGGGGTGGGGGGTTCGAGGCCCGTGTGAGGTGTGGACCGCCACCGGCTACACATGCACAAAGACCAAAATGCTTTTACCCACATATGTAACTCTACATAAAAGGGTGAATAGCCAGTTTTCATAAAAAGGTGGAATATTCCTTTAACTAGGCCTACTTTTTCATGGGGCATCAAAAGCTTTACATGAAGCACTCAAATAGCACACAATGGCATTAGGTATGAGCCACTGAATTAATTGCTATAAGAAGCTATGCAAAAAAACCATCAAATTGCAAGAAATTGCATCTAATTTTCCTGAGGGGGAACTCCAAGATACCCGTGTAGGCCTACACATACAATAAATATGCTTACAACATTGATCCTCTCAAGTGCTAGAGCAGTCGGTCTTACTGTGTGGGCTAATAACATACTCTTTGACCATGCCTAACTGCTCACCACCCATAGCATGGCTAATAATTTGCATTATTTTGTAATTGCCAAGGTTTGGCAATACTACTTTGAAGCATGTGATGGCACCTCTGCTGGCCCCCGTCCAACTCAAACAAGAGGAAGTGTGTCCAGCTGCATAGTGCATAAATGTCTTTTTTTTTTACTATAATATATCCAAAAGGCTAAAAACATAGTTCTTACAATGTCACTATAGCCTTTTCATGGACTACTCTTGTAGTCAAAAGCTTCGTCTTCAAATCTCTAGTAAGTCTCTGTTAAGGCCTTTACACACCTAGGGCGATGCGAAAAAGCGATGCGATTTTGCGAAAAAAACGCTGGACGAATTATTCGCAGAAAAGCATACAGACCGGGAGCGACGCGATTTTGCGTCAAAGCGACATTGTGTCATCTGAAAGTTCTAAAAAAATTCGCGCCCGTCATTTGTGAGGAAAAATGGATACGACAAGCAGCAGCAGTGATGATGAGCTCATCCTCCACTTAATGGCAAACAAGAGGAGATATTGGGTACACCCTTTGTTAGAAAATAGGGAGAGGGAGGGGGAGTATCACTCTTTAGTTCAAGAGCTGAAACTCTACCATGGTCGGTTTCGATCGTATTTCCGTATGACCGTGGGGCAATTTGAGGTCCTTTTGGAGACGATAGCGCCTCAACTCAGAAGGCAGCACACCAACTTTAGGAGTCCAATTGACCCGGAGCAGCGGCTTGCCGTTTGTCTCAGGTAAGTTATAACCTATAAAAAGGCTATTTTGTGTATGTGTGTGTGTGAGTGGATAGTCTGCTAGTCCGCTTTTGAGTCGCAAGTAGCCCCTGTTTTCACGACAGACATCTCCATGATTCATTCTCGCAAAACATTGATAATTCATGCCCTAACAGACTGACAAGCCCACTGTTCACTATTGTCATTTAGGGTAGTCATGAAATGTAGCCTATAGACCACAGCTGATTCTCATTAACTGGTTTTGTGATACCAATCGAGCGCCCAATACTCCGGGGTGCATAAGCGCATAGCTGCGCGCTGATACGCGCGAACACAACTCAGCGCTCACAGAAGACTTTCGACGCACGTAAACAGCTAGACCATAAACATAATCCATGCTCTAAACTACTGCCCCAAAATATTGACACACCAATGCACATACAACACAGAGCCAGCCGCTCCAAAATAGAAACATGAGCCCTTCCTACAGTTATCAAAATAGTCTATGAACAGCTTGCTCTTCTCCGCAACCTCATCTATGGAGAGCAGTCATTAGGCTACTACCCTACTAGTGCTAAAGCTGAATTTGAGTTGATAAATATGTAAATTTCACACATTTTCACTGTCAGCGAACAGTGCTCTCTTCAACTTTTTTTTTTGCCAGACCGCCCAGTCCGTCCCTAGCTCACTGCTGTCCCCTGACTCATGTTGTTCATGAAAAATCAAGGGACCTTTTAGACCTAGGCTACATATCAAAATGTCATAGTCTTTTTGTAATCTTTGTTCTTAAATTTAATGGACCTGACAAAATTATATATAGGCTACTGCCTCCAATATTGTATTCAGCGGCTTATGCAGAAAGAAAGCGGTGATGTCTTGTAGTGGTGCATGTTGCAATAATTCATAGTGGCCAGTAGGTGGTGTCCAAGACTGCAGATGACTAATAATAGTACGAAGGCTTCTCATTGTTTGGGAAATAGACTAGCTAGATGGCCTCAATGCATTCCAGACCATTCTAGATGTATTAAAATATCTAGATATGAGTTCAGATGCAAAACCTCCAATTGCAAGTCCATTTGCAATTAATTTACACAAATATATATATAAATGTTTAGTAAACTTGGTTATAGCCTACATTTTTCTGAATATTTTTGCACATGATAAAGGGTTGCATCTGAACTCTTCATATTACTGTTTCTGGTCCAAATTCAAACGTGTATTTCTTTTCTTTATTATGCATACTACATTGTTCATATCCTTTCCATTAAGATGGGCATGCACTGTATGTAGGTTAAATATATGACTCACTATGCTCCCAATTTTAATTGAACTCCCTCTCCTTGTACCTTCCTTCCATTTAGGTTCCTTAGCACAGGGGACTCTTATACCACAATAGCTGCAAGTTTCCGACTCGGTGTGTCGACCGTGGCGAGTATAGTGAAGGACACATGTGATGTCATCTGGGCAACGCTTAAGGAGACTTACATGCCAGCTCCAACGCCTGAGATCTGGAAGAATGCAGCTAAAAGGTTTGGAGACAAATGTGGCTTTCCACATTGCATTGGTGCACTTGATGGAAAGCACGTCACAATCCAAGCACCAGCCAATTCGGGTTCCCTTTTTTTTAATTACAAGGGCACCTTTTCAGTTGTGTTGCTTGCATTGGTGGATGCGGATTACCGCTTTCTTGCCATCGATGTGGGAGGCTATGGCAGCAACAGCGACGGTGGCATCTTTGCCAACTCCCGCCTGGGACAGGCCCTCCATGCAGGAACTTTGAATGTGCCACCACCAAGCCCTCTGCCAACTGCCCCTGAATTGGGGCCCCTGCCATTCGTCATAGTGGCCGATGAAGCCTTCCCCATGAAGGCATACTTGCTACGACCATATCCGGGAAGGCGCCTCCAGGATGACCTGAGGATATTCAACTACCGCCTCTCCAGAGCAAGGCGCATAGTTGAAAACACATTTGGCATCTTGACCCAGACCTGGAGAGTGTACTGCCGCAGGCTCCAGGTCTCTGCAGGGACGGCTGACAGTGTGATCAAGGCCACATGCATCCTCTCAAACTACCTCCGCAGTGCCAACAGGAGAGACACAGATGCTGACTCTGATGATGATGAGGAAGATGCTGAGGTGCAGGTTGATGGTCTGGGAGCCATCAGGGTCCTGCGAGGAAACAGGGCATCAGCTGAGGCACTGCGGGTCCGTGATGCCTTCAAGCAGTATTTCACCTCCCCTGCTGGCCGGATCCAGTGGCAAGAGGACCATGTGCTCCGCCGTGGGCTCCCTTGATGCCTCCATGTTTGTGTCCAGCTTGGACAAGATGGACATTGAAAGAAACTGATTTCACAAGGTCAATTGGTGTATTGTATATATGAGTGTTTTAATATGTATTTCGTTCTTATTTATGATAGTTTTCTCCTGTCAAAATAAACCTTGTTTATTTTACATTCAAAGAAGTTAATTTGTCACATGCGTATAGTTACTGGGTGTAAGAAATGCAGTGAAATTATATCTGGTGTCTGCCTATTTGACCATTAAATGCAGTAATAGAGGTTCTAGATGGGAAAGTAGCAAAGGCAATATGTAGAAACTATGATATTATAAACTTTTCTCTGTAGCAGTGTTGTCAGAAAGATGTGTAGAATGTCATTGGCAGCAGATTTACTTGTACACAACCACATGGTAACAGCGTAGATACGTTTAAATTAGTATTTATTTTTCAAACAACATATTATTTTGTTAATTTAAAGCGCATACAAAGAGAGATCTGGCTGCTGGGCCCCAAACTCTGCCTGGTAAAGCAGCTCTTGCATTTTAAATTTCACCCATGCCTGCCTGTCAGGGTGTAGCCTCCTAATGCCTGGAGCCAGGCTCAAAAGGAACATTCTTACGTCGTCACTTTCCCTCTCCTCTCTTTCCCTCATCCTCTGCTCCTGTCTAGCCTCTTTACGTTCCAAATACTGCTCCAGGGCATCTTTCTTCTTTTTGGGGGGGGGCTTAGAGCTGGAGGTGGAAGTGGAAATGGGCACAGGTGGGCATGACTCCTCCTCACTCTCCCCTGAATTTTCCTGGCCTTGGTTTCCCCCGCTCATCCCCTGCTCTTCCTCCTGTTCTTCTGGCCCATCTATATTACTGAATGACCTGTTCAGAAATATTATCATATTGCATATGCCTGTATGGTTTTAAGGTAATAACAACAACAACTACAACAACAACAACAACAATAATAGTAATAATGTGCCACAACTGTTGATGGTAGGTGTTTTGTTTGTGTTGTGGGTTCTTCAATAAAGACACCAATACTTGAAGAGAACGATCTTTATCTAATAATATGCACTTATCAAGTCCACGGGAACCAACTGTGCATTTTCACATGTCTAATCACTGTGCTGTCTCTCAGGCAGGTCTCACTGCGCATGCGCCACCTATCTAACTCATAGGCTAATGCATTACTGAATCCAATCACATTGGTCATCTCATTACAGTAGGTATACTCTAGGTCACATTATTATAGCCCAGGAAAACAGTCACCTTCTGAATTCCAGTGTTGTATCCAAGAAGGACATGGCATCCATATACTTCCATTTTTTTTTTGTTTTGGCAGCCTGCCCACTTTTGCTCTCCTTTGCCTCCCTTCTTTTCCGTACATAGGTGTCACGAAGATTCTTCCATTTTTTTTGTAAGTCTTCAACTGAAATTGCATTAGGCACTTTGAATGAATAAGGGGCAAACAAGTCACATTCATCAGCTCTTATGTAAAGCGCGCTTAAATTATACTAGCTTAAATTAGAGATTTACATTAGACATGCAAGAAGGTTTAATGGAAATATTGGGGTCAAAGGTCAAGTCATATGGTAGGAGTGGACATTTGAGGTGGGAGGGCATAATTTTTCTCAGTTCCGTAGGCCTATATTATTATATTAAAATATATAGGACTATACATTTTTTTAAAGAATATATAGGAATATTTATATTTTTTGTAGTAGGCCTACTGTAGATCGCTGCCTTTAACTGTGTTGGCATGCAAGAGTGAAGAGGTGCGAAATTGTTGCTTCACGTTTCGACCACAAGGGGAAGATCAACCAGGCAAGTGTAGTATTTGGTCATGGGAGTTGGTAAAAGAAGCGTGGAACCAAGACCTCCTGCATCGAGCAATGCACGACATGAACGTTAGTTCTCATTTTGGATACCAGCAAAGTCCACGCCTGTGGTCTCTCTATAAATGGCTACCAATAACTTGCTGACGATACAAGTAGCGGAGTATATAGTAGGCCTACACGTTGGCCGTATGTAACGTTATTATCTGTGGGCCTAACAACATTGGCAGACAGAGTTACATTTCCATAGGCTAGCCTAACTTTACGTGTCGATGTTAGCGTGTCTGGATATAGCTGTGACTGAACACTTGTCAGGTAAGAATAGTTATACATTTATTCTGCCCGCCGTGGCATGTCAGACCTCTATTGTGTGGTCATTTACTTTGTAGGGGACTTTTATGCGTAGTGCCACCACGTACAGTACTGTGCACAAAAGCTTTTAGCTGCAAAAAGTTGATGTTAGCTATATAACTATACCACAGTTGGCTAGATAGCTAGTCCCCCCTCTCCCCCCCCCCCTCTCTCTCTCTCTCTCTCTCTCTCTCTCTCTCTCTCTCTCCCCCTCTCTCTCTCTCTCTCACCTTCTCCCCCTCCCCCTCTCCTTCTCGCTCGTCTCCCCTCCCCTTCTCACTCTCCCTATTCTCCCCTTCTCCCTCTCTCTCTCTCTCCTACAGATGACCAGGTCGCATCCTTATAACAACAATAGAAAAAGTCTTTTAGCGCATACTTACCGTCTTCGTATTTTAACTGCTCGGCAATTTTGGACCAGATGTTTTCCTTTATAGTATTGTCTTTGTAATCTTTATGCGCTTTGTCGTATAGAACCGGGTGGTGGGAAACACACACAATAAGTATGTCAGACATGTTTTCAGTGATTGACAGTGATTTTGATGATTTCGCGCCCAGATTTTGACAGATTTCATTGTGACTTGACTTTATTCCATTTGATGTGATTGGTTGGTGCATTTTGTCGCGTTCGAAAAATCGACCTTGTTGCGAAAAAATAAAAGTGTCGCTTTTTCGCACCGTTTATTCGCGGACAGTATGTAAGCAGTCATAGGCAAAACAGTGTTTTGAAATTTTGCGAATTATTCGCACGAAAAAACGCGTAGGTGTGTAAAGGCCTTTAAGCTCAAAAGTCAAAAGGAAACGCTCTGGATTCCCGTGATGTCAGCTGACCATTTCACTCTCTGCAGAGCAAGCACATTTCGCTGCGTGCCGTTTTCCAATATTTTTTTTTTTTTTTTTTTTTTAAATATTGTAACATTATCCATACTCACATACTAAACCGTTAGCAAAAAACAATGCATTGTCCATTTGACCAAGCTGTCAAATCTGTTGCTACAGGCATCAAGTTATTTCATGTTAACGTCAAGTGTGATTTTCCCTGGATTCTTCCAGACAGGAGGCATCTGTCCATCTGGTTAACATTATTTGCTAGGCAAAATAAAAGAGCAATAGCTGTTTCAAGTAAGAGGAAAGTCAGATGCTCACCTTTGAGTACTCCTGCGCCAGTTTTGTATATTTTGATTGAAGGTCTGCTGCCATATCTGAACTGCACCCTGACTAGCTTCTAGGCTAGCTCGCTATTGTTACCGTTTTTGTTATTATTAGGTGACTATGTGTCAGTCTGATAACGTTAACGTTGTAGTTGAATGGCAACTAGATATGTTAACGTTATCTTCCCTTCATTGGAGGTTGACAACAACCAAATGTGTGTCTGTGGATTTAACGTTTAACTAGAAAGAGCATTCCTATCATTTGACTAAATGAGGAAGCGGTGTGATCTATGTTAGCGGTTGACTGTTATGATTGATAAGTTGACGGGAGCCAGTATCTAACGATAATCAAACTAACGTCAGCAAGCGACGCGATTACTGTCAAACAACAATTAACTTAGTTATATAACGCTAGTTATACAGTAATTAGTCCGCATAAACTTAGCTTTTCACACAAATCAGGTATTCTAAGCCGTAACTTATCTATGAAATGCCACAATGTGGCTGTAAGATTAGTTAACCTTTGTGATATCCGAACATAACATTAAACTCTGCATGACTGAAAATGATGCTATGAAAACAAATAATGTTAACGTTAGAGATAAGGAGAATCTCTCAGGCAAATACCCCTTGCTAATGTTGCAAGCCCTTCAATTAAGTCAAGGAATTACAACAAACTACTCAGGTAACTGGATTGATAGTTTGCTGCCGTCATCTTGTGCATGGTTAGCTGGTTAGCCGCTTAGGATAGTGAGATTAATAAATGAACAATTCTGAAATGATAACGTTAATGACAAGAAAGTTTAATCGCTAGCAAGCTAACATTATAGAGACCGATATGGATGCTAGCAGGCTGTCTGTCTTCAAACTAGCCTGCTTACTCATATGATAGCTAGTTAGAATCGAAGTACATCGGTATTTGTTAGCGAGCTAGCTAGCAAACTGATCTCAGTGCCTCAGTTCCTTCATCTGACAGATTTGACAGTAATACCATCGATCCTTTCGATGTCTCAATCCACAGATATATTCCATCATTCAAAAGTTTGCGCCGTGACAGAGTTATAATGTTGGACTGTCTTGGAAGACAAACGCCGATATCGGTGGTTTCACCACCACCACCACCTATCTTCGTAGCTCACATCAATTTTTTGTTATGCTATCCACCTAGCATGCTAACTTGCATATCCCGCTGTAATTCATTGAAGTTCAAAGGTCATTGGGAGGGCCAGATTCAGTGTCGTCATGATGTTTTTTTTGTTTTGTTTTGTTTTTTCAATGTCTGTGTTTATTATTAGCGGCAAGGTAGCAAATACAAACGAAGTTGATAAAGCTCTAACGCAATGCAGTTGGAGGTTTATTAAGAAAAAGAGTACTAGCACTTCTGCTAGACGCTATATAGAGTATCTTTGCCTAAATATGCAGTTTACCACAAAGGTAGGCCCAGTCCAAGGTTCACACACACACACACACACACACACACACACACACACACACACACACACAAACACACACACATTATATATATTCATATATATAAATATATGAATATTAGGATACTCTATCTTGCTTATGTGTTAAGTCATGTTAAAATATTCTTTCTGTCATTCTCAGAGGTGGAAAGTAACTAATTACATTTACTCAAATTACTGTAATTAAGTAGCTTTTTTGAGTAATTTGTAATTTTTTAAGTATTTTTTTAAATAGGTAATTTTACTTTTACTTGAGTATATTTTTAGGCAAGTATTGTACTTTGTACTTCACTACTTTTTTGAAACCTCCCTGATTACTGAGTAAAAAAATCAATGTGAGGAAAAAACATTTGGCTTGAACTGAAAGTTAATACAGACTATTTACTGTAGCGTAGAGCTGACCCTGCTTCTTGTAAATGTTGACAATAGCCAAGAAACCTGTGGAAGTGATTAATTCAAAAACAAAGGAAATCCTTGGCCAAGGGATGTTGTCAGCCAATATTAACCATTGCTTCAGTCCAGGTCAATTTGAGTCTTGCCAGGGTTAGGGTTAGCCTGGCACGCCTTCCCAGTGAAGTAACACCTTCGGCATTGCTGTCGCTGGTCTGGCCAGCTGCTGATCGGGCAGGACTTCTGAACTCCCCGAGACGGGGGAACTGCCCCCTCTTGGTCGAGAACCAATCAACTTTGTGCAGCTCCAACGGCTCTCAGTCCTGTTCAAGCAATTCCCTTCGCGTCACATACGTCAGAGAAAAGAGTGATGTGATTGGTTTTGCTTCAGCACAGCATTTTCTAACATCGACCAGTAGCAAACCAAGGCATTTCAGGGAGGCGGGTCAACCATGCGTTTTGAGAAACTTTGTTATACGGGCTCTTGGTCAGACCAAAGTCTCCTAGAGCTTTGAAAGTCGATGCCAATCAGGCTAGGTTAGGGTAGCCTGAATACCTTCAATATGTAAAATCTCAAAGGTAGTCGGCTACCTTATTCTAGCACTCACAAGATGCCAAAATTAACAAATCACACCATAAGATGTGAACTGGCTGAGCTGATTACTGTCACTGTTATCTGGATCAGTTGCCAGGTCAGAATGAGATTAAAGTTTGATACCTAACCTACAATTCCTACGATTTAATACATTTCTTATCTAAAAAACGGAAAACCTTATGAATTGTGATTGGCATGTAGGCCAATGTAAGTGCTCTCTCATACCATCTACAGTAGCTGTTGTATTACCTGTAAATAACACTGTACGTACACATTTGTTTTTTAGAAATGTGAGAAGGGGAGCTTTACACAGCCACTACCCTTTGGTTACTGTAATGTCATTGACCACACATTCATTCATTCATTCATTCATTCATTCATTCATTCCAACAAGTTTTATTGTGGTTACTGAGCAGGTGGTTTATGAATTCTTGGGGTTGCTAAAGCAACCAAGCAACACCCTAGCATTGCTTTTGATTATGAGTTGTTAATATATATAAAAAAAATTGAAAGTAACTAAGTAACTTGTACTTTAAGTAAATTTTAAATGAAGTAATTTTTACTTTTACTTGAGTAGATTTTTTGTTGGTTACTTTTACTTTTACTTGAGTAGAATTTAAGCAAAGTAAAGATACTTTTACTTAGTTACAATTTTTCTGTAATTTTTCCACCTCTGGTCATTCTTAAGGCTTCAACTCCCTGATGAGAAGTTGAGAACATCTGGAGCTCATCAGATGTAAGAATGCAATCCAATCAGCTGGGCCTGTTGTATAAAATCACAATGATTTCTTGAAGGCAATTTTTTCTTTGTCAAATGCTACGTGGTTCTTAATGTCCAGAGAAGTATTCTTTCAGAGCTGCTAGACAAAATGTAAAGGGGAAAATGCTGCCTCACACATACATCTGCAGCTCTTTAAAATACATCATGAGAGACTCTGTTGACTTTTCATTATTTTCTTTATTTATTTAGGATGTAAATACAAAGCAGATTTCAGTCTATGGCTCCCACAAAATACAGAAGCCATTCCAGTTCTAAGGAGAAAAACTCTGAATTAAATTCATGTAGGCTAATTCACGAGTTACATTATATTTATCTCAGTTCTTAGAGAAATTAGCATCACAGTTGTTCATAATCTCTTATTTTGCATTGTTAATAGTACACGTACCTTCCTGTAGAACATTTCTGCCTCCACATTCTTGTTCACCCATCATACTGTTCCTCAGGCGTCCATTTTCATAGACAAATACTGTAGGGAGGTACTTCTCTGGATAGTTTGGGATACAGCTGCTGTCAGGAATTCTGAGGAACTTAGTGTGGGGGAATTTGGGAGCAAGTCTTGAGAAGTGGTGATTCATGAGGATGCACAATGGAATTCTGTGAGAGAGAATTTGTCACCAAGCAGAAAATACAAACGAAAATCAACAAAGAAAAATGCAAGACTAATAATAAGGTTATGAACTTGGAAACGTTGCCTGTTGCCTTTAACCTTCTGAATACAGACCCTGGCCTGTAGAGGAAAAGTATAACTTTGACTCCTCTCCCAGCATAGGTAACGTCTTTTACATAGTCATCGCCAGTAATCTCTCGCAGTTGTCCAAATTTCTCTCTTTTCTTTCTCTTTGGCTGCCACAACTGATAACACCTGAACCTGATTAAAAAAAAGGTTAATTGTATCTCCCCATCTTTCCTTCTACTAAATATATTCTGTCCTTTCTTACTTGCTGTCTTTATCATTATAGTTGTCATCATAGATGTCATCATCATCTTCCTCCTCCACATCATCTTCATCATATACAAATTCTTTCTCCAAACTTATATCGTCTTCAACTGCTTTCCCATAAAAAAAATATTGAGATTGAAAGAGTGCATCAATACATGTGAGTGCTGTGATTTTCTGTGTGTATAGCTTAAGTGCTTATAAGAATACCATGATTTGAATGTTCCAGATTATCAGCAGGGTTTTGTTTTTCATCTTCATTTGCTGGTCCTTTGGAAATGATTGCATAGTGTTCTCTCCCTTCTTCATTCAGCTAATTGGTTATTAAAAAAAAAAAAAGAAGCATTTTAGCAAAACGTACTGTTCACTTTAAGGAGTGAACAAATCCACCATCTGCGCTGTTTTTTGCAATATTTCAAATATTGGCAAGATATTTCATTTCATTGCTTTCCACACAACATTCAGCCTTACCTCCATTGTCCCCAAGGTATTTCAGTGCACCAGTGCTCTCTTGTGTTATGTTTAAAACTCACTTGTGTACAAGGTGCTTAATTGAATGTTTTGTTTACTTCTAAATGTCACTATCTCCATAATTCCAAACCAATTGTTGGATTCTGAATTCTGTTATGACAACAGATAACATATTGTGTGTGTGTGTGTGTGTGTGTGTGTGTGTGTGTGTGTGTGTGTGTGTGTGTGTGTGTGTGTGTGTGTGTGTGTGTTTATATTGCACTAAAGCAAGTCAGTCATCAATTATATTTGTCTGACTTATCTTTCATGCCTCAATTTAATTTGTTTTTAAAAATATATCACTAGTGATCGAGATAGCATTAGCTTGGTAATAGAGCAGCCCCTTGGTACACTTTCATTTCGTACAGAGGGTCTGGACATTCAAGTAATGAGAAATGATTGCTTGCTGGAAGTGTTTAAATTCAAAAAGCTTGGACCAGCTGTTGAATGATAGCCTGTAGCAGAGCCATAGAGATCTCTCTATGGCTCTGGCCTGTATATTCTCTAGGCACTCTTCACTGATTGGCCAGGTAGAAAATGCTTCCTGAGAAATTGAACTCAACAAGAAATCCCAGACAAAGCACTCAAGGGAGTTGATAAATAGGCCTAAGCGGAATTGTGGAGGAAGGAATGACCAAGCTAGAATGGTCATATATGTTTGCTCATATTTGCCAAGGGGTGGATGATCAAGTATCTTTTGAAAAAGGCTTTCAATATATGAATGTGATATATTGACCTTTGTACGTACATGTACAGTATGTATGTCAGAGACCAAGTTATCACAAAATATAATACAGTATGACATGCACACTAACCACCTGTCAAATTAGTATAGATATTTTGGGGAATATCAGGCTGTTTGATAAAATCATATGAAACATTCACATGTTTGATGGAAAGAAAAAAGCTCATCCACCTTCAGGTAAAGCACATTACCTAAAGTGCTTTCATCCTGAAAGCAAATATTCAATTATTTGACACCAGAGTGAAAAATTGAATAATGGGGGTGAAGTTTGTCCATAGACATTCTTAATGAGATAATGTTCTCCAGCACGATGCTGGAAACAATACACGTGAGATGTGTTGTGTTGTCTTGAATTTCACTGCCAAAATGTAGGCTAATGGCACTAAATTCTTAATGGGGGTCACATCTCTGTATCCTGTCATGATCAAAATGATTTTAATGGTTCCTAATTGATGTTACAATAAAGCTATAGATGGAAGAAATGTTAGATTGCCAAAGTTCTTCCCTGGTCCCCTGGGGGAATTTAATAAATATTCATGAATCCATGACAGGGAGAGAGAAAGAGCGAGAGAAAAACAGAGAGGGAACAGGAGAGAAAAAGAAGAGGGCAGACAGAGAACCTCCACACACACAAAAAAGATCTTGTCTGAGGAACAACTGTGTACTCTTGTGATTGTCCCTTCTCGTTTGTCTTCTGTCATTCCTTGGGAGAAATGTCATCTCTGTTAAAGGAGGAGTTGCAGAAGCGGTTGTTCTGGCCAGATGGACAGACATTGAAGGACTTCATAGAGATTGAGGAGCCAGTGCAGTGCAGGCATTTCCTCTGTGTTTCAGGTAAATGAAAACTATTTTAGAACGATAAAGGGAGTCATACCCCAGTAAACTAACTATTGTAAAAGTATATTCTGGAGAAAAATCTTGAAAAATAGGCCATTTCTCTATTCATCCATTACTTGTATACTTGTGTAGTTTGATGTAAAGGATAGTATAAGTATTATAGTCATCATAAATGTGGAATATACATGTTAATTTTAACCATGTAATGTAAATGTCTTCATGGTGGCTGCAAGTGTTGAAAAACAAGGAGGTCCAGCTGTCAGTGGTGCAATGCCAGAAACATCAATCATCTAACTCCAAAAGATTTCAGCGCTCTCATTTTGTGGACATCTACCAGAAAATTGAGGTGTGGTCTTTGGAGGATCTTGTGTTGCTTGATGGAAGGAATCCTGATATAGTGAGTACCTTGAACTCTCTATCTGTATCAGCAGCACCCTCCAATTATGAACGTTGGCTAAAAAGATATGTAAAGTCCATTTAAAAAAATAATTTGTTAGTAATTGTCCTTAACGTATAATGAAAACATTGAGGAAAAATACTACCTTAATTGCCTCTGCAATTTGTACATTGTAAAAGTCCCCTTTGCCCCCTTTGACATGCCACAGAGTTGGAGAACGCAATACATGGGTATGAGACCCTTCCTCTTCATAATCTGTCTAGATTGTCCCTATTCATAGATCCTCTGGTGCTCTCCCCTGTAGCTCAGTTTCAGGGGACTGCGACAACCATGGTTGAGACCTGATTTTTTTAATCAGCAAGCCATGTTTTTCTTTAAATTAATTTATGTTCTCATCTCATAACCTGCTGGATGAGCCAAGCATGACCCACTTTTATTGACTTGACGACAGACATGTTGATTTAAAATGATCAAGTATATTTATGGAGGTCATGATGGTATTCACCCTAATGAGATTCCTTGCGCCTTTGGAATTAAAACAACTCTAAAACATCACAGACTGTCACAATAACTAGATAAGACGGGGGGTTTTAGTATAGTAATTCTTCTATAGTACACACTTTCTGTATAGCTTGAGTAAAAAGCTGTAAAAAACAAAATTTTCATCCTGTCTGACCATTATAGGTGAAGTCACAATAGCAATTTGTAACTCGCAGATTACAATAAATGACAAGAAAGCCCTATTCCATTTTGAAAAGATTTACTGGGGGTCACCTTTTTAACCTCTCTTATCATCCTTGTGACTATGCATGGGGGTAAAATATCCAGACAAGTTTGTAATAGGCTAGTTTCAGTTAACCTGAATTTAGTTATTGTTACAGCAAATGGGGCAATTTCAAGAAAGTACCACCACCACCAAATTGAACACATTTAAAACATGTATTTTACTGTTGTTCCCATTTTGAAAAATGACTCATATGAGTTTTTATATTTTTGTGAACCCAGTCTTATGACTTGTATTGTCCACACTAAGATCTATCTATCTATCTATCTATCTATCTATCTATCTATCTATCTATCTATCTATCTATCTATCTATCTGTCTGTCTGTCTGTCTGTGTCTGTCTGTCTGTGAGTTTACTCCTATTTTAATTTTCTCTTTTTAGGATGACCCATGCTTCATAATGCATTTCCGTAGCGTTCGTTTTGTCAGGGCAGTCAGTTGTGCTGCTAAGTACTCTCTTGCACGTACTCTGGTTGCCCTAAGCAGCTCACATTGCCAGTCCTCCCTCACCCTGAAGAACTTTGACCAGAACTACATCCAGCCAGCCTTCGTCTGCTCTGACCAGGGAGATTGCACGGTGCTAATGAGAGTCTGCTTCTACGCTGTCAACCTTGTATGGCTCTCCATGTGTCCAGCTCCATAGTGACACATTTTTAAAACTAGAAAAGCACTCAGAGGGCACAGACCTCTGCCAAGACAATGTGGTCACTGATAGTGTTCTGGATCACCAGTTGCCACCAAAATCTAATCAGTTCTTACTTGTCCCAATACAAACGTTGTCCGAAAATTTCATCCAAATCCGTGCAGTAGTTTTTGAGTTATCTTACACAGACACACACACAGACACACAGACTCACACACAGACACACACACGCCAAGCAAGACACACAGACTCACACACAGACACACACACGCCAAGGAAAACATAACCTCCTTGGCGGAGGTAATTACTATAAATTACTGTTACTATAGTTACTATAAGTCCTCTTCTCCTTGACATGGACATTGCCGTTTTTTACACTGTAAGAATCATTTCATAATAAAATAGAACTATAAATTGTTTGTATAAATCATGTCATGTAAAATATACTGAAATAATAATCTATGTAGAAAGTAATGGAAATACACTGTTCTCATCCAACCTGTTCTGGCACATGCACTGTTCAAATTGTGTAATTGTTTAGATTCATTGTAGGCCTACCTAATAATTATGTCAGCTTTTTTTCTGCATACAGTAATTGCATGTCTATGATGATATGGCCTACATACGTCACTGCCATGTGTGACATCTCAGGTTACCCAAACAAAAAAAATGTACTGTAATTTGCTGCCCTACGGCTATTTTTGTCATTAAATGGTGTATTCACATGTTTGTGTATTTAATGAAATTAAAACAAATTCTTTCTAATTTATCTGTGGATACTACATTTGAGGTCAATGATCATGCATGACAACCAGGGGTTAAAGTGTGTGTGTGTGTGCGGGGGATGGGACGCGGGGGGACGCAGCTCCGGCACCTCAAATCAATGAAGAATATCACCGCATTATTCTTCTATACATTTTTCTTTGTTTGAGCCGACACAATTTGAGAGTTCCCCCTCCTTCCAAATCCCACTTTAACCACTGCTGACAACTCCACACCGACCCTCTATGAATGTACTATACGTAAATAGACAGCAGGTGGCAGTCTCGAGCATAATGCCTATGCACAGTCTCGAGCATTATGCTCGAGACTGCCACCTGCTGTCTATTTACGTATAGTCAAAGCCCTGACCTCAACAGTTAGCTCCCGAACTCCACTTTCACTTCAGGGGGAGGACGAAGAACTGTAGGCCTACGGTCCAGTTGTCAGATCAAAACCATCTAATCACAAAAACACGTCCCAAGTTCCGAAACATGCACATCCCACCATAAACGCAGAAAAGATCTGGTATGCCAAGTGTCACTCGCATTCTTAAACAGACCATGTCCACGGAGCAGTTGGCCTGGCGAATGCCAAACTAAAATCACAAGTGCTTTTACTGGAAATGTGGAAAAGGAGAAGAAGGCTGGGAGAGGAAGGCTTCAATTCAACCAAAGTAGTTGTATACGTTCTTATTAGGTGTTGCTTCATACAAACAGTGCATGGTCAGTTGAATGTTGTAAAATCTTTGCAATCCCGTTTCAGACCTTTTCAAACTAGGGAAACTATTCACACTGTTCTGGAGGATGCACTTGCTCCTCCTGAGAGCAAAGAACCTGAATGCAGTGAAGACATTGCAGGATACATGGAAAGTATTCAACACGTCCTTGAAGATATCAGTGATGTTAGAGGCATCGAGAGTGCAGTACATCAGCCTCTGAATTATGTAGGATCACTTGACTGTGTGGCTCAGTATTCTACAGGTGAGGTTGATTGCAGTCTGTTCTGCAGGTGTACAGCTTTTCAAAATGTAGGCTACAAATTGGCATTTGTGCTTCATAGTGCATTCACATGATACTAGGGAGTTTCTGATGTCAGAGGGAATATCACACTTGATTAATGTAGTGATGTAACATTAGCCTATAACTAGTCCCCTCTTAACATATTGGAACTTCCCACTTCCCATTATCATCTGAGCACCCTCTACACAATCTAACAAATTGGCAAAAGTTCTTTATAATATCATCTTTTTCTTCATAGAGAGACTACTTTCAATTGACTGGATGGAAGACGTCAGAAAAACCTAAGCCTTTTCTCCGCAACACTTCCAGGTGGCTGCTTACATGTACATTGGAGCCGTGAACAGTGATGAAACTAGTTACCAGGTGATGTAATTACAACAGTCTCTTCTGGAAAAAGTATCTTGGAACATGACAATCATCTTACATTTGATGGTTCTCTCAATTCCCCCTGCAGATAAAGAATGGTCTGATTGTGGTGACCTAGATGGCTCGGCAGATCATCCTCACTTCCTTGACTTTGAAAAGGCTACACAGTACTGGGAAAAATGGCTGCTCTGACTGGAATTTTGCAATGAGAAGACACAAATAACATATCTCCAATGCATCTGAATAACTTGTACTATATGTATTATATATGACATGTACACACTGTAACTTGGTTCTACAGTTTTTGGTTGATTTTCTTAATAAATGTTGACACATTTTTATTATTTAAGCCAGTGTTCTGTGATGTGATGTGCTCTCATCACTGTGAAACAACTTAATGTTGTTGAACACAGTAAGTTTTATTGGTCATGTAAATTACAGAGCTGTACAGATATAAAGTTTACAAAATCTGTAATTTTTTCCACTTTTGTTCATGATACACTTAAAAAAAATAGTGTTGCGTTAAAGTGAATGGTAATTTTAGATCTGCCCAAAGGACCACTTGGGTTGCATAATGTGAAATTAAAGGAGCAATGAGTTCCTGTATGGTTTTCTGAGCGATTTCATTTTTATCTCAAATTGCAGGATTCTCCCCTTGATTCGCTAGCTGTCTACCTCAATACACTGTGAAAAAGTCCAGACTCGGGACACAGGGGCTGTAAAACTCAAACAAACATATGGGTTTGTGCATAATAAACCAGGTTCCAGCTAAAGACGGTTGGGGGAACGATGGGAGCAAGTTTGTGACTCCCAACCCATCTTGTGAGTAATTTGCTAGAATGTGGGTTGTTATATTTTGTTTGTTTGTGTGTTATAACACTGCTATGTTATTGTTTTGTTTTGTTTGTTTGACAATTACAGCCCCTGTGTTGTCTCCCGAGACCGGATTTTTTCACAGTGTATTTAGGGGTCAAAAAGCTAGCGAATCAAGGGGGAGATGCCTGCGATTTGAGATAAAAGTGAAATCACTCTGAAAACCATACAGGAACTCATATTGCACCTTTAAGAGAACTAGTTGAACTGAAACCAGCTAGCCCTGTAAGAGGGGTCCTCTGTGAAACCTAAGCTTTTAAAGAGTCTGTGAGATCTGGTTCTCCTCTTCAATGTAACAAAACACAGGATAGCCTTGAGCATGGAGTTTTTTTGACATGGCACTTATAAGAATCTTTGCATAGCCCTTCCGGCTGTGTGTACAGCATCCCCATGGCACAATATGCATATGTTAAAATCCAGGCCGCTGGTTGACCATTTTCATCCAAAATGCAGCAGGTAGGAAAATGGCATATCATGTTCTTGATAAAACTTCCGCTGTGTTCTCCTTCCCCAAACTTCCAGGTCTCATTAACCAATAAAAAGGAAAGGACCAAAGTACAAAGTTCAGTACTGTGGGTCACAAAGCGATGATGAAACATTTGCTTGCTAACCGATTTCAACAAAGGCAAAGAGGCGAAATAAACCCATAGACAGTAATAAAAAAAGTGAGAAAACTGGTGAAATTCTGTTATGATGCCTGTCTGGAATTCGCCTACTGTCTCTTTAATATTGTAGCACCACCCACTTTTGCCAAAGCTATGATTGGCCCACACGAGTAGACGTCACAAATTGAAAGTAAAACAATCCTGCAAGACAGGAAAACTCGTTAGTGGTACCACGAATCTCATACTCCAAATCGCAAATAACTAATTAGTCATTAACAATTTTAATGAAAAGCTATGCACGCCGTTGACGTAAGTTACACTGCCTTGTGATTAATTAATGAATCAGGCCAGTAGTATTCATATGGCCTTAGTGTAGCTGATGTTACCTAGCTAGCACCTATTAGCTAGCTAGCTAGCTAAATGATAGACTTCCAAGCCAGTAGCTAACTAATAACAAGCTGGTTGAAGAATCTGACTTGCATGCGATAGAAGTAACGTTAACAAAGATTTGCAGTGTTAGTCACTGACATTATTCTATTGAGCTTTTGTTGTTCAATCATTGTGACAGGTTAGCGCTTTAGTGCTTAAAGCCCGTAATGTTCGGCGAGTTGAAATAGCAAACGTTAGCAAGTGACAGTACAGGTAGCGTGACAGTCGCAAGTGACAGCTTTGAAAGTGCTCTAAAGCGTTGGCAAAATTAATGCAAAGTATCTCTTTAGGGGTCACAGTGTTATTTGGCGACTGGAATGCCCACTTGACATGTACAAGATAATTATAACGTTAGATAACGCAAATATAATGCTAACGACTGAACTAATGTTAAGTTAGCTATTGCCAGATGTGTCATTGGTCGTTAGTTACATTGTTGCAAAGAATTGTTGCTGTTGCAAAGACATCATTGCTTGATCGGCAGACGCATGTAAACAAAACGGAGAGTTTTGTTGATGTGATGTAACGTTTAAAAAGACCTAACGTTACCACTTTTGGCAGACCCAACTGGACTGGTGGTAGACTGACGTTATTTATTCATCGTTAAGGTACTTTTATATCACGAAACTGAGATCAACTTAACTACCGTTGACATTATGGTGAAGCTGGCATATTAGGGTCTCTCAGAGATGTCCCGCTTATAGCATGCGAAATTAGTAAAGTTAACGTACATCAACTAGTCAGTGCCTTCTGTTGTGAGAAAAAGACTCCTTATCCCCCAGAAGTGCGATGGAGGACAGGACAGATCATGAGAGGTAAAATACAGTTTGTTCTCTACTTGTATGGACACGACTGAAAGACTGAGCCAATAAAGTTACCCCATAAAATAAGTGAATCCCACAAAACATCGATGATGTCATTCTATTCATTATCGTTCTTGAACCTCATCTCTGGTCTGAGCTTGCAACCACTTTTCATTCAGAGGTTCACTGTTACAGTCTTCCATAACATGGTTCTGAGTAACTAATAAAGTAGCTAAGTTAATGCCTAAATGATGAAGGCATTTCTAGTTAAGAACATGACGACAGTATTCAGGTGCATGCCTGCCAATGACCGGTAGTGGGCTTATGCATGCATGATACACCATGCAACTTCCATTTGGTCATCTCTCATTTGGGAAGGTTTGCCACCAAAGAGTGTAGTCAGTTGAAACACCCAATTGGCAGCCTTAAAGCATGGACCTGTAAAAGTCAATATTTGTCAGACAAATTTTGTCTTGAGGAGATGACATGCTAATGTTTATTCTTGTCTGTCAAGGCTACGTGGCACTTATGGTGGCATAGTAAAAGTAACATATCAGATAAGATGTGGTGTTGATTGTGAAATCAAGAATTGTCGTGGTGTCGATTGCTAGAATTTTGCTATTTAGTCATCCCTACGAACCTTTGTCTTAAAAAGGTCATACATTAACAAAATTCAACTTGAAAAAACATGCTTTTAAAAATCTACTTTGCAAGTAGGCTGATTTAAGCATTTTAGAGGATTTTGGAGGACTTCTTAAAAGTAGCCATTGCGTTGTGAAGGGTAGCCTAATCAAATAATTTACTGCATAAGGACGATTCTCATGAGAGTTTTCTCAGTGTTGATGTACAAAATATATCAAATGTCAATTTTTTTTTTTTGGAAGCAACTAAACTGCCTACAGCTCTTGCCCATTACTGTTGAATTTGCCTAAAGGCCTAAATGTATTTGATTTATTGTATGTGTTTTATCTGTAGCCATGACGTAAATGTGGCGGGGACACCAAATCATCTCCTTAAACCAATCCCAAACAATGGAAAAGATCCTGCATCATCTAAAACCTGCAACCAAAACAAGAGGCCTACAGATCGAAGTGAGGAGCACATCAGCGTCATTCAGAGCTCTCCGATAGGATCTTCTGACATGGACTCTGAAGGTCTATGTGGGTCAACAGAGTCTGGGCTCGCTGACCATCCTACCAATCAAGTGAATTCTCCCAACGGGCAGAAGTCTTCCAACACCTGCTTATCAGACTGTAGATCTTCTGGGATTTCCACTGAGAATAGCCTTAGTCTAAGTTTAAACGAAACACCGTGCACTTCTCAGGATGTGGAGATGTTAAGCCCAGAGAGTCCCATGTGCAAAGTTTCCACGTGCAAAGACTCTCCGGAGGGGACTTGTGAAGTTAAGAGTTGTGGTACTTCCTTTTCCTGTGGAGCCACAGAACTAAAGACTTCAGAGGCACCAGACCTGGGGGCCAAAGAGCAAGTAGGTGAGCATGGTGATGTGACTGTGGAAGGTGACGCTCACAAGACTAACTGCACAGCCTCTTCAGTTTTGAACACGGTAACTAATCAACATGAGAACAACTGGACAAAACCGACAAAAAGGTATTTGTCTTATTTATTACGATGGATATTAATGTTTGTCTTTTAAATTATTTTGAAGTGAGGAGTCTGCACACTTACACACACCAATCTGATGAAGACAACAGTCTAAACGTTATCCTATCCTGCCATGGAATAAAAAAAGAAACAAAGAAAAAAAGGATTTTAAGTGTGCAGACTCCTCACTTCAAAATTACAGTCAGCCTTTGTCCTTCACATTTTCCTGGGATGTGCACAATCTTTACCTTCAATTATCCTTAAATTATTATTATATGTATATATATAGTAGTTTACAAATTTCACACTTTCGCACAAGTGCTTTACTTTGGTTTCCTTTGACAAATGTAATGCTAAATGTATTGCTTAAATTCATATTATATTGTCTCCATGTCATGTAAATGCTGGGGTTTAATGAAATCTCTGGTCAAGAACAGAAAATTATGCTTTTGTCTGAAGTCATGCTATGCTTTTATTTGTTTTTTTTTAAGTGAGATTAAAGAAGAAAGAAGAGACAAACAGTGGATGGGGACCTCTGTTGATGAACTGAGAAGGATGCCATTGTGTGGTCATCTTTTACCCCATTTGAAGGCTGCACCAAATCATTCCGTAATGATCAGGGTAAGATATTGTGGGGCGTTACGTTTATGATGGCCTACAGAATTCTGAATTAGTAGATCACCAAGCAACCCCGATAAATGTGATATTTTGGCATCATAACCAGGACAGGACTGTTCAAGTGGAGTTTCCCCTTCAACTTTCGGTGGTTTCACTGAGATTTTTAATCCTGTGCAAATCTGCTATACATTTTACTTGCGTCTTGTGGTAAAATTACATTCTCCCACGTACCTATGTGAAACTATAGTAGTCCCATACAAAAAGTGCTTATGACATGAAGACTTAGCAGATTTATGTATTTATTTATTCGCCACTAGATGGCCTTAGTGAGGAGTTTAAGTGTATATGAGTCTTCGAGAAATGACCCATTTTGCACACGTTTTGCTGAAAACTGTTACATGCAACAGCGCTTATTTCCTGCATGCAAAATGGTAACACTTTCCACTGTTACTACTGTTCCAATAGACTGATCTGCTTCGAGAAGGGGAAGTCCCTGTTCCTTACCCAGGCAAGTTCAGAGATGCTTGGGATGACTTGTCCGTAAAGATGCCCTGCTCTGAGAAGAACCTCTTCCCAGTTGAGACGGAGGTAGGTTGTAGGCCAGGGGTTCTCAACGTTTTGATGGGTGAGGGCCAATTTAGGGACCCAACATTGAATTGAGAGCCACAATAGGGGTGGAGGAAGAAAAAGAGGGGAAAAGAGGTGTGTGTGTGTTGGGGGTGGGGTGGGGGGGGGGGGGGGGGGGTGTCATTTACATCTCTACAGTTTGTATTTATTGCAATAAATAAATCCCAGTAAATGAAGAAGTACATTTTTAACAGTTTTACAGTTTAACATATTATTTGATGTCATTGCGGGCCGCCAGAAGTATGTCCGCGGGGCCGCACTTTGAGAACCTATGTTGTAGGCTGTAAAGAAATTTTAGATTTGTTAATAACATGGATTAAAGTTATGACTAAGGTAGCAACTTGCTGTAGCTACTTACTTTTATGTTTCTAAGGTTTCTGTAACACTGCATGTGTTTTCCTTAGGATGGAAGCACAGTGCAAAGTAGATGGGACCTGATCTGTGCAGCCTTGGAAAGTGAATGCAAAAGCTCATTGGACATTAGGGTAAGTTACAAGGATTCAAGGAAGTTTATACTGTACGTCACAGTCAGTCACATACTGTATACACTGCACACTACTCCACCCTCCCATACACCCCACACCCCACATTTATACTAATGCTCCTGACTCCCTGCTCTTTATACAACTCTTTACAAGATAAGCACTTAAAGTAGGAAGTTCATTTGTCCACCTACAATAGGATAAACCCAATAAGTACAGTAGAAAAGAGATTGGAAGGTGCCACGTTGAAGCTAATTTCAGACATCTGACCAAATCTCGAGTTATATGGAAGACACCATACTGTAATTTTTTTCATGCTGGTGTTAACGCATATGACACATGCTAGAATATGTCAGTGTGTGCATTTGTGCCGTCTTTGGATCGGTCACGTTGAAACTACTTGTCAGAGTCAATATATCATAGAATTTGAATTGTTTCACCAAGCTCATTATGCAAAAATGAACAGTGCAATGTAAGCATGATAACACTGACAGACAAATTACAGGCCTTAATTATTTTTATAATGATTCTGAGGGCTTAATCTGTGAGGGATTCTTGAGTAAACAAAGTTTTTATTCTTTCAGAATCAACCAGTTCCCATTCTTTCAGAATCAACCATATTTCTATTTCTATTTAAAGGTTTCTAATCTGATATGTTTGATGTGTCTTCTAGGATGCAATTTTGAGATACAGTGCAGCTCATGCCAAGCGATGGGATTTCACTGCCCTAAATGTCCTTTGCACTGATGTGAGTATTTCATTATTATTTTTTTTTAACCAGATAATGTTGTTTGATAATTCTGATTATGAAAACTGCAGATGGTTCATTTGCATATAGAATAATATTATGTGAAAGAATCCAATGAGCAGTGGACAGACTCTACAAAAGGCAGGAAAAGTTGATTAACACTTAAGTCAAAATAGTGTTCTTTCTTGGCCAAAAAGGGATTTCAGGTGCCAAACCCTTTTCCTTTTCGTTCTGCACAAAATTTGACTGATCTTGCCAGCAATGCAGTCACCCCCTTATTTTCTGAGTTTATTTGATTCAGACAATTGTAGAATAATTATTGTAGACTAATTACTGTTAGAAAGAGATTTAACTTTTTCCTTTCTTCTTAATCTGTGTGAATATTTTTTAGTATGATTTGTTCTGCCGTGTTGTTGTGTACTATGTCTGACTAAACCTTGGCCAAAACTAATTGACCAAGGACTTTTGTTGAGATTAAACATAGCTGATTCTTGTTAATCATTTTACCATGTATTCAATTCGCAAGTTAGCCTGGAAATCTATGTACCTTAGCGGTAGCAAATGGTTATGCTATACAGGGGTCCATTTCCCAAAAGCATAATTGCTAACTTAGTTAGCAACTTTGTTGGTTGCAATTTCCCATTGCCAACTAAATAAGTTGCTAACTGATTTGCAACTATGCTTTTGTGGAACTCTGATACGTCTAGAAATGGATGATGGGGCCTCAGTAGTTGTTCTCCCAAGTTTGGTAATCCCGCCTCTTGGATTAAGTCAGGTCTATCTGTCATGGCCAGACTATGTACATTTTGATATTATAGTACAGCAGATCAGTCACTCCTTAAAAATCACAATTGACTCTCTCATTGAGTGAAATGAACTTGTTCTCTGCTTGATTCTGCTGTGAACCTGTGGAGGGTGTGCTGGCTAGGTAGAGTTATGTCTAGCCATGTGTTTGAATGCCCTTTAATGAAGTGGTGTTTCAAGTGGAACTGGGGGAACGTGGCTGGTCTCCGTGCCTGTCGTCTAGCTACACGCTTGTTGGTGTGCGTCTGCCCCTTCTGGTGCCCGCTCCCAAAGGGCTCTGTCTGTGAATGTCATCCAATTAAGACAGCGCTGGGCAATCAGCATGACATCAGCAGCTGCTCTCATAAACCCCTAAGAGGCGCTGCTATTTATCGAGCCTGAACACACCCAGCAGATGGGCCACATTCACACCCATTGGCAGCCTGTCTCTGACTGGCCCTTGGGAAGTGATTTAAACACAGTAGTGTGTAAGACTGGTGATGATCTCCAACATTAAGGTTTGTTACAAACTTTGATATGTCGGCCATGTGTGTCAAAGGATGAGCCGGGTATTGTCAGGGTTGGTATGTGAAGAACTTCTGTTCTGAGTAAACAGAAACATAGATAGGCCTACTGTACATCCCCTTTCACGTTATTAGGGGGTCCTGATAAAGTTGCAGTTGAAAGATGTCATGAAAATCTTTCTGGTTTATTTTAGTCTCACTTTGAAGACAATGAGGTCAAATCTAAACAACAAACAAATATGAAAACGAAACAGTAGAAAACACAATTCACTTTCTTAAAACTAATTTTTTTAATATAAAAACACTTTTTTGGGTGTATTATCACCGTGTCTGTGGCATTTTTTACAATATCCACCAACACCCACACTGATAAAGGCCATGTTACTTATTTTCAAAAAGAAATATCTGCTTTAACATTTTTGTTTTTATCAGTTAAATGACAAGTTTCAATGTTCTTATAGGATTGCCTGATAGTAAAACTGATGAAAGTGAAAGTGAACTGAAGTAGCTTAATTTTCCTTGTTGGCAGTGTTTGGCAGTCCTTATTTGCTAGACTTTTAGAGGTGCACTGGATTGAGCTTCCTTTCTTTAAGATTAGACTCTGATTCATAACGTTAACGTATAGCCAGTGGATCAATACCTGTCTCTGCTGTTTTACAGCTTGATCCAATTTAATTAAGACTAGGCAGTGAATCTATATGGAACTTACTAAAAGCCATTAGCAAACATTACTGCCTCTGGTAAGACTGAGATGAGGCAGGGACAGGCCACTGTCATTTGTGGTGCCTCAATGTTTTTATTTGTTGCATTGGCTCCTGTACATGCATCAGTTTTATGCCTGATAAATAAGTGACTGCTTCCTACAGGGGAACATCTTCAGCTGTACTATCTACAGTCACAAAGAAGAATACACACTTGAAGCCTTTGTGTTAAAACATCTGCATTGTGGTATATTAATCAAAGCTTACTGAAATTGATCATAAATTTCAATTGGAGGTGGTTGTAGGATAGCAGAAGTGTAGAGGAATTTGATAACGTGTGGAGAGAATTTGGCAACTCCTGATGAGCGCTTTGTCAGGCCAAAGACTTGTTCTCACTGCAACCATGCTCTCTGTGGTCATATCTTTGTTATTAATTTGAAACTTAATAACAGATTAAACACAAATTAAAAATGTTAAGGGGGTTAAGATTCAGCCCAAGACACAAGAGTTGGTGTTTCACCCATGGCCTGCAGAGGGCACTGTAATCTCATGTTTTGAAACGTGAAATATTCCAAGCAAAGGGTTATGGGGAGGATCCCACAGTAAAATGCATTTTATTTAAAATCTAAAACTGTGTTTTTAGTCTTTCCCATCAAAATTTCCTATACAAATAATATATATATTGCTTGAAATTTTACAAATAGAACACAGTATAAATACAGTACATCAGAATATTTGAACCTCTTTTTTTGGTAACAAGGCTACATTTAATTGCATGGATGTAGGTTTCCATGCAATGCTTGGGTAATTGTGAAAGGTTGGGAGAGCGATGAATGACAGGAGAAGTATGATGGCTGTGTGTGTGTGTGTGTGTGTGTGTGTGTGTGTGTGTGTGTGTGTGTGTGTGTGATGGCTATGAGGAATGAAAGTCAAATGTGGATGTGGTGGATATTGGAAGTCAGGGCCATGGTGCTGAACATTAAATCAGTCAGATACACTGAAACCTGATCAATGCAATGGAGTTTTACACTTTTCATGCTCTCTCACTCTGAGGTGAGTAAAGCCGTTTGTTCTATAAGTAAAGCATGATTGGAGAAAAAGGTACTTAATGAAGACACAAATGCTTTGAATTCTGCTAATATGTTCTTAAACTGCAAGTACGGTAGTGCTGGTAATTCCTCCTTTGCAGTATCTGATTGTGAAGTCTTAAGGATGGGGAAATCCTTGCTCTGTTCTGGTAGTGTGTCGATGTTCTTGACGGTACTCCCCTCTGATTGTTTTGTCAGATAATAAGGAGTCGGACAGTGAGGCCACGGAGAGCGAGGCTCGCGGAGTGTGTGTGGTGTGTTAGTGTAACCGTGTGTGAGAAGCTGTCAGACGGGGCTGTGTGATTTAGCGGATCCCCTGCTCTTGCTACCTCAGCTCTCCTCCCCAGTCCAACCTGCCAGGCCCACTCCATTTATTACTCCCAGACGAGCACTTTATGATGTCAGCGCGGGCATTTCTTATGACAGCGTTTAGTCAGGCCCTCCTTTGCACCCTTATAAATAGTCCTGGGCTAAATTGCCAGCCAAGGCTTTCCTATTCAGATTTACACTAGACCACTGCCCCTTGCTCAGATTGGCCATTTGCATCGGTTCCAAGAAGCCCATTTAATCTGCCGAGTGCACCGGCTAACCTTGATGAAGAGGCGGGGGGGTGTGGGGGGGCCTGACTGATCGCTGGCATTTGGAGCCGATATGTTTCTAAATAAGCGGGTTGTAAATCTCTCATTGCTGGTTATGCTTAGAGTATGTTTCATAGAATCGAAAGATCTGCTAAGAAGACGAGCGGGTTGTAGATTCCGTTAGACAGTCCTTGTATTTTGTAAGGCATACAGTAGTTGACAATGTGGAAGGTGCCAACAGGATGGAGTTAAGAAAATGCTGATTCATTTCTTAATTGAATTGGTATTTTCTTGATTAAACAATTAGTATTATTTAGGATGGTGTTGGAAAATGTTAATCGGAAAACCTTAATAAAACACCATGCAGCAAGAACAGAACATAATGTCAAAAACACACTGTGTTTTTACACTGTTTACAAGTACTGTGTAGTCCATATATCATCTGGAGTTAGCGTATAAATGAGCTAACATCGCTCCAGTTTTCCTGTGATATCACATCCTACCACAAGTGGCTGCTGTATACAAGTGAATGCAATGCAAAGGCCTGTTTGACGGCATAAGTATTCCATGAGCACTACAGTACATCTTGTTCATTATGTTGATTTGGAAAGCTTCAGTTAGAGATTTATACTTTTTTTATTTCATATATGAATAGTGTTGGATCATCCATTGATTCATTGATTAGTATTATTTTCACCCGTCTGTTGAAGGAGAGCAGTATTTCATTTGTATTTCATTCTTTCTTTGGCCACAGGTATTTGTAAGGAACACTTATTTATTGTTAGGGTGATCTTATGCCTTGCAGGGTTGTCTTGGTGGTAGTGAACAATCATCTTCTCCTACCTCTTGGTTTGGAGGCGTTCTCTGTTATTCCTCACACTTGTATTGCACAGCTCATATATGAAGCTAACTCCAATATTACTCTTACCATTTTCCTTTGGGTGTTCCTCTCTCTGACTCTCAGTAAATGGCTATTTTTAATGAAAGGTTCAGAGGTCACCTGTCTGTAGCTTTCAGGTTCACCTGCAATATATCCTGAGAAGGTAAAAGCGAGCGTGGAGCGAGAGGTCCAAACATTCGTTATGTTCTGTGCTCTATTTTCACGAGGGGAAAGGGGAGGGGAGGGTGGTGGTCCTCCCTTTATGCAGACTAAAGTCAAGCTCTCATACTGTACGCTGATATGAAAGATCGTTGAAAAGTTCATAATGTGAAGTAATGCTCTTTTAATAACTAAGTGTAAGAGTGTAATCACTCACATTTACTCCCATTGAAACGTATGATGTTTCTCTATCTTGATCAGTACTCCATGATCTTTGATATGTAAGGGATAACGGCCGCCAAGGTGTCCCGATACAAGGGAATAATGGACAAGGTGGAGGCGAAGAACAGCCTGACTGCGCAGCCAAAGTATTTAAAACATAAAAGAAACATGAGGCTCTGTTTTGAAAGAAGTTAACCTGTTTGGTTTGGTACTACTGTCATATAAAAAGACCCACAAATCTGCATTCAAAAGAGCATTGAGAAGGAAAGCTGGTGAAACTTTTTTACCTAACAAATGTCTCAGGTGTCCTGTTATCAAGAATTAACGGACACCCTGACAGCCAATCAGAAAAGAGTGTTTCATTCTACCGGGTGATAAAACTGTATAACAGAGGGGCGCTGTGGCTCAGTGAGCTAGAGCGTCATACCATTACTCCTGGGACCCGGGTTCGAGTCCGACCCGAGGTCATCTCCCGATCCCACCCCATCTCTCTCTCCCACTTGTTTCCTGTCCACCTCTATATTGTCCTATCCGATTAAAGGTTAAAAAAGCCCCAAAAATATCTTTTAAAAAAAAAAAATGTATAACAGTAGACTGCATTGACATGACTGTTGGACTCTTTGCCTGCAGGCTCTGGAGCACACTGAGGTCCAACGGCTGTTTGAAGACCTGCTGCCCAGCATGGTGCAGCTCGCACTCAACCTCCCTCGCCTTTGCACACAGGTAAACACAGAGCCCTCAGTAGTCTATGGATGTGCATTTGTATGGAAAGCTAAATGGAATCAAATTCTGTACAGATGTGTACAGGTGTGTGTGTGTGTGTGTGTGTGTGTGTGTGTGTGTGTGTGTGTGTGTGTGTGTGTGTGTGTGTGTGGGTGGGTGGGTGGGTTGGGGGTCGCCTAGACTATCTAAATCATGAGTAGATGGCCCTTATAATGTCCAAGGTAAGAGTTCGTAGGGTTACATTTTTTTACTCCTAGCCAGCACTTTCCTCCCTTCTACGGCTCCACAATCTCGATCTTAAAGAAGCACTCAGCAACCCCCTTTTTTTTATTATTTTTTTTTTTGCAGTGATGTTGCATTATGCACCTAGAAGCTGTAGGGGGAGCTCTGTAGAGAAAGAACACAACAAGATCCCAATATACTGTTGTAAACAAAACACAAACTTCTTTTCCAATATTGAGGTGCTGGTTTGCCCGAAAGGCAACAGTAGATGAGGAAGGGAGAGTCATAATTTTCGCCACAACAGATCAGTCAACCGAAACTATGATATCTAAACAGTTTTATGACTGAAAATTCTGCAGTCTCTTTAAAACACATTTTTCCAAAAGTTGATGAATGTCTATGACTGACACCTTGCATCTCCTAAATAAGTAATCGATTCTAAAATGGTCAGTGTGCAGTATACTTTCTAAGCTTCAATGTGATTATTGTTTATGGCACCCTATTTTGAGTGCTTACCCAGAGTGCTTTTTTTATGATTTATCCATGAATTTTCACCATAAAAAGAAAACATAAAGATGAAAATGAATCCTTACAGCTGGTCTATAATCAACACAACTTGATGCCTTGTAAAAACAAACAAACAAAAAAAAAGGTACTAACAAGGTTAGGTGAACCCAGAGTGCTTTGCCTTTCCCATAGCAGTCACCAGGGTCTTATCTTATATTTATGTCCCTGTTATTAATGTTTTCATTGATTAGTTATCCAGTCTGCCATCAAGGGGCTCTTTAGGTTCAATCAGGGCAGATGGATGATCCTCTGTGGCGATGCTGATGGCCGCTGTAAGAATCCCACAGAGCACCTTAATTACTGCAAGTCATTTACGTAATGTGATTCTGCCCTCCACTCATGTTAAATGGCTAAACTAATTCTCTCCTGGCCTTGTGCTGTTGGCCTCACCTCTCTCTTTCTCTCTCTCTCTCTCTCTCTCTCTCTCTCTCTCTCTCTCTCTCTCTCTGTGTGTGTGTGCACGTGTGTGTGTGTGTGTGTGTGTGTGTGTGTGTGTGTGCGCGCACTATGTGCTGTTGGTCTCACCTCTGTGTGTGTGTGTGTGTGTGTGTGTGTGTGTGTGTACAGCCAATCCCCCTGCTGAAGCAGAGGATGAATCACTCCATCACACTGTCCCAGGAACAGATTGCCAGCCTACTGGCCAATGCCTTCTTCTGTACCTTTCCCCGACGCAACGCCAGAAAGCCTGAGTATGCCAACTACCCAGAGATCAATTTCTACAGGTACATTTTAGCATTCCAAAAGAGAAGATGTAATTTTTATTGTATTACCTTTATTGTAGAACTGTGATTGAATTTTAAAACTCTGCTATGAATTTATGATGGAAGCAGTTATCAAACAGCTCATCCCACAGGCCTTATGTGTAATATCTACAGGTAGAAATGGTACTATACAGACACCTGATTTAGAAGATTTGGTTTGAGACATGATTCTGGGTTCAGAAGGTTTCATACATTTAGAACATGGCTCTTTCAACAAAGATTGAGAACACACTTGGATCTCAATCTTTTTTTTTTTTTTTTGTTCTGTCAAAAAATCCCAAAATATCAGTGTTCTCAATGTTAGTGGAAGCTAAGAACCGTAAAGAACAATCCCCCATATCTGGACACCTCGATAGCCATTATCCCGCTTCTCACCTGGTTGCAACACATGCCTATGGACAATAAGCAAGTGTTTAAAACATAAAAAAACAAGTGGTTCCTTTTTAATAGAAGTTAACCTGTTAAGTTTGGGTAGTATTTTTGTGTGAAAGTAGATCCATAAGGCTGCTGGGTGTTGTTATAGTTACCATTTTAAGGAGCATTGATATGGAAGAGTGATTGCATTTTTTAACAGATACTGTAAACGTCATTTGCTGTTTTTGGGGAATAACGGACACCCTTTCAGCCAATCAGAATTATTTTCTCTGTGTGACATTCTATGCAAAACATTATCCTGCCCCCTCCACTAGGCTTGTGAGTAGGATTTGATGCGTTCCCCTTCTAAATATAATAAATTGTGGTCAATTTCAGACCCTTGCAGAAGGAACGTGATATTAGGGACACTAATCTTGAATTCTTCAGTAGGAAGTCACTTTTACTTTATAATGGATATACAGTTTTACTTATTGCATTATATATTAGAGACATTACATCAGATCACATACATTAGATATACTTAATTGCTACTGTACATATCTGTGTTGTTTTGATTTGAATTGAATATGATTTTACCTTTAATTTTACCTTGGCATCCCTTGTTGTTGGCTAACTCTGATAAATGCCCCTGTGTCTTCGCCATTGAGTGGGATGCAGTCAGTGTGTGGGTGAAGACATGTGTGTGTGTATCTATCTATCAGATTACCCCCTACTGTTGCCTCCTCAAAAACTGGTCATGTAGTGCACTGGCTGAAAGTAATGCCTATCAAACTTAATTAAAACAGATGAGTGCTGCGCTGTGTTAGGCTGTGATAAAGTGCATGGCTATCCATCTCCTGTGTGTGTGTGTGTGTGTGTGTGTGTGTGTGTGTGTGTGTGTGTGTGTGTGAGAGAGAGAGAGAGAGAGAGAGAGAGAGAGAGAGAGAGAGAGAGAGAGAGAGAGAGTGAGAGAGTGTGTGTGTGTGTGTGTGTGTGTGTGTGTGTGTGTGTGCGCGAGAGAGAGTGTGTGTGTGAGTGTGTTTATTTGTCTGTGTGTGTGTCTGTGTGTGTATGTGCCCTCATCCATCAGCCTCTGCCCATCTTGAGCTCCACCCTGCTGCATGAGTATGCAGAGCTGATTTATTTACTGGGCTGTTATGTTGTGTGTTATTGGATTTGAAGCGGCATGCTGGGCTGTGTCTCTATTACAGCTATATGACATTTTGTAAATGATTAGGGCCTGTCAGTCATAGTCTATTATTGGCAGATGGTTGTGACAATCCCATTTTCTTGTAAAAATTTTACCACCCACCACCCCAAACTAAACTAATAAGGCATGAGCAGTTCTGATTGAAGTAGTATCACATTGGGTGGGAGAATATTAAAAATTTGATTTTTTTGCCAAGATGATGGTGTAAGCTAATTAAATTAACCAGTTTGACAACAGAATGAGTGCAGGAGTGTTGGCTAACAGTACATGCTCATGAACACCTGACTGTGGAAAAATGATTTGATATTCTCTCCGATTTTTTTATTTATTTATTTTTTTTAGTCAATCTGTTCACTTTAACCAGTCATGATGTATCAAGACACCAAAATAGCAGCTCAACTTTGAAGTGAAGTCATTTTAAATGATTATGATTATTCTTAGCAGACCATTGTAAAATAACTGGAATTTTCCATGTTTTCCAGGAGTTCATAGCACTTACTAATACTGTGTTAATTTCAAATGTTCTCTCTGGAGCCTCAGGTTGTTTTAATTCCTCCATCATCAGCTGCTGATAGAATGATGCGCACATTGTTTCCTATTCTTTGATGTCCTGAGATCTGCATAAAATGCAAAAAAATGTACATTTATTTTACACTATATGTATTGCACCAATATGCATTGTATTAGCTATATATCTATATGTATTGCACCATGCAATACATGGATTTTTTTAATATAAATATACATTTGCTGCCTACATTTGTTACCCTGGTGAACCTGCTTTCACTCTGCCAATGATCCTTCTGGAATCAAGGCCTTTGCAGCCCAGAACCAATCACTGCCACTCATCTGGCGTGGGGCGGGGTTTTAGATGACAGACAGAGCAGGCCATTCAGCAGACCCAGTAAAGGTGTTCGATTTTAATCATATCGATGTATATTTATTTTCCCTATGAATTCAATTATCATTATCTGCATCTGAATATTTAGAAATTTTTGAAGATTCCGAATCACACACACTGCCTTGGAGATACGTGTAGGAAATGAAAGAGTCGACTTCAGACGCAATATGAATTTCAGTTTAGGTGCGGTCTGGATTCTGTCAAACCAAACCATGAGGTTAACAGTAACTATTTGCTTCTTGTGTAAATATTGGCTTTTTTGTCTACGTCAAGCTCTCGTATCACAATTAGTGCAGACTACAGATGTCAGTATGGGCTGTGATGGATTCAGCGGCATTCCTGATGCATCTCCTGTAGTGGTCCATTCTGAAGCTGCAGTTTTTTTTTTTGTCCCGTTTTCTCCCTTGTCAGGACTACTTAAAGCCCTTAGCCTGCAGCCATTCTGCACAAAGTGGATTTAAGCACAGGAGCAGAAAGACACGACAGCTAATCCGAGCAGGCGATGGATCGTTATGGCACAGCCCTCTCTAATTGAGCGACTGTCCATCAGTTTGCAAATTGTCTGCTGTCTGATTGTTGCAAGAGTGAGGGTTGATAAGTGGATTGCTGTTTTGGCAGAACTGTCAAGGTCTACCCTTCAATAAAAAGGGAAACATCTAGGCAGACATTCTCAGAGCTGCTTGGCTCAGGAACAGGGGTAATAGGTAATGATCTTCCCATGAAATGATAATAGTTTGAGGGCCTTAAAACATGAGAAATCATCTTGGAATAATCAATTGCAGTTGTACAGATTACCCAATTTACCTAAATGCTGACATTGATAGTTGTACATTTCTGATGAATATTTTTTTCCTAACAGAATATTACGTGTACAAGCCATGACCTTTCCACTTAATATTCTATGACTACACTCGATATCCCCTCAAGGGATGTTATAGTAGTCAAAATTTTTAAATCAGCAGCTAACGCCAACTGATATTTCCTTGCCCTTTTTAGTAAGTGGTAGGTGGCATTTCACTATTCAGCTAGTAAGGTGAACTGATTCGGTCTCTTTAATATTCAGTTCTCTATCTGAACAACCATAGTAAGTCATTGACATCAAATTTCAACCAAAATATGGCCCTTCTTTTCCCCTCACAGTTTAACATATAGTTATTTATTTATATGTGTTGTAGAAGTATGTATGTTCCACTAAAGGTCAACAATTTGTCTTCAACTTTAAAAGCTTGCTCTCATCTAAGCAACCATTCTCATGTCAAAAAACAGGTTACCCTCGGGCCTGCATTAAACCGAATTGGCTCTACTGACTAAGAAGGAGGGAGGAGGGAGGGAGGTGGATGGGTTGAAAAAGCATCATGCAGGGGTAGACTGTAATAAATGAGCTCTTTCCTTTCCCCCTGAAGGGCTTTTAGTGCACCAGCTTTCCTTTAGTCATTTCATTTGTTCCCTGCTCTCTCTCTCTCTCTCCGTCCTCTTCTCTTCAGGCCCTGGCTGGCGTGTGGGGTGCACTGGGTAAATGCAGTGGGGTGGTGTGAGTGAGGAGAGTCTGTGTGCTACTCCAATAGAGAGAAGAAAGACCCGTGTGAGGGAAGGAAAGTCTCTGTGTTGGGATGTCTTACTCTCGAGCCTTTTGATTGGAGACTCTCGGCCCATTAGTGCCCTTTGAAGCCCTAAGGGAAGAAGGACATCCTCTCTCTCTCTCTCTCTCTCTCTCTCTCTCTCTCTCTCTCTCTTTTTTTTCTTTTCTTTTCCTTCTCTCTCAGTCCTGGCTTTAGTGGTGTGGCTCAGTGGTAGCCTAGGGCAGTGTCATTGTATCCCTGACCGAAGCGTCCACCAGTGTAGCAAACATGGTTGAAGCTTTGGCATGATTTGTCACATGTCACTTGCTAACTTGTTATTGATAACCACAAAATGCTCTACTTGGAGTAGCAACTTTATTTTATAGATATGTATAATATATGGGCACTGAATGTCTCAAATGTTTTCTGAATTTAGCGTGAGTGAAACCTTTTTTGTTGTTGTTGTGTTTTTATATAGTGTGTATGGTTGAAATTTACATTTCAATTGACATTTAAAAATCACTTTTGACTTGACTTGACAAATTCAAGATTTTTTATTTTTTTTTTTTAAGCGATCATCAGAACCCTCTGGGTTTATCGCAGTTGCATTGAAATGGTTTTGATAAAACATTTTCAATTAAATTTTCAACTGTATCATATTTACTATGTTTCATTTGTTAAAGGTTGTTTGAAGGCTCTTCTCCGCGAAAGATCGAAAAGCTGAAAACCTTGCTGTGTTATTTCCGGAGAGTCACAGAATCCAGTAAGAACTGACACAAGCACTCTCTCTCTCTCTCTCATGCTCTCTCAACTCAACCATGCTCAAATATATTAATACACTGCGTCACACGCGGCCCAGTTCTGGTTCCTCTTGGTGATCTTGTTTATTTTTCTTCTCTCTCCTCAGGACCCACCGGCCTTGTGACGTTCACCAGACAAAGCCTTACCAATTTTCCCAAATGGGAAAGGTGAGAAACTAAAGTGGCAGTAGCCAGTGCAGTCAGGTGTTCCGTACAGCTCACTGTTGATTCATGGGCCGCATTTAAATCTATGACTGTTTTTATATAGAGCTTTGTTCGCCAGTGTTTTTTCATTAGAAACCTCTCTTTGTGACTGCATTTGGGGGATTTAAGGGACTATTTTCTTAAAAAAAAAAAAAAATAAAAACTTTCTCAGACAAATGGAGATTGGCACCCAGTAGGCAGTCTAGCCCATTGTTCTTAAAGGCTCACAGTTTAACAGGGGGAAGTGTTGCATGATTAAAGTCTCTCAGGCTTTTGTTTTTAAAATAATAAATATAGAAGAAAGCTTTACAGAAAACTAAATTGCAGTAATATCTAAAGATTGTTGCGATAATTCTAAAAATACAATAATGCTGTTTCTGCTGTCTTTGTCACTAAATACTGAGAAAATAACCTTGTCTTGACACTGAATTGACATGTTCTTTTTGCCTTTCTAAGCTCACGGACCCAACTTACACGATTGCACATTACTTCCGAAGGGACTATTGAAGATCATGGATATGGCATGCTTCAGGTAAAATTTTGTGTGATTTATTTAGAATAAATAAGGTTAGGATAGGATGCAGTGTTCCACCTATATACTGTACTTACCTACCTTCTTGCCTGCCTGCCTAGCTATCCTATCTCTCTACCGATATATCTACCTATCAGACCAGCTAATACTAGGCTAGCATGTAGTGATTGACAGATGACAAGACCCAAGATTGCATGGTTATTTGCATTGTTGCATTCTTTTCTTTGAGTCTCTGGTCTGATTGGTGTGAGACAACATGAAGCCAACTTCCAGCTGGTGGAAGCAAGCTGTATTTTTCAGTCTAACCTATAGACAGTAAATCGGGTCAGAGTGGCTCAACAGACAGTTCTGATTGGTTGACAAGGCATGGGAAAAAGCAGATGTTGAGGCCAATTTAGCCTGGCCTTGCCTTCCTACGTACTTCCGCTGGATATTAATCTCCCTCCACAACTCCGCCTGGGACTCCGTGAGTTGTGAGAGATTAGTTGTGAGAGTCTGGTTTCTGATGTTGTAGCGTAGCTTACATGACCAAGCTAGCATATAACGTTAGCGATTGGGTGAAACCAGATTTAATCGTTTCAAACTTCTACAGTTCACATCTCCAGCTTGCAATCGTTCGTCAATGGATGAGATCCCAGACCCTTGTACGAAGCAAAGCGTTGGTAGGTAGGCCTAAGCAGACGCAGGCCTGTAAGCGGGAAAAACATTGTAGATTTGACGTTTTAGCAGTGCTCATTTTTTATCATTATCATGTTTATCACAGTCATGTTTGAAATTGCGCTGTGACCATCAACATAACTATAAAAGCTGTTTAATTGTAACTCAGGAATATTGTCATATCTCTACAATTTTTTAATCCATGTAGTACTGAGCAAGTTGGGGTTTCCCCTTGCTTCTGTTATGTGTTGCTTCTGCAGAAACTGGTGTTGCAGAAGCAGTGCTATTGTTAATGTCAGTATAATGGACAATTAATAAATATGAGATGTGTTATATTAAGCATTACATCACTGTCAAAGTGTCAGTTTACTGAATCTTTGCATCTTACACATATTATGCAGAACTTAATTACCTGAGACCTGAGTGATTGACTGAACAACTCATTTTATAAATACCAGACAATAAATACTGAGACATTCTAGAAGTGCTGCACTCCATCATTCCCCATCCATTTGCTGACATACATCGGTCAGTTAAGGCCATATATCTTCTCTACAAAACGGTGCTTGTGTTCATGGACATAGACTCGTATTCCTTGGGCCCACGCCCCCAGAAATGCCCTCTGTGACGACATCAAGTGTATCCATCCTTATGTTTGACTGGTAGAGGTTCTGTTCTTCTGCCTCCATTGCTTGGGGATTGGGGCAGATGATGACAGCTTCAGCATACAGGAGTAGCAGTGCATGAGCTCTCATGAGGACCCTGGTACAGGCCCTAGTGGCCAGACAGACCGATGTTTCTGGAGAGGCGGGCTGGGGCTGACAGCCTGTCAGTGGCTTTGAGGAGAGGTGCGACAGCTTGACCTGGAATTGAGCGACCTGATCAGCGAGATCAGCTGCCTGCCAGGCAGGCTGGCTGCCACCAATGCCCGTCCCGTCCCGTCCACCTCCTCCCTCTCTGTATGGGCCAGTGAATCTGGGCCTGACAGCTTGCAAAACAGACCATCATACCCACACACTCTCTCTGTGTTTTTATTTTAGCCACTTTTGGACTGATTTCCATTAGCGGTAGATGCTTTTTTCAACAGTCCAGTGACCTTTGGGTGGCATCTTCTGAGCACAGAAACTGAGATTATATGCTAGAGATTAAGGTTCTGATTCTGAAGAAAGATGCTGGAATTTCACACAATATTAAATATGGTCTTAGCCTGTTGCAATTCCTGTTTTGTAGTGCCTTGGGGTGGCCTGATGTGGTCTTAGGTTTGGTGTGGAGTGTTCTGGAGTGGTCTTGGGGCTTTAGGGTGGTCTGAAGTAGAGAGGATAAAAGCGGAGAGAGAGTTCCAATCAATCGTTAAATTTCATATTCCATTTTCGCAAGATGGGGTGGGATCACCCATTAAAGATCTTTGAAAAGTTCATATTGTGATGTAATGCCGTTATGCAGACCGGAATTATGTTATGTTAGGATTATGTTGCTCTATTTTGTCAGTATTCCATGATCTTTGGTCTAGAATGGTCTCTTGGTGCCTTGGGGTGGTTGATGGAGACATCTGGGCCAAGTTCAGCTGCCACAATGTTTTCAAACCTTTTGCCATCTTGAACTTGAGTCTGATGTGTTCCATGTGTGTCTGCTGTTCCAGGTGGACTTTGCCAACCGGCTGGTTGGGGGTGGGGTGACAGGACAGGGCCTGGTGCAGGAGGAGATCCGCTTCCTCATCAACCCTGAGCTGATTGTATCACGACTCTTCACAGAAGCCCTGGACCACAATGAGTGCCTTATCATCACCGGTGAGCAAACGCAAGCACTCTACAATCTTTGCTTAGTACACTGTAACAGGGTAAAGTACAGTGTATCAAATGCTGATTTAACTTTGGGGAGGGTAATTGACAGATGATCCACAAATTGAACCTGCAGCCAGTTTAGAATCGGTGTGGTTCCACCAAAAAAACTGATTTTTAAAAAATATATTTTTAATAAAAAAAAAAAAAACTCCTAGGTTCTCATAATTTCACCTGTTATACGCTACTTTGTGAATATGGACCTAGGTCTGCTACTTGTTGCTCCTCCACTTATTGGACACCGTACAGGTCTGTTTTATCACACCAACTATTAGATTTAAGAAGCCAGTCTGTCTCAAAGTCCACTTCATATTTGTGACCTTTTTTGATTATATTTAATTTTTTATTTACAGTGTTTATACAGAGCTTTACACACACTCACATAATTTTTCTCTCTCTCGCTCCTTCCCACTTACAATTTGGAGGAGAATCCATTTAATTGATTTACACCCCGCTGCCAAGACTTCTCTCTTTGCCACCACAGCTAAATTGCCTTATTCTTCACGCTCCGACTCAGCGCTCGGTCCTACAGTACATGTGAAAGTGACCCTCTCTTTCTCCCCTCCCCCGTTCCCATCACTCCCCAGCTCACTCCCCGTCTCTGCCCCATCCATCTTCCTGCCCACTTACTCCTTTCCTCCTTTCCTTTTCCCGGGCATCTGCTGTAGCGGAGGGGGTGTAAGATGAGCCCTTCTATCGGCTTGTGTCATTCATTTTTCACAAGTTCATTTCTATTGTGATTTTGTCTTTCCTTCAGACTGAACTGAACTGCCTCAACAATACAATTTGACTTGACAGCAAGTATTTCTTCACTGTAGTCTCTTCTATGGGGCTGTGCGTGCCATATTGCACATCACATAGTGTTATCCAAGCATGGACAGGCCATAGGGCAATGCCTGATGAGGCGACGGTCATTTTTGGGCCGTGGCTGCCATAATTTCCTCATAATTTTCTTGAAGGATATTGGGCTAGTCCAGTTAAATATCCAATGTCCAAGCAATGTGTCTAACTTGCAGTGATATTTTAGCTTGCCATGAAGGTATCATTGAACAAAATTATTGTGGGCCGTCATGCCCACTAATGCCTGGGCCATTTTATGGTCTCAGTCCAGTCCTGGCGTTATCATTATGACTTCAGCAGAGGGCCAGTGGGCATACAGGTGTTGCTCAAGTTTTTTTTTTTTTTTTTTCTCCCCAAGAATTTTTGGTCGAAATAAGCAAGTTTCAAAACAAGCTGATTTTCTGATGAGCTTCACTTTATTTCTTGGACTTATTAGTAGTGTGTGCAATGTGCATGGCTCCACAAAATGCATCAAACAAAACAAAATCACAAACTAGATAAGTCTAAGGTCATATTGTTGTGCTAAATTCATTGCGTAGGAACAAAAGCTTATGTGAACACCACCTGCTGACGCCCCATGGTTTGATTGTACATTGCAGGAACGGAACAGTACAGTAAGTACTCCGGATATTCGGAGAGCTACAAATGGAAAGAGAGTCATAAGGATGAGACGCCAAGGTAGGTTTGCAATCTATAATATGCAATCAAATATACAACCATTTTTCAGTGTTAAAGGTGTGCTTGCTGAGTAGATGAATCTATATGATATATATGATATTCCTCAATTCCCACAACTTACATGCTAAGTGATGGTGGCACAGTAAACATTGTTTTTATTTTTTTATTTTCCTGTGCTCCCTATGCGCCAACTTCTTTCGCTTTCATACCTACCAACAGCTCTCAGTAATACAAAACAAAATAAATATTCATTGATACACACAGAATTTCTCTGTTAATCAGACTGTGATTGCAGTATCACAAAAATAATTTCATTTTCTCTTTGTATATCTAAACATACAAATCTGTTTCTCCAATGGTAGTACCAACATTTGACCATTAAATCAGACAATTACTGGATAGCTATCCCTTTTTGAAGTTGCCGGCTAAATTTGGCATTTTTATATTTTTTGTATTGTCATTTGACTTATTTGTTAATGTCACTCACACAGGGATGACTGGCAGAGGAGGTGTACTGAGATAGTCGCTCTAGATGCTCTGAAGTACAGGCACTTTCTAGAGCAGTTCCAGCCGGATAAGATGATCCGAGAACTCAACAAGGTAAGCGAAATGTGCCAGAAGAACCTGCACCACTGGAACTCCGTTAGATTGGTTTTATTTCTCATATCTTCAGAACACCACCACCCACTCAGGGTTCCTAGATCAGGGTGTGTCATTGACATGTGACAATGTTTTTCAATCAGGAAATTCAATCACTTTTTAGTAAAATTCACCTTTTTAAAATCTAAATTGGTCACCAAAATATAGAGGCTGGGGCAGTGTGACTGAGACATACAGTGTTGGGTGCAGTGAATGCAGCATTGCTACGCTGTACTTTTATGTGCTAGGGTTAAAAGAAAAATTGGAATTGGAGATTGGAATCTGGTAGTCTTGTGTGTTATTTAGAGGAAAGATTCTAAATTGTGCAGAGTAACCTATGCACCAAGGATCAAATAGGCCCAAGTATACAGCAGATGAAGAATGTTGGGCTGAATCCTGCATGAGACTCTTAAACTCACCAGCTCATCTCCTCATTTCAACCTTTTCATGTTCAATAGATCTAATTAAAAGTCCACACATCCTAAATGTTACAGATGTTGAATTCTTAACCTACCAAGGAAATTAAATGGCAGAGTTAGTGATAATCTATGAAGAAGAGAAAATCGCACTCTCTTGTGTATTATACTTCTTAGGCTACATAAGCGCTTCGGCGTCAAACGGTCATCGGTGTATCATGGTGATGGTCTATGCCAGGGAATCTCAAAGTTTTGATAGGTGAGGACCAATTTAGGGACCCAGCATTGAACTAAGGGCCACCAAAGGGGCCGTGGGAGAGAAAAAAAAAATGAAAAAAAAAAAACATTTCTAATTATTTTAATGACCATGTTGCATCTAAGGCGGGCACTACTTCCAGATTCATTCTTTTAAAGCAATGAATAGTTCTAACAGTTTTACAGATATTATTAGATGTTCTGCGGACCGCAAGAAAGGTTTCTGCAGGCCGCCATTTGAGAACCCATTGATCTATGCCCTCCTGTTATTTGTTTCATTCCTCATGAAAGGCGTATTGTGGATTTGCCCGACTCGGAGTGAACAGCCAGAACCTCTCTGCAGTTGCTACGGGGAATTGGGGGTGTGGAGCATTCGGAGGAGATAAACGGCTCAAAGGTATTCAAATTCATATATATTGTAAAGACTACATGATAAAATCATTTAAAGTCTTATGATTCTGTAACTGTGGTCTGAATGTAATTGTGGGACGTCTCATATTTATTATTGCAAAGACTAAATAATAAAATTATAAAACACCCTCCACACACACACACAAACACGCACACACACTCACACCCAGTCTGTGTCTAAAGACGCTGAAGTTTGTTGTTAAAGTCCTGTGATTCTGTAGTTATGGTCTGAATGTGGTCTAACTGCTGGAGGGCCCAGATTAAAGTCGATGCTGGGCTCTCTCTGAGCTGTTTGCTGCTGGAAAGAAAGCCAGATTCGAAATGATGGCGCCCCGCTGTGCTTTTCATTTGATTTAAGACTATTTGTCCACTTACTAATTACTCGCTGACGTACATTTCACATTTGAAAATAAATAGATAAATAAAAACACAAATATAATAATAATAATAATAATAATAATAATAATAATAGTGATAATAAATACTGGTAACTTATTTCTGTGACATCTTTATGAAGAGAGTGTTATTTGTTTATTTTTAGGGCTACATAACACGCAATAAATATTACAGAGCTTTAATCAGCACTTTCCCATTGGTGAAATGATGCATGGTATTTTTAGAACCTGCTGTTCATGTGTCAGGGAACGTTCATTTATCTCGTCAACATATTCATTAGTTTGTCATTGCCATCCATCACCTTTAAATATTTAAACTAGAGAAAGAGCGTTCATTTGAATCCCTACAGGATTAAATTCCTTAATAGGGTTGGTTACCCATGGACATTTACCTTTCACATTTAGTATGTACAGTATAGAAATGGGACACATTTGTCTTTTAAATGACACACACTATCAAAATGATATTGAGTGATGTCAGTCACTGATAAAATTTAATCATAGTCATCACACAATCTCTCAATGATTAGTAAACAAAACTGAAGCTTGTAAAGAGTTAAGTTCCCCCCCCAAAAAAATGAAGACTATCAAACGACTATGGATGGGTGACAAATGCTTCTGTCCCGAAAAACTCTCAGGACAGAAGCATTTGTCAAAATATCCTGAAATTAAATTGATGAACGTTGTAGGTACCACTTTATAATAACTGTCTTCTATGAATGGTTATTAAATAGCTTATTAACATTAGTAAGAAATTAATTGGAAAGTTTGTGGTTTCAACCAGTTAGATGATTTAATTTCATCAGGTTTTCCATTTTATCATTCAGCCATAACAAACTGTAAAATAACTGTTAACTTACTGACTAAATAACTATGCTGTAAAATTCCAGTTAATTACTGTTACCTATTTAACTGTTAACTGTTATCTGTTAACAGTTAAATAATTACTTGCTGATGTTAATGAGCTATTTAATAACCATTTATAGAGGACGGTTATTATAAAGTGCTATCACGTTGTGGAGTTCATTATCCCGCTTATATCAGTGTTGCTACTGTACATCTGTACTACATTTATGTTTTTTATGTAGCCACAAAGTCGCCTATATCTTTTTAAACACTAGTTTTCTCCTTTGACAATCTGAACAATACAAGCTATACTAGATAACTCCAGATCAGGGGACTGACATAACATGCCAAGAGCTTGAATCCTTTTGTGTTGATCTGGATGTGTTTAGGGTATTTTGGTACGATTTTGTTTTTTTGGTTCTTTGATGTGCTTGATCTAGTAATAACATATTTTCTAGTGCTTTCAATAATCAGTAATATGCTTCCCTTAGGGTTTGATTTTTCCTTCTTTTCATTGTGACCAATTACCAAAATATTATTTTCATATTATCTTTCTTATTTCCTCTCCACTTTACCAGCTGTTCCAAGAGGAAGAAGGCCTCAATGGGCCTCATTCATCATTACCTTCTTCATTTTCTTAAATATGTTTTTAAGGTCCCATTTAGAAACCTATATTGGTGAATACAAATGTTCTTCAAAACTGCGTCAGTGGAATTTAATAACCAATTTCATTGTAAGAATGATTGGTGAATGAGGCCCATTGAGTCTTGTTGGTTTTAATGATCATCTGTTCTTTGTTCCATAGCTTTACTGCAGATCATGGCGGCTGCACAAAGTGGACGGGATATGGCTTACTTCACTTTTGGGGATAGTGACCTCGTAAGGGATGTGAGCGACCTGCATACATTCCTCACAGACAGAGCAATCACTGTTGGTAAGGAACCGTTGATTATGTTGATGTTAGATATTATTATATGATATTAGATATTATTAGATATCATAATATTTAAGATTAGATTATCTAGGTTGCCTGGTTCTCACACATTCTGATCAGGTGTCCGTTTCCTAAAAGCATAGTTGCTAACCACTTGGTAACTTAGTTAGTTGTCAATGGAAAATTGCATTGCAACCATCAAACATGCTAACTCAGTTAGCAACTATGCTTTTGTGAAACAGACATCAGTCTTGCCAGAATGTCCATTTCTCTTCTGAGAACAAATCAAAAACTGACCTTCTTTTCCCCAATACAATGGAGGTGGGCTTAACATGTGAAGAGCTCTTTTCCAAAATGCTATGTATTGTTTTAAATGTTTTTATTGTGCCTCTCACCAGTTTTGCTGTTTTAATTAGGTACAAACAAATCAGATAACATTAACACACTTTAAACCGGCCCAGTGTTACCTAAATATGAAAAAAAATATATATGGGCAATTCCAGCGTATATAGACGTCGACCAAACTTTCGTGCATTATTGATGAACAAAAGTGCCAGATAACCTCTGCAAACCTAGCAGTATTTCACAATTTTTGTTTCATATTCTTCTGCAAACTCCGATGGCTGAATACAGGCAAACAGTAAAAAATAATATCATGATTTGCATCAGTAAGAATATGAGCCTTTCAATTTGCGTTATGGACGTGACGAAAAACGGACAAACTTTTGAGAGAGCAGATAGTTTTTGCTGTGAAGTGTGTGAAATTTTTAGAGAAGATGTAAATATTACTACATTCATACCAAACAGGACACTCTCAGTAACAGGCAGAGAAAGACTTAATTTCAAATGTAAATGTAAACAAAAGTTGTGTTTTCATTGGGAGACAATGTGCGTTATGGATGTGACGTTATGGACGTGACGTCTGGAAAAACCTTCCAAAACGATACAAAACAATTGTGAACGGTGGATTTTAACCTTTAACAAGATAAATAGTAATTTAACAATGAAAAATAACTGATAGTATTGCAGCTTTGTGTGTGTTATCACCCACTTATGCCCATTATAAGCCCCTCCATAGACTTACATTATAGCTGAATAGGGTAAAAATTTTAACAAACAGATATCCTTTCGAAACTTGCTCAGTTGAATATTTACATCGAGACAATACTTTTTGGTATTGGAAGTTTTCTGAAAGAATTTGTATGTCCATGTAGGTGAGACTTAAAGTTTTAAGGTCGAGGTTTACTTTTTCGTGGAATTGCCCATATATATATATATTATTTTATATAGCGTTTTGGGAAAGAGCTTCATGCGTTTCATTTCAAATTGTGATGCTTCCCCCACTCTTTGCTCTGCAGCCATTGGTCCGATTGGTTGTAGGCATATCCAATGGCTGCAGAGGGATTTTTATCAATGTCTGTTAATCCCGCCTCATGGGAACTACCCTGGCCATGTCTTTCTATGCTCTTCCACTCGATTATCATCTCCCTACAGGTCTGGATTTTATTCCATTGACCTCATTGGCTTAAGAAGCATTTTAACCTGATCCATTCAGCAAACAGGAAGGAGTTGTGAATGCAGAACTAGAATGCTATCAGTCAAGGGCTTATCCAATATTTTTAAATGCAAAGCCCTCTAGCAAACAATCAAATCTCACTACTGAATGGCCAGATCCTCTGTGCCATACATGGAACATGGAATCCAGCCTGGTTAAAACCAGCATCTTGGGTTGGTTTGCTTTCTGCCCGGACGTACAGTATGGGTGCTGAGAAACAATTGCTTGCTGGTGGTATTTAAATTCAAAATGATTGGATCAGGCCTTGACTGATAGCCTGTTGTATTCTCCTGCTGCGTTCACCATACTGTACCTTCCTCTGTTTGCTGATTAGCCAGGATGGGATGCATCCTGAGAAATTGAGCTCAATGGCCTAAATCTCAGACGAAGCACTAAAGGGAGATGGCCTAGAACTCTAGACGTACTGTAGTGGTAGGAAATAGAATTTACTCAGCGAGTACGTCTAGCCATCAGCCATAGGTTGTGCTCAGACATTGTTGGTGTCTGAGCAGTTTAAATCCAGATGCGACGCTGTTTGTTCTTTGTTCTATGCGTGGTCGTTACAGGGAGGAAAAGGAATGATGCCGAAACCTGTATTAATTGAAAGACGGTTTATTGGTAACAACACAAAGTACAGCAATCCAAAATGGGTTGCTGGAGAAGGTGCATTTCTACACGTTCTGTCAGCTTAGAGATTCGGCAGAGCTTTTAGGGGCCAGTGCATACTGTACATTGTTGCAAACCTGGTTGATTCCCAGAATGTCAGTGTTTCATTTTGTTAGAACACAGTGTCCTGAACAAATTATTCTTACAACGCTCTAGGTTGTATTCAGGCACCGTGGTGTTTAACCTATCACAACGTTCTATCTGGACAGGGAGTGATTGGTCAGGCTTAGTGTTGTTTGAATCGGCTTGTTAGTTGCGTTGAGGTTTTAGCAGTCTTACCCGAGGGTCTATCACTAGTGGCCAGACTATACATTTTGTGGTAGTCTGGCTTGTCAGGCTAAAAGGGAGATTAGAATCAAGCAGAATTGCGAAGGAAGGTAATGGCCAGGTTACATGGATCCTGAAGATAACATGAAATTGGTCAGACTGATACAGTATACAGCAAGCAGATCAATGTCCGTGAACATTGTTTTTAAAAAATGAATATAAAAATATTATACATTTTTCTACAGTTGTTCAGCTCTGCTGTCAGTAGTTGCCGTATGAATACTGTAGTTACAAATGTCTGTTAATGCAAATGCTTCTAAACTAGGAATATATACGGGTGTGCCATTTAAATTACGCTGGTTTCTGGCGCCGCATTTACCAATACCAATTCTTAGTATCTCAATTTTGGGCTGTCATAACCCTTAACACCTTTGAACCCCAGATATTTCCTGTTTGCATTCTTCGCTCACTGTCTCTGTCTGTGTGTCTGTGTCTTCCTGTCAGGTAAACTCTTTGGAGAACTGAAGCACTACTTTAACATTGTATGTAAGAACTGCTCTGGATTGCATCCAGATGTGAGCTTGTATGGATTTCTCTATGAGAGACTCAGCTCGGATCCTGAGCCCACTGAAAGTGAGAACACAGCTGCATCGCCTAGCCCACCAACAGACTGACTTCAATCCACTACAGGGACACTTTTGTGGCAAAATGCTTGAACACTTAAAAAACAAAAAATCTTTCAATGTCATTCTGAGATCTACAGTAGTCTGCAGAAGCACAGTATGCCTTGTCTTCTTTTTACCTGCAAATATAGCACTCTGGCGGAGTCATATACTGTATTGTCCTACAGCATAGACAAATAGCAATAGTTAATCTTGGTTGCTGTAATATTTCTTGTCAAGGCACACACTGAGACTTCTGTTGGTTGACAGTTAGCACTGTGTAATCTATGGTGGCCACATGTATTGCATGATCTTGTGAAAATTGTCAGTGGAATGAAGATGGTAGGACACTGCGGTGCATTAGTGTTTAGATTCCTTAAAGGAATTATCCGGAGTGAATCAACACGCAGCCCTGCCGTTTTATAGTGCCAAGCGCTATGATGGCGACCTCAATGACTGAATTTCATGCAATGCAGACTGAGATAGTGAAACGGTAACTGTTAACATTTAACGTTAACAGAATCATGCTCATTCTGTTAGTGTTAGCTGCCGTTTTGCAAACTCAGTCTACGGTGCACGAAATTTGATCACTGAGGTGGCTATCAGCGCTTGGCACTATAAAACAGCAGGGCTACGTGTTGATTCACTCTGGATAATTCCTTAATGGCCTGGGAATAGCTCAATCTTGCAATACATACAGTACATGAAGACAGTATGTTGTCTTCTGAGGTGTTGTGCAGTATGTTGTATTCAGTAATATGCATGAAAACAACACCCCAGATACAGACCGCAGTGGGTAATGGTTCAATTTTTTTTTTTTTTTTTTTTTTTGAGGACCCCAGCATAAATAAAGCTTACACCATTTTTACACATGCAGTATACAGTATTATTATGTGTGCTATTACTGCAGTTTACACAGTAATCAAAATTACTTCCTCACCTCACTAGGTTGGTTGTATGAATGAACTGTTGAGGCAATGCTGGTTAGATAACTTTTCATATATCCATGCATGATGTTTTAATAGGTTATCATGATTTTTTTTATTGTTATTATTTTAATTGTTACAAAACCGTTTTTTTTTTTTTTTTTTTTTTAAAGAAATGGATTGAGTATTCAACATTTGGGGTTGTTAATCAGGTAGTAAATATTTTCTGTATTATGCCTTGTACAATTATTTGTTATTAATTAAAATATTACTACTTAAACAGTTGAAGCTGCTCAACTCTCAAGTGTGAAGCTTCCAGTATCCCTTACAGTCTATGGTATGTTGTGTGTGTTGCACTGTTAAAGGAGAAATCTGGTGTAAATCAGTTAGTTAAGTCAATAGCCCTGTTGTTCGAACTTATCATGATATGTAGGTAGGAAAAAGATTAAGAAAATTTAATACAACATAGACCGAGCAGTGAGCTCGCAGCTAACACTAAGTGAATGGGGCATAACAACTTTCAGTTTCATTTCATTCAGGTACCTGAAACAGGGCTGTTGACTGATTCGCATCAGATATTTCCTTTAATGGCTGTGATTATGGTTTGTATCCAGTTTATTTCTTCAGCAGTAATAATGGCATATTTCCTAAACATGGATTAAATTAAATAGAATAAATGACCTGTTGGTTGCAAGATCCTCAAGCAACCTCTGCCTTTCAACTCCGTTATTAAAAGTTATTCTCATGATGAGTATTGAACAAAAAATAAATAAAAGTTTGAGGATCTAGCAAACTTAAGACCACTGGTCTAAAACCCTTCATGGTAGACCTAGTGTTAGAATTAATGAATGAGCTGGCCAGAAGTTTAACTCATTACCACCGACAGGCCGCGGAAGGTTATATGGCATGATGATGACACCTGACCCTGATCGCTGGGGCAGGTCAACTTCAGATGCGTCGAAAGTCAAGATGCCTCTGATAATTTGTTAGAGAAATGTCTGAATTCACTACATTATTGCCCACAGTTATAATGTAAAATGAGGCTCTACTTATAGAGGGCGCAAACCTGTGCGCAATAGTCCTACTGACGTGACCAGGCTATACATCCAGTTGTGCGTAAATGGATGAGTGCTTAGGTGTATATTTATTTAGTCATGTTTTGTTTTGTCCCGCAGTCCACTTGCATAAGCTACATAAAGGCGACTATGAACCAGAAACCTCTTTCATAGTCATTGTTATGTTTTCATTATGATTGATGTGTGCTCCTTACTGGATAGAGATTGATGAAACGTGGGCTGAAAAGTGTGGGTAAAAGCAATTAGCCCACGCGAAGGTGAAAGTCCATAAATCTTGAGGATGGAAAGCGGTTGAGCAAAAAGAAAAAAAGCAATGCCAGATCCCGCGGGTGAATGGAAATTGTGATTGACTTGGATAGTTGACTGTAACTAAAGACAGCCCCGAGTGTTTTTTTTTGGCTAATGGCGGAACATGCGATTCATAAGATTATTAAAACGCCTTGGCCCTCGATGAATCTAATTAATCCTGAGGACTTGCTAGAAGCACACCTGGGCTATCGTGTCAGGACGTAAAATGTTAGGCCCAGATGTCATCTGTAGTCTCCTAACAGACGTGCAGCATATGTCACTACAGCCTAAATGTGTTCCTTATAGGTCATACTGCAGCGTAACTGCCTAACCTACATCGCCTGACAGGTGCGTCAGCTGTAGGCTAAGTACGAGGTGGAGTGGCCTTTCTAGTGAATCTCAAATATTCACTATGTTTGATTAGTGGACTGGTTTGTCAGTTGGAGTTTGATGTTGGTGCATCAAATGTATTTTGCTGCTTCAAACGAAGGATTATGCGGATTTGGCGTTGAGGGATTAACGGAACTGGAAAAACTAAGCCGACCCAGAATACAGAAATAATGTAGTGCTCCTTGGTCGAAACTGAAAACGAACGGTCTTCCTCTCTTTAACCGTGGTGAAGGTGAATGATTTTTATGACAGTCACCTACTAGACAGGAGGATATCCTGAAGGACTCGAGGGACATCACTACCAACAAACCTCTCTATGCGTGAGCCGATTCATACTGTTAGCAGGCTATGCCCGTAGGTCAGATGTACTCTGTAGCATATCACGCAATTTTGCTTGTTGACTATAGAACCGCAGAATCGTAAGTCTAGCAGTTAATAACATGCTTTTGCATCAATCTGGAAATTATTTCAGTTCTCGTCACCTGATGAGCAGTATGCTGTGCTTTTGATGCTGTTATTATTTCTGCGGTGCTTTTAGATCGTTGCGCACTAAGGACGTTGGGGGAGGCTGATGCCTAAGCTATCATGAGCACAAACTAGTGTGAACTAATGAGAGTAACCGATTCGCGGTAGTCACCAATGACAGAAGTGACCACCTGCTAGCTGTAGGCTACCAAATGTTGTTCTACTTGTGCATGCATCGGATGCAGAATAAAAGTCGATAGGCAACGTCAGGCCTGGTGCGCATAGGCAACTTTCCCCTTTTCATTATTGAACATTCCAAACTACTTTATGATATCAGCCCACATAGGGTTTGGTTATTTATCAAATAAAGGCCTTAACAACACTTTTGTGTAATGTGTTTTGACTTCTTGCCATTTTCTCTTTCAGGTTATAACGAGGCGAGACAATAATGAGTCAGTTTAGGGCACTGGCTGGCGTTCTGAGAGGGGGCAGCTTTTGGTTAAGGGGCCGAGCTGGGGTTGGAGGGAGATACAACCCCAGCCGTGGCTGTTCCTCGGGGGCTGTCGAGCCCTCTTTAGCAGCATGCAACTCCAATTATGTGGAGGAAATGTACTATGCTTGGCTGGAGGATCATAAGAATGTCCATGAGGTAGGACGATGCTTAGGCTACAAGGAGATCCTCCTCACACTTGTGGGTTGTTTTGTATAGGCTTATTAGTATTGTATACATTACAGAATGAAGTAGCATTGTAATTGAAACAACGATAAAAATAAAAGATATCTTTTAAGATCAAATATTTAAAATTTGGTACTTTAACAGCCTACCATTCATTCTTTTCTTTTCTCTTTTTTTATTCTTCCTTTCTGTCAGTCCTGGGATGCGTACTTCCGCAATGCTCAGGCCTCTGCGCCCCCAGGTGAAGAAGCTAGACCCCCTTCCTCTCTACTGCAGGGCAGAGCCATGTCCCAGACCCCTGCAATGTCCCAAAAGGTGGTGGAGGACCACTTGGCTGTCCACACTCTCATCAGAGCATATCAGGTACCGGCACATCTGTTTTTGCACTTGCTACTTAGTAACTGGTGCTTGTGGCAACCGTGGCCTACAGAATCGGGTTTCAGGCTTGAAACTGAAGAGTTGCTGGCTTGACCCTAGAACAGCATACCATAGATGAAGTACCCTAGACCAGCATACCACAGAAGAAGTACCCTTTGAGATAACCCCGCATTGCTCTCCAGGTTCCGTTGTAACAGGCAGCCCATTGCATTGGGTTAGTGTCTATGTTACTTGTGTCTTCACTTAGGGCTGTATTCTCCCAGGTGCTTAAGTCCAAAAAAGTGCTTAGCGCAGGCTAAAATGCATTGAGTAGCACCTGGGAGAATACCGGTCTTAGTGCTGTGTGTGTTTCACTAATTAACAATAGAGATAAATGCAGAGATCGAAATCCCCTCACAGGATCAAAGGGTACAGTATACTGTATACTTATACTGTATACTATATAGTAAGAGACACACATATCGGAAATGTATGAAGGTCACAATATATGATAATTTAGGAGTACATACATTTTGGTGCCTGTGGTTATGCTAATTATACTATTAACATCAACCTACTTGGATAAGCCTTCCCCCTTTTTCAGAAATGAAAGAGATTTTTTAAACAAAACAGGTGGCCATGTTTTCGGTCTTCCACTGATTAATGAGGAGAACTAGCTGAGGGATTTATTAAATTCTGTCTTGGCAGAGGCATGATTCCATTTCCAGCTAACATGGCCTGGCCTATTGGGGATTCCTCACGCTGATTCCTACTCCAAACAAGCCACAGTTGGCAATGGTGTTGAAAGCTGTCTTTCACTGTGTGGGTCATCATCATCTCACCACTTAGCCTTAGCCTGGAGTCTTCCATCTCCTCTCCCTGACCCCTCTCCTTCTCTGGCTCTTGTAGGTCCGTGGTCATCATGTGGCACAGTTGGACCCGCTTGGAATTCTTGAGGCTGACTTAGACTCTTTCGTTCCGTCAGATCTAATTACCACCATTGACAAACTAGGTAGGACTGTTACAAAAAAAAATAAAAAAAATAAACAATTTTTTCTGAACTTCATGTGAAAGCTATAAAACAATAATGAAGTAGTTATAATAAATCAAGCCCTCATTTTTGGGCTTTAAGATTAAACTTATTTGAAGCCATTTTTTAAATAATACTTAAAAAAATAGTTTGATATTTTAAGTCGCTTGGAACAAAAGCATCTGCCAAGTTCCATAACTATAACCATAATTGGTGTATCATGCATTTTATTCTGTACCAGTTTCTGTTTTCTATTCTGTTTTGTATTTGGAAGACAACACAAATATTTCATGACATTGTTTTGAATGTGTCCCTCAGCGATTTATGGTCTTGAGGAGTCTGATTTGGACAAGACTTTCCAGTTGCCTTCAACAACATTTATCGGAGGCGATGAGACAACGCTTCCTCTGCGAGAGATTATCCATAGATTAGAGGTGAGAACTGACTTTTTTTTTGTTGAGGCTAAGGTAAAATGTCAGGCAGCTACTGTTCGTCAGAGTGTTTTATGTCAGAGTGCTATGTAAGGAGCCCTATACAACATGTTCTTAGTTAGTATATACAGTACATGGTAAATAGTCAGACATACAATTATGTTTATTACTTTCTCACATGTTTTGCTAACAGAATAGATAGAGGATGTTAAAAAGCTAGTGGACTGGAAAACCATCATTATGTGCCTCTAACAAGTACATTTTGAATAGGGATGTACTGTAACTCTCTTCTGTCAACATAACTGTGGAGCAACTGGGGAAAAATTTGTTAAATTGTTAAATCACCTCATTAGATTTAGACTAACTATCTCTAAAACAGTGCACAAATTGCTCTTATTTTTTACAGTCTTTTTTCCCCCCAACATTTAGACAGCTTACTGTGGACATGTTGGAGTTGAGTTCATGTTCATCAACAATGTGGCGCAGTGCCAGTGGATTAGACAGAAGTTTGAAACCCCAGGAGTCATGCGTTTCACTAACTCAGAGAAAAGAACTCTTCTGGCCAGGCTGGTCAGATCCACACGGTCAGTCTTTTGTTGTTGTTGTTGTTGTTGTTGTTGTTGTTGTTGTTTGGACACACAGGCATCTGTTTCCCAAAAGTGTTTACTAACTAAGTAAGCAACTATGTTGGTTGCAATGCCATTTCCCATTGCCAACTGACTAAGTAGCTAACTGGTTACCAACTATGCTTTTGGGAAATGGACGCCAGAGCATTATGTACTGTACATACAATATCACATAATTTAAGGTGATTGTGCAGTATAAATAATATTGCTTACATCCTTGCCTCATAGTTTCGAAGACTTCCTGGCACGGAAATGGTCCTCAGAAAAGCGCTTTGGTTTGGAAGGCTGTGAAGTTCTCATTCCTGCTCTAAAGATGATCATTGACAAGTCAAGTGAAGCTGGCATTGACACAGTCATCATGGGCATGCCCCACCGGTACAGTTCCCTCACCTTCTTGCTTTACCTCCACCATCTTTGAGCAGTTATTCTCATCACTACAGTATTTAATGTCAACTTTTCTTTCACAGGGGTCGACTAAATGTCTTGGCCAATGTTGTACGTAAAGAGTTGGATCAGATCTTTTGTCAGTTTGATTCTAAACTTGAAGCTGCTGATGAGGTACTGTGCTATATTTACATCTTCAAGGCCAAACATCCTGTAAACCGTTTTAATCCATTAACCTATTTTTCCAAAATTATATCAAAACTCTCTGGAATTAAGCCCAATCTTATCTTTCTCAGGGCTCAGGGGATGTGAAGTACCACCTCGGCATGTACCACGAGCGCATCAACAGGGAGACAGACAAGAATATCACTCTGTCTCTAATGGCTAACCCCTCTCATCTAGAAGCCGTGGACCCCGTGGTCCAGGGCAAGACCAAAGCAGAACAGTTCTACCGTGGAGACACAGAGGGCAAAAGGGTTGGTCACTGAAACAGAACTTTATTTGCTTGTGGTTTTTTGGGGGGATTTTTGCCTTTAATTCAATAGGATAGCAAAGAGAGTGACAGGAAATGAGTGGGTGAGAGAGATGGGTACAGATCGGGAAATGACTTTGGGTCGGACTCGAATCCATGTCTCTGGATTTATGGTACGACGCACTAGTCCACTGAGCTAAGGCACCCCATTTGCTTGTGTTTTTTTAATGCAGACTTAGCCTGGCCATTGCCTTCCTACGTAGTCAAGCTCAATTTTCATTTCCCTCCAGTATTCTGTCTGAGATTCTGGCCATTGGCCTCATTCGCATCGGATGCGTCATGTCCGATCCAATCTGTTAATATTAAAAATGCAGAGCGAGAATACCATAGGCTCATCATCTGTCAAGGGCTGATCCAGTGTTTTTAAATTTAAAGGGAGCTTTTTCCAAGCTAACTTTTTTAGCTCTAATCTTCAGAACAGGTTGTTTCTCATGGGGGGGTGCACCAGGTAACTAGACACCTGCAGCCAACACTTTGAGTATTTCCCCTGTAGCCTATGACAGACCACCCCTAATTAGTCAATTGATTATTTTCATTGTTCTCAGCTGCAAAGTGCCTGACAACTTCTCTCTCTCTCTTTTTTTGCAATTAACCATTGTCATTGCCCTCAGCTGCTTACGTGGCTGCCAATGTTGTGGGACCCAACTTACCCTGTGACATACATAGTTAGGAAAATTCTATGCAAGTGGTTTAAGCACACAGCAGCTGAACAGTTACTAACAGTGTAAATTGTCTATTTTAACAATTGAGGCTTTTTATCCAACTTAAATTCTGTGTAGAGGCAGTATAGACCCAAGAAACACATTCAAAAGCCATAAAAAGTGATTTTTCGTAATATGGGACCTTTAAACATCTCCAGCAAGAAATCGTTTCTCAGTAGCCGGGATCCCAGACACTCATATGAAGAGAAGCATAGACCAAGGAGCTGGTGATGACCAGGCTAATGTGACCTATAATATTATTTTTATTGGTGTATTGATGTTTTGTCCTCTGTGGGATGGCCTATAATTCTGGAGAGGTCAACTGTAGTTCTTGATTTCTCATTCAGTATATTTGAGGTTTTTCCTTCGTACTGTAAGAGTTAGAAAGCCAGACACTGCATTAAAAAAAAGGCGTATCAAGGTCTAAACCCCCATTTTAAAAAACTCTTTAAAACAGGTACAGTACCCCACCATGTCTCTCTCTCTCTCTCTCTCTCTCTCTCTCTCTCTCTCTCTCTCTCTCTCTCTCTCTCTCTCTCTCTCTCTCTCTTGCTCTCTCTCTATAGATAGATGTTTACTTATCCTTGCGGAAAATTGTTCTGCGCCATACAGAGCATCTGATACAGTTACTACCACTAGACAAAAAGACAACAACTTACTCTACACAAGGCAGAGTAGACCACAGTTTAACATGTTATACCTGTAAGTATACAGTAATCGTAGCATCTATATAGCGTGTTGTGTGATTCTGCTTTTCAACTCTCTTGCAGGTCATGTCCATCCTAATGCACGGTGATGCAGCGTTTGCTGGGCAGGGGGTTGTGTATGAAACCTTCCACCTCAGTGAACTTCCTTCCTACAGCACATATGGAACCATACATGTGGTAGTCAATAACCAGGTACAGTAGAAACAGTATAACACTATAAGCCCCTCACAGCACTGACCCGTAAATCCATTGCATAATGCACTCTTAAAATTAATGGATACTCAAAGAACATTTTAGGGTTTCTCGCTCCGCCACACTGGCAGAACCTTTAAGTGAGCGTACAGGAACCATTTTAAAAAATACAGATCTTTGAAGGACACTTCAGGCTCTTGTAAAAGTGGAGCCCAAAATCTTTACAAGAGCCTAACGTGTTCTTCAAAGATCTTCAGAGAACTAATGTATTTTTAAAAAGGTTCCTGAAATCTCCATTATGGGTTCCGCCAGTGTGGCGAGGTGAGGAACCTCAATTCAATTCAATTCTATTTGATTAAATTTGTAGAACACCAAATACAATTGCCTTGCGGCATATTACAGATGAGGCAACAGTACGCACCCATGAGCACCCATGGGTAACAGGGGCAGAGATTAAAAAAAACTCCCTTCTATTTGTAGTAAATTCTTTTTTAGGAAGAAACCTTGGGCAAATCCATACCTCAAGCCAGGGCCCCAGTGAAGTACACGCACACGCACAGCCAGGCACTGTAAATGGCAGTTACAGTCACATACAAATTGACTGATTTCGAGCAGACACTTTTATCCAAAACAATATAGACTTCCAAATTGAGGTTTGGAAATCATCTCCTGATTGTCAGTCGAGTGGAGCAACATAACCGCCGCTCCACCATGCCCGATTCTAACAAGAGTTTGACCTTTGGGTTTCGTCATTTGTTAATTTGTTGATTAGTTGTTATTAACCGACATTAACCCTAGGTTTTGGTTATCACAGATTGGCTTCACCACAGACCCCAGAGTGGCACGTTCATCACCCTATCCCACAGACGTGGCCCGCGTGGTCAATGCACCCATTTTCCACGTCAACGCTGATGACCCTGAGGCTGTGATGTATGTATGTCGGGTGGCCGCTGAATGGAGGAACACGTTCAACAAAGACGTTGTCATAGATTTGGTAGGTGGTAATTTTGTCTCACAGTAAATACTGTACCTTTAGTGTGATTAAGCAATAGAGAATAGGGAATCTGACATCACTTAACTGAAAATCACCACCATTCTCAGAGGCAGTGCTGCCAGTTTCCCATTGGATTCCATTGCAATCTCATACAAAATGCTCAGAGCTTTCTTACTGGCTTCACATCGCCACCGGCATCATATCTTGCCATCCCCATTTTCTGATGAGAATTCACTCTGTGTTGTGAAAAGGAGGCTGATTACAAAACACTGTTTTCAGTGTATTCTCAATGGCAAGCGTGTGAAATGGCCTCATTGTATGGTGGTCAAACAACTGGTAGACACGCCACCTTCCCAAGCTCTATGTCAGTGTTCTATTACCTTGTAAGATTGTAAGCATTGATAATGTTTTTGACTTGCATATATGACATGGTTGAGTGATTGTTAATCCTGTGTTCCTTGTGAAGGTGTGCTACAGACGCTTTGGGCACAATGAGATGGACGAGCCCAAGTTCACACAGCCTCGTATGTACAAGCAAATCCGTCGGCAGCAACACCTCCTGAAGAAATACTCTGACAAGCTCATTGCTGAAGGAGTGGTCACACTGCAGGAGTTTGAGGTTTGAGCCTGATAATCTAAAATCCTCTCAGATTAAAGACAGTATTTGCTTCTTTCATGCTTCGGTTTTCGTTTATAATGCATGTGTACAGGTTAGTCCATGTACTAAAAACCACACTGATCCAACGCTACCTGCTTGTAATAGAAATTATATCTATTTTTTCAAGAGTGTTTTGCACGGTCAAGTGTGACTTGCGTGGTCTCGATAGATTTTTAAAGCAGAGTTGAGCTCGGGCAGACAGCAACGATTCACACCGCAGTTGCGTATTTAACCATTGCTGTCTGTTTGTGGTGTGTGTGTGTGTATTCACACTAGAAACTGTGTTTGCAGTCTTCTGTGGGAACTGGCTGCCCGAGCTCTGCATTAAAAATCTATCGAGACCACGCAAAACACTCTTGAAAAAATAGATATAATTTATATTGCAAGCAGGTAGTTTTGGATCAGTGTGGTCATGAACTAACCTGTAAACATGCATTATAAACGAAAACCGATCCAAATCGCTTATGCACCACAAACGCAAAGGTTTTGGTGTGAATCAGTTGTCAAGCAGTTGTATTGCATTTGATGAAGCTGCCTTGGTTATATCGTGCTGGAGTCCTCAAGATGTTTTTCCTCCCTGAGCTTTGCTTCTGGGCATACAGGAGTGATGCCTTTGCCTCAGCTTCATATAGGCCTAATGCTTCCTGACACTTGATGGAGATTGTTTTCTGATGTGAGACTAGCACACGAAGGGAGAACACACATTTGTATCATGCTCCACCCATTGACCCACGGTATTATTGAACGACGCGTCCCCCTCCCAGACCTCATGCTGAATCGCTGGGAAGGCATGACTAGGCTATGCCTCTTGATCAGACCCCTCACAATCTGTCTAGGTGCCTGACAGTGTCCTTTATTTACTGTTGCCTGCTGTCACTTTACCAGCCGCTCAGCTCAGCTCAGGGAGATTTCACTGGAAAAGAATGAATCTTTGCCAGAGGGTGTTGTTGTTTTCCCCCTCTCTCCTTCCCTCTCTTTCATTCTCAGGCCTAGGGGCACAGCATTACAATTATTAGTCTACAAGAAAAAAACATTACGTTATTCTTTCTAATTGTGACATTATTCACACAGTGTCGTGTTGTTATTGTAAATGACAGAGGAGATTCATTTTCTTAATTTTTGTTTTGTTTTTGTTTTTTTTGTAGGAGGAAGTGGCAAAATATGACAAGATCTGTGAAGAGGCTTACACCAGCTCTAAGGATGAGAAGATTCTGCATATTCGCCACTGGCTGGATTCCCCATGGCCTGGTACTAGAAAGCAACAAACAGACATACACCACTTAGGCAGTTTAAAAATAGGAAACTTTCATTACTTTTATCGCTAACAAAATGTCTTGAAATGCTCATTAAGTGAAGCGTGTGAACCTATTTTGTTCCTTTGTAATTTTCATTTCCAGATTTCTTCACGGCGGAAGGGGAGCCTAGGAGCATGAGTTGCGCTGCCACGGGTTTAGATGAGGAGGATTTGCAGCACATTGGCAAGACAGCAAGCTCTGTGCCAATCCAGGACTTTTCCATTCACTCTGGTAGGAATTGGCTCAGTTACAAGGAGGGCATATAGCCTCTGATATCCAGGTTCATATTATTAACCGAATTCAGATCTTTTAAGCAGTGCTAAGGAGATTTGTTTTTCGGAAAACCAGTGAGACAGTTACCTACAAGGCATACAAAACCTTACAAACACGGCTCAAAGTATTGCCACTGCTGAAACATTAACTATATATATTTACATTTTCCTATTTACATTAACCTACACTTGTGCTATTTACATTTTCAAATAGCACAAGTGTAGGTTACTTAGCCAACAAGTTAATCAGATGCATTTCCCTTCCAACACTGTCCACTTTTTGCATATTATATACAAAATATCTGGGTTGCTTTGTGATGTGCACTGACCAGTGCAGGTAGGCGTGAAACATGAAATGTGTTATTCAAACTTAGTGGCTGTTGAGCAGAAAACAGCATTGGCTCTTGTGTCAACCTAATGTAAGGGCAATGTCCATTTTAACGCTATTATGCATGTAGTCACCGATAACACTATCAAGGTAAATTAACGCGAAAACTGCCAACAGCACCACAGAAGAGGCATACATACTGCATAGCTAGCGAACAGCTGGCTACCATTTCACCAATTCCCTTAAAACTCACTCCGATCCAGGTCACAGCACCAGTGTCATCTGCATCATACTGCATGTTTCAGCCCTTAAGAAATGATATGTCATTGGCTTTATTACATTAAAAATGGTCCAAAACTAATGTTATTGTTCTATACATGTTCTCCCTATGTTCTTGGATACAGTTTTTGAAATCCAGTGGTATTTAATTCTTAGCTCTAAAAAAAAAAATGACCAAGGTCTGGACGTTGGCCACCTCATATCTGGCTATGGGCAGCAGGGTGAGCACCACACGGTTAAGAAATCAAAGAAATCTATTAAGAACTCAAACTGACTGCCAGCGCGCTCCCATCATGAAAGCAATTATGGAAAGAGCCTCACATTTGTGCAGATATCCAGTCAGCTGTGCAGTTGTGTCTAATAATGTTGAGGTGCTGTTGTGACTGAGACTGTTTTGTAACTGAGACTGTATTGTCTGGGCCTGCCTGTCTCAGGGGTGTCCCGTATCCTGCGCGGCCGAGCGGACCTGGTCCAGAAGCGGCAAGTGGACTGGGCTCTGGGGGAGTACATGGCCTTTGGATCACTGCTCAAGGATGGCATTCATGTCCGCCTCAGTGGCCAGGATGTAGAAAGGGGGACTTTTAGGTGAGTCTTTCTCACTCTGTGTGGGTTTGCTTGTGGGCTACGTGCTGTTTACTATACTACATTTTGCTTTCCTTAGAAAGAAACACACACATGTGTGTGTGTGTGTGTGTGCGTGTGTGTGTGTGTGTGTGTGTGTGTGGTTTGGGAGTAAGTGGAAGTGTCTCCTCCAACAACTGCGTCCTGAGGGGGAGACAGACAATGCCCTTATGGTGTTGTCACAAAGATGTCTGACAGCAAGGGCGCTCTGTGATTCTTCTCTTGTTCTCTTGTCTGACACATGCCCATAGCCAGAGCTGGAATGGGAGGGTAGACTAGAGAGATATATGCTGGCGAGCGAGTAAGCGTAACCTAATTAAGTGTTTTTAATGACTTAAATGCTGTAATAATTAAAAAATAAAACGTAAATGATTGTGTTTAGGTCTGTTGCTGCTCTTATTCCGTTTCAGTGCAGGTGCTAAAATAATTGTTGACTGGCTCAGGTAAAAAAAAAAAAAAAAACCCAAACAAGCCCCCTTGTTTGACATTCCAAGAGGAAATGAGAGTAGAAGGGAGAAACCAGCCATCTGCTGTCCCATCAGCTTGTGAATTAATGTTAGCTGTCAGCGTGGCATCGACGTATCTGTCGTTTTTTTTTGCTTTTCTGCATGTCTCCTCCACGGGAGAACCCTGGGAGGGAACATATTGGGCCGCTTCAGTCTGCTAGTCCTGCTCGTTACTTAGGGAGTTAATGGCTGGGAGTAACTGATTCAGTCTTCTGGGTTTGAGGATGTGCTGTGTCCTGTGTTTATGTCCCTTAATTGATCGAGGCGTAGGTTTGGGGAAAGAGGACTCTGTTTGCGTAACAGCCAGCCCCCTTCTCGCTTCTCACATGAACTCCTTTGGGACATATCATCATATCATATCACAAATCTAATACAAGAGAGACTATGGCTAATTAAACAAACACAAACACATTTTATTTTTATTTAGTCGTCTAAAATAATTGCAGACATAAGACAGACATAAGAACAGACTTTAAATAAATTATATATACATATTATTCATAAAAGGAATCTTAGCACCTGGTGTGACAGTATCCACCACAAGTTTGAACATGGATTCAATGCCAGTATAAAACTGTTTACATAATCTGTCAGTTTATACTATGTGGCAGTGATATCTCGCTCTAGCCAGTCTCTGACAAGACTTTTGATCGTTATCCAGTGGCAGCCAAACTCATATACCACGTGAGCTTGTGTGCACAGGACATCATTACTGTGATGTTAAGGAGACTTTAAACGATTGTCTCGTTGTGCCACTTCAGATGTGTGAGGCACACATCCCATTCGAGAGGCCTGGCAAAGCTTGTTAAAATCTTTTGCCCCTGATGCAGTTGAGTTGCTGGCCTCCTCCTTCCTGTGCTGATTGAAACTGAAGAGCAGGAGAAATATATGTCTGTGCTCCCACCATCCCCCATACCAGCCTCTCATAGGAATATGAGTCAAAAGAACTGAAGAAAAAGGATCCCCCACCCCCAACTATCTATCTATCTATCTATCTATCTATCTATCTATCTATCTATCTATCTATCTATCTATCTATCTATCTATCTATCAGCTTGGCTATGTGATATACTCTGCCTTCTAAACTGCATTACCAATGCAGATTACTTGAATACATATTGTATATATGATAATTAATCTCCACATGTACTTACAGTACATTTCTCAATGTCAGTAGTTATTGCGTTTTTGTATCTTAAACATTAAATATCTTAAAGAATAAGAAAGTATAGTAATTTCCTGAGTATGAGCTTCACCATGTATAAACGTCAGGTCAGTGTTTTATGAAAACTAAAAAAAAAAAAACATGTCTTAACCTCCCCTGTGTATTGACCTCATCTTACTAAACATTACATATTGAATCACAGTCAGATGATGAGTTCATGATGGAAAGAAATATGTTCCCATGTAGAGCCCTCACCCATGTACAGTATTAACCTCATATATAAGTAAATTTTTGTAAAAATCAACATATTAATAGTCTATAATCAGGAACATATGGTATATGCTCTTTCTGTCCTCCTTGCTGTCTTTGCAGTCACCGTCACCATGTTCTCCATGACCAAGAGGTTGATAAGCGTATATGTGTGCCCATGAACCATCTCTGGCCCAATCAGGCTCCTTACACGGTTTGCAACAGCTCCCTCTCCGAGTATGGGGTGCTAGGTAAGAGCACACAACACAATCTCTTGCATTTCCATTACAGGAATTCCTGGAATGTAAGCTATAATAATTTAAGAGGTAGTGAGGTGTTGGAAGTACAGTATATGAATTAAAAACTGACAGCAGAGGAAGAGTTCAGGAGTGCATTTCAATTTCAGTGGTATTAACCTCACCCATGTATTAACCTCTGTTTACTAAACATTGAATCACAATCAAATAATAATGATATCAAAGGGGAATGATGAAAAGAAATCCAATCCTATATGCTGTATATCCCAATGCATGTATTAACCTCATAGATAAAGAAGTTTTGCTAAATCAATTCATTGATGAAAATGAAAAATACCCGCACACTGTTACTGCTGCTCCCAGTGAGTTTATTTCACAACGTTTCGGTGACGAAGGCACACCTGACGAAAGCCAAGCCTGGGCCGAAATAAACTCACTGGGAGCAGATGTTTTATTTTACCCAGCACCTGTGACTTCTGGATGTGCGTGCACACTTTTTAATATAATAAATCAATTCATTGACCTCGGTTAATAATCAGGAAATTGCGGTAGTTAAAAATGTCATATCACCCGTCTATGTCATTTTGGCTTTTTTAAGCTCACAGTACCATGTCTGCTTCTATTTTTTGCTTTCTGTGTCAGGCTTTGAACTAGGATTTGCTATGGCCAGTCCCAATGCATTGGTGTGCTGGGAGGCTCAGTTTGGGGATTTTCACAACACCGCCCAGTGCATCATAGACCAGTTCATCAGCCCTGGTCAAGCCAAATGGGTCCGGCACAACGGCATTGTGCTGCTGCTGCCCCACGGTATGGAGGGCATGGTAAGTTGCACTGACTATCAAAACACCACATAAATCTGGAATTTAAGGAATTATCAGAAGTAAGTCAACCCATAGCCCCGTTTACCATATTGGTAAGTGCTGTCGATAGGTGACTAAAGAGTGACCAAATTTCAGGCAACACAGACAAAATGGTGAAACAGTAGCCAACACTAACTGAAAAGGGCATGAAAGTTTTGTTTTCAAATGCCCACATCTGTTAGCTTAGCTGCAAGTTTGCATATCGGGGTACGTTATACCAAACGCCATTCTGATACCTATTGATAGCACTCCGTAGCCTCAAAGAACAGGGATTTGACCCTTAAATTCCATATCTCTGTTTTTTTATCCGAAAACTTCTTTGGCCTCAAGTGATTTTCACTGTTTGGTCTATGTCAAACCAAATCCTTTGGTTCTCTTACCTACCGACAGCAGTCAGTAACATGGAACAACAGGGCTAGGGGTTGAGTCATTGCAGTCAGTTTTGTTTGTGTACCGACTTCCACCGCTGTGCCCTTAAGCGAGGCACTTAACCCTAAGTTGACTGGCCTTGATGTAATAGATAGTTGGCAAAATACCTGTAAATGTAAAAGTTACCTGTAAATGCATAAATGTAAATTCAAATGTCATCATCCTCTTGAGGATATATATTTGAACTGTGCTCAATAAGGTTTGTATGCATAGTATGGTATGTGTGTACAGATATGTATTATGTCCCTGCCCTCATCAATGTTTCTCTGTCCACTCTAATTGGTAGGGTCCAGAGCATTCTTCTGCACGGCCTGAGCGCTTTCTGCAAATGAGTAAGGATGACCCCGACCGCTTCCCTGTAAGTATCATCACTCACACACACACACACACACACACACACACACACACACACACACACACACACACACACACACACACTCCCCCTCCTCTACCTAAGACTGATTGTCTGAAGGATTGTGGGCTATAAGAATTTAAGGACCCTCGATGAGCCGTTTGGGCCCTGTTCCCAGTGGGTGTAGCTGATTAGCGGCTCCCAGTCCACCGTTCAGCACTATGTCAGTCCCAAGGGCAGAGTGTTTCGTTAGGACCTGCTTATGGGCAATGAGCCACAGCCTGAGACTGAACACCCAACCTGTATCATCATCACGGCACCCCTAGGGGCTCATCTCCAAATGGGTTATTGATCAGGTGCAACCCTTCCTTCACATCATCAAAAAAGTGAAAGAAAAAAACAACACAAAAAACCTTCAGTCTAGTTTAAGTGCTGATGTAGTATGGTTGCAATGGTTGCTGCAGAGTTTAAGTGTAGTGTGGTTGCCATGGTAGTTGCTTTGTATGAGTGTAGTATGGTTGCTGCTGTGTCTGAGTATTGTATGGTTGACATAGTTGCTGCCTATGGTTGCTGCTATGTATGAGTGTAGTATGGTTGTCATGGTTGCTGCTGTGTATGAGTGTAGTATTGTTGCCATGGTTGCTGCTATGTATGAGTGTTGTATGGCTGCCATAGTTGCTGCTGTGTCTGAGTGTAGTATGGTTGCCATGGTTGCTGCTGTGTATGAGTGTAGTATGGTTGCCATTATTGTTGCTGTGTGTATAAGTGTAGTATGGTTGCTGCTGTGTGAGTGTAGTATGGTTGCCATGTTGAGTTGCTGTGTATGAGTGCTGTATGGTTGCCATCAGCTTTGTGGAGGAGAAAGGGCTTGTGACAACCTCCCTATTTTCTGATGTCAATTTGCTTCGTGATTTGAAAATGAGGTCAATAACAAACCACTGTTTTCTATGTATTCTCAATAGCAAGGGTGTACAGTAAGTTGTATAGTGTCCAAATAAATAGAAGACACAACCACTTCTCTTTATGGAGACCAATATTTAATTTAAAAAAAAAATCACTACCATCTGTTTAGGTAGCCCTACTTCATGAAACACATGGTGTAGGTGGCTAACTCACATGCTAGCAACATGCATCTGTGAAGAAATTACGCAAGAAAGTACATCATTTGCCTGTCTACAGAGAAAAACTCTTGCTTTGTTCCCAAGGGATTTGTCTTCTCATACTGACTGCCCGGCTAACATTGTTTTGTCATTGTCTGTTATTATACAGATACTTCCAAAACCTAACCCAAAAATTTAATGCAATAAACTTATTCTACTTTCTAAGCAATTCTCTGCATGCCTTGGCATTGGTTGTAGAATAAAGATTCTTTACCCAAACACGTATTCAATCACATCAGTTAAAAATAAAATCAATTTTTATCATTACATCTATCATCCAGTATAACGCAATAGTACAATTTATATTCTATCAGAGCAAAGGGCATTGAAAAATGGTTGTGTTATCAATGCTACAATTTCTTTAAATGATATTTTCTTACTCAAATGAGCATGTGTGTTGTGTGTTTGTGAATTATTTGATCTAATTAGCTGAATATTTTAATAAACCTGCCTTTTTTTTCTTCAGGAATATACGGGAGACTTTGAGGTCCAGCAGCTTCATGACTGTAATTGGATAGTGGTAAACTGTTCCACGCCTGCCAATTACTTCCATGTGCTGAGGAGACAGATTCTCTTGCCATTCAGAAAACCGGTGAGAGACATTTTTCCCCCATCTTAAAAGTTATCTGTTTTTAGATTCTGACATCATTCTTAGTGCTCACATTAGTGATGCCACTAAAACAGTCTTTGTGTTAAAGATAGAAATGAGATGCCCGCTATACTGTATCTCCCAGTCTTTGTGTTAAAGATAGAAATGAGAAGCCCGCTATACTGTATCTCCCATATAGCGTTATTTAATGGTGCAATGTTTCGACCCTACTGGGTCTTCCCCAGGCAAACATTTAGGATGTTTAGAATACAAACTTTTAGATTTCCTCCTGCCCTGCACTTCACAAAATATTTTGACTTCCTTTTGTTTTCTGCAACAGTAGCTGTCTAAAGTGATCCCTAGTCGCAGATAAATGCAGTGCTTTGTGGAGCATGAGAGAGTCTCTTCCTGTGCTGATTAAAATGTGTAGCATCAGGGGATCCTATTGTTTGTGTTGCATGAAGAACTCAACAGTGACAGATGTGCTTGAATTCACCACTGTGCGATTCGCCTTAAAAAAAAAAAAAAAAAAAAAAACTATTTCATTGGTCTCACATGTAAATAACAAGTCTAAGAGTTACTTAATTTGAAGTTCTATAAACTGAACATATTATCTAATCTTTTTTTCAGCTAATTATTTTCACACCCAAATCCTTGTTGAGGCTTCCTGAAGCGAGATCTAGCTTTGATGAGATGAGTGCAGGTATTACACTACACACTATTGCCCCTATGATTAGTGATGTTAATATCACCATGTTTTCTAACTTGAACGATCACGGATGGTTTACAGGCACCAAGTTCTGCAGGATCATTCCAGATGTGGGTCCGGCCTCTCAAAAGCCAGAGGATGTGAAGAGAGTAATCTTCTGTACAGGGAAAGTCTACTATGAACTGGCAAAAGAAAGGAAACAGCACAATCTGGAGAGCCATGTTGCCATCATTAGACTTGAACAGGTAATGATCATATGCTACTTCTCATTAGTACCATAACTCAGATCATTATTATGGAAGAAGAATGTACATAAAATATACTCACTTGCCATACGATTACTTCTAAAAATACTCTCCTGATTAAAAAGGGCAGAGCTTTTCATAAACAGTGGAAAGTCTAGTGGAAAGCTTTCCCAAAAGATTGGTGGTGGTGGTGGTGGTGTGTGTGTGTGTGTGTGTGTGTGTGTGTGTGTGTGTGTGGGGGTGGTGGTGGGGGGGGGGTGGTTAATAAATTATAACTTTATGATTGATCTTAAAATGTTTGACTTTTGACGTTTTACTTTTTTCTATTTCAAATGTAATTTAATTTAATTTAATTAAGAGATGTGGGCTGATCATGGCAGAAGCCCCAGTACTTTTGGAAATATAGCATAGTCGTGTGGTGTACAATGCTTAAGAGACTGCATCCAGAATATCATTTTGGTGTGTGTGTGTGTGTGTGTGTCCGTAGATATCTCCATTTCCCTTCGACCTAATCAAAGCAGAGGTTGAGAAATATGGAAATGCTGAACTAATTTGGTGCCAAGAGGAACATAAGAACATGGGCTACTATGACTACGTCAGGCCACGCTTCCTCACCGTTCTGTCAAACAAGAAACCAATATGGTGAGTAAGCCTAGCCTACACTGTTTAATGAGGTCCATTTACTAATATCAAGCTGTTAGTACAACTAAAGCCGAAGTCTCACAATGTATCTTTTAATGGGATGTGGTTTGGAACAAAGTATGTCAAAATAAGATACAGTTCCTTATGCTAAGTAGTACCAACTGTATAGACATTTGTTTTGAGTGATGGGAGACCGAAGTACAGACTGTGTAACTAAATCGTTTAAAAAAAATGTATCTTAGGTATGTTGGCCGTGATCCTGCTGCAGCTCCTGCCACAGGTAACAAGTTCACCCACCTGGCTGAGCTGAAGAGGTTCATGGATACTGCCTTTAACCTGGAGGCTTTTAAGGGCAGGAGCTTCTAATAACTCCAATAACTCATAACTGAGCACTTTTCAGCATCGACGCACAATGTAGACTTGACAATCAACCTCACTTAACATTTTTAGCTCCTCTTGCACTCTGAATAACCCCTTCACTCAATAAACAGTAAAGTATGCAAACTGGCCACAAGTGAGCACAAACCAAACATGTATGCTTTGTAACCGGGAATGGAATCAATATGCAAACATCATGGCGACAGTCTAAGGCAAAGCTGTATGCAAATAGAGAACATATAATTCATAACCACCAAAGACACTGTGCTGTGCATTTGATAGTCCTACTGTACCATTTCCATTCATTGAGCCAGCCTGTCTGAAATATTTCCACATCACTGTCACAGCTGACTTCATCCAAAGACATCAAACAGCTGGTATAAAGACACACAATCATGTTCTCAACAGCAGCCAGAAGGTATCTTTTCCATGTCGGAAAAAATAAGTGATATGGGGGAGAAAAAAAAGAAAAACTAATACAGCTGATTTGAAATGACTAAAATGTTTTGCACATGGCCATTTCATAATAGGCTACTTTAGTAGTGTAATAAGTGCAATAAGTATGCAATTTACATGTTTTAAAACATTAGAGACATTTATAGTGAAGTAAGCTGCATCCATGACAATGTGGTCTTCTACGTAGTCTGTGTTTTATGTGTAGGCTACACAGAGGGCTGTCAAAGATTCTAAGGGATTCAGGTGACCGCAATACAATTCTTTAAAATGTCCGTAGCAGAATGTCTTACTAAGCAATAGTTAGGGTGAATGTCATAGAATTGCAGATGAATGTACAAGTACCATGTTGATTTTCATACCTGTATTACAATAAATTCTTTGTTTTCTCAGAACTTAGGCCTAAGTTGTAGATCTTTAGATAGTAGAGTAGACCATACTGAAAGAAAAGTAGGCTACAGTGCACAAACCTCTGAAGACTGCTGGCATTAGGCCTATAATATATTGTAAGTGTTACATTTATAGCTAATAAAGTGTGTGTAGATTACATGTTGAATATGTGCAGCCTCATTTTTTGGCCTTTTTTGTTTTGTTTTTATTTATTTTGGTTTGTCTTGCTTGCCTTTGCACCCTATAAAGAAACAAATCCACTGCCATCGGTTTAATAAGCATTCTTGACGGCTGCTATTGCCTCCTCGCACAGGTGATCAAGTCGTCCATCACCACCTAGAAACACAAACACGCGCGTACACAGACACGCACGCACGCACATAAGTGGTACGTTCTGAATCATAACCAGAAAATAGTTTTGACACGAAATAACAAGAAATAACATTACCAAATTCGAGGTCATTTATGTCGCACACATAAACGCACTCTCCATTGACGACAAGTTCCACTTTATTCCAATCCGGCGTTTTCTCAAGGACACATCGATGGCCGTTTCTCTGTAGTGTAGCTAGTGTTGAGAATACAGTATGTAAACGTTGAAGTACATTTCATATAGGCCTTCGTCATGCATTACGTAAAAGAAAGTAAGTTAGGCTGTTGAATCGCTTGTTGTGATTAAGGTACTGTAGCCTACATGTGGGTAAGGTTATGTCAGAGACGGTTGCCATGATCTTTGGTTATGTTGTTTGTGGTTACCTTGAAGTCCTGCGAGTCGAAATGTTCTGTGATCCACAATGCCACACGAATCATATGGTCCATATCGCACTGTAACTAATGCGTTGATAGGCATTGAGTTGTTGATAATAGACACCTGCAAGGTTCACCTGAACTGGAGTTGTCAACACGGTGTCAAATGGCACTTTTCGAGTGACGTGAGGCGTGATAGGCTGATAGAGATTATTACGTAGGATAGGTCAAATTCTTATATAAACTGTTGTATGATTTTTAGGCCTTGATAGCATAGAAAATAAACCTTGTTTTCCATGACATGTTAAAACGGCTTGCCAAGTGCTGTTTGTTGTTAGTCAGAAGCAGATCATTCTGGTAGCTTAGGCCTTCTACCTGGTGCTATAGAATTTTATGGTGTAGGCCTATGTGCGTGAACCTTGAGTATGTGTTTGTCTCGGGGAACTGGAGACCTTCTTGTATTAATGTATTGATATAATGTGACCATCATGAGGTGTTTGTTTGGGTTGATATTCGTTGTTCTTTTTAACAACACACCCAGAGATGCAAAAAAAAAAAAAAATTCAGTCCCTGACTGACAAAGTATATAATCTATCATCAGAATTTTGGTAGGAAGACCAGACTTCAGGCCTAATGCAGGGGAGGCCTACATGTACGTTTATGCAATTTCAAAAACCAAATACATTGTAAAGAACCGATCATGAATTGGATAGTGTGATTATGTTGCACAATTCATAAGCATACTGTAGGCTATTTTATAACACCACATTGTTAGACCAACAAATCTGATTCAATTATTTTTACTTCATTGAATGTTTCAAACAAGCATTGAGAATTCTCCATGGTGATCAGACATCTCCCTTATTGACTGACTGACTGACTGACTGACATTCCAACCGAAGCTCATACAACAGCCAAAGAAAACAGTTTTTAAGTCATCCATTTTATTACATTTTACACATTTTAATTTGTAATTAGATAGCCATTTAGCCAAACAACACAACATAATATAGTTTTACAAAATAAACATTTTAGCTCTCTTATATACATTTGACCAGACAAAGTGTGCAATAAGATACATTCCTTTATACTTACAGTAACAGACTAATACAGATAACACTGGTTTACATGGTCTTGTTTGTTTGTAGTGTGTCAGTAGGCTACATCATCTATCTTTAATAGGACTAGGTTTACACTTCAGGTCTTGATGCAGGATCTTGCATTATAAGGTGTTGGATGAACATACACCTCCAAGTCAAAATTTTGCATCACACACTTAATAGAACTTCAGTGCAGACAGAGATTTAAAAAATAAATTAATTAATAAAATAATTAATTTTAATCACATGCCCTAAAGTAGTACCTAACAACCCTGGGATTTTTTTTTCTCCAGAGCTCCCGCATGTAAAAAAGTAGCCTAAATTCTGGGTTATAGGCTGCTACTTTTTTCACACACTTTAAACACAACGGCTTATTTAATGATGCCGCCAATTTATGTTTTGTTTTTGTTTTTTTACTGTCTAACAAGCTGAAGCAAGTGTGAGCTGGCATTAGCACAAGGATAGTATTGAGTATTGAGTTTCTTTAATATTCCTATCTGAGTATTCCATAAATATCCATTTCAAATCTGATTTTTTTTCCACATATACAGTAGATTGTGGCACATTATATTTTTACTTTGTGCCACATTTTGTGCAAAATTTTTGCAAACTGTGCAATGTTTCAGGATGTGATCATATTGACCATTCAGCAGCCTGTAAGAAAATAGAGTATTGCTGATACTACAAATCAGAAAGGTGAACTCAACCCACCCTCATGGTGTACAGTAATGATTTACAAACATGTACATTTATGCGAATGTTGCACTTTATAGTATCTCTACAACACTGCTTGGGCTTGCAGAGTGCTGCCCTTAGGACGGGAAATGAGAAGATTCCTTAGCCTACAATATTGACCGACTTTGCAAATTGGCAGCTAATGCCAACCATGAGCGGCACAATAACATTAAATTGAAATTGTCAAAGTCAATTTATTTATAAAGCATATAACAGCAGTTGAACAAAGCGCTGTAAAAAAAAAAAAAACAATAGACACAATATACCAGGCCTGGGCAAACTAAGGCCCGGGAGCCACATGCGGCCCACTGAGCAATTTAATCCGGCCCGCAGAGCCTTCCCAAAGTAGAATATAATTTATCTTTTAGCCAAGGAGACTTAGATTATAGGCCTAAATTATCGAATTTGTTGTAGTCATGAAATACAAATCCCCCCTTCTTACCCTGCATGTTAACATGTCCTCTGAAGAAAGTGAGGCTACTGGTTTGAGACTTGCCAATTTACCGGCATCAACCGGTTGACGGTTAACACCCGGCCCAGTAGCCAAAATCTAAACGCCAATGTGGCCCTTCGACCAAAATAATTGCCCACCCCTGCAATAGACAATAACAAACAAAATAGAAAAAGAGAAGACAAAATAATAGACAAAAAGAAGCTTAATCTAATTTAATACTACTTTGTTTCTACTACAATCAACACAATGTCATTGTGTGTCTTTGCCCTTAATAGACTTTGTTAACTGCCATTTGGCTATTCAGTCCTCACTGTACTTAACTTGAGGATGTGGTCACATTGACCCAATGCAGCCTGGTGTATTGCTGATACTAGAGTTGTAGCGATTTACAAAAGTTTACATTAATATGCAAATCTTACACTTTATATTGTAATAAAGTGTGGATAATATAACACAATACATTATACTATTACACAATTTTGTTTGTTCTATGTAATTTTTGTGAGCCACACAAATATTTTAGTTTTTCTACAACACTGTTTTAAGCTTGACAGGTGTTGCAAGTAAGATGGGAAACGATTTACGGAATCTTCGTTACCTTTCTATTGCTGTTATATTTGCGATATTTAATTTCATATACAGAAACTCACAGTATTGTTACACATAACTGCACAAAACTATGAAAATATTTTTCTTTTACACTATTACACATACTTGTTCAGACTTACAGTAAGTTAATTCTCATGAGTATCTCACAAACACACAGTCAAACTATACAGATAGATAGCCTATTTAGTGTACATAACATCTGCATTTTCTTAGAATGACATTACAATTAATACACGTTGATCACAGACAAGGGTTTTTCCCCCCTGGTTGTTACAGTGTAATTTTGATTAAACATTGATTTGGAATGGAATACATGTCTGCTATTAAAGGAGCAGTGTGTAAGAAATGGATTCCAAATTCCAAATTCCCCTTTAACGTATTTTTAAACGTGTTCATGGTCGCAGAGTTATGCCAGTGGGAAAAAGAAAACATACTGAATGGCAAACTGTCTATTTACTACTGGGTCAGTGTTTCTCCAATTGTTCTCATTCTTTTTCCAACTATGACCTCTCTGTGACCTCAAACAACAAGGCTATTTTTCTTTAAATTGTATTGCCAAAAGCTACATATTCAGTACATGAGACATATTATAGTCAAAGTCACAGTTACTTTTAATAAATTAAGTTTCACCTCCAACATATTTTTAAAGACATTATTTCTATATAAATATTTACACTCAACACTAACATCTATTATGTAAACATTAGGCAAGTTCTTCACGAGTGTATTTTGAACTTTGTTTACTAATTATCATCTATTTTTCTCCATTCATATGTAATCAATGATCCTTTATCAGCCTGATGTGTGGCTGTGTCCCAAACAAGCATGTATGCTTGCCTGACAAATCATTTGTGTATCTTTATGTAACATATTGCTATTTTTGCAGTAGGCCTATATCAACAATATATGCAAGAATCATAGATCATAGGATCATGCATTGAGTAGTTTGTAAATTACTTCTCCATTGGTTTCACATGATAGTTGACTGGCTGTTCAGAGTTTATGTAGAATAGATACATGTACTGTAGATATTTGGTAGCTTATATAGCTAACCGTGCAAGATCTGTAACCCTTACGAAATACAAACATTGTCTACTACCTAGCCTATCAAATGTGGCAGTGGTGCCTGGATGTATTAGAATGTATTGAGACGGGGAAACATTCCAATTCCTTGTATACTGGGCCAGTTCCTGGTGTAGACTAACTAGGCAATCAAATATCAGGGGGATCGGTACATTTTTTTCCCCTTTTCTTCAGGTTTTCATTGTACTTTTAGAAAAGAAGGACTAAGGTAGCAAAAAGGCTAGAATCGTGAGCCCTGAGCATACAATCTCTTTGCAACCATTCTTGTTTCAAATATAATATTTAGATTATTGTCTATGAATTGTCTGTAAATTGGAATAAAGGAATAAGGATAAAAACAGAATGGATTATTTGCATTCAGAATGGGCTGTTTATCTTAGAATTGTATTTTAGAATTGTATGGGCTTATTTCACACCTGAACATTCTGACATTCCATGGTAGTAAACTGAACATTCTATCATTGAAATGCATTGAATTTATCCCTCTTTCTGACTGAAATGGGTAATAACATTTAAAACATGTAAAAAAAACAAAAAAAAGTGGCTTTACTTTATTGTACATGAAGCTTCTATCTATTGGGACTTCCCAATTTGTAGGCTTCAGATGTGCATTATATGAAAGAAAGTGAATTTAGACATGTTTTAAATGTTATTAGGCCTACCCAGTTTTTCAAGTCAGAAAGAGGCATAAATCCAATGCATTTCAATGATAGAATGTTCAGTTTACTACCATGGAATGGTTTTAGAACCTTGGAATGTTCAGGTGTGAAACAAACCCATAGTATGTTTTAGCTCAACATACAAGAGATTATTGGTTCATATTATTTAAATGCACCGGGTAATTTTAGACATAGAGTAGTGTACAGTTGCTAGATTTGAAAATGCTCGATTTGATCAATTTGAAGCAGTGCCACTATTCTGAGAGCATAAGCTTTCCATCTCCAACAGACATGCCTCTAGATGTTTCACAAATGTTTTGGAGCAAGTCTCGTCACTGTCTTTGAAACTGGACACACAGAAGAGGATGGAGTCTGACTGAGGGTTGTAACACGCACCGTAGCCATTGGAAACCACGGGACCATAGCAGCAGAACATATCAATTGTAGTGGGAACCTGAGGAAGAATCAAGAATCAGTGAGATGTTGGTACACACGTGAATCGCCAACACATTAACACTTTTTTGTTTAAATCTTCTGTTTAATACCTGGCTTGTAGAGAGGATGAAGTGATTGCTGGCAGCGTACGTTTCATCAGTGAAGATTTCAGGCATGTCCATGTGTAACTCTTTCGACATTTCTCTCAGCCCCAACAGGTGATTGTCAATGGCCATTCCTGTAATCGCCTAAAATCATGAATTCACATTAATCAAAACAATCAGTTCACATGTACACAATATACAAGTTAGACATTTGCTAATTGTTTTCTTTATAGCCTACCATATGCTGGGTAAATTCATACTTTACAAAGGCAGGTCCTGATTTAAAACTTATTGAAATTAATACATTTACACTTATAAGTTACCATTTCTTTTTTAAACTCGTTCACATTCAGATCATTTAATGCTGCTTATAATTTGTAAATAAAAACTTCACCACCAGCCAACCACCAACACCCTGTCTAAGTGCTCTGGAGACCCAAGCCTATTTTTAAGGACATTGTGGTTCATATGTCCTGTTATGTTACTTGCCAGAGCTCGGTTCACCGTTAGATGTAATTTTTTTCAGCTATAATAGATTAACAGCAGTCTATTGGGACGTTGCTAGGACAGAAGTATGTGCACGTGACGTAGCGATGTAGCACTACTCTGGCTCTCAGCCTGTGGCAAGACAAACTGGTTATTTGATTATATTGCCAGGTTGTACCAACACTGAACTAAGCTGAACCACCAGCCCAGAGCCAGCACCTGGTTCGCGGCAGTGGAAAGAGGTAGGAGCAGGGGTGAAAGTAGTTTCAATTTCTTGCCGGTACTACAACTTTATCGACACTCTTTTGGGGAGTAAGCCTATGTGTTATTTAGGCCCTATGGTATGTACTGTATGTATGAAGCATGGTTAGCAACAGGCTCCACTACCCAGACATCCCAACCTGCCAAAACCTATTTCAGGGAGGGAGGCTCCCTGCAACATTGGCGTTAGATGAGCAGAATATTGCTCATTTTCAGTGCCTAATTGTTGGTAGAATTGGCTTTACTTAATCAGTGCATGCGACTTATTTTTAATAATGGGCTTTTGGTTGGCAGAAACCCTCATCTCTTACCACTACTAAGTACCACCTGTGAATCTTATACCTATACTTAGTATAGGTGCGTACAGGCTTAAATAGTTGGCTTTGTTCTTCTCAAATGGGGCAATTCACACCTGTCCCTACCCCCCAATGATTCCCCAAACATGTTGTTGGAAAGTCAGGCGCTAGGCCATTATCTTTGTATAGTTTGACTTGATAGCCGAGCCATTTTCTATCTGAAATCTGAGTTCATTTTTTTTATCTGAGTTAAATTTTTTGGATTAATCACGTGATTAATCAGTTAATTTTGCCAGCACTAGAAAAAACATTTCTGATCATAGACATGTTCCTCTCGGGCTGGGAACATTCTGGCATGAAGAGGAAGAGGAGTCTGGAATATGCGCGTAGGATTCTGCATTCCACATATCCTTGAGCTACAGTAAGAAATATCTCTCTCTCTCTCTCTCTCTCGCTCTCTCTCTGTCACATAAAAATAGGCTTTCAGAAAGTATGCTGCTTAACCTGAAAATGCACTCTTAGCTCATTATTCATTCACAAATCTTTTACATAGTCCTTATGTGTGAACAGGTAGTTCAATCCTGGATATGTTTGTGTCTGTATGCATAATTGGATATTGTAGCTTACCAACATTGTGTAGTTTGTCTGGGCATTGATGGCATCTCTGAGCATTTTCATCCTTTCAGCAATCTTAAAAAAAGCACATGGCAATAATTCTAATGTATTTGTATATACATCCAACTGATATTTACGCTGGTATTTTTCCACTAAAAATGTTAACTCACAGTAAATGTTGCCCTCTCTTCAGTCATGGCCTTGCCAAAAGTTAAGGCCTCAAATGTGGCAGAACGAATGTTGTCCACACGGCCCTCTTGAAATCGACGAATGGAAGCACTTTCATATGTTGACACTGGTCTTCTATGACACCTAGGGTTGTTAAGAAAATATTATTCTCAAAACTTATGTCACTTTCTGTAATTACTAAGATTATTACAATAGATACTGTATAACTGACCTGTAATATGCAAACTGCATTGCTACTTGTATATACGCATCTGGGCTCATTTTCTGCCTCTTGATCATCTCTTTGCCATATGTTGTGAACCTCAGAACATTCATGTCCAGATTTTTAACAAGTCTACAAATAAAATGAAATTGGTTAGAGAACTAATGAAGCAAAATGATGGATAATATTTCTGTAGGACACACTCTGTGTGTGTGTGTGTGTGTGTGTGTGCGCGCACATGCAAGCCTGAGTGTGTGCTGTTCATATGACTTGCCGATGTAATTTGTCAGCCGAAGCGGTAAGGCAAGCCTGGATTTCCGGAGAGCATTTCCAGCGCAGTCGCCTTGGGGCTGGTAGCTCACTCACACTGGCTGCTCTCACCAGCTTAGATGGGCTTCCCTTCCTATATGTGGCACACAGAAACCCAACTACATCACTGATTCTTGGCATTACCCTTTAAAACTACTCTGTCATCACATGTGTCAACCACTCTTTACACGTGTGTAGTAGAAGTGAAGCAGTCAAATGAAGGTATTACATATCTAAACTAGGAAAGAAAGTGAGTGAGAGTGCAGACCTCGGCCAAGGCAATGTGGTCACAGACACAACATATATTCCAGATGGTGTTCTGGATCACCAATCGCCACCAAAATTGAATCAAATTCTAAAATTTCATCCAAATCTGTGCAGTACATTCTGAGTTATGTTGTACACGGTCAGACAGACACACAAACGCTGACGAAAAAACGTAACCTCCTTGGCTGAGGTAATAAGATTGCAGTACAAACATGTATTAAAGCTTTTCCATTATTGGGTTTCCATCCAACATGTTAATGCTTACTTTAACTACTTTACCCATGTGGAATTTGCATTATCTACTGTATGTGCATACAAATCAATTTGCTAGAAGTGGTGAATTAACTCTTAATTTGCATTTGGCACTGAAATGTATGTAACTTTCAGACTTACATATATTTCAAGAGGTACTCTGTGCACTGGACAAGGACGATCCCCTCAAAGGGTGAGTGTTCACATACAACTCCACAGCAGCCATCTGACCCTATGACAAACTGAGACGGTTATGATATTTAAAGCAAAAGTTTGGTGTAATTTTAAGCATAGCCCTGTTGTACGAGTCTGCTGCCTGCACTAGCGAGTGGAATGAAAGAATTTGGAACAACATAGGCCAAACGCAAATGCGAACAAGCCTCTTACACTGAGGCAATGGAACCTACAGTACAACATTCGAAACCGAAAGTAAGATTGTAGCTTCCACTGGCTCAAAGTGAAATGCTTGTTCGCTTTTGCATTCGCATTTGGTCTAGGTTCCAAATTGTTTCATTCCAATCGCTTCCTAGTGCAGTCAGCAATCTTGTGCAACAGAGCTATTCTTGAATTACACCAAACTTTTGCTTTAAATCAGCATTAGGCATTTGGAGCTTCTTTCCACAAGTCTTATGAAATGGGTAGGGACAGAGATAGAAGTCACACATTAGACACTACACTGTCCTTTACCCATCCCATACCCCAGGGGGAGCTGGCTGCCTCTGCTGGTGGCCAGCCCTTAAGTAGTAAGATCGGAGAAGAAGGGGGCGCGTTGGATTCCGGCGTTGTGCATTCTGTATTAGCACAAACTCGCCGGCGACGACGCCAACGACTGGGCTGGCTGGACGACCGAGAAGTAAGTGGCTCTCCCTGGTCACGCAGACACGTTAGCTTCACACACGCTGACTTGCACGTTTTTCCGCATACATATTAGGTTACAGGAGTTAGATGGCAGGGTTAGTAATATCTGTATTCCCCTAGACAACGAGCTTATTGTGTATTTGTCACCTGTGGGTCGCCCCTCGTAACAACAAGCCATAAGGTTTATGAATGCATAACCACATCACTCTATTCTATTCTTATTTATTATTATTACATGGCTCATTACCGTGGAAATATCTCCCTTCAGAGTAATGCCACATCCCTCCGCTACTGCTTCGGGATGTGTTGCATCTCTCTGTCGGGAGATATTCCACAATAATGACCGCCTCACAGAACATTATCCCTTACTTAAAGAAATGTACCGGAGTGAATTCAAGCATAACCCTGTTGAAAAAGCTTGCTAAATGCGCTCGTTACCGAGTGGAACAAAATAATTTGGTACAGCATAGACCGAACGCGAACGCAGACGCGAACAGGCACTTTACACTCAATCAATGGGACCTGACTATTGGAAACCGAAAGTACATTGACTCAATGTAAAGTGTTTCGCGTTTGCGTTAGGTCTATGCTGTTCGAAATTCTGGTAACACTTGGTAAGGGTACATGAATTATCATGAATTCATGCATGATTTCATTCATGATTCATTCATGATTCATGCATTACTTCATCTCTGAATATCTAATGACTCATCAGGTATTAGCATGAATTCATTGTTTATCATGAATGACCTCCATCAACTATTTTTTACCAATTTAACCAACACTTTAGTTGAGGGGGCACAAACATGATGAATTCATCATGATCATGCTAATAATCATGACTCATGCTAATTAATCATGACTCATGATGATGTACCCAGTGTAACTAATACTTAAGATCATGTGTTATTTCAGCAGGAGGTCATTAATGACAAACAATGAATTCATGCTAATTCCTGATAACTCATTAGACTTTCAGAGATGAAGTAATGCATGAATCATGAATGATTTCATGCATGAATTCATGATAATTCATGTACCCTTACCGCAAAGTGTTACCGAACTTATTTCATTTCATGCGAAATATATTGCTGTTGGAAGGCTCGTGCAGCAGAGCTATGCTTGAATTCACTCCGGTGCATTCCTTTAATGATTCTTGCTTGGCTTGCAAAGAACAGAGTTTATTCACAATCTACATTCCACTGCTCTTTGAACTTGAACAAATATGTGACAAATAAAATTCTTGAATCTTGAATCTTGTACTGTACCTGCATGGGTTTATCATACCAGCAGTTCCCCCCATTCCTGTCTGGGCCTCCCCCATGGAGCATTAACAAGGCACGATTGGCGTCGGTAAGTTGCAAGCCACTGGGTTCATTCAAGCACACCAAACACAAGCACCTCTCAATCATGTCCAGAGAGTCTCTGTTAGTCGAATCTGCATTACAAGGAATGAGAAAACCTATTGTTAGGAAACATGGTTAATTACTCACATGAATGGCTATACAGACCACCATCATCCCTAATTCTGTGCAAAGTCTTCATGATCACATGAAAAAAATCTTTGTCACCATGTAGGTTTTATGATGCCATACATGTCTTTTAGCACAACATTTATTCCAAAAACCTTGTGACTAACAGCATTATTGATTTAGAAAGTAGCAATTTCTCACCTTTAATGAGGATGTTGCGAGCTTCTGCCCATTCTGTACGGCCATCTGACGTTAGAAGGCCAATAGGCGGAACACTCTCCTCTTCGTTCGCCGCCATCTTCCTTATTTTCTCCAGTTGGGTGTACAAGTCTTTCTCATTCAGCCGCCGGAAATTGATGACCACATCCAGGACAAAGAACTATTTGTACAATGAAATAGAGCACAGCAAGATAACTGGTTGTCTACCTCTTACCACTCTAAACTGAAGATCAGAAGGTCTGAAGTTACTAAGAATTCTTTTTTCAGATCAGTGACTTCTACAACAGTATGACAAATCTCATTCAAGTTCATTCCCAGTAGTTCTAAACCGCTCACAAAAAGTAAGGAAACTTGACTTTGGCCCATTATATCTGCCCTTTAATAATACCAACCCCTAAAGTGTTTTACATCATTTTTATCGTTGGTTTGTCATCTTTACAATGAGGTATAGATTGTAAGCATCGGGCAATCCTGGAATGCGCAACATAGCCAAACGTATGAGTAGTGCCAACCAAAAATGTGCCAAAATGGCCATGGTAGTAGGGTTCTGCTGCATCTGATTTTGGACTTCAAGTGCTGCCAGATGATTGCAAGTCACTGGTGTGCCTAAATTAGCACCTGAGCATGGGTTCAGCAACTTGTTGGGTTTGTGGTTTCTTCTAGCAGCAACACTGGTGGAAAGATGCCACATTTTTTCCTTCAGGATAGGGCCTGTGCAATGGGGAACCTGAGGCTGGTGTCCCAGCATGTAGTGGCAGCATCATTGGTGTCAGTCCTGGTACCATTTCCAAACTTAGGACCAAGTTCCATGAGACTGTGGAAGCCAAAGACAGACCAAGACATGGCCATCTCAAGAAGATAACACCCCAAGCAGACTGGTTCCTCACTTTGCTGCATGAAGGAACCTTAGATTTACTGCCAGAGACTTAAAAGATTTATTCAACTGTTCAACTGCTCAAATCTTCCACTAGTTACTGAGGGCCCTGACACTGAGTGTAAAGTGTATGGCCAACATGTTTTTTTGGTTATTGTCCTCATTTCTTTGGGTGAGTGCAATCTTCAATGCTCCAAGCAACAAAGGCTATACCAACGGAACAGTATAACAGCCCATTTTGGCACATTTTTGGTTGGCACTACTCACACGTTTGGCTGTGTTGTGCATTCCATGATTGCCAGATGCTTACAAGCTATACCTCATTGTAAAGGTGACAAATCAATGATGAAAATTATATAAAACACTGTAGGGATTGATATTATTAAAGGGGAGATATAATGGGTCAAAGTCAAGTTTCCTTACTTTTTGTGAGCGGTTTATATGGTAACAATTTTGTGAAATTTCACCAGTATCTCCTCATGACTGATGTGTCTGTGTGGGTGAGAAAAAGGTTGGTCAACGGTGTTTGGCTTCAAGCAGATGTGACATCATCCACAATGGCTGAAAAACTTGAACAATGTCTACATCTGTCTCTCCCTTCAATATTTTCAAATGATGCAGCAGCTGACACAAGGCTGTAATATGCTTGTGGAACCAGTTTTCGTAGGACCAACAACACTCTACGTTCTATTTTCTTGAGACTTGTTGGGCTGGCTTAGCCAATTAACTGTCATTCGATAGGCTTTGTTGTAGTGCCAGGGCTGTTTCATCACCAGATAAACTATGATCTAGCGAAGAGGGCCCCAGGCACTAGCCTTGTTTGCCTATCCTATTGCGACAGCCCTGCATAGTGCTGCATGCAGATTGAAAGACAAGCGCTGATTCTTCCCAGGGTTAAGCCCGCCTGGTCTGTCGTTTTGATGTTATAGTCTAGCATGTCAGGCTAAATTACTAGAACTTATCTCCCTTCAAAACTCAATTCTCTTCTCTGATTGGCTGATGGGGTGGCCATTAATTTTAGAACATGTTGGATGAGATGGAGTGGTGGTCACTATTTGCTTACTGTAATTAGAATGTGCTGTTGAGGCAGGCTGCCATGCTTGTACTTCTAATAATCTGTAACAACCTAATTATGTTGGTTGTATTGGGATGGACATGATGATTACCGGATGCATTGTGGTGTACTGTAGCTCACAGCGTTTGATGGCAATGTACACCAAAAATCACCACTCATGCAGTTGGAAGGTTGTGATCCTTGGCAAAAACCAGAATATTTTCATGTCTTTTCACTCTCACATATTTTATGTTATAATAATGTATTCCAACAGGCCTACAAATATTGCATTAATAATGTACGTATAATGATGATGTGATTAAGAGCACATATTGTAGATACAATCATATTAATCTTCTCCCTTTTTTGAACATGCATTCTTTTTGATCCTGATGAGCAAATTACTCTGGATTTACTCTGGCACACTCTGAAATTACTCTGGAACACAGTTTTAACCACTTTTCCAGTCATTTGTTGCCATACACAATACAGTTCTGTGTTGCAATGTGTCTGATGATGTTGCATAACTTTTGGGGTGATATTTGGAGCATGTTTAAATGCTGTAAACACAGTTTTGAAAACTTGCCCCATTGAGTTAACTGTCAGGGCTTATTCTCTGTTCAAGGACACCTATATATGGTTGGACCAAAATGTCTTGCATCTTCAGTATTTGCTAATCTTGAGCAATAGAGCTCTTGTTGAAATTTGACCGGATTTCCCCTTTAAGTTAACAAAATACAATAAATAATGTCCTTGTCAACTATCACGTCATATTGTAAAGCAGGTGTTATTATCTGGTTATTACTGACCTGATTTTTGCAGGCAACTATGATGTGCTCAGGCTCCGGCATCACACTGCTCTTCTGGGCTACCAGTGTGTCTTTCTTGGCCCCAGGCAGACGATAGGAGGCAAAGAGCTTATAGTACTGATCCATACAGAGTGGAGTCCCTGCCAGATGACCCCGGGCGTAATCCACTGGCAGTGCATGTCTGTAAACACATACGCTATTACTATACTTTCAGCCAGTCGTACATAAGCTGTGCTATGCACTACAGTATCAACAATCCTAAGTTTTGCTGTTCTGTTGTGGTCTCTGGTCTTTTTTGCCCTTCCAGGTAACCCCCACCTCCCCCCCAACATAAGGTTAGGGTGATGGTTAAGGTGGTTAGGGTTGGGGGTTATGGTAGCACCATTGAGGCAGTGAGGGCAAAGAATACTATCCGGCATACTGTAGCCTACATTACAGTTGGTTATAGGCTACACAAAACAGCCTTTTTTAAAATCCTGATTAGTTCTTTTGTTCTTTAGTAGATATATTATCATGATCATCTTATCATAACCCATGTAACCAGTAAGATGGTTGCCCTAAAACAATGCACAAAATCTATCACTCAAAGGACAGATGTGACTTCAAGTTCATCAAGTTCATATTTCCAAGAAAGTTAAACAAGTCTGCTTGAACCCCATGATCTAGGCCTATACATCTTTTACATCTAGGCATTTAGCAGACAGCTTTTAAGTTGCTTTTATCCAAAGCAACTTACTAAAAGATACAGTCAGTATGTAGTTCACTTTATTCCTCTCACTGTGCATAGCTTCATACTTACGTTTCCAGAAGTGTTTTATATTCCAGCACAGCAGAAATTAGATGAGCAGCAAATCTGAAAGGGAGTCACAGTAGTAAACAATCAGAGAGTCCATTGTATCTCCCAAGATTCATGGAGTCATTCTTGATTCATTCATTCAATAGATTCATCATGCATTTATGAAGTATGGTCTGCACAGGTTATGGACTGGACAGGACTGCATTAATACATGTACATTTATGCATTTAGCTTTTGTCCATAGCGACTTTCAACTATCAATTACTTCAGGGACAGCCGTGGCTCAGTGGGCTAGAGCGTCATACCATTACTCCGGGGACCCGGGTTCGAGTCCGACCTGAGGTCATTTCCCGATCCCACCCCATCTCTCTCTCCCACACATTTCCTGTCCACCTCTATACTGTCCTATCCGATTAAAGGCAAAAAGCCCAAAAAATATCTTAAAAAAAAAAAAAGACCCACGCTGAAATGGAATAAACGTCCAGTAGGAGTAGGCCTACCTTATAGCATCACTGTCTGTCTTGAAGTTCTGCTTTGGGAAGACCATAACGGGACTAGAGTTCACAGGTAATGCTAATCTGTTATTCAAGTACATATCATCCAGCCAGTAGTCGTACACCTACAGTAGGTGAAATGAGAGCAATCAGATTACAGATTAAATCCACTCATCGTAATACATTAAATGTTTTGTTATGCTGTTATTGTTCCAGTCTATTTGGCCATGTATAAAGAAGGATTATGAAAGTTACTTTTTCAAGGCTGTATGAATTATTGAACATGTTGGGGAACGAAATGGTGATAGAAAAGTAGAAGAATGCACTACAAGACACTAAGTGGATTAAAATGACAAAGAATGTTTTAAGATGCTAATGGGAAACATCTGCTTAAATGTTGACAATGACAGCTGCTTGTTTATATTGCTGTCTGATACTGTCTGATATATCTGCTGTCTGATAATTATTAGATCATGCAGTGGCCCCATAACCTGTGAAAGGTCCAAACATTGATTGGTTTGAACCGTTTGATTACATTATATAATGAGACAGAATGTGAATTCATGGTAAAATCATGTGATTTGACCCGACATTAAAGGACAACTTTGGTCATTTTCAATAAGAGCTCTATTGTTCACATTGAGTGTGTCGGGGAACTTGTGATATATGTGGCAGCTTGCATAAACACACTGTTTTAAGCACTTCCCTTTGAAGTGATACACACTACAGTGCTGTTTTGTAAAGTGTCTGTTGATGTGACATAGCTTTTGGAGTGACATTTGGAACATGTTAAGTTGTTCAAAACACACTTCATTGTTTTGTCCCCATGGGGACTTCATTGTTTTGTCCCCCTTTAAATGTTACTTTGGCTACGGTTGTTGTTTAATTTGTGTTTTCTCCTTAGTCCCCTTAAGGTGATAACCCCCTAAGGTGATAGTCCTTAAATGCTATCACCTTAACCCCTTAAATGCTACAAGTCCGTCCAATATTATGAGCAATAACATGATAAACACTTTTAAGTTTGCCAACTGGTGCTGAATCGACCTCGGGGGGAATATATTTTTGGGGTTGAGCAGGATCAAATGAGGAACCTGTTAGTGCTCACCCCAAGTGGGATTTTTACACACTTGATTGTATAATTGACACTCTGATCTGAAAAGTCCCAAACATGGAAAGATGCCGCTTAACTATGCACAAAAATACAATGGGGAACAACTCATGCAGCTCCTCTACTATTCTGTAAAAACCTTACACCTGATAAAGCTGGTGACTGAGTCATGCATACTACAGATAAGCCTCTCAGTTTTAAGCTGAGGACCATTTCTGCTCCACCTTGTGACAACCCTTCCTACCAACTTTTTCTACCATTATCTTACCATCCAACTGAGTCATGCATATAGTATAATAATCAGAATGGCATGCTATGGTGTGAAACCTCCCTGTGTACCATGCTCGCTCACAGGAGCAGGACCCAGCATATATTGACAGAACAGACTACTTAATCAGAACATCCACCATCCTGTATTAGTGATATTGTTACAATTGTAATTTCAGTGCATTAGTAGAATTAGAAGATACTTCTTATCTGTTGCAAGGACAGGAAACAGAGTGCACCATGCCTGCACCCAGGCACAGAGCTGTGGAAATGATGACAAAGTAAAAAAAAAAAAAAAACACTACTCAAGAACATACCATACATACATAACATGGATGACTATGAAGCAAGCTATGAAGCAAGCTACCAACTTGAGGAAGCAAAATAATTTAGAAATTCTGAAAAGGGCCTTACTACATCTATCTACTAAGGCTGTACCGGTATCTCCCATGTACTGTCACCAAAACTGCACATGCTGGGATGCACAAACTAACCTTACTCTGTGCCAGCGAAGTGAGAAAAACCCCAGAGACCTCTTAGAGGCAGCTGACCTCACAAACTGGTCAGCTTAAAGGGCAATTCCGGTCAAATTTCAACAAGAGCTCTATTGCTCAAGCTACGTGAGATTAGCCAATACTGAAGACGCAAGACATTTTGGTCCAACCATATAGGTTTCCTTGAACAGAGAATAAGCCCTGACAATTAACCCAATGGGGCAAGTTTTCAAAACTGTGTTTACAGCATTTAAACATGCTCCAAATATCACAGAGAGAGAGGCAGAGAGGCGTAAATTCTGAAAAGGTGATTAGAAGATAGATAAGCTCATGCAACAATACCCAGTTTGCTTTAATCTCTCTCCTTTGCTGGAGTTGCTGTTGAAGCATCTCTCCCACCCCACCTGGGGCTCCGAACTTTTCCACAATGCTTTTGGTCCGTCTGAACTTTTCCTCTGGGACTAAGTGTTTCATGCACTTCAGATACACCTCCAGTGTATGTTGTAAGTCGGGGACTGGCAGCTTTGGCAAACCCTAACAAAGCAAAATGAGAAGAGTATATCTTAGAGTCCATGAGCCAAGTGCAGCCACGGTTGGTTAGATCACCCACGGGTCTCAAACCTACAACCCTGTCAACAACAACACACCCATCACATAGGAGATGAACGCTGTAACCAATCAGCTGAAAAGCCAAAGGCGTTAGAGGTTAGAGGCGTTCTTAAGTCTAGAAGTGTGGTGCAAGCTGTGACACAAGGACCCCAAACTAAGGGTTTCATTATCACTTCTGAAAGCTATTTATTTCTGCAGTTTACACGATAGAAGTTAAATTTGGCAGCTTTGTGATTTCACCGCCTCTTATTTAAGTACATCTCCCATTGAAGTCCACTGAATTTGAAACCCACTCTACGGTGTTTGTAGCCTGGTTGTCATGCAAACTATGGATAAGATGGAAGATGAAATTTAAAGAAAACTAGAAAAGCACTCAGAGAGTGCAGACCTCCGCCAAGGTAATGTGGTCACAGATGGTGTTCTGGATCACCGATCGCCACCAAAATCAAATTCGAGTTATGTTGTACACACACACACACACACAAGATGGAACTTACACAAAATAAGATGGAAGATAAGATAAGATGGAACCTAATTTATCTTGCAGGAGGAAATGAAAGTGTCACAGCGTAATGATGTTGTCTTACTAGTCCAACTTGTTACCTCTGCCAAGGAGGTTATGTTTTCAAGGCAAATCAAAAAATAAAAAATTGTCACATGGTACATGTAATAGTCTGTGTTTCACTCCAAGAGAATGGAAACAAGCTTCTGGTTTAGCCTGGTAACATGGCGTGTTTATTTCACTCCAATGCATACCGTGCACAAACTCATTCTGCTCACTCTACTTGTTCACTCCCATCATTCTGTGCGTCTTATCCCATAACCCTCTGTGTCATTAGATGTGAGGTCCCCCAATAGATGAACACCACAGTACACACTGAAGCAAAGTTACAATTTGTGTAACGGTACCAATAAATTGAGTCGTTATCGTTTTATGGAGTTATTGAGAGTTTTTTGGATGTATCCCTGATATTCCCCAAATGGCTGTCATCATTTCAAACCTAATGGAGTAAATTGTTACTGTTCGTTTTTGTAGCAGATGAACTTAATATTAGAACACGCTATGCCAATAATTACTACAAGTTATTAGCGAGCTAACATTAGCAAGCTAACATTAGTTTTAGTTGCAGACTGTAATCCCTGTAATGGTTGAAGAGCCCAAAAATTAGCACGCTAACTCGGACATACTGAACTGCTGTAGAACCCCAAAATTGCATTTGTTGGCATCATGAATGAATACAGACAATATTTTGACACAAGGAATCATTCTAATATTGTTTTACAATGTGTTAAGATAAAAAGTTTATGTTCGTTGTGACGAAAGATACCTAGGTTGACAGACAACTGCTTTGACCTCCCACATAATAACCGAGCCTCGCTAGACCTCAGTACAGAACATCTGTACGGGTATAGCTTGCTAGGCTAATACATAGTAAAAACTGTAGTGAAATGCTTGGTCCACTGACTCCAATGACTGTGCTTCAATGTAAAACAAAACAATAATAATAATAAATATGAAAAAATAATTTTAATATATACAAGAATTGGTATTAGGTTATACTTTGTGGTCCTCATTCAAAGTCCAAATGGCTTGAGGATAGAAACTTTTCCTCAATCTCTGTTCTGACTTTCATAGTCATAGGTCTGACAGTCTTCATTCCCAGACCTCAGTACAGAGAAAAGACTATGGTTTCGATGGCTGGAGTCCTTGATTATCCTCTTGGCTCTGGACATTCTTACATCTCCTGACATAGATGGCATCAAGGTTAGGTAGTGTAGTCCTTATGGGGCGTTCTGCTGATCTCACCACCCTTTGCAGAGCTTTATGCTCTTGCTGTGTGCTGTTTCCATACCAGGCTGTGAAATTCCCTGTAAGAACACTTTCAAAAGTGGCTCTATAGAAGTTCTTTAGCAGATGTTAAGGTAGTCTCAGATGGAAAAGACGCTGTTGTGCCTTCCTCACAAGGGAATCTGTATGCCTGGTCCATGTCAGGTGTTCAGTCATATGGACGCCAAGATACTTGAAACTCTCCACCTTCTCCACCTGGGAGCCATCAATATTCAGTTGATGACAAACTCCCAGTTGATTACGCCCAAAATTTATTATCATCTCTTTTGTCTTGGTAACATTGAGGAGTAGATTATTATCTTGGCACCAGCATGTTAATCTATCCACTTCATCCAGATTAGGCTGCTCATTGTTTTTTGAAATGATGCCCACTACAGCTGTGTCATCAGCAAACTTCACAATGATGTCGGAATCATGTCCAGCATTCCAGTCATATATGTATAGGGAGTACAATAGAGTACTTAAAACACAGCCCTGTGGTGTCCCTGTATTGAGGGTAATAGATGAAGAGATATGCTCTCTCATCCGCAGCACCTGAGGTCTACCAGTGAGGAAGCCGAAAATCAAGTTACACAGAGAGGAGTGCATCCCAAGATCCCTAAGCTTGTTTGTAAGAGTAGCAGATTTTATTAAATTATATTAAATGCTAAACTGAAATCTACAAACGTTATTCTCACATAGTTCCTATGGTTGTTGTCAAGATGAGTCAATGCATAATGCATAATATAATTAATGCCGTTATCTGTGGATCTATTAGGCCTATATGCAAACTGTAGAGGATCAAGGCTTTGGGGCAGTGTGGAGCAGATGTACTGTAGTTCTTCACTAACCTTTCAAAGCAGATGTACTGTAGTTCTTGACTAACCTTTCAAAGCACTTTATTGCAATAGGTGTCAGAGCAACAGGATGATGATCATTAAGGCAGACTGGATTTGACCTCTTTGCCACAGAAACAATTGTTGATCTTTTTAAATACAACGGTACTGTGTTTAGGGCTAGGGAGAGACTAAATATTTCTGTGAGCACAGGTGCAAGTTGATCTGCACAGGTTTTGAAGAATCGTCCCAGAATGCCATTTGGGCCAGCTGCCTTCCTGATGTTCACTTTCTTGAATGCTCTGCGCACGCCATGCCCTGACAAAGTGAGCGTAGTATCTTCTGCCAAACCCGGAGCAAATTTCCCGCTGCAGGAAGATATCCGCTCTGTCTGAGTCAAAGCACGCATAGAAAGCATTCAGGTCATCTGCCAATGCTGCATCGGCACTCATGATGGTGGATCTCGTCGCTTTATAGTCCGTCATTTCCCTTAGTCCTTGCGACATGCCTCTGGTATCAGACTGCTCAAATTGGGACTGAATCTTCTCTCCATAGCGTTTCTTCGCTTCTTTAATCATCCGGCGCAGATTGCAAGAGCAGATTGTAAATTGGCCGCCACCCCGCCAGCTACAACAAACCCACAGCATGGGAGTCGAACGCTCTAACCACTGAGCTACAAGCCCCGGCTCCTAACTGAGCAGTTAGAAGCGCCCATTAAGGAATTGAGTTGTGAGGATTTACACGTACTGCCGCCAGCTAGTCAAGCTAGTTGCCATTTGTTACACAGGCATATCAAAATGAAACAAATTTGCTTAGGTTTCGTTTTGATAGGCCTGTCCGCTTCATTTACCGCTAGCTGCTGTTTCGTCATCTCGGTCTGTATTGTGCGAAATTCGGTTATTCACACAGATATTGGCAGCACTTAGCAAGGTGAAACAGCAGGGCTACATGTTGCTTCACTCCAGATAAATCATCCAAACTTGCCACATTGAATCACCACAAAGGCCAGATTGGATACCCATTCAAGGTCATAAGAGCAAAGATGAAGTTCCAGTAGAGGTCATACATGAAATACTGCTCCAACACGCTGTTTGTACAATATTTCAAGACACTGAAGACCTTTCTTCAAGACCTGAATTAAAACTGAATTCAGCAATTCTTTTAAAGTCAAATTTCATGGAATTGTCACGTTATTCTGGAAGTAGTGCATGAAAAAGGCTATTCTATGTACTTGTATATAATAATTCATGACATAATGACATCATAAATCTGACTTTCAGGGTGTCTCTGACAGGAGATCATCGTGTGTGTGTGTGTGTGTGTGTGTGTGTGTGTGTGTGTGTGTGTGTGTGTGTGTGTGTGTGTGTGTGAAAATATAAAGTGAAATGAAAAATCCCAATTTTCTCATTCATTTCAATGGGAGATCTACTTAACAGGCTGCAAAATCACAAAGCTGCCAAATCCAACTTGCCATCATTTACAAAATACTCCAGGGACACTCCAGGGACTCCCTTTGGCTCATGGACAATTGTGGAAACATTCATTTAGTGATTGATTATAATTCAGTTGTATCAATATTATATTTACCACTATTTTCAGTTATTTCATTTATTCACAATACACATAAAAAAGGATAGGATGACTTACCTGTAAGATTATCATGACAAATAAAAAATGCAGTGACTCGTTTGTGCTACTGTTTTCATGCTTTCATGCCATAGTGTGCCTACATGGAACCTGCGTTACATTTACATTTATATATTTAGCAGACGCTAAATGAATGAATATGCTGAATTAATCTTATCCATAGCGTGTAGTCAATACTAAGTAGTCTTGAGTGATGACTGCGTTCTTACAGTATTGGTCCTAGGATTGGTTGATTGCTCCTTCTCCAAAACTGGCATTTTTTCTGCCTGTCTCATCAAGTTGACACTACCCAGGGGAGAACAGCTCTGTCATTCTGAGGATTCACACACACACACACACACACACACACACACACACACACACACAAACGAAATTCGAAATTGGAGAAAGCTTTAAACGCCTCGATAGTTCATATTACAGGATACGTGCAGAAATAAATTAATTAATTGACAACCTTTGAAGGCTATTGGCAACAAAACAATCTTTGGGCTTCTACCCTTTATATATTAGCTTCTTACACCTGTTTTCACCATACAAAAGCTTATTTTATGACATCTATAGTGTAAACTATGTGACTTAAGTTACCTTCTAACAATCCAACGTTGAAACTAGTTTTAAATGGAAAAAAAAAACTTACCAGAGAAACAGATCCTTCCAAGATCCAGAAAGTTTATCCTCAAGTTTCATTTTTGCTGTTGATGCTTCAGGTAATAAGAGTTTCTCAGATGCACACCTATGTTCCACCCGCCTCCTTTTGCAATACAGCCTCCCCACCATTGCGAAGCTGGAGATACTTGGTGAAGGCAATAATAAGGTAGATACCAAATTTCGCCTGTAAGATGGCTCCTCCCATCGAGGACTATTCGCAGAACCCTTGACATTACGCACGTCTCACAGGCTATTAGCGGTCTGATATGAAATAGGCTTCTAGCAGTCTTTTCGACATGTCAGTTCAAGAACGAAAGTAAACATTCCTCACATTTTGATTATGCCTGGATGTGGGTATTTTAAATAGCCTACATTGTAGGTTGGGCAACTCAATGTAGATTAACTCCACTACAACAATAAAATCCTGGATGACTAACCCTATTGGCCAATTATGGCATGTTTTGCTTATTATGGTCTAGGATAGCCTAAGTATATCTCATGCCTATTGATTTTCATAACATCTAGTGGCCAATAAATTACCTCCTTGTAGTCTTCACTTCATACTACTGTGAAGACACCGATCCAATAAAACAGGAAACAGTAGTTTTCACGCTCCCTTCTCTGAAGATGGGCCATGGTTTCCTATCTGGCAGGATACGTACTTTAATAGACTACAAGAAAAAACTACATCTTCAATGTATTTGTGACTGGTTTTATTGGGAAAGTAGGATATTTAATGTAGTCTTTAATTTATACATTAATTGGTGCCCAAGAAAGGTCTGCTGTTTGGGACAGAATTTTCAATTCGTTATTGTTTTCATAGTTGAAGAACAAAACACTGTAATAATTCAGTCCACATAATATTTTTTATTTTTATTTACACATGTTACACATATGTACAGCAGTTATTATTTCTCATTATGCATATATGCAATCCATTGGTACATTTTTCCTCAGCAGAGACAACGCGACTCGGGATTCATCAGTCCATTTCGTGACGGTGCATGAAAGGCAGCAGCACAAACAGAGCTAAGGGTAGGCTATAATACTGAATGCTACACTGACAGACGAGCAATAACTTTTATTTCGACAACTGTAACACAGCATCTGTCCCTGAATAAGATTTCGAACAGGCAAGACATACATAACTAGAACGTTAATTTAACAGAAAACGAACAAATGTTAATCTTCGTGTTTACCAAAGTTACACTTACAGTTTTAATTTGTCTAGACTCTAGACAGAGGGTGAGTTCATGGATTTAACCTACTGCATACAACCCCCAGTACATTATGTCAAAAACAGAAAAAATTAACTTAAACGAGTTACATCATTGGGTCAGAATAATGTGTGCATCACGCTGGGTATTCTTGTTTGATTGACAGGAATGGGAGAGGCTGCGCGCGCGTTCGTGCCACTGTTAAATATATTCCGGTTCAGATGTTTCCTGTTCGGAGTATTCTCTCGGTTGCGCGAAGGTGCCATTTTCATCAACTGCCACACAGATTCCCGCTGAACTGATACCCTTCATCTTATTTTGTCGCTCTTCCATTTTAATAGTGTCATACAGACCTGTGGCTCCCTCTTCCAAAAGCATATTTCTCTCTGAATGGGATGGTTTCATGAAGCACACGTTGCGCAACAGCAGTAAAGCCGGTGCGTAAAGGACATTGGCAAGTCCCATTCCCAGATTTAACTGGACAAACCCAAGTGTGTGCACTATCTGACCTGCAACTATTGGGCCCAGAGCATACGCCACACAATAGGATATATCAGCGATAGCATACACACTACCATATACTGACACGTGACGCACATCTACAAGGAATGCAAGTGTTGGGAGCAAAGCTGTGTCTACCAATGCAATACCAAAACATATACCACACAATGGCCCGATGAGTTGCCCAAAGGTTTTGCAAGCTGGCACAGTACAGGAACTTGCACCAATTATAACCATTCCTAGTGCGCCGTAGAACCACTGTAAATGGGGATACTGAGCTGCCAATTTCACAGTAATGTAAACACCAAGAACATGAGGGAAGAATGCTGGTAACCAAGTTAGTCCAATTTCCCACTGAGTAGAGTTCATTGTTTCTTCCATCCAGTTGGCGATGGTGGGCTCCAAAAAGGCCAAGGGGATGTTACAGGTGGTCAGCGCCCCGGCCACTACCATTATGTAAGGATCAATCATGAGTTTGTAAATGGGAGTGCCTACTGGCATGTTCTCTCGAGCATTGCTTGAAAAGGGTTTCAGGACAGTCAGACACAACACTCCATCAGCAAAACAGATGCAGGCAAGAACAAGAAAAGGGACCCGCTTCCCTGCAAATTCGTAAAGAACACCTCCAAAAGGGGGCGCCACTAGACTCCCAAAAGATATGAATGCGAGGGCAATACCCAGCGCTCGACTCCTCTCTGCCTCCTCCGTATATTTATCAGCAATCATGGCAATTCCGGAAGTGTCGGCAAATGCCGAGCCCAAACCTTGCAGACTACGCGCAGCAAACAAAGTTCCATAGTTTTCGGCAAAAGCGAATATACAGGTGGATAGGAACATAATAGTAAGTCCAATGAGAAGTGGAATATCATATCCAACACGGTCAATAAAGGTTCCTGTAAGTGGATTGACTAAAAGTTGCAAAATGGCTTTGGAAGCGAAGAGTACACCGATTTCCAGATCAAAGTTTTCTTTTCCGACTTTTGGCGTGGTAGTGTTTGAATTGTTTGTATGCAAAATTGCACGGGCGTGTTCTGCCTCGCACTCTAGATTTTCAAGATAATCGGGTATAATTGGTACTATCACCATGTAAAGCATATTGTCCAGTAACAGCGCAACACAAACAATAACTAAAATTATTCTCCTTTGCCGCTCTGGATCTTGTATAGCAGTACCCAAATGTTTAGTTCTTTCTCCCATCTCTGATAATTTCATTGCAGCAGATTGCGCTAAACCGCTGGATTCTTCTGAAGCCATGACTCGACCCCTGCCGTATCTTCCTTCTTGAATCTCGGCTTTTAAACTTGTCCTCTTAGATCTATTTGATATTTGCTGAGCGCTAGGCTGTCGGTTCGCATTTGATACTCACTTCCAGTCTCTTCTATCAACAATCACGCTAATAAATAACTTTCCCCTTTTACCTTTGCGTTCGGTTGCATTTCATTGCGCTCGCTTTAGATTGTGGTATCTTCTTTCCAGCGTGGTTTATTTGACCGTCTTTCATTGTATTTTGTCCCGCTCAGTGACAAGGAGCGCAAAATCAAACTCACGTCTGAGTTAACTTCTGTTCCATCCTGAGAATGAGAGGGTTATTTTGCACGTGGACCAAGATTCCTCAGTCGTCAGAAATTTCCGATATTTGCTGATGCTCAGTCACCTGTGACGCAGAAACGTATGGTACCATCACTGTTAGGCAAATCCGGTTTGGTGTCACCGGTTGGTATATAGTGGCATGTTCACAAGTACCTAAGAAAGCTTCCACCGTCTTTTCCAAGGGCTGTGACGCACTGCTGACTTGCCTCCCCTCCCCTTCTGTGGTTCCCAGTCGCGTTTGATGCTAATTTAGAGCGCAAACCCCAGGTAGCCGACTGCACTGGTTTTATTATGTTACATTGTAATAAATACAGTATAGAGAGACTTTTTTTTTTTTTTTAGTTTGAAGGTGTGCGTTCTGTTGTGTGGGTTTGAGAGAGGCAGAGATGACTTTTTTCTAGATCAATTTCATTCATGACGCGTAAAGTCAAGTTAACTGGACTTTATATGTTTATTTGGCTTATTAGGTTAATATAAATTTGAATATAAAGGTCAGATAACGAACTTCATTTGATCGACCTTTGTATCAGGCATAGGCAACAAGCGAAACATACAATAGGCTACATAACACAGCAGCATAGCGGAAAACCGCACTAGAAATATAATTGCAAAATCTTTTAACTTCCACGAAATCAAACAAATGGATCACCACAAACCTAAACGCTATGACCTATCCCAATGGAGAGGCGCAAGTACCCTATATGTAGGCTATTGGATGTTTGTCACATCATGTGTGAGTCATTCACTGGGAAAACGATTTATTTATTTATTTAACTGATTTTTATTTATTTATTTAACAGAATTTCACCAGTGCAGCATAGGCTAAAACATAGAAACTACATCATTTGAATACGAAATCAATGTTTTTTGGAGTTTGGATTTACTAACTGCAACAGTACGTAGACTAACAGTAGTTCACCACTTACCCATCCTATGTGTGCGCATATGTTTAAGCTACGCGTTATGTCTAAGGCAAATTAGCAAAACATGTTGCAAAAAAGATGCTGACTGGTCTGTTCCCTCACATTAGGAACTTGGCCTCTTGGTCCATGCTCTGTTGAGAGCGAGTAGGTTGGTGAGACCAATTACTGTTAAATACTGACATCTGCTGGGGTAAAAGAGAATAACTCATTCCACCTTTGCTTCGGCCCTGTATGGAAAAGAGAGAAAATTATTAATCTATAACTTAAATACATGTAAATGGAGTGTGTAAAACTTGAATTTTCTTAACATTGCAATGTCAAAGGAGAGATGCAAAAACGTTGAGGTTTATGACCCTTGCCAAAACCAGCCATCTCACCACTTGCAACCACTTGGACAAATCTGTAATGTTGGGCACTTGCCCTCTATCCTGAAAACTTGTTTACTGTCCCGCACCACTGTCCTGTGCTACTCATCTACTGTCCTGTGCCACTTACTCACTGTCTTGTACCACTGTCCTGTGCCACTCATCTATTACCTCACTCACGTCAGGTGATGCGCTACGTAACTTTAAGGCACTTCCGCGCTACATCTGACGTGAGTGAGGTAAACTCATCTACTGTCCTGTGCCACTTACTCACTGTCTTGTACCACTGTCCTGTGCCACTCATCTACTGTCCTGTGCCACTGTCCTCTGTCGTCTTCAGCTCCATACCATAGTCCTGTGCTACTCACCCACTATCCTCTGCCACCCGTCTACTTTCCTGCACTCACTCTCCTGTGCCACTCACCCACTGTTCTGTGCCACTCATCTACTGTCCTGTGCCACTTGCCCACTGTCCTGTGCCACTCATCTACTGTCCTGTGCCACTCATCTACTGTTCTGTACCACTCATCTACTGTCCTGTGCCACTCACCCACTGTTCTGTGCCACTCATCTACTGTCCTGTGCCACCACTTGCCCACTGTCCTGTGCCACTCATCTACTGTCCTGTGCCACTCATCCACTGTCCTGTGCCACTCATCCACTGTCCTGTGCCACTTGCCCACTGTCCTGTGCCACTCATCCACTGTCCTGTGCCACTCATCTACTGTCCTGTGCTACTAATCTTCTGTGCTGTCCCACTCACCCCACTGTCCTGCACCATTGTCCTGTGCCACTTGCCAGTTGCTATCAACCTATCCCTGAAGCCCAAACATTAAATGCAGCCCATGGGACTATGTCAAATGGCAAGGGGCCATTGACTCAATTCACCTCTGCACATTCTGTCAGCCAGTGCAAGATAAGATAAGATAAGATTAAGATAAGATTCTTTATTGGATGTCATTGATAACACCTGTGCTTACCCTTGACTTCTTGAATATATAAAAACTACAGTAATGTGGTATCTATAGTATTTACTTCTTACATATTTCAAGCATGTTTGTTACTTTTGTCTTTTGTCTAGAACTACCTGAAACATACTAATATGCAAATAAAATAGTTGCCTTTCTGTCATGTATTTACTAAATAACAGCAATAAAAGCAACAGTATATCTTTTCTTCCTCTTTTATTTGCTGAGGTAACAAGCAATGCATAGCTCTTGCAGACACTGAGACTGGAACGTGGCCTCTCGCTCAGTCTCTTCTTATACAGCGCGCACCAAAACTGGCAGGTATGCATTTATGTGGCACAAGCGTCCAATGAACACAAAGGGTCAGAGGTCATGCATACAAAACAATACATATCAATACAAAAATAAACAATTGCTTGGTGTGTATCTCCATATACTATATTCTCCTAGCCATGGATGTTGATAGGAGATGACACTCAAGGTAACCATTTGAGCAATGCTGCAATATACATTTTATATTAAAAATCGCTCAAATACAATACATTGTCTCACGGCACTATACAGACAGTACGCGGAGTACCCATGAGTGGGCAAGGAAAAACTGCCTTTGCTTACTGGTAATACATTTTTAGGAAGAAACCTTGGGCAGATCCACGCCTTATGGGCTCAACCCACCTGCCGGGGGCCTAATGGAGTATCCAGTCGGTAGTCTGATGTATAGCAGTAGTAGTAGTAGTAATAGTAATGTTTTAATATCGATATTAGTATTAATATATTCTTTTATGATGTATTTTCTGTATGTGCAGAGCACCATTAGCCAAAGGATGAACTACAAAGAAAAGTTAGCAGATTATTAGCAATATTTCATCATAACATATGAAACTGCTTAAGTGGTGGCCAAGCAGCATTACCTTAGAGCTCTTTTGAGGTGAGATGTGAGGGAATTATTGATACTGTAAGAGCTTTCACAAGGCCATGTGTGACAAAGAATAGGTTTGGGCATCATTTGGTTAATCCTCTCAGTCAATGGGCAAAGGTAAAGAGGAAAAAAGACTGCACACTCTTGCTTCTTTATTTTGAGACGTTTTGGTTTGAAGCCAAAGCTCAAGTCTTAGTAAGGACTAATAAAAGGAGCAAGTGCATGCAGCCTTTTTTCTTCTTTGCCTCTACTACTTCCTCTCTCTAATGGACCAAGTTACCATTTCCATCCAACTGCCAAAAGTTAACATTGAACTGAGACCCTTTCCCTTATTTTGGCACTCTTCCTTCATAATTGTTTTCATACAGGGGGTTGGCTCCTTCGTCTTCGTCTAGCATTTTTCTCTGAATGGGATGGTTTCATGAAGCACATCAACAGCAGTAAATTCTGTGCGTAAAAAATACTGGCAAGTCCCATTCCCAGATTGAACAGGAAAAACCCAAGTGTGTGCACTATCTGGCCTGCAACTATTGGGCCCAGAGCGTACGCCACACAATAGGATATATCAGCGATAGCATACACACTACCATACACTGACATGTGACGCACATCTACAAGGAATGCAAGTGTTGGTAACAAAGCTGTGTCTACCAATGCAATACCAAAACATATACCACACAATGGCCCTATAAGTTGTCCAAAAGTTTTGCAAACTGGAACAATACAGCAACTTGCACCAATGATAACCATTCCTAGTGCCCCGTAGAACCACTGTAAATGGGGATACTGAGCTGCCAATTTCACAGTAATGTATATACCAAGAATGTGAGGGAAGAATGCTGGTAACCAAGTTAGTCCAATTTCCCACTGAGTAGAGTTCATTGTTTCTTCCATCCAGTTGGCGATGGTGGGCTCCAAAAAGGCCAAGGGGATGTTACAGGTGGTCAGCGCCCCGGCCACTACCATTATGTAAGGATCAATCATGAGTTTGTAAATGGGAGTGCCTACTGGCATGTTCTCTCGAGCATTGCTTGAAAAGGGTTTCAGGACAGTCAGACACAACACTCCATCAGCAAAACAGATGCAGGCAAGAACAAGAAATAGGACCCGCTTCCCTGCAAATTCGTAAAGAACACCTCCAAAAGGGGGCGCCACTAGACTCCCAAAAGATATGAATGCGAGGGCAATACCCAGCGCTCGACTCCTCTCGGCCTCCGCCTTACATTTATCAGTAATCATGGCAATTCCGGAAATCATGGCAAATGCGGAGCTCAAACCATGCAGACTACGCGCAACAAAGAAAGTTCCATAGTTTTCGGCAAAAGCGAAAATACAGGTGGATAGGAACATGATATTCAGTCCAATGAGGAGTGGAATGTCATATCCAACACGGTCAATAAAGGTTCCTGTAAAAGGACTGACTAAAAGTTGCACAATGGCTTTGGAAGCAAAGAGTAGACCGATTTCCAAATCAAAGTTTACTTCTCCGACTTTTGGCATTGTGCTGTTTGAATTATTCAAGAGTAAAATGTCATGGGCGTGTATTGTCTCATACTTCAGAGCTGGAAGATAATCTGGTATAATTGGTGCTATCACCATGTTAAGCATACTGTCCAGTAACAACGCTAAACAAACAATCACAAAAATGATTCTTGTTTGCCGCTTTGGATTTGCAGAACGCAAATGTTCAGGGTTTCTTTTTCTTTCTCCCATCTCTGACAATTTCGTTGCAGCAGATTGCGCAAAACCGCTGGTGCTGTGGCTGGATTCTTCTGAAGCCATGTCTCGACCCCTGTCGGATCTTCGTTCTTAAATCTTGGCTTTTAAACTTCTCCTCTTAGATCTATGATGTTAGTGAGCGCTAAGTTGTCCAGTCACATTTGATAGGCTACTCACTTCCAGTCTCGTTATTCAACATCAAACTTAAAATAAAACTTTTTAAAGCTTGAAGTTGTATGGCGTGCTTTTTTCAAAGTTTGAAGTTGTGCGTTCTGCTGCCAGTTGGCAAAAAAGTTGGGATGATTCTAGGGTCAGGCACTGATGGGGTCTTTTGAGGACGTATTATTTAAATAATCTTGCTTTTTGTTGGCATTTGAAATAAAATATCGATCCCGTCTCTTAAAATAATCAAATCTAATATGGTTGTGAAATTTTGAACATTTTTGTTTTGTTTTATCATATTGTAATTTCACCGTTCTCCCTCTGTAATAAATGGTACAGTCTCATTCTGGCAAGGCGGGATAAGTTTGTAGCCAAAAATGTGTATACACTGAAAATGAGTAGCACAACTGTCAGTTGCGCAAGAGCGTCATTGTCCCACGCATAACCGGTAAAATAAGGAAAAATTATTGGAAGGGATTTTTTTTTATTGCTATTATTTGTTTTATAGACTATGACAGTATGATGGGGGGAGCAATGGGGATATCACCGTCCCTGGTAAACATTGAAATCTGGTTACCAAAAAAGGTAAGTAGGCCTAGAAGCAGCGTAAGGTTGAGAGGGAGAAAGGGGCTGAAAATCAGTGTAATCTTTTTTTTCTCAAATCACAGAATAAGCCTCAGGGATAGGATCCCTGCCTGCAAACAAAAACCAAGTTAAAATTTACAATAAAGCCCATAATTAAGAAATTTGGTGCAACACAAACTACTGGCCCTAAATTGAGAAGACGAAAATGATCGACTCCAGGTGGACGACTCCAGGTGAAATCCCATGCACCACCATACCTCATCAGCAACGTGGATGGTTGTACTCTGGGAGTGCAGATCTCACTCAATCCAACCATCAATCAATCCATGCCCACCCTTTCATGCAAATGCATAGAGCTAAGCACTCTTTTGGACTTAAACGTGAGGTATGTGATCAGGAAAAATGGTTTGAGAACACTAGACATTTGAAAAGAAACAATCCAGAGGTCCAATCCCCTGTCTTCAGATTTCCCCTGAAGCCACAGCTCCAGAGTATAGGAATGAATGGGGAGGGGGAGGGACAAACAGCAGTTGGGTTTGACAGACTTATCACCATCCAATCATTTTCGCTGGTTCCTTAAAATGATTGGATGTTGTTTTTCTTGTCCTGCTCATTCTACAGGTGACTAACAAATTTCATTTTTGCGTTGGATGATTTAATTAATTGTTTGCTATCAATGTGGGAATGCCATTTTAAGCAATATAGTAAAAAGTGCTCCAGGAAAACATCACATACCCCACCTTTAAGCACCTGGGAGAATATAGATCAGCATTATGATGGACAGGGATCTGTCCAGTCATGTGGAGCTGATGTTGTCTATACCCAGCACTTTCAACTTAAGCACCTGGAAGTATACTACCCTATGTATAGATTATCATTATGATGGACAGTGGAGCTGTCCAGCCCTGTGGTGCTGATGTTGTCTGTACAGTACCTATACTAGCAAGTTATGCCATAATGCTGCATTTAAGCCTCAAGGATGCTATATTATACCATATAATATCTTGTCATTATCATTAGCTATTAAAGGCAAAATCTGGTGTGATTCAGATCATAACCCTGTTGTTTCAGGCCACCAAGTGCTGTGGATACATGACATGACCAAATAGCTAACTAGCTAATACTGACTGAATGGGGCATCGGAAAATGAAACTAAAAGTGAGTTTCTCTGCCACATTTAGTTAGTGTTGGCTGTCAGTTCACAAACCTCATAAAACTCAAGTATGAAATGAGTCAATCTAGATATCTCTTGGAGATACTAAAGGGATTGAAACACTGGATCAAATAATCGTTAAAAAGGAGCGAAACAGGGTGCTCAATATGCTAATCAAAAACTGAAAAGAAAAAATTGAAAGATTTTAGGTACTCCTTATTTTTAAAAAGTATTTTCGGGGGGCACTGTGGCTCAGCGGGCTAGTGCGATGCACCATAATTCTGGGGAGCCGGGTTTGATTCTGACCCGGGGTCATTTCCTATTCCTACTCATCTCTATCTCCCACTCATTTCCTGTCACTCTCTCTCCTATCGAATTAAAGGCAGAAAGCCCTAAAAATCTAAAAAACAGAAAAAACACCTTTATTTCTGTATACTGGCTACATCCCTACATGTTTCAACAATCCTTTGTTGGATTCCAAACAATCAAAGGTGCACATTTAAAGGAGAGTACCGGAGTGAATTCAAGCATAGCCCTGTTGAAAGAGCATGCTAAATGCGCTAGTTAGCGAGTGGAACAAAATAATTTGGTACAGCACAGACCGAACGCAGAAGCGAACAGGCACTTTACACTGAATCAATGGGACCTGACTGTTGGAAACCGAAAGTAAGATCTGAGGTTACATTGACCAAATGTAAAGTGTTTCGCGTTCGCGTTAGGTCTGTGCTGTTCGAAAATCTTTCATTTCATGCGAAATATATTATTGTTAGAAGGCTCGTGCAGCAGGGCTATGCTTAAATTTACTCCGGTATATTGCTTTAAGGTAGAGCATGACCCAATTTGGATTTCTCTTTTATAGTAAAACATGTTGACAAACAATGAAACTGGGAGCCAGTGAACAGCCTCCACCTGACTGTGGGCTCTGTTACTGTTTAGGAATTACCTGTTAGAGGGTTGATTTATAGATGAACAAAAGTTCCCCATCATGAGGAAGATGCCAAGCATTGTCCAGCTTTGAGTCAGTAGATACAAGGACACAAGGAGTTTGTTGTATTGTCACATGATTACTACTGTAAAAATGCAGTGAGATTTGTGACTGGAGTCAACCCATTTGTGCAAGTACAGAAGTGTAGTAGGAAAGTGGCAAGACAGGAGGGTTGGGGGGGGGGGGTCACTAGCAAGGAGCACCTTAGAGCAAGAGCAACAGGGCTGCCATTTACACAGTTGTGAAGTGTGAAGAAGCTGGTATAGAAGAGTACAGAAGGGTGCTAAAAGTCTTAGCACTTTATCTTTAAGGCTTCATCTATTTGCTCTAAGGATTGATTATTAGTGATTTTGTATGTGTGTGTGAATGTGTGGATGAGATTTGTCTGTGAGTGAGTGTGTACTCTTTGTGTGTGTGTGTGTGTGTGTGTGTGCGTGCGTGCGTGAGCAATCTTTGATTCATAAACACATCTGTTCTGACTGCTGCCTCATGAAGCCACAGCATCAGATGTTTTAACTGTATAGTCTTGTGAAATGAATTAAGAATTGATGTTTTGAATACTGACAGAGGCAGCTGTCATTATTTGGGTACTCTTCATACTACATCAACATTTCACAAAACAAAACAAAACAAAAAAAACAAACAAACAAAACAGAACAAAACAAAGTAAATAAGTTTAAAATATGTTATTTGACTTTTTCTGTTTGTAAAAAATATTTTCATTATTATTGCTTACCACTAGAGGTCGACCTTTCACTGCATGTTTGAACTGAACCACATACATCACAGCGCCATACATGTCAGACTAAATTGGTGTGGAAAAAAATAACGTCTGCCCATTTTTATCTTGCATGCAAAACATTTTAAGCAGGTAACTTTGGTGGTTCACTGCAGTCTTTTATCATGATGTTCATGTTATTCTAAAGCACTTTTTGCCCTTGGAATTGGCACACTGATGGAAAGACGTGCCCAACTGTGTCTCTACTGTGCCAGAAAACTGTTGAAGACTAACTACAGAAACTGGCTCCCTCCACTGAGGAAAACAATGACAGACCAAACACTGAGAAATGCAAGTAAATCGTCTTTCCCAACTACAATGGACTGTAGATCTTACTTTTCTGTTTTGATCTATGATGTTCAATTTTATTTTTTTTTTAGTTTTTAATTATAAATAGGTAACTTTTTAAAATGTCCTTACAATAACAGCATAATTCAATGTTTGTATGCTGTCTTCATAGACCTGCCAATATACTGTATGCTGAAATAAAACTAACTATGATGCTTCTCCTCACCCAGTACTTTACAGGCTGCAATCTGAAGCTTTACCTAAAAAGGACATCACCTGGTTGCATCTAATCAAGGTCCAATAAAGATGGAGCCTTCCAGCTGTTTCTGTCCATAGACATCATCAATATCAACCAGGTGATGTCACATTTTTACCCAGACATTGTTGAGATGTACATGCAATGGCAAATTGCTAGTTATGCAAATGAATAGATTATTATTATTACTTCCGCCAAGGAGGTTATGTTTTCGCCGGCGTGTATGTGTCTGTGTGTCTGTCTGTGGGTCTGTGGACAACTTAACTCAAAAAGTACTGCACGGATTTGGATGATATTTTCGGACAAAGTGTGTCTTGGGGAAAGTAAGAACCGATTTGATTTTGGTGGCGATCGGCAATCCAGAACACCGTCTGGAATTTATATTGTGTCTGCGACGACATTGCCTTCTGCACTCTCTGAGTGCTTTTGTAGTTAGATAGTTTGTAGTAGATAGTAGATACATGATACATGATTATCAGTAAGAATTCGATGTACAGTTTGTTTCAGTAGATTGTGTTATGGCTGTGGAATTAAATAAATGTTTGATCATTATGTGTTGGCACCCTGCAGGTAAACTGTGAGATGAGGGACACCATAGCATGAAGCATATACAGTATTTATGTAAATGTAAATTCTTTGCCATTTACAAACGCCTTACTCTATATTGCACCTCACTGACTATCAACAGAGTTAGGAATCCACACACACACACACACACACACACACACACACACACACACACACACACACACACACACACACAGAGCGCCCCTGTCTCTGTTGGATCAGAGCCATCTTTCTATGGCTCTGTGTTGGCCTAATCCCTGACAGTCTGCCTTGGCAGTCTTTTCATTCACTGTAGATAATATGGTTTTAATTTTGTGTCTGGGCAGTGGTAGACGTCAGAGTCCAATCCCACCATCTAACTGGATTGCGTGCCCTGGGGATCAACATTTTTGCTATTTTTTTCCAAGCTTCCCCTCTGATCTCATTTGAAACCAAGCTCTAGAGATGCAAGACTACCGTGTAATCTTCTGTGGTCGTCAAAAGTATTAATTTCTGATGGTGAGGCGAAATCCTCTAGTCAAACCCTGCTTAAATCAGTAGAAATTAAAGCTTGTGTGCTTGTTAGATTGCCTAACATGTTTGCCACTCCATGAATTTGTACAACAACAGTATCTTTTTACCGTATGTCTGATTGGTATAAATGAAAAAGTTAGAATTGTTCGACACTCCTACGTAAAATGGGTATATATGCAAAATATCTTGATCACTCCAAGGATGGAAATAAATCTGTAGTATCTATCTATCTATCTATCTATCTATCTATCTATCTATCTATCTATCTAGTGTAGTCTAATTGATAGACTTAGGTGTTATCCAATTTATTTAACCACTGAAAGATTTTTGAAACCATGTCTACTGTAGTACCAAATTTGTTCACCTCAGCTCTTTTTGAGTGGGTTTACATGCAGAACGGGGAGAGAAACAAAGAAGTATAGAAACTGTAACTAAATCCCTGCACACATACTGTAGGCTATCTCAGGGATGCCATGCATGTCACATCAAATGGATTGAAACAGAACTATATGAAATTGAAAAATGCAAAGATTGATCAAAAATTTTAATCCCCATGGTTGAACGAACCATCAACAGTGGATTAACACAATGGATCCCGGTTGAAGGAGACACAATTTCATTAATGGAGTCTGAACACGTCAGGCAAACTCGTCACTTGAGAAACTCTACACACTGTTGTAATACCAGCTGAATTACAGTAAGGCATGGCTAGATTCACTAATGTGGAGTATAGAGTCCAGAGGTTCATGACTGAACTTCTCATTTGCCTCTTATAAAACCCTTCTCTTTGAATAGCAATAATGACTGAAATGTTAGATTCATTTAGAATGATACAAGGAATAGTATTTGTCACATGCATACAGTTAGCATATAGTTAGAGTTATAGGATTCAATCGTTTTGTGAGAAATTGCAGTAAAAATGTGTGGGTTTTAAAAATAGAATCTTATCAATCACAGGGCGGTCTGTCCATACAGTCAGCCTTGGGCAAGATATTAAGTGAAAGGTCAGTTATGTGTTAGGCTGTATCGAGGTGTATAATGAAGGAGGAGTTCGCGCCTCATATTACGGTTACACTTTGGATATCAGTTTTATTGAATTGGCTTTATGTGAAAGCTCTTTGAGCGAAACTCATGTGTCTTTTGTTCATAATGATCTTTACCATGAGTTTAACTCAAATGTTTTGTGTAAACAAATATGCAATAGAAAAATGTAAATATGGAAGTTACAACATTACAACTGACTCTTGAGTGGAGAGAGATAGCCTATCACTTCCCTGTGATATGTTCAGAAAATGAGCGTTTTAATGAATTAGAACTGGGATCTCTCCAAAGGCCAGTGACGCAAACATCTCTAATCCAGATTACTCCACAGCTGCAATCTGTTAAATACTACTTCTTTTCAAAAGGCAAACTCATTCCCTTTGTTTCATTTAGATAGTTATTACAGTAACACTACTTTAGGTCTTGTTCATTATTTACAATATGAGGATTTCTGTTACCATGTGATTATTGATTGATGCTCTCTGTCTCAAAACTGAAGGGTAAGAGACAGGCTTGGATAAATGTATTGTTTGCCTGCGTCATTGTAGACTGATTGACATCACTAACTCTCTTAAAGTGAACCTTGCCACCATGTTGCACTGTATGACATAACATCCCCCCTCACCCAAGCGCAGTTGAGCTGTGCGATTAATTGACTACATTGACTGACAGTCCTGATACAGTGTCAAACCAGTTTGCTTTATTTCTCTGAGGAATTTAAAATCCAGTAGTGCATTAGGCTTTATAAACAGTTGAATCTAAACTTTATGAACATAAACAGTTGAATTGGAGGATGTGCGTGTATTCTCTGCTGAGTCATAGCGTATGAAGATGACCAAGGAATAAAAAAGATCTGACGAGCAATCCATCAGATTGTATGCAGACTTGTTACACCCTCAGGTCTCACCTTTACACTCAACCCCAACTGACGTTTGAGATGGCATATTGCTATGTAATCTTCTTACAACACCCATGTGAAATGTTCTTTGGTTTACCATGTCTAATCCCCAGTAGAACTGCAAATACCTGAATTTCTCAGATGTAAGACTTTGAAGTGCAGTTGTAAGTTTAAAAAAAGGCTTATAAAAATTAAATCAATAAGTGGTACAAATTACAGTCTTGTGTCAGAGATTTTAAATCTAAATATGGTATAATCCCTGCATTTGGGGTCTTGGCCATGGAGAAAATAATCTCATGATGTTTTTCTTTTTAAAACACAAATCTCTGTGTAGTTTTGACGTCAATTGGGATAGTGTTTTCATTTTCTATTTTAGGATCTCCTCATGTAATTTTTCACTCTAAGCTAAAATGAGACAACTTTAGAGAGGATATTTGCATTTGCACATACGATATTTTTTATTCTTTTTAAGGTGAACCCTTATTGCATCTAGCCTTTGTCATACATAAATTCAGTGCTAGAGGAACATCCACCCAGACCCCTCTACAAAGTGTGACAGGTCCTTAGATGCATATCATTCACCTTGCTTGACTGATATCAACAATAACACAGTTAACAAGTTAACAAAGTAGTTTCAAGTAGTTTCAAACTAAGCAGTGTCCTGAGCAGAGTTTGAGTTGAGTGTTGAGTTTGAGTGTTATTTTGGGAAATAAAAATGATAATAACAAGCATACCAGAGAAAATTATTCACTTTATTGTCATTGCAACGTAAGTTTGTGTTAATCAAGGCAACGTGATAATTTGAAGATTGCTAAAAGCACCCGTGCAGTGATAAATCCATACAATGACACTGTCCAGTCAAAACCATTTACCAACCAAAACCATTTACCAACCAGTTCCAACACTGGAACCAGTTTTGGAGTTTGTAAATAATTATTACACAATGACTCTGCAATTAATTTTGTGATGATGGGAAAACAAACAAACAACATTCTATGTCATCCCAAAGGAAAGGAAAAAAAAACTCTCACAACAGTCTTATCTTTGTCTTTCAGGAATAATTGAGATTGGCATTTAAATTGCTCAAAACAAAACGTTGTCAGGACAACATCTACCTGACAAACCATATACAAATAAACTTTTTTAACGTATATGTGACATTACAGTAATCTTGCTCTGCCCTATGTACGTCAAATGATAATCCACCCCCCTCAAGTGGATTGAAATTACATTCGCATTAGGACATACGTAGATGTAGATGAATATTTATACGTATATGTAGATGAATATTTCAGGTGCTTTCAGGTGAGGATTTCTTATTTGCATAACTAAAATAGCCTATGCATTAACAGGCTGGATGGACACCAATAATTTTTTCCTCTGGTAAAAAACCCATGTAGTGACATACAATGTAACATACTTACATACAACAATTGCACAAGTCATCAATGACAAGAAAATGTACTGATACAGATCAATATACTTCAGATCTCATTTGTATGCTTGCCTGGTCATAACCTGTGCTTCACTTCGCACCAGGGTCTGGGATTCCGGCTATTGAGAAATGATTGCTTGCTGGAGATGTTTAAATTCAAAAAGACTGGATCAGCCCTTGACTGATAGCCTATAGTATTCTTTTGCTGCATTCTAAAAATTCTCTGATTGGCCAGGATGGGATGCATCATGAGGCCAATGGTCAGAATCCCAGACAGAGTACTGAGGGGAAATGAGAATCGAGCAAAATTTTGTAGGAAGGCTATGGCCAGGCTATTAATATTCATAAAATATACTCCCCCCCCCCTGTTACACTCAATATGTCCCAGTATATACAGTATAGTAACTGTCTACCTTATGCCTTGCTTTACTGGGACGGAATGAAAGTTGCCATAACTATCAGCAAAAGAAAACATAAATAAATAGACATAGACATTCACGTGGCACATGAAAAGGAACGGTACAGAAAACATTTGAGAACAAGGCTGATTGTTTTTTGTTTTTGTCATCAGAGGCCTCTTTGATTTCTTAAGACACAGAAATAGCTACACCTGAACACTCAACCAAACTAACAGATATCTGCTAGATTCAGTTGCTCGATATTCTGGAAATCAATTTTTGCTGATGTGTCACAGTTGAAGGTCTGAAATTATATGCAGGAACTTTGTTTAATTGTGCTTGTTTACAAACATGGTGCTTATTTACACATTTAGAATTTTACTATACCTCATGTAACTTAACAATTCATATGCTGTGCTTGTCCTATTGATTTTTGATTGATTTAGCAGCTCAACAATGGCAGTCATAAGTTACCCATTGTTGTAGACCTTTTGGTCTAGACGACTTTCTAACCCAAGTAATTACACATCTTCTCTTAATAGGTCTAATATAGTGGAAAGTTGGTTGAAAATGTTTCAGATGATGCTTGTTTTAAAAACTAGATCTGCCTGTGAGAAACAGATCCAACCACCGTATGTTTGATTTATAATCTCCTTTCCCCCGCTAATCTTGAGGTTCTTGGGAATGTGTCGTTATGAAAAGCACCCTTGTTTATAGGCTTAGGCCAATGTTGCTTTGCTAATACTGCCTCTGGCCTGACCTCTTCTTCAGTCTGGCTCAAACAAGATTTTAACTATATCCCACCCCCAAAAATTAAATAGAAAAATAGCTCTTTTCATAAAGATTTGAAATATGTACAATGTTTTATCAACTGGCTCTGAGACTGAAGAGTATCTAGATGTGCTAAAAGATGAGAAATACAATAACCATTACATTTTTGAGTAGAAAGTTGGTTGAATTTGCTACAGAAATAAACACCATTTTGAAACTGAATTCACTTCATTTGAATAGTTGTTTGGGTCTCTGGATGATGTGTGTATGTTACACACAATTCATTTTGACTGAGGAAAAAGATTAGACCTTCTCTATTAATTGCATTTGAATGGATCTCTTTATTAAGTTTGTTCACAAGACTGTTTGTCCATGAACTTATGAACTTAAATACTCTCTGTTTTCTTCTGAGAGGGTGTTGTTGATAGAAGGCCCCCTATGTGTTGAGGAAAATAGTAAGAAGGCAGCGTCCACTTAGCATGTCTAACCAATCAACTCCTTTCTCAACCCAAACCCCGCCCCCAAATAGATCACACGCTTATGACAGTCAGGGATGTCAAATACCACATCACAACACATTGAGATGACTTAAAGGTTCAACCAAGACGAAACTCAAAGAAACAACAAGACACACATATCGGGGTCATACCTGACACAAAATACAGGACATAGATGTGGGTGTGATAATGGAATTAATTATTTATTTGGACTTATTCTCAATTTGAGGCACTTCCATCCTTTGCCCAGTGAGCAACTGCCAGATTCCTCCTCTGTAATTCTCATTCCCAAGAGCGTACAAGAAGACATTGAACATTGGGGAGGTCTTAGCCAGAATAGGAGCCATCTAGGGAGGAAAAAAAGCAAAAACAATTAGCATATTACAACAACAACAACAACAACAAAAGGGAAAACATGTTTTCTGTTTGTATGTTTTCCATAGTAGCCCTGGTAAAGCATCCCTAACCTAGAAAAGTAAGATGCACTCACCATTCTCAGTTTAGGGGAAACCAAGTTGGCGTTCTCAATGGCAGCATAGAAGGCCAGGATTCCATAGGGTCCCCAGCAGAGAAGCATGGTCTTCAGGGGAGTGTTAGCATTGAACTGTGCACAAAACACACACACACACACACACACACACACACACACACACACACACACACACACACACACACACACACACAAAGATGGTTATGGTCATGAGGTCTGCATACAGTGCATGTGACAGCCCAGTCACGTGCAGAGGATCATAAACAATATATGAGAAAATATTATCAGCTTAACAGTAATTTTAAGGTCATTTAGACTAAACAAGAGGCAAACACACATGTGAATGCACATATGTGCACTCAAGCATAAACGGCCTCTTAAAAAATATCCACATTGTGATTGCACTTAATTCTCTATACAAAATGCATTAAAACCCCACACATAACAGATGTGTTGTCCACTAATGCATCAGAATAGAATACAGAATACAGAATTCTGGCTATATTCTACTTAGGACAAACCATGCCAATGGCTTTGATAGTCATGAGAAAAGGATGCTTTTTTTCCTCCTTTTGGTTGTTTTGAAACATAGCAGCAATACCGGGCTGGAACTACAAGCTACAAGCCAGTGTCTGACTCTATTGCTGGGTTATATAAGCCTTGTGCCTCAGTAGGAAGTTGTTGGTATCAAAAGCATACACGCTTCTCTGCTCTCGGGCTACAAAACCTCAGAGCTGCTCAGCCAGCGTGAATAATAACTTATGCAACATACACTGGCATGTTTAGAAAGCCATTGATTCCCATGTAGCCAGTGTGATGTAAACCATATGCCAGACTTACCCTGGGCTGACCAGTCTTCTTGAACTTCTTGTCAATGGACTGGTAGGAGGACATGACAACAAACATCTGGATACCCATGTTGAAGATGGCCATAGGGATCAAGTAGGAGACGTAGTTCCTGGTAAACATAACATAAGAGGGATAAGTTTTCAGTGGTAACATTAGACTGAGAGGATAGAGAATGGTACACACATAATATTAAAGGCATAAAACCTTTGGCTACATGTTCAGAGTAACTTATCAAGTAACACATATCACTAACAAGCATATCATTTTGAACAAATCCTTATGTAGTCTAACAAAGAAGGAAGTTAGTTAGTAAGTAAGTAATTTATTCATACAGCTCATTTTTTACACAAATGCCACTCAAAACAAAGTCGTAGAAAAAGAGACTTTAAAAAGTAGTGTCAAAAAACTTGGTCTAAAAAGAAAGTAGTTTATCAGTCATGTTTGGAAACCTTGATTAAGGCCACAGTGCTGGAACATTGGTTGAATAAAGAAGATAAAGACTTAATTGTGCGCTTTATTTTTCTATAGTCAGTTTATGGCACTCTAGCAACACCAAGGGAGTGCATTCTACTACCGTTACTGATATCTACTAACATGCTTGATGTCTTGATATCTATTTGCACTTTATATCCTAGTGATGTCTTGTTTAGTGATCTTAAATACAGTTACATTTAGTTGTATGTATAATTTAGCTTTGTTATTGCACATTTGAGTTTGGAGAAATGCAATTTCAGTCTTCTTGCAATGTGCTGTTGCAGTTTGATTGACAATAAAATTCGCTTTGAATTTTGACATGGACTTATATATATCTTTTTTTTACTTTTATAAAAAAGTAGTGAATAATACCTGTCACCCTTGCTGTAATCCAGAGTGCAGCAGGTCCTCAGTGGCTCGTAGTCATACTCTCCCCATCCAATCAGAGGCATGGCAGACCAGAAAGCAGTGAAGAGCCAGATGAAGATCACCAGACTGATGGCACTGCTCCACTGCAATTTAGTTCCTTAAAATAGAGAGACAGACAAGCATCACTATTTACTGTACCAAAAGGTCACAGCGCTCCAAGAAAAACGGTGGTTTTGAGATCCATTTGTTAATTGCATTTGAATGGATTTCTTTATTACTGTAAGTTTGCTCACAAGACACTGCTGTTTGACTATGAGCTTAAATACTCTACAATGTTTTGTAGAGGACTATTGTTGATAAATGACTCAATCCTCTACTTGTTTTCACCAGCTATCCCTGCACTATGGCAAAGCTTGACCACAGCACCATGTATGTTGTAGAGGAATGTAACCTAGTAGATTCTATCACACCAAGGCTGCAGTGACCCGGCGGGACCTACCAATTAAAAATCTACATTTCAGTCATGCTATAGCTGAGAGACAGCTCCAGCACATTGTACTCAACACAAAAGGAAAGCATTGTTACAACGAGGTCATATCAAACGGCATAGAGCATATGAGGACCATAAAGGATGAAGTTGAATAAGTGGTTGCTGATCTATAGTGTTGCTATTTATATTGAGCTGACAAGTAAGAGTAACCTAAGGCCATAATGTCATGTCACATACAGTTGTAAGAATGGAGCAGGTGGCCTTTTGATACAGGGTGGTCCAGGCAGCTGCTACTGCTACTGTCAAAGAGCAAGTTGCCCTTAAGCTCTGCACACACACACACCCCCACCTCCCCAAACACAAACCCTCCACACCACCCCTCCCCTCCCCTCTCCTCTCCATCAAACTCATGTCATATGACTGGTCATGACTCTTACTGGTGCAGTACTGGTGGTATCTGTCCCAGGCAATGGCAGCGATGAAGTGGATACTGGCAAGGGCAGTGACGAATCCCTGAAAGCCGTGGGTCTGGCATCCATCAGATCCATATGGCCAATATCTACGACAATATCAATATCAATCAAGAACAACAACAACATCAACAACAAATCAGAGACTAAAACAGATTTTTTTCATGTATACATTCAAATCTCATTTTGTCTTGGTTAGTCCACACAAACAAAATATTTAGCCTAGAAGCTTGACCTTTTAAAAGGACCCCACACAATCAAATAGGCTATTCTGTTCATCTCACAACAGCCAATCCTGTTGAAAACGCTTTGGCTATTTGACAAATATTGACAAAGTTTAGAGGTCTGAGAAAAAAACAACTGATAATGGAACTGAAACAGTAATTTCGATTTTGCAAGCTACATTGTTATCCTGGCAGATCTGTTGAGTAGCTTTCACTCAATACCTCTCGAGGAAATTATAAAAATCAAACATTAGTCTATGGGGGGCTCATAACACAGAGTCGTTAGCCCAATTATTCCACCGGCAAAATGCGGTTTCTGTGTAGCCTACAGTTCTAGAGACTCCATGACAGGCTAGCCATAGGTCAGGTATGTTAATGTTGATTCATTATTTACTATGAAAAGCAGGCTTTTCAACTGATGAAAGCCGACAACAAATCTGACCCGTCAAGCCAACCTTTCAACCTTACCTAAGAAAACTGGAAAATGCAGCAATGGTGGCATTCATACAGATCCCCATATCAGCCATGGCAAGACTGAATACGAGGAAATTACTTGGTGTTCGCAATTCCTTTATTTTAAGGAACGCAACAACCGTCACGGCATTCAGGAAGAATCCAAGGAGTCCTTAAAGGAAATGTATGCAACAGTTAAAATTCGAAGTACCTTCTCTAAAACACTACATTTATACGACAAGCTAGTGTTTATCACTCTTTGGTAAGTGGGGTTACGAAATATGACATCCTTAACCCTGTCTAATTTAAAAGCAAAAATGTTACATCACTCCTAGTGGAGCTGTCAGGTCGGTTAGCATCAGCTGACAGCCCGCTACTGTATACTACTGCAGTCCATTGCAAAACCGCGGCTCCATCTAAAACCTAATGTTTGCCAAGTACTTACCCTCTACAAGAAGACATGATCCCAGAGAGAACACATCGAAATCGGAGAATCCCTCCGGTAAAGGGTAGGAAGTCACCATTTTGAATGCGATTTAGTCACAAAAATATGTGAAGAAATCACAGCCCACTTCTCACTGAGCGCTCACTCTCGATGTGCCTGTGAATGATCAAACGCAGCCTTCTTTTAAAGGACCATTTCACGTGAAAAAGCATGTAGGCCTACATAATTATGTAAAGCTCCCCACCCCTTCTTGCTTCAATCCGCAAAGGAATGTCTTAATGAACATAACAACACTAACCATTGCTCCCTAATACGTATTTACACAATGCAGCTGCAGTGTGCCCATTCACTTACACAACAATCCTTTGTGTCTGTCTGATCACGACCGTGATGGGGCGGTGTGAGCATAGTCTGCTCTGACGCCCACCCTAGCTACAACAGGTGTGTGGATAGCTCCACATTATCCTGATTTGTCTAATATTTAATTATGGACTATTTCAATTAACTGTCAATTAAATTAAAATGTCAATTAAAATAAACCTGCTGTCATGAAGATTGCTACTATATTGCAGTGTTGTAGTGGTAGAATAAGAGTTGGGTAGGCCTAAACTCTGAATTCTGTGATCACTGTAAAGTAGATAGCCTAACATTACGCAAAATAAGATGCATGAAAAGGCATGGAGAACATGTTTTATGATGGAAGATTATGCTGTGTTTTTAAAATTTTAAATCAGGATAATGCAGTGGGATTTTGCAATGTTAAAAGTTTGGTGCATAAAGAGATGAATAGACTTTGATAAACTCTATTTCCTAAATTTGAGAGGTGGATAAACTGCCTTTATTTGTGGATAGTAAGTAAGTAAGTAATAAGTAAGTAAGTAAGTAAGTAAAATGTATTTGTATGTATAGTACATTTACAACCAACGTGCTTTACAGTCGGCATGTGGAAATAAAATAGAATAAATAGATAAAATAAGAAATCAAAATAGAAAAAATAAAACTTAACACCACTACATTCTTGGTCTAGCCACCTCTACATTATTGGTCTTGACTGGGAAGAGCCTTCACATTGCTTAAAAACCTAACCCTAGGCCCAACATTCGTCATTATTGTGTTCATATTTGCAGGTGCATCTCTCTTATTGTTTTCACACCTCTTAGAATAGACCAGCGCCTGTCATGTTGTACTGTAATATCCAGTCAGACATATCAGATTAATGACTAATACTGTATGTTAATAGGCCTATACCCGACTGTATCCATCTATGTGTTACTGAAAGTGAAGGTGAATTAATCTTATATTATGTGTGAATGTTTATTTAATCCATAATAGACCTTCGATATCAACTTAAACTCAATAGATAATTAATATTATTAATGATTTTGTTATCAGTGACATTATGTTCAACACCCTTTACAGCACCCACTAACTGGTACCATCCACTCTTAAAAGAGAACATACAAATCACACAAACCTAATTGGCAGCTTTTCATGCCATAGTAAGAGGTTAAACAAGGCTCATATTGTCCTAGGGAAGTCTGCCTTGGCCATGAGATTATCAGATTTTAAGCAGTGGGAAATGTCATTGGGATGTTTAAGAAAAATGCAGGGTCATATGACCTAGAAATTCAAAGGATAGGCTACCCTATTTAACATCACTTTTGATATGTTCAGCAATGATGTCTGTATGCAAGATCAAACTCTTTGCTATGTGAGGTGTATCTGAAATATAACAAAGATAAAGAGAGAGGAGTTGTGACATTTAATTTAGCAATCAGAAAGCAGAAATGTTTCTAAGGAAACATTGGAGGGGCTGTTTATATGTCTAAATGTTGTGATGTGATGTCTGTCTTGGTATGTTTCTTATTATTTCTTTTATCTATTTATTCTGTATGTACATTTTATGAGATATGGACCCTGATTTTGGTGTCTGAAATAAAGAAATTGATCGATTGATTGATTGAAATAACTCTGCAAATAACTGCAAAATTCTAAGTTCTTTCTATGTATCATTGTATCGGAGCAGTGTCACATGCTCACTGGGGTCTTTTGAATGTTAAAAATAATAATGACTCAATATAATAACTTGTGAAAGGCAGCTTTATCGTACCTCTGCAAAGGAGATTAAGTAGGCCTACTACTTGCATTATATGGAATGTATAAGGTCTTTTAAATCGTATGGATGTGGATTGCTCAAGTGGTTTAGGCTTCAATCTACAGATTTTCACATGCAGCTGAGTAACAGTGAACAGACTGTTTTGGGAGCATGTTCATGGATAAAAAAACCCTTCATCTCAAGGACCCTTTATCTCATTCACACGCATAGACTAATGTGGATCAAACAGTAGGGCTTATACAGATCAAAATACACAATTCTAATACAGAAATGAAAATAACCTCTTGCATGTGGAAACTGAACTATGATCTATAATAAAGGACAAATATAACTAAATTGGCCTGATTACTATTTGTATTACAACCTGACCAGGACTGAAACAATATGCAATTGTCCTTAGTCATGGTGATATAGGAATGTGAGGGGTCACCCAGGGACATTTGGGTACTTGGCATTAGAAAAAAAACATTTATAAACCATGGTTAACCTTACAACTTTACAACTTTTCTTGAGGTTTTCCCCCTATTTTTCATTTTTTGAAGTACAGTATTGATAGGCATGAATGGATAGCTGGAGGATTTATTCTCCAGTGTTGAAAACATACAGTGCAGCTACCTTCTATAAAATCATATGTGATTTCATGTAGTATACTATCAAGGGCAGTTTTGTTTAGATTTACACAGAAATATTCATTGTCTGTGCAGCACTTTAAGATCAGGTTCAAAGTCATTTTATTACTGGAAATGTATTCAAAACATCAAAATAATAATAATAAAAAAAAAAAAAAACTGGTAAGAGGGAAAGACACTGTCCGTAGATAAATGTAAGGCTTTCATTAATGTCATGGCTGTTGTACAGTGCCTTTGTTTTAATTTAGCCTAGAAACCTATACATACTAGCGGCAGCAAATAAATTTGCTCAGCCTGCACGTCTAGCAGCAAGCCATAAGGAATTTGATTGGATGACACCATTTGCGACATCTAATCACAATGCTCTATGTGTTTAGGCGGGCTTCGCCGAACACCATGGTCTTTTGAATCGGTGTTTACATCTTTTTCACTGAGAATCACTCATCAGCATACAACAAAATGACTCAGAAAAAAGCAAAACAAATCACTTTGGACATCACACACACTCTACACAGTCAGTACAGATACAGAGCACCTACAATGACAAATAGAGCCCTGTCAAGCTTTGTCCCAGCATCCATTAGACTCCTGAATGGCTAAACCCCATTCTTGAACTGTCTTCTCTCTCTTTTTACACCTGGACTCTTTTTTTAACTTTTATTTATTGTCCCTCCACTATGGACGTATTAACAACTTATTTATTTATTCACCAGGCTCAGCAGAGATTTTATTGTCTGCCATATGTCCAGTGTGGGCTGACTGTGTGTGTGTGTGTGTGTGCATGCGTGTGTGTGTTTGTTTATTGTGCGTATTGTTGGGCTTGGACACACCCTGCTCCTCCACATGTGAAGTTCCTAACGGAAATATAAAGTTCTTTGAATTTAATTGAATTTAATTGAATTGTTCGTTCCTCTGATTGGCCATAGGCTATCCTGTTGCGTCTAGAATTAGTTTGAAAGACAGAACAGCCTTGTTCAACCCACATTGAGTTCGATGTATGCCTCGATGCCAGACTATACATTTCAATGATATATGATGGCCTGCCAGGCTAGTTTTAATTAGGATACCGGGGAGCGCTGGATTTTTGCAGGCATGATTACAGGGTGTAATTGGAGCTAGAGAATTTGTTTTTTTCCCCCTAAAAAGTAGCCTGGTGAATGCCAAACTAAAATCACAAGTGATATTTAGTCTGGGGACCTACTTATTGCATTTCTCGTAGCGGAAGCATCGTTTACGATTGTCCAGAGCCGTTTATTGGGCGCTACGAATGTCTATCATAGCGTCTGTATATACCTCGGAGCCAATACCAGAGCCACCACGTGACGTAAAATGCAATCGAGGGCCATACAAATCCCTTTTTGTTCTGCGATTAGATACCGAAAGTAAGCGAGAAAAACGGCCATGGTCACCATGCTGCTTTGCAGAGTGGAATGAAATAAGCGCGCAAAGGAGCATGGGAACTCCCAGGCAACCTAAAAAGCCCTTTTCATGAACTACTTCCAGAATAATGCAACAATTCGCCGAAATTTGACTTAAAAAGAGTTGATATTTGTCTAGCGTCCTAGCAAAGTATTAAGCTCACTCATGTCAGTTGAACGTTATGTTGCATGCATCAATCTGAAACCTCTCCATAGTGGAGTTGCTTCAGAAGCAGAGATGTATAGTAACGTAGTAGAACTACTTAAGTAGCCTACTTAACTTAAGTACTAAAATACAGTAGCCTATCTGTACTTTACTGAAGTATTGTTTTTTTCCCCTAGGCTACTTCCACTTTTACTTCACTACATAATTTTGATAAATTTAATACTTTAACTTTCGATGGAAGATGATTCAGAAACACCAAATTCCTCCAAAGCAAGGGTGATGAAAGCGACAACCCCTGGCCCTACTTGTCTTCCTTCGTTTGATTGTGCCCTAAACTAAAATGTTGAGCTTTTGACAACTTTCTTCACAGTAGGCCTACTTCTACTTTTACTTTCAGTACTTGAGTAGTAATTTTTAAAATAGGCCTACTTCTACTTGCAGTACTTAAGTCCAAAACATTTTGAACACTTTAGCACTTAAAGTATGATTTTTAAAGGACACTTCAACTTCTACTTAAAGGTATAATCCGGAGTGAATCAACACGTAGCCCTGCTGTTTTATACTGCTAAGTGCTACTGAAAGCCACTTCAATGATCCAATTTCGTGCATCGTAGACAGAGTTTGCGAAGCGGCAGCTAACACTAACTGAATGAGCCATGTCAAAAACGAAACCTAAACGATTTGCTTTCGTTTTGAAATGCCCCATTCTGTTAGCGTTAGCTGCCGTTTCGCTATCTCAGTCTGCGTGGCATGAAATCGAATGATTGAGGTGGCTATCAGTAGCACTTGGCACTATAAAACAGTAGACAGATTCGCTCCAGATTTTTCCTTGAAGTCACTTTTTTGATATGGTACTTTTACTTCTACTCCACTCCTTTATTCCAGTACTTTTTACAACTCAGTTCAGAAGACTGGAGATCATCAAAAATCCTTGCATATAATTGGATAAACCACTTGTCTGTCATCTTTTTAACATGCTACTTCAACCACTCACATCAAAACCAATCTGTGAGGACACACTGCAACCCATGATCCAATGCGATTTCTAATTTCTCAACTATCAGTATCTGTGGTATAATTGCCACAATAATCATTTTAACTTGCACAATATAGATATCTCTTTCATATGACTGTTATAGTTGTGTGTGTTATAATGTTGATAGGGATAGCAAGTGAGCAACTGAACTTGTTCCATTCAAATAAGTGGCCAAAGTTGCTGGCTTGATTGCTAGCCTTTCACTTCAATTGAGGGAGACAGATAAGCTACGTTACATCTTTAAAAATCCCGCCTGGCGGTTCCTACTGTCTTCTGATTGGATGTGCGTTTCACAATCGCCTCAATCGTAGTGATTTCAGATGGATGCGTGGACATGGGTGGAGCCAGCGGAATGTCATTGATCTGACCTGAGTGAGGTTAGCAAAGTATTGCACAGTATGACAACTGTCCAATCGCCATCTGATTGACCTTGTTTTAGTGTCAGTGTTTGACTTCAGGATAGCCTGGAACCCAAAAGAATGTGTGAACCTTACCGTATTATACAGTATTGTGGCACACTGAATCTGCTGTTTGATGGTAAGGGTTGAAATTCACTGCTTAAAGCTGTATTCGGCAAGTCTACGTAATTCTGAGACTTAGGCAAAAAAATATAAAATCATACAACTTTCTGGTCCCTCCCCCTGTCTCTACTACACTCCTCAATGGCCCCTCAAATCCCTCCCTCGCTGTAGCATGTTGTCAGTGGCTTGCTCACAAGAGCTGTGATCGGAAGGCAGCTATCCCTCCCTCCGAACCAAATTGGTGGAGGGCTTCAGGGATCGCTGGATTTTTGCAACAACGATTACAGGGTTTAGATAGAGCTCGAGATTTTTTTTTTCCCCCTAAATAGCCTTTTTGATGTACTACTTCTAGAATAACGTGACAATTCTACGAAATTTGACTTTAAAAGAGTTGCCGAATACAGCTTTACATAAGACATGATATGGTTAGAAACAATGTTGGCAGCCATTCTTATCATGCTTTTGCTATAGGCTAATTCTTAGATGCTTAGATGTTGACCAATCATCTTTGAGTAGATTTTAATTTGAAGGTACAATTTAGCTTTCAGGCTCAAGGAATAAAGATAGACTGCTGTACAGTGTGTGAAATACAGTGTGTGTGTGTGTGTGTGTGTGTGTGTGTGTGTGTGCAGGGCCGGTTCTAGCCTTTTTGGTGCCCTAGGCCAGATTTGAGTTTTGCCCCCCTTTTCTCAAAATCCAAGAGAAAAACTGAAGAAAAAAAGGAAGAAATGTATTGTGATGCCCCCCTGATATTTGGCGCCCTAGGCGACCGCCTCGTTTGTCTATGCCTAGAACCGGCCCTGTGTGTGTGTGTGTGTGTGTGTGTTAAAGCTACAGTACATTTTAAAAGGGTCTCACATTTTGCAAACAAACAAACAAACTAAACAAACAAACAAACAACCCCTATTTAGAATCTACAACGTTGAAAATGTTCTTCATTCTTGTATATCCCTACTTTAAAAGTGGTTCCAGCGCCAATGGTGTATGTGTTATCTAGTAGACTAGGCTATAGAATTGATTGCTTTGGCTTGTTTTACTCTTTTTTGCATTGCAGCCATCTCTTTGTGTCATTTAACTGATTTTCCTCAATCTACAACCAACACTGCATAATGACAGCAAAATACAGAATTGTAGAGGTTTTGGTTGTGATAGGTTGTCTGACTCTCTGGAACTTCATCCCATCTCCAAACAGGACCACTGTAGAGCAGCCAGAGTGATCTTTGAGCTTTGGTTTCTTGGTTATCTCTCCTACTAAGTCTCCTCTACCCCAGCCGGGCCCTCCCTCTGGGCCTGGCCCTCAGCTCTCTCCCCTCACACACTCCCCCACCACCAGACACCCATGGCTGTGGAATGTTAAAAAAAATAGAGGGGAGAGAGCCAAGGGCCAGGCTCTGCCGACAGCCTAACACCACCTGTCGGAGGAGCCTCTCCATGCCCTGGGCCTGCATGGCCCTCAGCCCTCTCCCCTCACCATGCAGCCAGTTCTTGGAGCCATCCTGGTTGTCCCATGCACTTTGAACTGTAAGGTTTAATACAGAAAGGTGCCTGCTTTTCAAATCCTATCCAACCAATTTAAATACCGGTAAACACAACAAGGAAGGTTACTTTAGACTTAGCTTTTGAAAAAGGTGGAAAAGAGTAAAACATTGAAAGGTGTGTGAAAACTTTCAGCGTACACTGATAACTCTTCCTATTGTCCATGTATTTAGAAGCTTGTTTTCCTGGATTTTCCAAGGGTTTTGTCCTGGCTTTGATGAATTAAAAGATGTTCTGCATGACCAAAGGGCTATCATGAACATGAGGCACGCTTGTGCCCTCCTTCATGAAAGTCTTGGACAGAAATAGCCACTAAAACATTGGCAAATTAGAACAAAGCCTACATGTGATGTCAAATAGCACAAAGCAATTGTACTGTAGTTCATCTGTGGTTGTCAAATTAGCCAAAAGGTCAATTTGAATACCAATAGTTTCATATATTCTGTTTAAACAGTAACTAACACTGCACTGTAGGCCCTACACCAGGCCATCATCCAAATGGGCTCGGGGGCAACTTGGTCCGATTGAAATTTAATCTGGCCCGTGGCAGTTTTAACAAATATATATGTACATACAGTATCTACTGTACATAGAGTACAGTTTGTCTCCTTTTGTGACAAACTCATTCTCGGATTCTCATGACACACTCCATGCAGTTACAGCAATGGCAACATGGTGTTGTCCAAGCCAGAGAATCATAGTTGACACCGAACTGAATGAAAATTACTTGCATCCTAAACCGTGTCAATTCACTTTACAATAACTGAGTGACACTTAATGACGTCTCGTCTCGTTAGGCTACATGCTGCTACCCTTTACCCTTTAAACAAATCACCGGGCATGTGTGGGCATTTTTAAATAGGCATTAATGGGAATAGAGTTTATTCACCTCTTTAAGAACTTAAAAACCAAATACAACATTTAACAATACCGAATCACACAGCATAGGCCCTATTGAATACCACAGCAATAATCTTCCATGATCAAACATGGTGCATTTTTTAAAACATCTTCTGCTTATTGTGGTCCACTTTGCAGTGATCACAAAAGATTACCCACTTCTGTTTTTTTACCACTACACTGAGTCTTGCTCAACTAGGCTATACTAGTGACATTCAAATTAATGATTCTGTGTTATATGTAGAGCTGAATAGGTCTACATATTTTACAAAGAGGAACAATGGACCTGAGATTACATTTTAAAGTGTGGATAAGGTCAGAAAATGCTTCTGCACACAGTTGTTGGCATATTGTTTACATGGGCAGAGAACCTAATGCCAAGATTGCGTAGTCTTTTCACAACTCCTGAGAAGTTTACTATAAATTGTGGGACTTGTTCCAAATAGGCAGTCCAAGAGATTAGTTTGCTCCTATGACATCACGTTTACTGTAAAATAAAGTCTTTAGATGCTGATTAAAAATGTGTTTCAGTCGGCATATGTGGACTATTCAGACGACTGAGGATTGTACAACACGCAAGCGCGCACACGCTTATGTGTGAGAGAGACAGAGATTGAAAGAGAGAGAGAGACAAGCAGACAGACAGTGAGAGAGGGAGAGAGAGATTGCGTGGGAGAGAGAGCATAGTTCATTATAGCCAATTCGGAAGTATTTTGGCCCTATAATAAACACGGAGTCTCTGCATAGCCTATCGGATGCCAGGATGCAATACCCATGTAAATGAAAATAACGCGAGCCCTTTCACTAATCCTTGTATATCCTTTTTATCTGGGGACTCATAGCTGTCAGATCACTATGGGACATCGAGGCAAGAAGACAATGGCATGTTGCTGAGGTGCTTTTAAATACGAAAAGGCTCTATCAATATTGGAATAGGTGAAGGCTAGTCCTGTGCGGGGGGAGCAACATGTTCTTAACATCTGTTTTGAGTTTACTGTTAGCGATAGGTGGATTGCCTCCTGTTTGGACTTCTTGTCCTTCACAATGTAGTTGTTTTTACCACAACTTGAGTGACGGATCCAGAGCAAGGTATGTTAGAAGCATTGCTATTTTTTCCTGCATTGCTATATGGCAAATAAATATGACACATTTATATATCAACTCAAAAAATTGAACACCACTTGTAGGCTACAATTTCAACACACGTGGGATAAGTTGGATACACACACTAGATTTTTTTCTATTTTGCAACAGTAGCGCCCACAGTTGCTTAGCAGTTTTTAAATTCCCTATTAATTTGTAGTGTGTTTTTCTTGCTCCTTTTACGCTGGAAATAATTGCGTTCGCCTTTTCTCCCTAGGAGCGTTATTTGCAATGATCCAGAGATTTCATTGGTGCCTGCCAGCTTTCCCGTGGACACATCCAAGCTTAGGATAGAGAAAACTGCCATCAAACGAATACCAGGAGAAGCATTCAGCTACCTCTCAAATTTGGAATTCCTTTGGATGTCTTTTAACGCGTTGACCATGGTCAATCCAGACAGCTTCAGAGGTCTCTACAGCCTGGAGGAGCTGAGGGTAGATGGGAATTCTTTATCAACGTTTCCATGGGAATCATTAATGGACCTACCCAGCTTGAGACTCCTTGATTTGCATAACAACCAGATATCATCAATTCCTTCTGAGGCTACATTATACATTAAAAACCTGACCTATCTGGACCTCTCAAGCAACAATTTACAGACAGTACCATCAGAGGTCCTTGCCACTTGGTTAACCGTCAAACCTCTCCCAGGGGCAGATTCCAAAATGATTTTAGGTAAGCAAATTCTCCTCTGAGGTGTTCATGGTTTGGTTGGATAACAATATGCTTTAAATGTAATAAATTGTATGTTTTTGGAAATGTTGACAGAATTTAAGAGGGAGTAGCATTGCTTAACAGTGCTCTATATGTGTCCTAGGTCTTCATGACAACCCTTGGGTTTGCGACTGCCGTCTATTCGACCTAGTCCAGTTCCAGAAATCTCCATCTCTTCTGGTGGCATTTATTGATACACGGTTACGCTGTGCTGACCCGGAGAGTCTGTCAGGGGTCCTATTTAGTGACGCCGAGCTGAGAAAGTGCCAGAGCCCCAGAGTTCACACGGCTGTGGCCCGGGTCCGAAGCCCAGTGGGCAACAATGTCCTCCTGCGTTGCGGCACCATCGGCATTCCCATCCCAGAGCTAGCCTGGAGAAGAGCAGATGGGAGGCCCATGAATGGGACAGGTGAGTCAGCACAATACCGAGCGGCTAAGACGCATTAGCATGGCACTCTGCTGTATGTTAATCACAGAGAGCCTTTGCCAACTGTTGTAGACTAATATGCTGTAATAATGGTCTTTGGTCTAGCTTGCATAACTTCTTAACTTCTCACACTCTGTTTGTTTTCTGACTTTCTTTTTTGCAGTGGAGCAGGAGAATTCAAAAGAGGGAATTGTTTGGTCGATTCTGAGCGTTCCAGCAGTTTCATACCTAGACTCTGGAAAATACATCTGCAAAGCAACAAACTATGCAGGGAGCGCCGAAGCAGTCATTTCTCTGATGATAACAGAGTCGCCAAAGACAGAAAACCAAACAGCAAGTCCGAAGAAACCAAAAGGGAAGAAAGCCAACCCTTTGGGGAAAGCAGCCTACCAGGAAAAGCTTGTGGCTCGATATGTCTCTCCCACCCCTACTCCGCCAAGACCCGTCATGGAGCCTACACGTTACACGGGCCCCTACCCTGGTGAGAGCTACAGTGTCACAGACAGTGGTGTTAATCCACAGACCACGGGTGCAGATGGCTTGCTGGAAACCAACCTGAGTAATCTTGCAGCAAACACATCATCCCTGCAGCAAGACCCAACTCGAGTGGTCCGTTCTGTGAAGGTGATTGGTGACACGGACAACACTGTCTGTCTGAACTGGAGGGCGCCGAAGGCCAAAAACACCACAGCGTTCAGTGTACTCTACGCAGTGTTTGGGGAGAGGGACATGCGCAGAATCAATGTTGGCCCAGGCAACAACAGAATTACCATCGAGGGCTTGGTGCCAAAGACAAAATACATTGCCTGTGTGTGCGTCAAGGGACTGATCCCCAAAAAAGAGCAGTGCGTAATCTTCTCAACAGATGTGGCCGCTAACGCTAATGGGACCCAAAAGCTCATTAATGTAGTTGTAATCACGGTTGCTTGTGTCATAGCGGTCCCACTTACGGTGATCGTTTGCTGTGGAGCACTTAAGAGGAAAATCCAAAAATTGCTGGGGAAAAAGTCAAAGGACATCCAAGACTCTTATGTTACATTTGAGACCCTTTCCCCCGGCACAAAAGCCAAGGGGCTGGAGGGGGAATACTTAACCAGACTAAACCCTGAGGAGTCCAACAGACTTTTGTCAGCCAGATCAAGTCTGGATTCAGAATTGACTGCCAAAATAGAGGGACAGCCAAATGAGTATTTTTGCTGACGGAGTTTGTGTGTGGGGGGAGTCCTTGTTCTCTCTGTAGTCTAGCATTTCGACTCAGCATCTGAGTTTGCATGTTTGCAATGCAACATGGGATGTGAGGGATTTTTATGCTGCCAAAGGCAATAAAATGTTTAGTGATCTCTGATGACTATGTTACAGGAAGTCACTTCCAAAACTCCTGTTTATTTGAACTGGTCAATGTGTATATATGGATACTGAGGAATTCCTGAAATAGTTGTACATGTACTTGTTAAAGTAAAAAGCATTCGATATTACTTGTACAAAACAACAAACGTTATCAATGATCCAGTGTAAATGTGTAGGACTATGCGTGAGCTATGCAAAGTATGTGTATGATTATCAGAAAGGGTATTTTTGTACAGTGCAAACACTAACTATGAAACATGATACAACATTTATTCGGAAGTTTTGTGATGCTGTAAATATAATTCAGATTTAGAACTTTGGAACAATGCTAAACATATTACATTTACACATCCTTAAATCTCCTGTTTACTTGTGCATTGGTTGTGCCACTGAATTATCAAAATATAATCATTTTGTAATGTGTACATACAATCTTTTCAGTCCTTTTAATAGTGGTGTATTTAATGAATTGAATGAATGAAAATATAACTTTTTATATGTATTCACCAAGATTGGTTTTCATTCTTTTTGAAGCAGAGGATTTGCTTTGTTTTTGTGCTCTCTTGGCTCTTCACAGTGTTCCCATGTGGCTGTGTTTTTTTGGGATTTTTGAAAACAACTAAAAAGTGTGCTCAAAAAACAACACTGTGTACGGCTTGAAATTGTATTTGTATTAAGGATTTTGACTGAGGCACATTTTACCTACAGACAACTTTTACAGACAACTAAGCTATTCAAGGTTGATTAATTTCTAATAACCACCAGCTGCCAAAGACTGAACAGGAAAGGAAATTACATCTCTGACATTCTGACATTTCTGCATACTGTCAACAGATTTGATGAGGGTATTGCCACATACATATTCTTCAAGACTTAAAATGTAATTCTTACATTTAGGAACATTGTGCTTCCTCCACTTCTCCTCAATACTGTACCCCACAAGTTATTCTCAATGTCTTCAGTCTTGCAGTCTTCTCTATATTTTCAAACTAATTTTCATTACATTTTAAACTAAACCAAAACAAACATGCGTGTGAAAGAAGCATGCATTGCCACCTGACATTAAGTCGGTTAATGATCACTGGTATCCATCATCTCAGACACAGTGGCAGACTCAGTGAATAACTGGCTGTCTCATTCCGACAGCAATCTAGTGTTGTCCCGGGCCTGCCAAGTACGTCAAGGATTTCCGTTGGCTTATGGGATTAATGTGATCACACCTGTAGACATGTCCTGCTCGGAGTCGGTGCGGTCGTGATCGAAAAATATGGACAACATACGGGCAATATTTGCCCTAGCTGTGATAGTCTATCACTTCTGTCTTATTAAATCTCAGTGTTTAAATGGGTGTACGTGTACAAACGACCGCCATGGTAGGTAAGTAGCCTATCCTATGTCAGATATTCAGGTGCAAAGACTCCGGGTGAGTTTAACCTAGTTATAGAAATTCAGTAAGGTATCGAAGTACTTGTAAAGTTCTTGTTAAGTTGTCAAAAATATTGTAAACAACATTTAAATATAGATGCTAACTTTATAATAGGCCTATATGAGCATAATTGCATGATAGGCTGCCTTTTGGTTGAACCGGCAAAGGCTACTTCGCTTCATAAGGTTTCAATGGGCGTCTTTTTAAAAACAGTAGCCAAGGTACAGTCATTATAAAACAAAAGTAGGCCTACGTGTTTAACATAATGCAAAAATAATTACACCCATGATATGGATAGCATAGCCTAGGCTTGTCCTTGATCTTTATAACTTAACCATTAGGCCACAAGTCTTTTCAGTGACCACCCAACTAAAATGTCTCTTTATTTTAGGTCGCTGCTGTGTATGGAAGCCACTTTAGACAAAATCCCAGTAAACATTCCCCAAGATTTTACGAAGATACGGATTGAGAAAGCTCACTTTACGGAGATATCTCGGGGAGCCTTCTCTAGATTAAGTGCTTTGGAACACCTTTGGCTGAACTTTAATGAGGTCAATGTTATTCACCTGAAGAGCTGGGAAGGACTGAGGAATTTGACAGAGTTGAGGTTGCAAGGAAACAAACTACGGTCAGTACCATGGACAGCTTTTGAGGACACGCCTAGTCTGAAAATATTGGACTTGAAAGACAACCGTGTCGACGTCCTACCAGAAAACGCACTGAAACATTTGTCAAGTCTGACCTATTTGGACTTATCCTTCAATCTGCTTAATGTTATATCTAAAGATGTCTTTTTGAATTGGCCTCCATACCACAAGTCGGAAAATGGTGAAAGAGTCTCCAATCTTGTGCTAGGTCTGCACGACAACCCGTGGCTTTGTGACTGCCGTCTGAAGGGCTTTGTTGATTTTGTCAGAACAGTTAGCCCACCCTTAATTTTGATGAACTCCTACTTGAAATGTTCTGGCCCACAGCCTGGGGTGGGTAAATTTTTTCACGAGATTGAAATGAAGACCTGCATGAAGCCAGTAACCACGACATCTGGTGCCAACATCACTCTCCTCGCGGGTGGGAGTGCTACTCTTACATGCTTAGCTATGGCTAGACCAGAACCTACTGTTTGGTGGACATATGGTCTCAAGATATTAAGAGGATTTAATGGTAAGGTTAAGGGTTTCATGACATTATCTTTTGCGTAGGTTTATACTTGCAAGAGATAATTAAATACGCAATTAATCTACATGAATGGGCTGTTCAAGTAAACAAACTAAAGCTAAAACGTCTCAGTGATTGGAAATTAATCACATGAAACCCTGGTGATTTATTGTGTGTAGTGTTTGGACACGTTTCTCTTTTAATTTAAGGCTCGAAAATCTAACGCAACTGGCAGTTGATTCCAACCATAAGCTGATCACTGATTGTAAACCTTAGCCCCTGCCATAATTATCACCCTGCATGCCTTATCTTAACCTTAAGTCTAAGCCAATTTTTGCTGTCCCTTGTTGACAATGAACCAAGTAAACAAATATAGACATGTGATCAGAAAGTGTAATGTAAAGTGTGATGCTGACTCTCTATGATTGTGTTAAAAACTACAGAGTCCGTCACTCAAATGGATGAAGACACCATGAAGTCTGAGCTCCACATCCCCTCTCTTCAGATGGCTGATAAGGGTGTCTACAAGTGCACTGCCAACAATTTCCTTGGAAACTCCTCAGTTAGCGTACAGGTGGATGTGAAGTTACCTGATGTCTCCTCTCCACTCTCCCCTGCTCTGCCAGCTGCAGCTGTGGACGAAAATGTGTACATCGACATCCGTATTGCCAAACAAACCGTGTATGGCATCAGTATTGAGTGGTATGCCGTCTTAGAAAATCCTAGTGAGACCTGGTTCACCATCCATTTTGGTCTGTTTGACAGTGCCAAAAAGGAGATGATCTATATCGGGCCTGGTATCAACAGTTACTCTGTTTCTGACCTGCTTCCAGCCACAAAATATGAGATTTGTGTCAGTCTTAAGAATCAAGCTCCAAGGCCTGGTCAGTGTATTGTGTTTGTGACAGGAAATGACATCACTGAAATGGAACAGAGGGAGAAGCTAATTCACATAGTAGTCATCGTCTTCGCTATGGTCCTGGCCGTACCTGCAGGAATGTATGCCTGCACCACAGACATCAAATTCAACTGTTTGGAGCGCTTCACAAGCTCATGGAGGAAATGGAAGTGGTCGGCCAGCTTGGATAAATCCAGCGACGGCCAGGGCTCGTTTGACAGCCTCCAGGCAGGCAGTGAAGAGGGCCTTTGTAAGGACTCCAGTGAGGAGAGGAAGCCTCGGAGGAGGTCTGATGCTAAAGCTGACCAGAGCCCCACGGCTGAGGTCTATTAGTGTATTATCATGTGTGGAATTTGCAATTAGCATGCCTTTTTAAAGGCACACCAGGCAACTTTTTGCTGTTAAACTCGTAAACTAGCTACATAAAACTCGTACAAAACCTTCCAAACGCCCCTCCAATCCCCCCCCCCCCCCCCCCCCACACACACACACACACACACACACACACACACACACACACACACAGAACTATGCATATCCTAGATGGCCGGTGGGAATCAAACTTACAATTATCCACACTTCTTATGACTACAAATTTCGAAATGGTAAAATGGACATGATAAAAAGTATACCTCAAACAGTAGCAAAAAGTTATCTGGTGTCCCTTTAATATTCTGTGAAAGCCTTCCCCACAGATTAGTTCAAACAGATTTGATCTTGCTGAGGTAGTAGTACTTTCATTAATATGCTAATACTAATGTATGTGGTCCTATATAATGTGAGTGAACGATCCCAGTTTGTTTTCCCAGTTTGTTTTCATCTTAAATTTCATTTATCATTTTAAAGATAAATAGAAATTTAAGAATCTACATAGCAAGAATGTGGCTTTGTAGCATAACACAATTGTGGAGCTCTGATTCAAGCAATAATGCACTTACTGCTGATTAAACAAGGACATTAAATCACTTTACTATTGTTTATGTAGTTACTCTCTGTGGTCCTAGATGTGTTCAAGGCCAGATATTAGATAATAAAAATTAAACACAGATGTGGATGTAAATGTAATTAAGGTGCACAAAAATGCTTAGACTAACCCCTTCTTCATCAGTCTTCACTTCATTTTGAAGCCAGATATTATTTCTTGCAAAGTTTTGTCCAAAACTTGATTGACATGGATTTATTACATAAAGGACTTTGTTTTTATGTGGACAATATGGCTGCATTGGTATAAAAGAAGATTATAATTTTGTTTTTCTGACCCCATGGCACCAACGTCATTCAGCTGTTGAAGCCCTTATCTCTACAAATTCAAGATGTATAAACAAATACAAATATCTGTTGACTGTTGTGATGTGAACTCCACAATGAAATGTCATATTAAACAGCCTGCTGTTGAAACAAGACAAACTGCCGTCTGAAAAGAATAGGGGCAATAATGTACTGCAATGGCCATGGATAATCATGGACTCTCTAATTGTAAGTTGTATAAAAAAATGCAGTATGATTAAAGATGATGAAATACACTGCAGAGTTGTACAGTAAACCACTGTGATTAATTGCAGTACTGTATACTGTATGACGATGATGATTGTTTATTATTATTATGATTATTATTTAATTATTATTAATCATTATTTCTATTGTTGTATTTTTTTTATATAAATAACCATGTTTATTAGAGCTGTATGTTTTGTGTCATCGTGTGCACATTTTAATCTTGATTTTTTTTTTGTATGTATTTTATTATCCTGTGCAATATGCATTAAAATGGTGTCTGAGTATTTGTGTGATATGGGACAATAAATGGAGATGGAAATGGCATGTTTACCCTTTTATGTTGACGCACGTGTTCACTTGGCTTTTAGATTCCCATCAGATAAAGTTCCACCCTGCAGTATATCCATTTCAGAGTGGCCCGGGCTGTGCAGAGTGAGTGGACAGAGTGTTTTCACTTTCGTCACAGCTGTGAACGGCAGACATGCTCCAAACAGATGTGGCCCAATTGGTCTTTGTGCTGATGCGACTTGAGCAGATGACCGCAGCTTAATGCCTTTGGAGAGGAAGGCCATTGTTCACTTGATGTACTGTAAAAACGTGCACAGCAATCCCTGCCTAATTCCTCTCCCTATTAAAACCCACCAGTGGCTCATGAGCTGCCCCCAATCCTGTGCTCATCAGAGGGATCTACTTGTTTCCATAAATATGGCCCTCTCTCTCTCTCTCTCTCTCTCTCTCCCTCTCTCTCAAATAGTGCAAGATGAACACTTCTGCTGCATAACTGTAGCATAGGAATTTTCATTATGTACCAATTTACCTGTTTTGTAACGTGGCGTGCGGCCTACTGTGTGTCGTATCGTAAAACTCATGTGTCTGTTTCCCAAAAGCATAATTGCTAACTAGTTGGCAACTATGTTGATTGCAATGCAATTTCCCCATTGCCAACTAAGTTGCAACTAGGCTACATGTAAGTTAGCTACTATGCTTTTGGGAAACAGACAGGCACAGTTATGAAAATATTCATGTGAGTGTGTTGTATGCCAATGTTGTGATGCACGGGCTACAAACTGAGCTCAGTCAAAAAAAAAATCTGTTAACATCACATCTCTGAAAAATATGCTCACAAGTAGGCATGTTTTGATTTCCGTGCCTTCCTTTTTATCCCGGTGGTGCATCAATGCACTTTACAACTTTGTAATCCTCTCTCCAAAACAGAGTAATCCCACTCACTTCCTACATGTCATAATTCCTCTCCATTTGTGCCTTTTCCCCCTCTTAGCGTTTGTGATTTGGATTCCAAAGCGGTCTCAGCAGCACAGAGTTGTGTAAGTTAACAAATGGAATTCAGAATGTCCATCACATAGACTCATGAAGACGTAGCTGTCAGCAAGGCTTTGACATTGTTCAAAAACATCCTTTCTGCTGTGTTTATTTGTTTACTGTAGGGCAGAGTCTGTTCTCGAAATCATGTCTTCTGTTACCAAAGGACTTGTGTTTATAAAACTTTGTTATGTGACCTGATCTGACCTAACTTCACCTGACCTCTTGTGACCTGAGTAAACAATAGGAGGACCAATGGAGTTCAATCTTCACCATATTCAGACTTAAAGGAGCAGTGTGTAAAAAATGTAATTATTCCAAATAATCATAAAATGGCCCTGATATGTCACCTGACATGAAGGAATGATGTTCATTTTAAACACTGATATCACTGACAGTTATAGTCAAGCCAGAATATTTGCATTTGAAAAGCTTAGTCGCAGCCCACAAGTAGTATTTATGTTGATATTTCAAGTGATATTTGTGTTGTTGTCATTGTCAAGGCCTCATTATGCTTCCGTGACAAAGTGGGAAATAAAATAAGGAAAGCCACAAAATGTTTTGAACATGATTATAGTACCAATTTTGAGCACAATCCTACACACCGTTCCTTTAAAGCAATGTGGCCAAGGCCAAGGACAACACTGAAGAAATTCCTCAATGACAGCAAAGTGCTGTGAATCCCCTTTTATTTTACCTGGATTATTATCATTATTTGCCCATTAGATTAGTCTCAAACCTTTTGCAACTTTTACCGCTAGTTATTAACATGCCCTTGTTTTATGGCCCTCAAACTGAAGCTGAAGACCCACAAACAGAACCTGTTTTGGCCTTCCAGAAATGACGACAGCGAGAAGCAGCTACAGAAATGCACACCATAAATGCAGCAAATTCAAGTGTTCCACATCATTGCTGGGTCTTTTCTGACAGTGTTTTTTTTTCTTCCTCTTCTTTACATGGCGTTTCCATTACTTTGACCGAGTTTTGAATTTCATTGAATATTCCCAGATCAGCACACCTGTAACCCATATTGGGGTGGAATGCTGTTGAATCTTTCCCAAGGCAATAGCCCCATGATTTGGTCAATAGATGTGGACGTGCTATTGGCCTAATAGATCCTGTTGGCTGATGTGATACAGAGGCCCTTTGAACTACAGTAATTCTAGACCTCGGTCGACCTTGGCTGAGTATCCTGCCGTGAACCATACAAGCTTTCTGAAACATGAACTGATTGAACATCATAATTCTCATCCTCTTTCCATAGGCTCTTGTTTCTTGATGTTATTTTTAATGCAGGTTATTGGTTGATGGACATTATTAGTCCTCTGTTATGCAATCTTTCAAATGGGACAGTCCTATAAGTCTTTAGATCAGTTATTCTTCATCCAGGGATCACATCTCAAAGCTCATGGAATCATTCATAGATTAGATTTACAACATTAGAGTAACTCTCTCGGTTTCTTTGTTGTCTGGTCAAGCACAAATAAAAAGAAGGCAGACAATATTTGTATAGCCACCTTAATTAATTTTTGATGACAGATATGTCTGACTATGTCTAATATTTGACTAATTTTACCATTATGACCATTACCATTAACATTACCATTTTAGCATTATGTGTGTTGCTCTTTCTATCAACCTTATGTTGCTTCAAAAATATTCTAACCTATCATAACCCCACTATAAACTGCAGCACTGCAATGTCCCCCACCATCTTTGATTCACCTTCATTAACAGAAGCTCCAAAGATCTTTGAATACTGACCAAGATAGAGCATAATGTCAGGTCTATCAGTCATAACCAGATACATTTTGATGTTATAGTTTTATAGTCATACCTTGTACTCTAATATGAAGAGAGAGTGTATTCAACATCAAAAATATTCATTTATCAAAAATAGGCTCTGCTGAAATTTTACCAGCCTGATAACTTTATATGTCGTCCGGGGATCGAGATGGCCTGCTTTGGCTAAAGGTCAAACTTTTTGAAAAACACAGTTGAACAAGGTATATGTGACATGACAACTTAAATTTGTTCAAATTTTTGTGGCTACTACTAAGCACAAGATTTACACATGAAGGAGAGCACAACCATGGTCCATGGTCATGACAGCTCTGTGGCCGTACACAACCTCTTCTAATTCCAAAACAGCAAGGCAAAAAAGGCTTTTTATGTGATATCACCTTTAAACACATTGAATTTGGTAACCTATTACCCTAACCTTGGTAACCTTGGTAACCTTGGTACCCTTATGACCTTAATATAGTGCTTAGACACACTCAGTTAGTACCGGTATATTTCCACACTTTCTGAACACTAAACTTTTTCAATCTATTAACTTCATTCATGTAATAAAATATTCAGTGTAAATACAAAGTAAAGAAAAAATATCTGTCTGACACCGTTCTGCAAACTTATTTCATTTTTTAACAAAACACACATTTACACATTGTTGAAGACCCATTTTATTGAAAACCCCCATACCCATGGAAAGTTCAAACATTCGGACATTTATGAAACTGTACCCACTGGAGAACAAAACATAACACCATAACCCAATCAGATTTGGCAGAGCATAATGTTGTCATATTGACATACTGTAAACCGGTATTTCTGAGATCCACTGTATTGGAAGTGATCCACTCCATGGACAGAACATTTTAAACACTGGCCAAACGATCAGAGACAGAACAGAATATACAAAAATGAACAACATATGATTGCTTTAGTATCATACAGACACAGAGAACAGTGGTCCTGTCCATTCATTCTGATTAAATTCAGGTATATAAATGTGATAAACGTGTAATGCATTTTCATATTGCATGAATATCCACTTAAGGTTTCTACAGGGAGCTACCAGAGACACAAGGTTCTCCTCCTGTCCTGATTCAGTGTAGACATCTTAGCAGAGGCCTGAGGAAGAAAGAAAGATACCATAGGTGGCCAATGCCATCATTGAAATATGGGGGTGTGGCTTCCCTCAGGTGGGCTACCAGGTGTCCTTTGGGGAGAGTCATCAGACTCGATTGACTCTTCCCCCTTACCTGGACCAACTCCACTGCAGGGGGAACATCTGCCAGCACTCAACATTCCACCAACACATACAACAGCTGCACATTTTTATATGAATAGGATCAGTCAATTCTGGCTCCTCATCCTCCTCTGCTCAAATCTCATCTGCAACTCGGAGACCAGCGCAGCGTTCACGTGATTTTCTCTAGTCTTAATTTTCTCTGGCCTTTTGGTGGGCTTTAAAACCACCGTGCTGTAGCTGACCGGTGGTCCTGCCCACTGCCGTTCGCCTGAGTGAGGTAGACATGGCGGTGGGGGTGGAAGTGATGGAGGAAGCATGGGAGGGGGTGGAGGGTAGTGACAGTGTGTGTTGACGTTGTTGTTACAGTTATTGTTCTCGCCGTTGTCAGCCTCCTCATTCACTTCGAAATTCCTTCCCTGGTTTCCTGGTCCTTTAAACCCCCATCTGTGCTTTGGTCTTCTGCGGATGATGCGGCGTGTAGGCAAGATCTTGTTCGACTTTTTGTTGCGCACAAACGTAACCGTAGAGACCATTACTGTGGCAACAAGCATGCTACAAATGACACAGGCAATCATACCTAGGATTTTTATAGGATTGTCCCTACTTTGCATTAAAAAGGACGCGAATGGTCCATTGAGTTGAGTCTGTAAAAGAGCACAAAGAGAAGTCACGTCCATGGGACTGAAGTGATAGGCTTTATCATTTGTGTAAGACACAGAGGAATTGTATGAAAGAGTTCTATTAGTGACCAGAGGTTCCAAGGCAGCTAAGTGTGTTTATGAATTCACAATTAAAAGATTAAGATTGATGAAAAAGCCTGATTCGATGTTAAAGGGATCCCCCGGGATGAATCAACCCTCATAGCCCTGTTTTTTCACTTTGCCAAGTGCTTTCGGTAGGTATAAGAACCACACAGACCAAATGGCAAAACAGCAGCCAATGTAATTAATGTGAGCAAGGAAGTTTTATTATTTCTTATGCTCGCATCTGTTAGCTGCAAGTTTGCAAATTTAGTCTATGTGGTACCAAATTCTGTTGTACCGACAGAACCTGGCAGCCTCAGAACAGGGATATGGGCTGACTGACTCCAGATTTTTCCTTTAAGACAAGATCAGAAGGGTTGACTGCCATCGAGACCCGTTATCAAGACCACAACCATCCATGTGAGCAGGAAAAATGTGCTACAAAAACAAGCTAAAACTGCCTATGCACAAATCAGTTTGTCTCAATGCGCCTCCAGCAAAGAGATTATTCTCTGTTTGCCTTTCTGTCAGTTAGTCCGACAGCCAGACCAACAGCAAGGGCCAAGGAGTAACTCATTCAATCTTTCAGTGGATCCCAGTGTGAATCCAGGAATTCCTCTGACTACCCAGACTACCTAGTAACATTCCCAGAAGGGGAATTTGGCCTTGGCATAGGAGTGAGTGCACCCTGAGTGCCTCTCTAATTTCAAAAGCATTTCTTCTTATTGTGCTCCTGTACTCTTTTACAGACATAATGTTGCTGTGTCACAACATTAATGTGAGTGAAAGGACATTACTAGTCTGAGATCTGCATACTGATATGAATAGAGAGAAGAAGAAGAAAAAAAAGAGTTGTGAGAGTTTGTTATGGTCAGGGCCTCCTGACAATCCTTCTGATCTTGCTCTGTGGTTGGACCCGTGATTTTTTGAGAGATTTCCAGTAAGTTATGGTGGAAATAAACACGGTCAAAGCAATGGCCAAGGAAACAGTGCTCAGGCAAATGTTGAAAACAGTCCTTGGCTGCCTTCTGAGACTCAGGAAGTATGTAAATGCTCGCGATTTGACCTGAAAATGATACAACAACAAATTAACTTAAACAACATGCTCTAAAAGCATTGGAGAATGAAGGTATTTCATTTACACTGTAGCCTACAGGTATGTTTGAATTAATATATTTTCATATTATATTACATTCATTTTATTTGTATAACTTGTATATATTGGTGTTATAGTAAAATAATGTAAGACTTAATAAAGATAAATATAGGCAATTGTAACTTAAATATCCCATCCTATAGAGACAGACTGTTCTGTTGATAAAGGCTTGACAATATAAACAATCTTATAAAGGCCAGATTTTTATAGTAATATTGCCGGCAATATTTGGGCAAGGGTGCCCAAAACTTTTTGTTTACGGGCAACATACAGCCCAGGGCTGATGCAAAATTAAGAGTTTTCAACTACTAGTTACAAGCGAAAGAGCAACCCCCCATGGTGCCTAAAACATTCTGCATAATGTTATAGTGCTTAATATGGTGCTTAAAGAGTATTAAGAGAGATATCACACATTGGCTATTTTTTTTTTTTTTTTTTTTGAGGAAAACAGGCTTGTTCTACAGAGGCTATGACGTGAGATGCACATTCATACTAATGTAACAATGGACCACATTACTGTTAGACTTCATGGTGGGCTGCATGAAAGAGAGCAACACGGGCCATAGTTTCACCATCTCTGCGTTAGGATTTGTTTACAAGTATCTAGATATTTTTATAAATTGATATATATTTTATATTCTTTTGGGCAGGGGCGCCGCTAGGGGGGGAAAGTTAGGATGATTCTAAGGGCCCAGCACAGACAGGGGGGCCCAGAGAAAAGTTTAATATTAAAATCCATATTTGAGGGGCCCAAAAAATTATTTTGTCATAGGGCCCAAAATTTCTAGCAGCGCCCCTGCTTTTGGGCCTTTTATTTACCATATACTGTAAACAGCATTTTAGTAACCTCAAAAGGGTATTTTCTAAAATACTCTCCAAAGTGGAGACGTTTCAACACGCTGGATTCTGTGGATATGTGTAGAAAGTAAATGCAAACACGGAAAAAAAAACATCTGTTCATAAAAAATATCTAGACAGGTGTAAACAAACCAGCCCTGAGTTCCTTCCTAGTGTGAATGTTGCTTTCTCAGATCCTATTTTTAGACCAGTGAGGTGTTAAGTGTGCAAGGTGAGGCTGATGATGCGTGCAAGCAAGGCGGGATTAGAGACTTACTGCCTCTGTGATGTCAATCTTCACTACGGCGGTGGTGCTGAAGGAGGGAGATCCTCTGTCCCTGGCCTGGACCACCACTGACCATGTGCACTCCCTCTGGTTGGTGATATTCTGGACGATGTCCATGGACTTGATGTAAGGCTTCAGCTTGATCTCCCCCGTGTCAGAGTTGATGTCGAAGATGTTGTCCGGCTCAGTTTTCATGATGGAGTACTCAATGATGTTATTGGGCTCCTCTGCGTCCTCATCAACTGCCTGAAGAAAACATATACATATACACATAAACACACACAAAGACAGAGAAAGAGAGAAAGACAGAAAGAGAGAGAGACAGAGAGAGAGAGAGAGAGAGAGAGAGAGAGAGAGAGAGAGAGAGAGAGAGAGAGAGAGAGATCAATACACTGTATACATTGTGTACGTTGTATTGTGATGTGAAAGGTTTGATATTAATATGGTGACGGTTAACTGACCTCTATCTTGACAGGGGCTCCAATGATCATGGTTGTCTCCATAAAGTTGTTGTTGAATTCAGGTGGGTGGTCATTAAGGTCCAAAATTGTCACAAAGACCTCAGCCAAACTGTACTTTCCTTCTGTGTCCTCAGCTTTGACGTAGAAATTGTATTTGGATTTGATTTCAGCATCCAGGCTTGCCCAGGGCTGAGTGTATATGATCCCCGACTGGGCTTGGATGAGGAACCTTGAAGAGATAAAAGAGATGAGATTTTCACTCATTCATTCATTTGTTCATTCAAATTTATTACGAGACAGAAAAATGCTTGCTTTTTCATTTTTAGTCATGGCGGGTTATTATGCTCCAAAATTATGTTGTTTTAATGTGTATTTATGATTTATTGGACTAGCATAGGAAGTGTTTGTAGCAGGGCCGTTTCAAGGTACGTAGGGGGCCCCAAGCCCTTCACCTCCCATAAACACCTACAGAAATCACACTGTTATAATCTTCAAGGAACATTAATTAATATAATTATTTGAGTTGAACTTGCAATTGTCTAACTCAGTCATATCTTATTGAAAAACACCACCAACTAAACTCCTAAAATGATTAAAGTCATTCTTGGGGGCCCCTTTCAGCCTGGGACGTCTGGTTTGCCTGTCCCTGGCCCTGGTTTATAGAGTTGCCTCACTGCAAAGGCTACTGTGACATTGGCGGGTAATCACAGGTGTCAGTGGCTCACAGGAACATTCTATTTTCTCACCCAATCCCATTAGAGCATTAAGGAAGACGGAGACGCAGGGGGCTGTTTGTCTAGAGGCCCTGCTGAGCATTTTGTGGAGAAACACTCTCTAGTGTTTACCTTTGACTCTTGTAAGGTCGTTATCACGATCACAACGCCTGTGAATCGCTCACACACAGATATTTACACCTGCAGAACCTCAATGAACCTCTTGAATCTCTTGTCAAAGTGTCACACACTGAACTCAAAAAAGTTCTAGGATAAAATATCATGGTTCATTTTGCTCCTGAGCACCACCTGCAGTCATAAATTCACACCAGTACTGCAAATGTGAATTGCTTTACAAGCCAAAACACAGGAGGAATCACCCTGAATAATCTCTAAAGAGTTTTGTTGAGTAAAAAAGTAATAAACTCAATAAAAAAATGATTATTGCATGACAAATCAAAAAGGGATTTGTTACAGGTTGGGGACAGTGAATTGGCTACATTGGTTTTCAGAATTAAAGGTCAGACAGAAGTGAGGGGGTTTGTGTCACTTTCTTTGCCTATTACAAGTCAAAACGACTTTATCTACCATATCGGGGACATTTTAGTTGAATTTGTTCTAGGTTGAGTGTCTCTTCATCTCTAAAAGTCCTGATCAACTCACAAACTCTGCAGGCTGAAATGCAGTTCAAAACACAGAAGACCAGTTTGAGGCCAAGCTTTCTAGAAGGATCTCATGTAAATCCTGAGTATCAATGGAAAATATGAAGGGAAACAGTAATAAAATAAAAATGTGTGTGTGTGTGTGTGTGTGTGTGTGTGTGTGTGTGTGTGTGTGTGTGTATGTGCACGTGTGTGTTAGAGAGAGTGAGAGAGAGAGAGAGAGAGAGAGAGAGAGAGAGAGAGAGAGAGAGTATGTGTGTGTGTGCGTGTGCCAGAGGGAGGGAGAGGGAGAGAGGAAAGAAAAGAGTGAAAGAGAATGGAATACGCAGTAGCATACACAAACTCAGTAGAGAGGGGTCACTTCAAGTTATCTACTCTCAAAGACTCAAAGACTTCTGGGAAAAGAGGGAGGTAGAGTAGGCTACGTGTTGTGTTGTGTTAGTGTAGCATAAGAATAACCCTCTGGAGGTGCACTCACAAGTCTGATCCAGCTCCATATATAGAATACTTGACTTCACCCCAAAGCCCAGAGTCTGGATCTGTAGCCTGCAAAAACAGAGACATTATTAGTGATACATCAATAGACAAACATTACAAAGACTAATAATTACTGTATTATTAGTGATATATCAATTGACTAACATTACACTAAAATCAAGTCCTGAGTACACCACCACCAACCACAACTAACACTGTCATGAATAGCATTAAATAATGATTCATTATTTATTATTAGTACTAGCATTATTTGTTTTATTATCACTATTATCATTATCATTATTCATTTTCATTTAGTGTAAACAGAGGTGGTTATTCCATGATCTTTGGTGTAAAAATAGCACTGATGTGAGATGTGATCTCTGATGCCTTGCCCTTGAAATGACCCTTACTGTGGCTTACTGCTACTCACTAGAGTCTGAGTATTGAGTGCATAAAGGAAGGGAGGGGAGGGTGTGTGTAGGACTCAGGTCATCCTCCTCCATAATAATCAAACATTGGGCCAGCACATCCGAGGCCAGTACAGCTGGCTAGACACACATATGCCTCTTCATAACTAAAGGATTTAGCTCACATTTCACAACACACTCAGACAGGTTCCCTCCCTAGCCTTCATATTATTGCTTTTGTTTGTTTCTTAGAAGGCTTGTAATAAGCTGGACAGAACATAACCAGCACACTATTTTTCATGTCCTGGCTATATTATATTATTACTGGTAAACTATAGGACGAGCCCTTTATGGCAAATACCAAAGATATAATCACCCAAACAATCCCTTCCCCAAAAGAAATAAGCAACATGCTGGTAGGTCTAAATTATTGTACTAGTAGTACTAGTAACATTATCTATGCAGAGAGCAGGTGGTTAGTAGTCTCAAAGAAAAGTGCTATGCTTGCCAGAAAGCACATTTAGTATAATCTACTGCAAGAACATTTATTTTTCCACAACAATTATATTCCTTGTGGTGTATTACAATTCCCCTTACAAATATTCAACTTCTGACCACAGTTCTGGTACCATTCTGTCCCTATGCCCCCCATCTTCCCTATTCACCGTTGTCCGCAGGGATTAAATTATTGGGTTTTGCTGTGCTTTGATCTTTGGGTTGAAACTAAATCAGGGAACTACTTACTGTTACGGTTACAACATTTGAGCCTCCAGGGGAGTTCTCTGGGATTCGAGAAATATAGTACTCTGAGGAGAACTTGGGTGCGTTGTCGTTGGTGTCTACCAAGTGAATCACTACGTCTGCAGTTGCACTGAATCTCTCTGGTGTGTCGATCTCCACAGCAAGCAGCTGAAATACAAACAGGATTTCACATTGGTTTGATTGCAAGACTTTTCACAATAAGTAAATATGTAAAGTTTTATCACTATTGTCGGTATTAAAGGAACTTTAACTTACCTGGAGTTACATGTGGGTCATAGAGAATTTGGGTTTCAGTGCATGCATTGTCCTTGTCTGGCAACCCCAATTTTACCTTTAGCTTAACATGGGCACTGGAAAGTAAAGTTGCCAAAGAGTTGCTATCTGGCAACATTACATTCCAGCACCTATGCTAAGCTAAAGCTAAAAAATGGGGAAAATTGAGGATGCCATATTAGGAAATCACAAGCACTGAGACCAAAATGTTGTACCCACATATGTAGCTCCAGGTAAGGGGTTGAATAACCAATGTTCATAAAGAGGTGAACTATACCTTTAACATATTTAAACAAGGAAGCACGCTCAACACCTCACATTAATTAGAATGGGTGCTTAAACTGTATGGACATAGAATCCAAAACTATGAAAACACATGAATGAAGCAAGCACTCAACAGTTTAGTTTTACTACTTAATCGTCTCACAGATGTTTTGGGCTAGCGCCCTTCTTCAGTGTGAGAGATGGTGATTTTTGAAAGTTAAAAAGTAAAACGAAACTGTTGAGTGCTTGCTTCATTCATGTCTTTTCACAGTATTAACAAATAATACATTATGTGTATTATGTGTATCTATAGGCATACATGTGTTTTCTTCTGGTTCATATTTTAAAATCATACAGTAGATGCTCCAGACTCTATTTGTTCTTTTGTGGTGTGTCGAGATGAGGTTACCTTGAATGTGAGGAAATGTGACTTCTCATAGTCTATGGCTGAGGAATCCTCCACTAAGATTGTGACTTGAGCCTCGTTAAGTACGGTCTGGGGGACGACACGTAACGTCCGGCCAGGCCCAACTAACCTCAGGTTGAACTTAGCATTAGCCCCCTGCAAGACATGGATTAAGATGAACATTTCATTTACCTGATAGAGAAAAAAAATCTGCAAACAACTAGAAATATTTACATGACACTGACTTATTTTGGCTCACATACAGTACCACATTTTTGTTTATATTATTGCATTATTTAGAAAATACCACAAGTTGCAACTGTCATTACAAAAGTTATTGCTGGTAAGCAATTTAAATTAAATTGATGACTTGGAGGAATGAGACAACAAACGTTTCTGGGAATCAGATTGGCAATGCAAAGAGCTTCCTACTTTCAGCTTTTAAATTATTAGACATTCCTTTTCCATTTTTTCCATTCCATTTTCCCAGTGCCTCTAGAAATGCTGACGATAACACTACCACAATAATATCTCTAAACTGATCTATTTTGGGATGTATTTGTTAGATTATTTTGGACTTTTGCAAAACCAGGTGCTTACTGCTAAAATGCCTTGCATAACATGACAAAAGCTGGGAAATGGAACACCTGCTTGTTTGGGTTTAGTCAGTCTTTTTATGTAACATCCAAAAGAGCACTTTCATCAGAAAAGGATAGTCTATCCGCAGCGTAAATATTATAAGCATACTAAGCTAAAGGATAAATGTCATCATACTCAATGAATGATAGTATCGTGACATAAAACAGACTTTCATTCAGTGCTGACTGAAAAGAACAATGGTTGCCTAATGCTCCCAGAATGCAAATACATAATTCTATGACAGACAAAAAAAAAAAATAAATAAATAAATCTGTGACTGAAACAACTGAAACGGTGAAGTGGAATTGTTGAGCACACCCCCTGCCAACCAAAACACTCCCAAACACACTTGGACAGAATAAGCTCGACAGAACATCACCAGCACATCATTTTTTAATCTCCTGACTGTAGATCATTTCTGTTTCCCTAAGAGAAACAAGTAACATGCTGGCAGGACTAAATTACCAGTATTTGTAACATTTTCTATGCAGAGAACAGGTGGCTAGTACAGTAATCTTAAAGAAAAGTGTTATGCTTGTCAATAATCTACTGCAAGAAATATAACCCTTCTACGACAAGTATATGCTTTGTGATCTATAACCATTCCCCTTACAAATATCCAATTCAATAGGCCTACTTCTGGCCTTTTGGTACCATTCTGTCCCTATGGACTCCTCTGCCAACCCAAACTCCCCCAAACACCCTTGGTGTACTCCACCTGATCTGAGTCATTGACCGAGATCTTCAGTCCCCTCAGGATCTCTCCCTCAGGAGGGTGCTCATTCATAGTCAGCTCAAACATATTCTGAGGTCCATTTTCCCCGTAGAAGGTGGGAGGGTGATTGTTGAGGTCCACTACACGTATGGTAACTGTTGTGGTGGCATAGTCCTGCAAGTTTCCTTCTGGGCCCACTTCTGAAGCCTGGGAGAATAAGAACCAGAACCAGAACCAGAACCAGAATCAGAATCAGAATCAGAACCAGAATCAGAATCAGAAACAGAATCAGAACCAGAATCAGAATTAGATCGACAGCCTGCCCCCAAGAATCACTGTACCTTTGACTCTCTACTCATTCAACAAAGAATGTATAGTAGCCTATATATTCAGCAGACAACTAGCAATATAGACACATACTGTGCAGTAAACAAACAATATCCATATAGGCACATACTATACAAATAGAATCTAATACAAATACGAATGAAGGAGGACATTTGGCTAAAATAAGAAAATCATTTCACAACATACTTGATTTAACATGATTAAATTTCACTATTTACATTATGTATGCCATAAAGCTCTACCACAACTAATAATACATTTAGCTTCTGTATCATGAAAACTATAAAACTTCATCCATTAAATGACAAAGATGAATGTACAGTATCATCAGGCTAGAGCGTGCAAAGGAGACAGTACAGTGCATTTAGGTTCACCTTTGATTCGTAATTGGCTTGTGTTGTGACTTATTTCAATTGGATTAGAGTTAGCCAGGTCACAAGTGCGGTAAAGCGTCCACGGTAAGGAGTGCCAAACAACAATAAGAACGTGCCAGAAGCACGTAACCCAGAAAAACGTACTGTTGCATGTTTTCTTTGAGCATTTACTCCACATTGTTGCAAATTAGGACTGAGCCCTTCATTACTCAAATAAAATCAACTCAAATCAACTCAAATAAAAGCACTAATTGAGGATGTGTGGTGAGGAGGGGCTCACCTTTACTCTAACGTGAAACATTTCCTTCCTTAGATGGGCTGGGTAGGCACGGAGAGTAATGCATCCACTTGTTTTATTAATCACAAAGACCCCCTCTCCACCTAGATGGGGGAAATGACAGGAGGAGTTTTTTTTGTGCATCTTTTGTGCATCTTCAAAGCATACAGTTTACATTGTACTGTATACTTGTAAAGAAAATAGTCATGACTTTCATCTTTTTCTCTCATTATACATAGATGGTAAGGTCTAAATATTATTACATTATGTCATTATATTATGTTTTATTAGCATCTATATTATATACACAGCTATATTTTATTTTATTGCAAGTTGCAGTTTGCCAGCTGCTCACCAGAATCGATGGAGTAATGAATGGGATTTGGGTTCCCAAAGTCTCCATCTTTAGCGAACACTGTAAATATTTCTGAGCCCTAAAAGCAAAAAAAGCCAAAACCATCTCTTTACCAAAAACCAAAACCAATCAAATCTTTACATTTTCAATGATAAAAATTCTAATGATTGTGGAATTCATCTGAAACTCACTGGTGATGACACCTCATAAACGAATCCAAAGTATGGGGTGCCGACAAAGACAGGGGGCGAATCCTGAGTGTCCTCAACGTTGATTGTCAAAGTGGCAGAAGAGGAGAGGACTTGCTGCCTTCCTTTGTAATTTCCACCTCCATCCTGATAACACAGGATGAATGGATAGACAAAAGGAAATACAAAGACACTGATGGATTAATTCACAGACACTTTGCTGGACTTAAAGAAAGAGTGGTAACACTTTATTTGAAGGTACCGTCATAAGACTGACATGAAATTGTCACTAACTATGACATAACGTTATCAAGAATCTGTCATGAACTTTATAAACCTGTCATGACTTCTGACATACCCTAATCCTAACCCTAACCATGACAAATACCGCGTGACACTTAATGACAGAAGTAATGACAGGTGTATAAGGTTTATAACAGATTTGTGACAAAGTCATGTCATAGTTAATGACAGTGTCATGTCAGTCTTATGACAGTACCTTCAAATAAAGTGTAACAGAAAGGATGTGTGTGAATGTGATATGAAATGACTTTAGTGACAAAATGTGATCACCTTCATTCTATGTTCATTTGAAATGTAATTTCAATGTTAATGTGAATTTAATATTAAAAATGGTGGTCACTGATACAAATAAGGATTTAACTGGTGAATTAAATGTGTTATTACAAACATCAGTTGTCATCTCACCTTGGCTACTACGGTGACAAAATGTGTGGTGGACTTCTCAAAGTCCAGAGTCTCGCCCTGCTTAATACGGAGGACTCCGCTGTGCCGATCTATTGTAAACTTCCCATTCGTCTCAAAGCTCTGAAGATTGAAGATGAACAACACAGTCAGTCAGACAGACAGACAGACAGACAGACAGGTTTGAAATGCTTTGATCTCAAATATCCCCATTTTCTCTGTGGCCTGGTCTGTTTTTTTTTCATATGGATACTAAAAGCAGCAGCAATCTGGTTCACCTAGCCGCATTAGAAGGTCAAAGCCTGTCAATCATGTGTGTGGCTAGCTTTTGCGTCAGTCTCTCGTCAGTCAGTCAGGAGTGACCATACTCTAAATGGGCAGGTAAAATCTCTTGACTCCAGATGTTGTGTACTACAGTGTCACCCATTCCCAGCTGTTTCATGTCTATAATAGCCAACATGCATGGAGTGCAATATAACATAGCCCGCCGACCGCCACCACTGCCAAATGGTGCAAAGCTGTTCTCTAATCCTGAAGTACCTTACAGAAATGTAATTGTAATTTAATCCTTTTGCTATATAGAGAGAGGACTGCACTCTTCATCCAACATCAAATGTGCTTATACCGTATTACTGCTTTTGTTGTGACCAGCCTGACCTCTCAATCCTCCATTTTTATAGGGATTTGCTGCCAGAGACAGTCATTTAAACAGGGAAAAATATTCATATCACTACTTGGGACAGGATTGTTGGGAAGATATGGGTCATGGGAAGTGTCCAACTGTAGTGTCAGAGAACATTACCGTACCTGGAGAAAATAGGTGAGGGAGCCGCCTGAACCGGTATCCCTGTCTACTGCCTCCACTTTGAAGATACTGCTGCCAGGCAAAGTACTCTGTTGGTAAAAGCATTTGGGAACAATTATTCATTGCTTGTCCAATTTCAGTACAAATCAATATACTCTATTGATACAGTACATGTCGCTTTTGTACATGTTTGTATTTAACTATTTGTAAATAGGCTATAATCCAAATTCAAAAAGTCAGGATGTTGTAGGATGTGTGAAAATCTTGTAAGCTGATATTGAAAGCAAAAGGACATAGATGCATTTTGGATTTGATGCCAGCTGCCAGGCTCAGAAATGTGACAGGAAGCTAATAAAATAATAAGACATCACAGATAGAAACTTACTAGCTAGTCTACCTGGCACCATGAACATACAACATCCTGCAATAAAAATGAGCTTCCCAGAAAGATATAGGCCAGGTGCAGTGGTTGCAATGTCTTGGAACTCTTTGCTACAGTTCCTATCCCTATGTCACTTCCACAATGCTGAAATTGCCTTAATGCTCATTAACATGCATTACAAAAAAAAAAAAAAAAAATCATCATCCAGATTCTATTTACAAATCTTCATAAACAAGGGGAAATGCTGAAGAACAGTACCAGGGTGCCACTGTATTGAAACTGTCCAGAAAATCATCTACATCTAATCTTGTTACCAGAGTCAATCTAGACAAACACACTATGACCAATGGTATAGGGAGTTGATAGGAATACTTTCCAACCTAAAGAATATGATTAGATATTAAACTGAACTTTTCCAAAATATGACAAGTGGTCTACAGTATAAACCTAGGACTGGCCATAGGGCATACAGGGCAATGCCCGGTGGGCCGATGGTCATTTTTGGGCCGGGGCTGTCATTACTCATAATTTTCATAAAGGATATTGGGCCACTTTAATGAAATCTCTCATATTCATGCAATATGTCCAACTTACAGTGTTATTTTAGCTAGACACAACATTACTATTATTGAATAAAATAATGGTGGGCCGCCATGGCCAAAAATGCCCTTGCCACTTTTTGGTCCCAGTCCGGCCTTGCTAGCTTCTCATTTATGATGCACTGAGATGAACACTGACTTCTTTTTTTAACCAGGATGGTATCTATCAACATGATATTATATTTTTGGTGAAATATCTCACACAAACAACCAGCATATGAACAATAAAGATGGTCTAAAGACTCACCTCTGGGACATTCACAATGGCAGGCATATTCTGGAACTGTGGCTTCTCATCATTGACATCCATCACAAACACTTGGACCTTCTCCGTCACCTTAGGAATGAGAGGGAGAAAGGACAAGACGTATAATTTGAAATTATTATAATAATTAATTTCACTCATTTAAACACTAAACACACCTATATGCCACAAAAGCAAATGTGTAATTCCAGTGCAATTACTTACTTTATTCCTCCCATCTGTGATACTAACAAAAACTTCAATCTCATCTTGCACCTGTTGTTTAACAATTGGAGGGGAAATTATACAACGCACTATATATCAATAAGGTGAAAATATAAAATATTGAAAGACTGAATAATTCAATAATTTCTTTCATGACGAACCTCTCTGTCCAGCTCCTCAATAAGGGTCACTTCTCCAGATTTGGTATCAACTCGAAAATATTCCTTAGATCCTGGTTCAAAGGTCATTCCATATCTAACTGGTTGGTTTTCCGGGTCTGTTCCATTTAAAATATATATTTGTGTTCCTGAAAGGAAAACAGTGTAGAATACTGTTCAACTGTACAACTTTATACAGCTTTCCCCATGCCATGACTTTACACATGTATTTAAAAAGAGAGAAACACTTTTGTGCAAACAAAATACTAGTACAATACTAGTAATTTGTCAGTCAGTAAGGGATTTATAAGGTGGTTGCACCACAACAGTTAATCTCAGGAACAATTATTTTTTCAATCAAAAAGACATAATTAGGACTAAATATTGTCTGTTAGTGTGTGTAACTATGTGTCTGTTTACACTTATCTTTTTGAGTTTCGTGCCAATGCATAAAGCATATTAAACCAAAGCATAAGATGAACTTATTAGGTGTCTCTATTGGAGAAATTGGTCTACTATGGAAAATAAGGTCATGCAGAGAAAGATAATACTGAAAGTGATTTATAATTAATTACTTACTAACTAGCAATTTGTATGTTAAGGACAAGCTAGTTAACGGTGAATATGTACAGTATGTAGTACAGTGGTACAGTAACTTAGCAATTAGTATGTTAATGACAAGCTAGCTAACGGGGAGTTACCAGCCATTGTGTGAATCATGATCAAAACATAGAAGATGGGACAGCTGCCATGACGTCAGCTGGCTTAAATCTAGTCACGAGTTACTAGGGACTAGTGTGTAGGCCTATCATATACTTCTCACAACTTGGATGTTCATGATGGCTATTTGTTTTTTGTTTTGTTTTTTAGAGGGGGGGGGGGGGTTGTCAAATAATAATGTAAGGACAAGTCTTACCGACTGGTGTATCTTCAGAGAGACTAAACAGTGCCAGATTGCCACTGTTACTGTTGGGCCCATTGTCAAAGAAATATGGCGCATAATCGGTTTGTGCTGGGAAAATATAGAAAGAAATAATATTTATAAAATATACATGTTTAGTTATGAAATGCTTCTTACATTCAGTAGGCCTATAGTTACTTTCAAAACAAGTGGCAGACGCCCCCGCACTTAAAGCCAACTAACTAACGCGCTTTATGACCTGCCTCTGCTTCATCCACCTGACAACAAGGATTACAGGTGCATTACGTCATGCACGTTAAAATAACTAGAAGTTTAGATTTGACCATATACATCAACTATATGTTACATCAAATATCACTGTTACCAGGCATCCCTTCTTGCTTTCAGTAACATGACTTTGTACCTGTGTTTAATATGACACTGAAATCAGATCTTACAATAAATAATTAAATAATATCAAACCATACTCACTTGTTACTGTTGCATCATTTAGCACATAGATCAACAAACAAATAAATAAGAGTAAGCTAAATGTAAACACTTGAAGTTTGAACATAACAAGCAACAGTTGATACACATGACAAATGACAAATTAAGAATCAAGAATCCTCATGACCTTCACAACAAAAGAAATAGTAAATGTAACTCACCAAAGGTAAAATGTGCATAAAAAACAAGAAGAGAAGTGGCAATGTTATTGAAATTCCTCATCCTTCCAGCCAAACCATGGATTCCAGACTAGATGAGTCTACTTCTAGCTCTAAACAGGTTTCCCTCTGCAGGTGGCTGGGTAAGACGAAGGGGAAACTAAGGCATATGCTAAGAGACTAATCCAATGACACGCCTTAGCCCTTTGCACATTTTTAGAGCACAGTTGTTGCTACCTAAAGAATTGAGAGAATTGTTGTGGTGCAGCAAAAAGACAGCTAAATGAGATGCCACAAACAATACAAGCAATTTTACTTTGGTATTTTTAAGTTGCTTGATAATAGGGCAAATTTGCTTTACATTTAATGCACAAAACTCAGCTTTGGAAACTAGATGAAACTGAAGTTGTTTTCTTTTTCTGTATTTGTGTCAGTGCTCTTTTGTCTTTTTTTTTATCAAGATATGATCTTGCAAAAAATATATGACTGATTAGTGGAAATAACAAGGTTACCAAATTGACATCAGATCTTGATGCAGTGTTTCAGTACCACAAATACTCCCAAACACATTCCTAACACATTCCCATAGTCTGATTACCAAAAATACCTATCTGATGCCTTCAGTGTTATTTGTATACATATAATAAACACGAAAATGAAATAAATAATGGCTGTGAGCTGGTTGGATATGCCTCAACAATAGTCTATTGGGTATTAGAGGTGATTTGTCAGGTGACCTTCTGATTGGTGTGTGTACTGTACATATACATGCCTGTCTCTTGCTGTTTTCATGTCTGAAGAAGGGCATCGCATCAGCCTGAAACTTAATGTGAGTTTTCAGTGTGCGGACTTCCGTCATTTTTTTATTTCTGAAGTATTCTATTCCAGCACCTGTTTGAATCTTGGTTGTGCGTATTCTTTTTGTATTTTTTTAGCCAAAGACTGGTGTCCAGGATTGCTTCCATCAGATTGGAATACAATTAATCCAGACTTTTTGAGACTGTTTTTTGATAACTCTAGCTTAGACAAAAAGAGCCATGGTCTTGACTGTACACATTTGTACAAAAAAAACACAGCCTAATTTTGGTAACCTTTGTAATTTTTGGTTACCTAAGTACCTAAAACAATATGAGCAGCTGGGACACATCATTACAAGTTAAAGGTGGGGGAGAGCAGGTCATCATGAGGGAGTGGGAGGGGATTCCAGTAAGAACTGTACAATTCTGATGTATTTCAAGACATTTCATTTTAAGGCAGTGCATAATAATGGTGCTCACACAAAATATTGACAGTTTGAGCACAATTTGGGCATGTTTTCAGTGGGGTGTACTCACTTTTGTTGCCAGCTGTTTAGATGTTAATGGCAGTGATTTTCAGAAGACAACAAAACTATACTGCTACAAGCTGAGCAATGACCTCTTTTTCATTTCTGTGGTGTTGTCCCATGAAAAGATATGACAGAATATTTGAAAAATTGTGGGGGGTATACTCTTTTGAGACATATTGCATGATGTGTTTCTTTACATGAACCTTAAGTCTTTGAGTTCTTTGAAATTACTGAACAATTCTGGACCCTCATAGGAATTAGGGTCAATGGTAATGAAAATGTATTTCAGTGTAATATATTTTGACTTTATGTATTGTATTCAGCAAAAATAAATATACTTACAAATATGTTTCAAACAGGCCTATTTTTTTCTGGGATATTGACACTATATTGCTTGTGCTACTGTAGGCTTATTAGAACACGAAAAGCTTTAAATAGACAATTCTTTACTTAATAATACTTAATAAAGGACAACTTCAAATTTCAACAAGAGCTCTATTGCTCAAGCTACTCAAGACAATACTGAAGATGCAAGACCCTTTAAGAATGCTATAAATTAATTTGTTCTGCAAACTAATACAATTTATTATACATAAAACTAGGTCCAGCCGAACTATTTCTGAATTTCTGATTGGACGAGATGCTCGATTTCATCAATTTTAAATGCATTGGCGGCAAACTTGCAATGTATTTTTGAGGGCATAAGCACTCTATGTAACTTTCGGGCAAAAAAAAAAAAAAAAAAAAAAAGTAAGCCGATCGATTCCCTACACCTGACATGCCATCCATCGTCCATAGACGGACATGTACAGTGTGAAACAAGCATTACATCTTGAGGCCTCATGAGGTTATATTTCCATTAGCCCACAGTGCCCAAGGACATCTCTACACTACTGTACTTGCACTGCTATGATAGTGTGGATGTGACCAATAGCACCAGTGAACAGCTGTCCAGCCTCATCTAGCATCATCCTCTGCATAATTAATTAGTTTGCCATCAAAGTGAGCTCCAAGCTGCTGTATTTAAGCGGTAAGCCCCAAGAAGGCATTCTATATTGTTAATATAGCACAGCTGTATTAACAGCTATAGCTAGATATAGCTGTGCTGTGTTGTTATAGGCACAAAGTGAGCAAAGCAAAAATGCAGCTTGCCCTTGTTATCTGGTAATATTTAATATAATGTGGGAAGGCATCTGATGCTATGCAAAACCTATAACATATTATTCAGCATTCATTTTAATTTTCCAGATGGGTAAGCAGGCCATAACCAAGACACTACCCATACCATCATAGATACGGCATCTTGAACTGACCACTAAAACGAGTACGATGATTTATCTCCTGAAATATGCAAGACTCAAGCGATAGCATTATTCAACTTTTACAATGTTTTATTGGCCCTGTCCCAACTTTTTGAGACATGTTGCTAAACATGTATATGTACTCCCCAAAACAATCTGCTCGGTTCCAACAGCTGATATGTTGTCATTGCACTTTTCCTCAAATGTATCAAATGTAGGCTATTGCTTGCATTTAAAAAAAAAATGTATTTGTTTTTTATTGTGATTTACCAATGTCCCAAATTTGTGGAAGCTTGTATTTGTCTGACATGAATGAATGTTACTGCTGCCAGGAGCTGATACTTTATTTCAGCGTCTATCTGTTTGTGTATAAAACAACTCGGGAAGTTAATAGGATGAAATTTTTACCAGAGGTGTGTCTTTGCCCAAGGAAGAACCCATACAATTTTGGTGGTGACTGGACATCCTAACACCTTCTGGAATTTATATTGCATCAGTGACCATATTGAGGTGTGCGCTCTCAGAGTGTTTTCCTGTTATTATTATTAAATGTTTTGTATGTTTCTTTTCGTGTAAGTTCTACAGCAAAAAATAGCAAATACATTTTGCACGTGTTATTTGCATTATGCATGTGACGGAATTCTCTATGAAACTGCCCATTATAAAAACATTCATATAGGATTAGCCTATGAATTCATAATACCGTCTAAAGCAGTGGTTCTCAAAGTGTGGTCTGGGGACCACTGGTGGACCGCAAGCAAGCTCAAGTGGTCCGTCAGTGGATTTCCAAAAAATATGTGAATTTAGTCTGTATTTCTCGCAAACATTATTTGGAGGCCAAAGAGGAGTTGTTCAGTGAATACTATGAGGCAGACCTGTAATTTCTTCAGGCTGTCTGAATATGAAGTGCCTATACATGCCTGTTGATTTGGTGGGTGGCAAAATATGCCTTGGAGATGGGGCGGTCCCTGAAAAACATTTTTTGGGCGAATGTCAACCATTACAAGACATTATGTCTTCTTTATTACTGTTTATGAATGCATTTCTAATGATGTACAGATATACAGTATCAGCTACAGAGCTTAAGAAAAGTGTTACCCTACCTTCAGTTCAAAGGTCAATTAATTGGCTTGCTAAGAAAATGCTTATGGCAAGCGGCAAATGGTGCTGTTTTAATTGTGCTGTAATGAAAATACAAAATATGCGGAGAAACAAACATTACATTTTGTATATGTACAAAAAAATGAACAGTAAATGTATTCTTATCACAATTATTCAATTTTTTGGGGGGGACCACACTACATGTATTGTTGTTTGGGGAATGTATTATATTAGCATTATTGAATGGTATAAGTGGCACATTAAAGCCACTTCTGAGTGAACAATTGCAGCTGTTTGGTCCACTATAGTCCACTTTATGGCTCACCTGCAAATTTACCTTCATCACGATACACTGCTAGCCTATGGCTCTGCTCTCAGGTTTAATTTTAGCGAAGCAGGCAGATGGCTGGCAAGCAGATTACCCGGCTATAATCCTCTATCATCTTGTAGCCTAGCGCAGAGGGGCCAGTCTACTGGGAAACGCAAGAGAACAGCATCCCTATGCTGCTGCTGCTGCTGCTGCTGCCGTAAACATGGCAACGGAATACTACTGTATGACCATACTTTCATTCTCGATGTGTCAATCAACCATGAGTTCAATAGCTGGGTTCAGCTTTTGATGAGATGAATATGCAGGAAACAAATTAAATATAACTTCAGGCTAAGTCAAGGGCACACTTTGCCATCTCCATATGTTGTAGTAATCCCGAATACATTCTGTTAAGGCACACGTCTGTATTTTGCTCTGTGTAGGATGGAGCTTTTCTCACACCCAAGGGAAATTTTCATGACTAGATTGAAGGTTTGTGTCACGTTTATGCATGTCACGTTCATGCTTTAGGGACTACTGTCACAGTAGCAATAAGAGTCTTTTAGAAAATAAATAAAATTTATTGGAAATATTTTCCATCTTTTCAAATCTGACTTGAACATGAGCGCATCGTCTTTAATCTAAAGTATGAAGCTTTTATCTGATAACCATGTGATTTCCGTCCCTTGAGTCAAGCAAAGCTACAGCAGGCTACATGTTTGACTCAGTGACAAAGAGATTTAAAGTAGTGTAAAGTTAATGTCAAGTTACACACGCCTGTCATATGGCAAGATTGAAGTATGAAATAGTATGAAATTGTGTAAGGTTTCTAATTGGTAAATGCATTAGGCCAACATTTTCTAGGCTACACAAAATCCACAATTCCCATTATTAGACTTTAGCCTACTTCAGCTCACCCAAAAATAAAATAAAAGCCTTTTGACCCAAAAGAAAAGAAAATAAACTTAAACAGGCTAGTGTCCCTAAGGATTGACTAGGCAAAAATGTAGGCTAGCTGTCAACCAAATTCACTGCACTCTGGATTTACGTGCATCTGTTTGTACAAACTCTATGCTAGATTTAACATGATAATCCAGACATGGTTTTATACCATCGTCCTGATGAAGAACACCAGGGAAATTACTTCAGATGAATCTGCCCTCAACCAAAAACACTCAAGCCAATGAGAGATGAGTGCAGCTGAGTTCTCAAGCACAGCTACAGCAAATAGAGAAAGAGGACATAAACATGTGTTTAGGCTACTAATAATGCTACAAGGTGCTACACTGATGGAGGCTGACTTTGCACCTGTGGAAGAGACATCATTGCCAATGAGCTATAAAATATCGCTTTTAGAGGTCATTAGGAGGTAGCCTACTTTGTAGAAAGGAGGTCAGAAGATGTCTATGATAGAATAAAAAGGTCAACTCTAAAAGCAATCTTCATATCTCCATAAATTCGGGGATTTAATTGATTGATGGACACAAATACCTCCCATACCTCCAGGCCTGTAGTTCACACTCTCTCGTAGCATTAGCACTACAAATCCATTCTGTAAGTCTACATTCCTCAGTAAATCCTTTACTTTGGCGCCTCCCTGTGGGTCAGAGCAGTAAGGTTGCTGTTAAATTAGGTGAACATTTTCTGTGATTGGCTATCATAGCAACAGCTCAGGTCTAGGCCTATATCCTCACAATTGGAAACATACCAAATTCTTAGTGACACATATTTTTATTTAATTGTAGCCTAATTTCTATTCAAGCCCAAGCCTAGCGTACTTTTTTTTAAAAAAAATAGGCTATAGGCCTATAATGTTCAACAGCCCAATATAGTTTAAGAAGTGCATCACCGCAGGTTTAATTATAATTATGGTAGGACACTAGCTTATTTAGCACAAATAATTCCAGACCTTATGGCAGACTGATGACGGTGTGAGGGTTTTGGATTTTTTTTTAACTTATATCATCATTCCTCAGTAGCCTACAATGCATAACACTATTCATTTCAGAATACGGACCTGTACACGTAGGCTACACGTCGCTCAATGGCAGCATTTTCCAGTTAAAACAGAAAAGTCCTTGTGAGTGCTTATTGCCGGGGGGCACTTCTGATCACGTGATCGTGTTTCCAGGATATCAAAGTAGAGTAGAGTAGCGCCGAAATGGGCACGCTCCCTCGAAGGTCTTACAACTCAGAAATAGAAGCCTAGGCATAATGAAAATGTAGAGATTACTGTAACATCGTCTTGATTTATCATCCAGTAATTTTTTAAACTGTGTTTTTCTGTAAACTGTGTTCTTCTTTTTCTTTGTTTTGTGTAAGTTTTCTGGGATGCGATAACTTTTTTTTTTTTTAAACTTTGAGAGACCGCTATGTTCACCAAAATACCGTGGAGGTAGAGTCATTCAAATATGATGATAGATGGCTACCAGTCAGTTTTCATGTAGGCTATATGTAGTTTGCATGATACAGCACTTGTCCGATGGACTAAAGATCAACAGCCTAACATTTGAGGATACAAAGGAACAGTGTGTCCTGGACCATGTGGGATGCTGTAAGGCGCACCTCTTGCCCATTGACGAGCTACGGTGTGGGGATTTATGGAGACAATAATGGAAGGTAATATTTTGTGCCATTGCGTTGATTAGATTATTTAATTGAATGAAATTCTGGCCTCCAAAACTTTGCGAAGCAATTTATTTCCTGAACAGTCTAATGTTTGAAGAAAATTGCTGATCTGAATGTTACATTTTGGTAATCCAATGAAGGCTATTTCCATGCCAAAAAGGGTGATGATATGCAACATCAATATTAGTGCGTGTTAGATGTAACTGTCTTATGGTTGTGTGTTCTAGCCTATGTGATGCCAGTGCCCTTGCATGCCCAAGACTAATTTCTCTGGCAAGAGACAAATAAAGATCAACTTAACAAGTTAACTTATTTATGTTATTCACGTTTGATAAAAACAAAACAAAACATGAAGCCTAATATGTAAGCATGTATTTCAAATTAGACTATAAGCCAGTTTTGTATAGCTATGTAAATCCTTAAGATATAGCCTATCCCCTAAGGTTATGTGTCATTAAGATGTATCACCACAGATTTGAGGTAACGGTTAGGCTATATTTTATTTGGCTTGGGTGGTATTGTATGTTTTTTTTTGTAGGACAGAACCAGCTGGTGCCACGTCAGTTCATGATTGGCATAATTATGATAGTAATATCACACACACACACACACACACACACACACACACACACACACACACACACACACACACACACACACACACACACACACACACACACAACCCCCTTCCCTCTCCTGTAACTGTCAGCCTTTAGCTGCCCAGCAGTAGCTGTCATTGATGACTTGGCATGTATCTCTGAGGAAGACTCAAGCATTCTGCTCCCCCCTGGGGCATACATCAAGGGGAAGCGTAAGCCATAGAACAGCACAAAATCTTAAACAACATAAAAATGCCCCCAATGTAAATAGACTCACCTCCTGTGGTGCCCAACAGTGATATGATATTAATGTATTATTTTGTTTTAGTACATTTCTAATTTAAGATGAACTGGCCTATGTTGACAACAAGAAGACTTAAAAATATATATTTAAACTAATCACTGAGCTGGAAAGTCAAGAATAAACCGTTAATTTAAGCCTCTCTTTCTTTCCCACATCTCCTTCCTCAGACACAGGCATTTGCACTTTAAGGATTTGAGAAAGCAGCCATTAATGCAATTTGTACAGGGATGATAAACAGTGTTGTGTCTGTTTCTGCTTCAGCAGATCATCAGATTTGTCAAATGCTCCAGTGACTCTTGAATATGCACAAATCTCAGCTCCACAGCAGCTCCTCTGCTGACAAGCTGATGACTGGAGCTTGATAAGTCTATGTAATTGGGTTATATTTACTTACAGTGCAAACAATTATTCATTGGGACTTTGAAGAATGTCTCCCTTTTCAAGTGATATCATTTGGGCTTATCATTTTATTCCTTGACAGAGGGATATTTTTCTGGTTTGTGGGGTTATTTGTTTATGGTATTTATAAAGCATGCACACATGACACATGTTAGGCTATAGAATAAACTATGGTAATCCTCATCCTATATACTGTGTTATTATAGTTTTTACATTTTATATACATGTATTTTTTTTATTATTATACAATAAGGCATGTTCCACAAGCATTCATGTTGTGGACTGTCTGAAAAAGTTGTCCCCAGTGCCCCCATTTGCCCTGTTAAACCTGGGGACTATTAGCCTGAATTCTGATAACACATGGGGATGAGACCATCCTTTAAATTATTGTTCACCAAGGCAATATGGAATCACTTATAGACAACAGTCAAAGGACTCAACAATTGACTGACAAAAGACTTAAACCAAATCAATAAGTATCATTCTACTGAGAGAGCAACAGGGGATTCTCTCAAAGAGAACTGTTTGAATCTGAATACAATTCTGTTTTTAGTGTGGATAGTGGATAATTTAACTGGTTCTGAACATGCTACTATCTTCAAAATTAAAGTACAGTAAGTAGACTTCTAAAAATCAGTAGGCTATATTATAGCAACAGGATGAAGGAGGAGGTATCAGATATGTCATAATGTCACTACAATACATACACAAATGTAGACATTTCTCTGATAGAAATAATATGTTCAGCATACAAAAAATCTGAGTCAGTCAGTTTTCAGTGACTCTCCCTATAGGGAGGTTAGTTAGAAGTTAGAAGAGTCATTAATAAGATGGAAAAGTGAAGGGAGGAGGAAGGACCACTACCCATCCCCCAAATTCAAGCATTCCAAAAACAAACATGCTGCAGTGCAGACAAAACAGCCAGTGAGTGTGAGGACTAGAAGCAGCGAGTAGAGTAGAGTAGAGTAGAGTAGAGGAGAGGCCTACTAGAGTCACTGGGAAATCTAAAACCAGGCCCCAAGGCTTTAGAGGGTCACTAGAGGGTAGGCCTACTGTGCAGTCTTTACAAAACAGTAGCCTAGAAGTCTGCCATACAAAGAAACCATGATGCGAAACAGGCTATAAATCTCATTAATTAGCTCAGTTTGTCTTTAGCATTAACATGGTTGTGAATAATATAATATGGTTTGATGCAAGTTAAGTCTCATTCACAACCTCCACTTCCTCCTACTCTTAACTCTAGTTTGTTGGAGAATCCTGTAGAAATTCATATAAACCATTTTAAAGTAATTGTGTCACATTATGTTTAAACATAGAGTCCTACACAACAATGTTCATTAGATAAGAAAAGATAATGTAGTACTTTTTTCATCCCGTAAAATAATCAGGCATAGTTGCCCATGTTAAGTGATGACAATTATAAAATATATATATTTATGTGTTGTTTAAAAAATATACTTTATGCTGTGGAATGCCATGTAATAATATACAGTAGTTGTATTCCTGCCTTGTTCACAACGGTATTGAATGGATTCTTTGTTTTGCTGTTCCAGGCTGTATGTCCGTGCCTTGGCTTGAAACACTATGAAAAGGCACACAAATGATACAGTATCTGAAGATAATTGGTAAATGAACATACTGCCACACAGTCTCAGTAGTCACCACACTCAAGGATGAGGAACAAATATGCTATCCTCTTCGTTTTCATTGTGGTGCTGGTCATCCTCGAAAAGGAAAACAACATTATCTCAAGGTTAGTCCTGCAGCACATTATATAGAATTGACATAATTAGAATGGGGGAAAAAAAAAAAAACGCACTTTAATTTTTTTTTCTAATCCTGTGTAATTGTAATCCCCCTTGTTGGCTTCCTGTCAGGGTTTCAGATAAGCTGACTCACAGACAGATGCTGCAAACCCCACAGACCATGGCAGAGTTCACAGTGTCTGCCCCTATTGTGGAGGACAATGCCTCAGTCTCCCCCACCACCACCAGCACCGGGCAGTATCCTGCATCCTATTTGCCACCAGAGCCAGAGATGGGTGGACAGAACAGCACAGGGGCCAGTGAGGAGGCTCAGTGGGGTCGGAAACACATCCTACTGCTGGCCACCACCAGAACCGGCTCCTCGTTTGTGGGGGAGCTCTTTAACCAGCAGGGGGGCACCATGTTTTACCTGTTTGAGCCCCTGTGGCACGTGGAGAGGAAGCTTACTCTCGACACGGGGGTCATCAACGCCTCGGCCGCGTCATGGGCCTACAGGGACGTCCTGCGGCAGCTGTTCATGTGCGACTTCGGCATGCTGGAGCGTTTCATCAGCCCGCTGCCTGAGGATCACGTGACCCCGGCACTGTTCCGCCGCGAGTCCAGCACGGCGCTGTGCGAGGAAGCAGTCTGCTCGCCGGTCGTCAAGGAGGTGTTTGAGCGCTATCGCTGCCGGAGCCGCCGCTGCGGACCCCTGAACCTCACGATGGCGTCTCTGGCCTGTCAGGCCAAGCAGCACGTGGCCATTAAGACGGTACGCATCCGGCAGCTGGAGACGTTGAAGCCTCTGGCCGAGGACCCGCAGCTGGACATGAAGTTCATCCAGCTGGTCCGAGACCCCAGGGCCATCTTGGCCTCCCGCATGGTGGCCTTCTCCTCGAAGTACCAGAACTGGAAGACCTGGGCCGTGAACGGGGAGGTGCCCATCGAGGACGAGGAGGTGAAACGCTTGCAGGGGAACTGCAACCAGATCAAGATGTCGGCTGAGCTGGGCTTGTCGAGACCCAAGTGGCTGCAGGGACGCTACATGCTAGTGCGCTACGAGGACATCGCCCGCTCCACCTTGCAGAAAGCAGCTGAAATGTACAAGTTCACTGGAATCCCCTTCACAGTGCAGGCCAAGGAGTGGATCCTTCAGAACACCCATGCTACAGAGGAGGCCAGTGGAGTGTACTCCACACAGAAGAACTCCTCTGAACAGGTGGAGAAATGGAGGTTCAGCATCCCTTTCAAACTGGCCCAGGTGGTTCAACAGGTGTGTGGGCCAACCATGCAACTGTTTGGCTACAAGTTTGTCAACAGTGAGCAGACACTGCTCAACAAATCAGTCAGCTTGCTGGAAGAAAGGGAATTTCATATAGTTTAAGTGACAGACCTTGTGTGTGTGTGTGCATGTGTGTGTATGTGGATATCTTAAGGTGCAGATGCTAGATATTGGCTTGCACATGGACATATATTTTAAAATATTTTTTTCTTGTTATTTATGGTTTATAGTAGAAAAAGAAAAGGGATTTTGATGTCAAACTTTTCCTGAGAGGCATTATTGAAAAATTATAAAATATTGAAAAATTAAAAATATTTATATTTCATTAGATGGCTACAGTACAGTATACATTGAACTGACTGGAAACACACAACTGTTATTTTTAAAAGGGAAATTAAATTAAATAATAAATAGAGTTCATACTAGAAATTCTTGTCTTTGTTCAAAATGTTTACGAATGGCAAGAGTCTAGTGATAAATATGATAAGTATGTGCTGCATACTATTTTATGTGGATGACATCCTAATAGTCGGGTTAGTTAAAATTACTTTGAAGTGAAGCGTAACATGCCTGACTTTGCAAAATGTGATATTTCTGGCAATGTAATTGCATTCATCATCGGAGGGACACAGGGTTGGTGATTTTCTATCACCATTGTGGGTCATGTCATTTGCAACAACACACAAACACCAGAAAAAAACAACTGGGCCCATACATTACTTTGGTTGAACCAAAAATGCCAGTTTTTCATTTTTCCTACCAAGTTTTACCATGAAGGTGTTGTGGAAAGCCATTTTATTTTAGCAGGCACAGTAGAAAAGGGCTTGCCAAACATCCCTGATTACATGTACAGTACACACATTTCCACAACTACAAATCTCCTGCATACTGTCCTGTCTGTCCCTACCCGACCCTTGAGGCCTGCCTGCCTGCCTGCCTGTTTAAATACTCAGGGAGGGGTCTTTATACCACACACATTCCTGCTGAGAGAGAGGTTAAAGCACATTTTTGTTTCAATATCTAAACTATTAAATTAAACAAGCTAATGTAGAAACACTAGGAAAATTACTCCTTTTTCTTATTTTATTGATCTGGAATTCTGTGAAGCAAACATCTGGATCAACCGTTTATCTTTTTCCCCCTGGGAATATTCATTCACATCCTTTCGTGTGCATTTCACAGGCAGGCTGTGCATTGGGATAATGGTGCTGACAGCTGAATAAAACCAGCTTCTCTACTGGTCTTATTTAAGTTTCCAGTGTTCTTAATGGATATTCTGTGGCGTCAGAGCTAAGATTACTAAGGTCCATATAAGGCAGCATTGTACTGTGGGACGCAACAGGAAACATGCCCCCTTCGCCTGCCTGTCAGGATGTGCCGCACCCTAGTCAGAGGCCAAATACACACACACACCCACACACACCCACATAACACACACAAACAAACACACACACACACACACTGACACACACACATACAAAGATACATACAGTACATGCTCAATCAATGTGTTCTTATACATGCTCATGGAGGTTCCCTCAATCACCCCACTCACTCACTCACACACACGCACAGACACACACACACACACACACACACTCGCACTCTCTCTCTCTCTCTCTCTCTCTCTCTCTCTCTCTCTCTCTCTCTCTCTCTCTCTCTCTCACACACACACACACACACACACACACACACACACACACACACACACACACACAGAGCCTAGCTGCAGCCAAAGAGTCTTTTCATGCTCACCTCAGGCTGCCTCACACACACACACACACACACACACACACACACACACACACACACACACACACACACACACACACACACACACTGACTTCTCTATTTCCAGCTTGGGAGGCCCACAGCTTTTACAAACATCAGCCAACGATTTTCCCCCTCAACATCTGCATTCAGAGCCTTGCCTGATTCCACACCACACACACTTTTTTCATGAAGTCGCATAAAACACACAGAAAATACAAAAATTAAAATGAAATATATTTTGGTCAGAAACTTCATTAGGTAATACTTTGACATGCTGCTTGTTTCTCTCTCATGGTCCAGTAGGAACCACATTCTAGAGATGTTTACTTTTTGTTTGCAGAAGAAGCTCCCTTAGGATGGTCCCCAGTAGGTAAATAAGTAGGAGGCCTTGCTTAGAGAGAGGGAGAGAGATAGAGTACGAGAGAGAGAGAGTGTGTGACAGAGATGGAGTGAGAGAGAGAGAGAGAGAGTATGTGTGACGGTGAGTGAGAGAGAAACTGGGGGGAGTGAGTGAGAGAGTGCATGTGTATGTGTGTGTGTTGGAGAGAGAGACAGGGAGGGAGTGAGAGAGAAAAAGAGGGAGGGGGAGAGAGAGAGAGAGAGAAAGAGAGAGCCCTGTTCAGTCCAGCCACACACTGCTGACCTCTACTGTCTACATAATGTAGCTTTTGTGTTCCCCCTCAAGGGGACCCTTTAACAGTCACCCATGATTATGGCCTCTTACGGGTCTCTGACACTGACTCTGACTGGGTGGGAAGAACTCCGGGATGCTAGAATGAAAAGTTAAAAGATTGCAGTCGGCCGGAGAGAATATGAAGTGACAAGTAGTTTATGTCTATGTATCGTATAATAATCTATACATTCGTTTTTAGTTCAAACAGAACTATATTTTAGATAAACTGTGAAAGACTACAATGTCTGGAATGCAAATGAACACAATATTTAATGTAGTGCCAATGATTCGGTAATCACAGTGTTATAGTGCAAGGAAATATTCTAAAGTGCAATTGGCACAACTGTCCTGTAGAGGGCGGTATACACCAAACTGAGTGAATAGACCAGTGAGCAAACATGCTGCAGAAGAACTTCTGGTTTTGAAAACAGTAGTTGTTAGTCACTGTATACTTTCAAAAGAGTTGGATTTCAGTCTAAATGGACTAGTATGTACCACACCCAACATCCCACAACTGGCCTAGAGCTACAATAGGTCAATAAATCATCTCATAATTTAGGGTAGGTGAACTGTTTCACCAGGCCTAAGAATGTATCCCTCTTGAAATAGACCTATTAACACTTCAGTTTTATTGCTGTTCATATGCAGGAAATGACAATACGGTGGGCACCAAAAAATGCATGCCTATGTATTGACAACAAAACTCACATTGTTCAATGCTGAGCTCTCGTCTAGAAATAGTAATAGTTAGTCTGTAAAGGAAATGAGCATTGGAGTCTTTAGCTTTTCTATTTTCTTATCATGGCCACGAGAGGGTGGTCTCTGGGATACATATTATCTGCGGGCCACCAATTGAATAGGCCTGGCCTAGCTGATGGTACTTTTTGGACACCAGCGCAGCGTTTGACAGATGTTATGATTTAGGGAAATCCCATTGCAGAATAATTATACTGTTCCTTCTTCTCCATGTCACATTATATCTTTGTTGATTTGTTTGACAGAAACATTTAGTGGTTACAGTATTGCAATACCAATCCCTCCTTAACCACAGCTTACCAATGGAGGAGCTGTTGTTGTTTTGGTGTGAATAAATACTCTTCTGAGACTGAGAGATATTACCTAATATCCTAATATTACTCTGCCACTAATATTAACATTTTCAAATTGATACTAAATTACATGGGGAAGAAGGAAACAATGGGTTTAGCTTTGCTTCATAAAGGAAGGCTACACATTTTTGACACATTCTCTGCACACACTTAACTACAACACACATGTAGGCTACACGGGGAGGGAGGAATATTGGTTTAGCTTTGCTTCATAAAGGACGGCTACACATTTTGACTTATTCTTCTCCTCTGGTCCCTGATTGCTTTGCCAACCAGGTGGCTTAGTGAAATGCTGTTGCACTGGTCAATACTGCCAAACTAGTATCTTAGCAGGGCTGGACTGGGACCAAAAAATGGTCTGGGTATTTTTGGCCATGGCGGCCCACCATGATTTTATTCAATAATAATAATAATGTTGTGCCTAGCCAAAATAACACTGTAAGTTGGACATATTGCATGACTATTTAGATTTAGATTTTATTAAACTAGCCCAATATCCTTTATGAAAATTATGAGTAAATGACAGCCCGTCGGCCCACCGGGTATTGCCCTGTATGCCCTATGGCCAGTCCATGCCAGACGAGTATCTCAGTGAGGTGAGAATGAGCCGAGATACGTGGTGGGTCGCTGGGTTGGACAGGGCCTGGTGAAGACGAGCCTACGGAAGCCCTCATCAAGCGATGTGTCACTGTTCTTGCAATGTCATGCAGGTCACCTAATTAACATTGCTGATATATTGTCCTACGTGGACTGAACACACAGACTGCCCTGGCTCTTGTCTGTGTGTGTGTGTGTGTATGTGTGTGTGTGTGTGTGTTACTGTTTCAGCTGCCATGACCACTGCTTCCTGATTTTCAATAGAGCGGAAGTGTGAAGAATCTCCTTTTCAAAGGGTGTGAGCCCCCAGCACTAATCCTCAGTTAATAGCAGGCAGACATTAGTGACCCCCAGCACCCCCACACCCAGCCCCAACTCCCTTAGCTCCAGCCACACACCCAGCCCCAGCCCCAGCTTCAACCCCACACCCAGCCCCAACTCCCTTAGCTCCAGCCACACACACAGCTCCAGCCCCAGCATCCCCACACCCAGCTCCAGCTCCAGACCCAAAACCAGACCGATCACCCCCACATCCAGACCCTCACCTAACCCAGCCCAGCCCAGCCCAGCTCCAGCTACAGCACCAGCCCAAACCCCCCACCCAGTTCCAGCTCCAGCTACAGCACCAGCAGCCCAACCCAGTACCCAGCCCAGGCCCAATCTCCCTGCTCTCCCACTGATGAGTCCTGCTGCTAATCCTTTCTAAACACATGCAAACTCTTGACACACAGAGGCCACACACACACACACACACACACACACACACACACACACACACACACACACACACACACACACACACACACACACACACAACACACACACACACATAAAGAGAGAGAGAGAGAGAGAGGCAGAGACCGAGACCGAGACTGAAAGCTCAACAGATATGCACACAGGTACAATTAGCCGTTTGGTTATTTGCATCACATAAGACAGTGATATAGAGTGGTAATTCTAAAATAGTACCAGTTAAGTTAATAAGTAATATTCTGTGTTGTCCAGTTCTCAGGGAGAATCTCTTAAATACAGCACAATGGGTTGAGGCAACTGGGATGCTGCTGACTGGCTGGCTGGTTAAACCAAACAAACCCTTATCAGCCATTTTTTTTTCTTTTTTGGCTGTGATTGAAGTCAGTGATACATAAATTATTTGCACCGCTGCCCTGTGCTGTTTCCAGTCTAGTGGGGGGAATCCCCCAGTCTGCCTCTGTTAGATCTCTCTCTCTCTCTCTCTCTCTCTCTCTCTCTCTCTCTCTCTCTCTCTCTCTCTCTCTCTCACACACACACACACACACACACACACACACACACACACACACACACACACACACACACACACACACACACACACACACACACACACACACACTACAGCCTGGGCACTAGAGACACACATCAGGGCAGGAGCCGCTCCTCTCCTGTTCTACAGCACCAGGGAGGGTAAAAGCAGATGATCCAAGGGCAAAAGCGGATGCTTCAGGGGCAGTAGAACAGTCTGCCTCTAACCCCTCCCCCCTCCTCTCCCTGATTTTACCCCATTCTAATCAGCCTCTAGTTTGAATGAAGATGAAGCTACACTTTCACGTTTCATTCATCTGGGTCCAGATTTAGGGAGGCTTCCAACCAATTAGAGATTGACGGGTGAAGCGGGTCAGCTGCAAGGCATGCGATAGGAGGAGGAGGGGGGGGAGGGGGGGGGTGTCCCACCATGGCCGTGGTCTGCTCCTAGGACATGCTCCAACTCCTGCACCCCCCTCCCTCCCAACCCACTCACCCCACATGTGAGGAGGGGAGCCGTTTATGAATATTTCAAACCCAGATAAGAAACAGGACACTGAGGGGTCATTCCAGCATTAAATTATTCCAGTGCATTTTCTATCACAGCAGAACTGGGCTTTTGGAAAGGGTCTTATACCCCTACATGCTTTAGGCTTTCCTTCCTTCGTATACCATAGCATATTATACCACCAGGAATATATAGCCTCCATCACATCTACAGCTAAGTACAGCAGCTAAAAATTTGAACTGCTCCACGGTGTCGCTTGTAGTGAATGGATAAAGTGGCATGTGGCAGGAGGCCTAGTACACTTTTACTTTACTTTACCATTAGGCCTAGTACACTTTTTTGTATATGTTTTCATTAATGCATTTTTGCTCACCATTGGAAGCATGTCATATATATGAATTTGAATATAAATCGATCTATTTCTTCATTTATCAGAGGTGTCGGAACTGCGTTCCCTCTACTTTAACCCTGGTTGTAATGCTACTGCTACTGATTATTGATTACTTGCTGAAGTTGTTTTTGATTGTGTAAATAAATACAAACATTAAAAGACAGAATAAAATATAAATATATTTGCTGATGAAAACCAGAGAAGTATTGTCTACTCAGACAAAGATAGTAAAAATCAGTTTCCAAAAAATGTTTTTTAAGTGTAATGTATAATATGTGATTAACCGCATTGCAATATAACAAGGCTTGGCTGCATAGACTCAAAGCAAAGCAAAGCAAAGGTATGATTAGACAGAGAAAGCAATACTGTTTAAGCCAGTAGCTCATTAAACTGGGAACTGTTCTTCAAGAGAGAGCAGTGTTCAAACTCATCTGATCTAACCTGTATGTCTTCAGCTGTGTCATTTTAATTACTAACTCAAGAGAAATGCTGCAGATTTGGCACAAAGAAAGGAAAGAGCGTTTAAAATATGATAGCCTGGCTTTGCCTTCCTACAGTATGTACTTCGGCTCGTTAATCGTCTCCCTCTAAGACTCTGTCTGGCATTTCAGCCATTGGCATCGTTTGCATCGATCAATTCCATACCGAGCTAAAAAGTAAACAGGATCGGGAGTTGTGAGAGATTACGTCAGGTTTCTGCTGTTGTAGTGTAGTGTACGTCATGACCAAACTGCTGCATAATGTTAGTGATTGGGTGAAATCAGATTTAATCGTTTCAAACTTCTACATTTCACACCTTCAGCTTGCAATCGTTTGTCAGTGGATGCGATGCCAGACCCTTGTACGAAGCTAAAGCGTAGACCAAGGGGATGGCCAAAGCCAGGCTAATAGTTTGATAGTGATAATGGCTTTATTCAATCATAGCCCTCTTATATAAGTGTGTGGACTGCTGTAGATAGCAAGGACAACGAAAGCTTTTGGAACAGCATAGACTGTACGCAATGTGAAAGAGCAATTCACAGTCAATGGCACCAAAAGCCTTCAAAATGGAAAGTAAGATCAGTGGTGCTGTTGTGTTGACTAAATAAATGGCTTGTTCACATATGTGTTCAACTAATTCTTTCGTTATTGAGGTTAGACAGCAAGCTCACACAACAGGGCTATGAATTTATTCTATATTAAACTCATGATACATATACAGTGTAATACGTTTTGTATTGTCTACCATGTAGGCTTTGGTGCTGCAGAACCAGGACCATGTCTCTCTCTCTCTCTCTCTCTCTCTCTCTCTCTCTCTCTCTCTCTCTCTCTCTCTCTCTCTCTCTCTCTCTTTCTCTCTCTCTCTCTCTCCCCACCTCAGAGACCCTCCCACTAGATTCCACGCTAATCAGATAGGGAGGACATCTGCTGCAGCACCAAAAGACTAACTACTTCACAGGGCTCTCCCATCACAGGCCTTATCGCTTACACTACTACACACACTATTGTTGCCCTACAGGACCGCTGGCTGACAGGGAGACAGAGACAGTGAGAGAGAGATAGAAAAAGAGAAAGAGAGACAGAGAGACGGTGAGAGAGAGAGAGAGAGAGAGAGAGAGAGAGAGAGAGAGAGAGAGAGAGAGAGAGAGAGAGAGTTTGTACACCAAGTATGCCATGTAATTTCCAGGTGTAGCAATGGCTCCAATGCCAGAGGTGGCCAGACTGCAGACCTTTGCTCTCTCAAGTGGGGGAGTTAGGATGATTTGAAGGGGCCTGGCAATTATTTGGTGTCATAGGGCCCAACATTTCTAGCAGCGCCCTTATGTGAAACTGTGGTAAGCTAAAATAACATGCATGAACCTGAGAGTTAATTGGACTAGCCCAATATCATTCAAAAGTGAGTGAATTATGACAGCCCTGGCGCAAAAATGACCATCGGCCCACAGGCATTGCCCTATATGCCTTACGGCCAGTCCACTCCTGGCAGGTACTACTCATGGCAGACACAAAACAATAGATAATCACAGTTTTAGGAAAATGTCCGATGGTAAAGAGGAAAGAGAGAGAGATGTGAAAATGAAATGAGACTGAGTGTGTGTGAATAAAGGAGTAAGCCAGGCACTGCTACATGAAAACCTTTAGATCAGTTTATAGTCTGTAAAAATATAAGAGTGTCACGCCGTGGATCCCTCTGCATCTCTGTGCCCAATTAAGTTATTAATGTTTTAGTACAGCGCTTGAAACATGAGCTCAACACCTCTCAGACAGGCCTGACTGGGCTGTGAGCTTAACATTTATCTCCATATGCTTACATCAAGGCAGCTCAGCCACCGGATAGTGATCAAAAGGAAAGTGTTTTGAAATCATGCTCCTCTTGGAGTGTTCCGTACTGTAATATAATGCTTGATGCATCACATGCTGTGTAGACCATGCCTTAGGATTTACCCATAGGTGAATATTACCTGACAAGTGCTGAAATGTGATGACGTCGTTTTTTCCCCTCCCCTCCTTTCCTCCTCCTGCCTCTGGTGAACTCTCTCAGTTCCATGGTCTCTAGGTGAGGTCAACGCTTAGTGCACATTAATAATAGAAATTTATTCGTCAGCGGCATAGTATCCTTAACCACCTTGTTTACGCCAGACTGCCAGTCAAGCCTTTGGGAGAACCTTCTAGAGTTGCCGGAGCTATGATTAGTCATTTCTGGATTATTTGTTTGGTCTCCTGTAATATTTATGCCATCTGTAATGGATAAGAGGCTTTTTTTCTGTCTTGTCTGAATGAGAAGGGGAATCCCTAGCAGGTCTCGCTTGAAAGCGTCTCTATTAGCTGAACAACAGCATCAACAACAAAAAAAGGAAAAACAAAAAAGGAAAACAGAGAAAAAATGGTTAAATGTTTAATCAGGCTAGCGCTGGCAAATGTATAATTCAAAGGAATCAGAAGTGAATGTGGGTGGAGCTTGTCGCTGGTTTGCCAGGTATGAAATGGTGTGGGAAGTGTAAGATCATTAACCTTTCAAAGACACGCTGCGTCTTAGGCAGGGGATAATGCACCTCACCATGTCCACAACAAAAGATTCAAGAAGGGATCTTATATGTCTCTGAAGTGCATCGCGTGGCAGGGTTTTGTTCTACATACATTGTCAGTGTGTGTCTCACTCAGTCCCTGTGGAGTAGACATATTACCCAGCCGCAGCGCCACAATAAGCAACTGTATCTCTACGATGTGAACATGAGTGCTCATGGGAAGACAACACTGAGAATGTAAACAAACAAACAAAATAACAGATATATACAGTTTGTAGACATCTGAACGGTGTAGACAATTACTGTACAAAATCAAATTTCATACCTTTTAGTGAGTATGCATCTTTAACCAAAATGTTGCCGCAAAAATCCAGTTTTTAAAAGGAAAAAGGTTTTCGGCTTATAGAAAGCTGTGTTTGAAAATGTAGATCTGTTTGTGACTTTTTACCATTTTGAACCATGGCAAAAGTAGCATGAATAAATTTAACATTTCACAAAAATGACCTGAGTCTTTGATTCATACATTAGATACTATAGAAACTATATATATTACATATTATAAGCCTGTCATTGAGTTTGTTATTGATTGCTATTTTCTTTTCTGATAGCATCTCTTACTTACTTACCCCAAGCAAAACACTCATCCATCCCCATCCTAGAGACACTGGAGCCTATGGTGTGGCTGGCCCGTCTCCGTTCTCTGCCTGTTTATGGTGCCTGAGGGGATGAGATGGGAGAGGGGAGGCCGTGTGGAGGCACAGGGGCACAGCGGATTTAACCCCCTTTACCTCTGACTGCTAGAGACAAACAGCCTCTATTTGGCTTCTTGTGCTAAGCAACAACCTTATTTTGGCTTTCCTTTTAGAGGAGAGTGACAAAGAGTGTGCTGACAGAGCGAAGGGGGTCTCTCTCTCTCTCTCTCTCTCTCTCTCTCTCTCTCTCTCTCTCTCTCTCACTCTGTCTTTCCCTTCTTTTTGTGGATCTGTTATATTTTACATTGTCAGCATCAGGTGTTTCTCCCCCCAGTAATCAATCAGAGGGAACTGACAGTAGGGTTGCGTAAATACTAGATTCTCAGCTCAGTGTGTTGAATGCTTCCTGAATGATGAGGAATGGTTACAAACTGCAGGCAGAGATGATAATGCAGGCAAAGATATTTTATGACTTTGCATTGTAGCAATGCACTGAAAAGTATTCTTTCATTAATACATACAAACAGTGCATGGATGAATTTACTCTACGCTGCTCCTTTTTTTACACTATAGAACAACAGAAAATAAATTAAAAAACATAATTTGAATTCTAAACTACAGAAAATCATAACCTAATTTGTGTAAAGTGTAAAGGAGATATATTGCTCTCTCTCTCTCTCTCTCTCTCTCTCTCTCTCTCTCTCTCTCTCTCTCTCTCTCTCTCTCTCTCTCAGTGGAGTCATGGTGTGTCATGTCTGAAGTTTCTACCTTGTTTATAAAAGAGACTCACCTGTTTGGTTCTGTCTTGATTGATGGCAGCTGGATCACCGTGGCTACAGCCCCGCCCAACTTTCATTCTTAGAGCCAAAGTCAGATTGTTGCCCCTCTTTCTTTCCCTCGAGTGTCTTTTTAGCCTGGGGGGCGACCTGACCAGACTCCTGACTTCTACTGCATAGGAACAAATGTAATCTCTCAATCCCTGACACAGCAAATAAACACAAGTTAGAACAACAGTTGGGCAACTCAATACCTTCCTTCCTTCCTTTTGTTTTGTTTGACAAGTTGCAAAAGAGGCTTCCACATAGAGGGAAGAAAACCTTAGCCAAGCCAAAGTGGCCAGCATGTCAGAATGGTCAGAAGGTTAAGTGCAGAGAGATGTCTCCTGTGACCAAAAAAAAAATATATATATATATGTGTGTTTAGCTCACCCAGGAATATCAGTTCCAAATATACATATAATACACTATTTTGTCTTTCTTTAGGATGCTGGGCTAGTGTCTTGTGCCTCTCCCTGTGGGAAACTGGGTAAGTTACTTTGGGGCCAATATCCTTCAGCGTTAGAAGACATACTCCCTGCTGGAGTAGCCTACAATAATTAAAAAAAAACTTATAAATCTATAAATATGGAATGTGATTATTATATGATCTCATTATTTTGGGGGGTTGTTTGTTGAAGCAGAACAAGATGTTGTTGCACCTGCTCGGCATACTGTACATGTACCTGTCAAAGCAGAGGGGATTTATCACCTGTAGATGGCAGTAGTCACTATGCAAGTGCTACATTTTTAAACCTAATTCCTAGCCATTAAAACACTGAACTAGGTATGCTTAGACAACTGTCATTGTAAATATTTTATAGCATTTATGCAAAATTTCTTATTAGTTTTAATAATCAGCACTTTTGTTGTCCTTATGATACACCACCACCCTCTGATTTAAGAGTTAAACTCCATCCGACTTCTTGCTGGTCCAGAGGTTTTTGGCTGGTCTTTTACAGACTATGTAAATGACCAAAACAAATATCTGGCAAAATTGGAATGATTTTAGGAGGTGAGATTAGTTAAAGCAATTGGTCTCCCAGTAGTACTATAAAAGACTTGGCCACTCTCTCTCTCTCTCGCTCTGCCCCTAAGGGGCAGCAGAAGACTGCATTCGGTGTTCTAGAACAGTCTCTTAGGGGCAGTAGAAGACTGCATTAGGTGCTACTGACAGTTGGCCCATTCACACTCAGAGTGCAGCATGTGGATCCTTCATTCTAACCAGCCAAGCCCAGCACTCACAGCATAACCCACACACAGTGTCCATGAGCTACTGGTTAAACATACAACTTGACCTATCGCTGACTGATGTGCTGACATAGTGCAGTGTTTAGGTTGTTGCAGTACGTAACAGGAGCCCGTGTGCAGGCCTAATTTTTTTGACATCAGTGATTGTTACGCCACCATCTTAAAAAGTTTTTCTTTTGTTTATTCCTGATCAAAAAAATAAGTGAGGAGACATAAAAGCTATTTCCACAGAAAATACAAAGAATTGCATTTTAACCTTTTAAATTCATTATTGCAAAACACATGATAAGGGGTAGAGGGTTAATATATAAAACTTGTTAATTTTTTTTACAATGCAAAACATCAAAAATTATGGATCACCATAAAATCTGACAAAAAAAAGAAAAAATGTTTTACACCTTTCATAAAATGAAACGCACATCATCATAAACAAATCCGAGACATTACTACAGAAAAATTGAGCTCTATGTAGTCTCAGGACATGACAGCGACACTCGTTTCAAGTCTGCAACATGTAACGTTTTTCCATCTCAGAAACACAAAGCAATGAAAAATTTCTTGTGATAAGTAACAAAAGCAGGAGGTGCCTTCGATCCCACTATGGGATGTAACCCAGTTAAATAAAGAGAGGTGGTCTGCTGTAGGGAGATGAGGTGTATGTGGGCCATCAAGGTTAGCTGTAGGTCCAGTGGGAGAGATGAAAGCGGCAAACTCTCTCTCTCTCTCTCTCTCTCTCTCTCTCTCTCTCTCTCTCTCTCTCTCTCTCTCCCTCCCTCCCTCCCATCGCTGTCAGCACTTTTTAATGTGCTGCCTCAGACTGATCGCTAGTCCACACCAGGTCTGACCCAAACTTTCCCAGACTGATTGTTTGGCACGTTCACACCGCCACTTCTAACCAGACCTCTGCCAGACTCTCTCACCGTGAAAGTATGTTGAGCAAAAGAAGACTGAAGACTTCACAATAATAATAAAAAAAACCTCATGCAGGAAACTATGAGGTAATATGTGTAGATGATCGCTGACGATGGACAAACTTCTCATTTTTAAACACATCAAACAACATTTGGATTAAAAATGTTAAAGTGTAATCTTTTTCAACATGATGCGCTCATACCGACATGAAACAAAAAGAGCTGAAAGAAAGATCAAAGGCCTTCATTTCAGTATGTAGTGAAATCATCAATTCACAGTAAGGTTATCACCAACCTCATAGTGCAACTTTATGAAAAATGCCCATACTTAACTTTTAAACAGCATTGCTGAGTCTGCCTGTGACCCTTCCAGCAATCCTTCAAAAATGTCAGCACAAAAATTGAAAGACACACATGCTCATTACAAGGAAAGGTCAAAAATTCAATTTACTGTATACCTTCCCAAAGCAATTCACTGATAAAGTATATTATGTGGGTCAACATTCTCCCTGACTGTTTAGTGTTTATACACCACTGGTGATTTCTCACTCTGCGTCTCAAGGGGTCTTTTGGGTTAGTGATTAAGCTAAAGGTCCCGTGAGCTGTGAGTCTGGGCACTTGTGCACTCATATTTAATTACATTTTTAGTTTCTCAGAAATTTAATATGAGCGTCAAACCTTCACCTGACAAATGAGCAACAGACTGATTAAACATTTGTATTAAAATACAAATATCTATTAAAATCTATAGAATAGAAATACAATCTATTAAAATACAAATACAAAAGAACACACAAAGGCCTTGTCCCTTTTCACAGAGTTAAGTATAAAACAATACCTCAATGAAGATCTCTAAAACCTTTTAGTCAAAGACTAGACTAGATACATGAATGGGAAATTGTTGTTATTGTTGAAATAAAATAGACGTAAATATGAAATGTGTTTTTGTTATGTGTGTTGTGTGCGTTTGTGTGTGTGTGTGTGTGTGTGTGTGTGTGTGTGTGTGTGTGTGTGTGTGTGTGCGCGCGTTTTGGCGTGTGAGAGAGAGCAAAAAAAGAAAGAAAGAAAGAAAGATTACAGAGAGATAGAGAGAGCTGCAGACTGGAGGAGCTGAAAGTAAAGGGAAGAACAGACTGTGAGCTGAAACAAACTGCCTCATTAATGCTCTGTCACAGATTTCATTAGGCACTTTGACCACAATGGCACCACTATAAATCACACCACACCAGTAAGGGGGGAAACTGGTGGTGTGCTTTTTAAAAACAAGTGTATCAAACCTACGGCCGGAGCTCTACTACATTTATTTGTATGGCTTTACAATCAGAACCTAATATTACAATAATAGCCAAACACTCCTGATGAAGTCTTCTTTCATAAATCAAATTGAAAATAATGCTGAAATTGCAAAGCAACAGAACTTTAAAAAAGTTTATAATGGAAAGGTTTTACACAGACAAAAACAAAGTAATAATCTGGTAACCATAGGAAATGATCTGTCTACTGTTAGGCTCATGTTAAAGAGTTTAGCCTAATCATGCAGCACATCTAGCTCACGTCCAAGATGGGTTCTGCTGAGTGCAACATAGCCTACTGCTAGACCTGTAGTCTTTGTTGGCTTACCCTGTTTTTCTCTTGAAATGCCTGGAACTCCCACACAGCTCTTCTAAGTAGCATCAGGCCATCTTAAAGGGGTGGGACCTGTAGTACATGCTCAAAAACACACACTCCACACACAAACACATGCACAAGCAAACACAGACGCCTACACAAACACAAACACTCACACTCACACACACACAGACACATGCATGAGCATCGAGCATCGGCCCATCTAAAAGAGGTGCGCAAAAACACACACAAGACACACAAACACACGCACAAGCAAACATACACGGACGCCTACACAAACACAAACACTCATACACACAGACACACACACACACACAAACACGCATGCACCTTCCCAACATTCCAGTGGTTAGGAGAAGCAGGTGGACACTGAGCTCTCCCGTGGCTTGTGCATCCAAGCTGATCCCTCCAGCAGGCTCTAAACAGATGGTAAGACTCGCTGAAGTAGCCGGCCAGCTCGTCTTTTCAAAAGGGGTCTGACTTCAGTTTCTCTTGCAGATTAAAATCTATTCATTGTTCTCCTGAAGCTAGCTTACCTCATATCGCTTTGAAATCACCCTCCAGGACATGTTGGAACCTTTGAATATGGTACAACTGTGAGTGACGATATTGAACGGCTGAAATAGTTTGATACTGTATTTAATGTTGGTGTGTAATGTGTCACTCCATTGAAATGCTAAAACAAACTGTGAGTATTTGTGTGTAAAATATGAAGAATTGTGCTCACATTCCCCTGACAACAATTTGGCCTGAAGTTTACTGTACTTGTACTTGGATCCAGAGGCAATGGACAGGGCAAGGTTACAGTAAAGCTGTGGGTTCTTGACTTAGAGCCTATCAAACCTACATGTCTGTCTCTGCCAAGACGGCAAACTGGAAATGGTTAAGCACACACACACACACACACACACACACACACACACACACACACACACACACACACACATGTACACACAGAGAGATACATTTCAATGTTTTCATTTTCCAGCGAAAGCAAGTTTAAGTTGTGGTCTGACAGCAGCTGGGCTCTGTGTGTGTGTGTGTGTGTGTGTGTGTGTGTGTGTGTGTGTGTGTGTGTGTGTGTGTGTGTGTGTGTGTGTGTGTGTGTGTGTGTTTGTGGAGTGTGTGAATGTGGTGTGTGGTTTGTAACGCTGCTGTAGGACTTTCTCAGAGGAGTGTGCATAAGCGACCAAAGGTTTTTTGGCAGGGTGACAGCAATTATGTAGAGCACTGGAGGACACTACTATTACACATTGTTTTTGTCTGTACAATAGTGACTTGAGAGGGAATGTACTTGTGCATGCTTTTGAAGGCTGTCACCATTTACAGATTCTACTTACCTTGTGGTGTGGCAGGCGTTTGAAACCCCTACATCCATTACCTTCCACTGGGTAAATACCTAATGCAGGAAACATTTGTCAATGTATTCAGCTGGCTGAGCAGAATAGATTATTAGAAGCTGAGAGGGTAAAACAAACTACATTTCCAAACAGAACATTGGTAGTCAATATTGATGGTACTTGGTGCTACATTTTGTACTTTATATGCAAGTAAAATTTTTTAAAAACATCCGAAAAATGTCATTGAGGGTAACACATTCACAACTGATAGTTGTATTTGGTCAAAAAATGGCATAGCAGACATTTGCAAGCACATTAAGAAAGTCATCAAACAACCTTTGGGATCAGATTATTGCTTTATTATGCTATTATATTATTAGGCCTACTGCAAATTTTATCCGAATCAATGATAGGCTATGGATTAAACCATGAAGTACTGTAACTAACCAAGCATATTTTTCATATTTCATTGTGTCTTCCCCCCTCCATTTTAGTCATTGAGCAAAATCAAAATGCTATTTTTAAACAGATTAGTATTCAACTGTTTACTAATTATTTATTAAAAGTTGTTCACCACAGGACAAAGATATCAGATTCCGATATCTATCTTAATGTCCTTTAAACACATCAATTATAAAACTGACTGCAAAAATAAAACAGTAGTCAGCATTTTTTGAAGCATGATACTGATATAGCCTACTTATACGTAATAATTGAATAGTCATTATTGTTGAACCAATCAAAAAAAAATTTCTTTAACAGTGTACCGTATAAATAATTACACAGAGTTAAAATCAGAGGCAAAACTAAGACTGAATATTTCCGGCCTGAAGTGACTATCAACAGAATCTTCATCATTAAGCGAGACATCTCCACACAATGGGAGCTTCTGATTGGGCGCTTGGTTCCAGTAGACATGAGTAGAGAGGAAAGTTTGCAGCTTGTTGAGGGTAATGAGACTCTTAAGTCCAGAGGACAAAGAGGAAGTGGAAGTCATACAAGAACTAGAGAGTGACAGCGAGACAACAAGAACCGGAGGGGATGGGGGTATAGAGAGAGATATACGGAGAGAGAGAGAGAGAGAGAGAGAGAGAGAGATCTGCACACTTCAAGAATGACTAAAGTGAAAATAGAGGTAGTCTATACTACACCTTTTCACAAATCAGTGATCTCTTCCCTGGTATAGGCACCAACTAAGTAGTAAGGGAAAAGGAAGAATCTATTTAATCTTTTAACCACTGAAATTATAACCCTAGGGTTAACCCTAACCCTAAACCTATAACAATAATTTTATGATAATAGATTTCAACACTATATAACTTTTAGCCAACACTTTAAATAAACCAAAGTCACGCATTACCTTGTCAGTCAACATAACTCCTCAAAAATGTTCCATCGCTACAGTACTTCCTATACTTTGCTTTGTAAGCAAATCCACATTTACGAGATTGATACAATTTATATAAAAAATGTTGACTGTAGGGGGAGCTCTGAGGGTAAAAAAAAACCCTCACAAGTTTGCCTGGTATTCCTTTAAACCCCAAACTCTCTCCTCTAAATCAACATGAAACATGGCAGCACCCACAGGTTGTTATTTCACAATGTGTTGATCACTTTGGTGCTCTTTTGTTCCCAAAGGAGAAAAAACTACAGGGGTGAATTTTCTCGGGCTGTGAAGTCAGCAGCTCAGCTTACTGTGGCCACTGGAGAGCCCAGGAACTGGCAAAGAAGAAAGGACATCTGCAGAAGCCATTTAAAAATTCAACACCATTAAATCCGTTAAATGAGGATAACATTGAGTTTTTGTTTCAAACCTGTTGCATAAATAATCCCACCCCCCTCCCCACACCCCCACAACCACCCCCCAGCCCCTAAAACCCCACTGAGGAGGACAGGGCTTTAATGAGGGGGGGATTATCCCACCAAACTCAGGGCCTAATGAGCTATCATCATGCAAAAATGTCAGCTTGATACACATTAATTGGATTTTCACTTTTTACCAATTAATTGACCTGCATTGTCGTGTGGCCTGGCTTCTGTGGACATCTAAGAGAAAAGACCTCTTTCCTTTTGGTTTCAATGACTCTAATAGCCGGGGGCTAGTGAATGGAAGTAGGTTTTAGTCTCATTAAAAGCTTATGACATTTGCTCTAGCTCAACTCCTTTGTTGGGAAAACAGTTTATACTGCTCAGTTAAAGTTTTCTCTCTCTCTTTCGCTCTTCCTATCCCTCTTTCACTTGCTTTTTCCTGTGTGTGTGTGTGTGTGTGTGTGTGTGTGTGTGTGTGTGTGTGTGTGTGTGTGTGTGTGTGTGTGTGACGGGGTGAGAGAGAGATCAGAAGTTTCTTGTCATGTTTGCATGATAGGATGACTCTGCTATAAGGAAGCTATTAAGTGCTTCGATCCTTCATGGTTGGTTTATTTGACTATTTACTGTAAATAAGTAGATTTTTAATTACGCAATTTGTGGTGTAAAATCGTAATGCAAAATCATGGGAATGGACAACAATTTCAGTTCAGAACCAATTAAGGGTCAAGACCTTTAAAAGAAACAATTATGGCGGGCTATTTGTTGACCTAAGTAAATGATTTCCAACAGGAATAATATTTTGAGTTCAACTCCTTTGTAACCATGCAAGGTAAATGAATTGAGACAGAAGAGATTAAACATTAACAACAAAGTAGAAAAAAAAACTGGTTGCCCGTATTTGGCTAAAAAAAATGTTTACATTTCAGGATAATTAAAGGTATAGAATGTAGAACTGCTGTTTCCAGAAATGTTTAAAATTAGCCTACCTGTTGGCAGCAAAACCCTGAAATAAAGATTTTTCAGATAAAGATTGCTGTTTTGGTAAATTTTTTGGTAAATGAATTCCATAAAGCACAATCATAACTGTTAAAAAGCATTCATAATGCCTTATATATCATCATAACGACACACATAACATTATATTCTTAAGGTACGCGTCTTCACAGTTGGAAGAGCTATTACAGTAACCTGCTTGTACTGTAAGCAGGCAAATCATTACATGTTTGTGTTTGAAATGTTGATCGGACAAACACATCCTATTTTACGTCAGTAATGGCTGTCATATAATTGCTATTACAAAGGGGTAAAAGAAGCTTCATTGTGTATTGTGATAGTTAAAGCTGTAGCCTAAGGGCTTATGCAGCATAACTTTTTATGTGTGCCGTTGTGTTTTTAATGCTTTCAATGAATTTATGTCAATAGTTATATCATATTATACACATTTTTTTATGCTTTATGGTTTGTTATGCTGTTTACTTATGAGCTTAAACATAAAACATTACAATATATTCCTTTCTATTAAATTAGGCCCAACACTTATTGCAACATGTTGCGGATTGCATCGGTTGTGCTGCAGTTAGTGCAGCATGTTGTCATTAACAACATAAAAGGCAGAAGAACAACAACAACAACAACAAACCCAAACCGTTTCTTCTCATTGTAGGAGAGAGTGCTATAAGTCGGGCTAAGGGGAGGATCCAGAGAACGGACAGGGACAGTGGATGACGGATTAGAATAGATCTGTCTACCTTTTACATCTATCACTGCAGGTCTGCTGGTAATAGCATGCATTAGTGGTAGACCATTACCCTCCATTGTGCATACATTTAACAAACGCACAGAGACGCTGGGGAACAGGGAGAGAGTGGGCTGAGACGCAGATGCTGTTTACTGAGCCATGGGAAGAGAAATGTGACATCTCTGCATCCAGATTCAGTCAACATCGCACTCGTGTTTATGAGTAATAGTAATTCAGAATAATGTAATTCAATCGAGTGTTGTTGTGTTGTGTTGTGTCGTGTCACAGACACAACTTTGAATCGGTTGTAAACAGCCTTATTATGATATCTCTTAAAAAGAAAGCACTCGTAGAGAATCAATATCTTTCCTCAAAGACAGGGAAGACAGAAGAAGAAGGAGAAATCCTGATGGATATTTTAGGTGGTTCAATTATAGTCAGTGGCTTTAATTAATAGACAGGACTAGCAAAGAGCATATTTAACAGTATCCACACTAGTGGGGCTCTTAATCACAGAGGATTCAATTATTTACATTTGAGTGTCCATTATGTCAGGCTACAAAAAAAATAAGGCATTTAATGCCAACATGTAATCAAGCATAACTTCATTAATACTCATAATTAATTGACCACGGATTGTTGTCATCCTATTGCTACCTTTACTTTTCTGCTCTGCCGGACACGTTGGGCTGTAATTGTTGTCCAATCCCACCCAGGGTCATGTATTAATCTACGTGCCCCTGCTCCTGTCAAAAACTAATAAACACAGAACTAATTGACTTCACCAGGCTAATATCAGTGTGGCGGGATGAGCTGAGGTGGATATCTTATTCATACTGATTTTTCAATTTCTTACACTTGTTTTGTCAAGTCTGATATTTGACGTCTATTCATGTATGAAGTGAATTAGCTTCAAAACTTGTTGTGTCATGTTGCTTATTCCAGAGTAAGTCTACAATAAATCTAGGGGACTGATTATACTACTGTACACTACTGCATATTCTATGTGAGCACCAACCAAAAGCAGGAACTGTATAATACAATTGCCTATTAAAGCCGGGCCTGTCTGAATTTCTTTCCCATTTTTTATAACCTGACATCAGTTTTTCAGTCAATTTGGTTGGCAATTATTGACTATAATTAGTTTTTATAAAATTAATATAATTAGACTATTTCATGTAAAAGAATGTCGCAGTCTCTAATGTGAGTTGCATACAACATTAACCTATATGTA
>JAODXP020000006.1:17577903-17615403 GCA_027497455.2 Sardinella longiceps | reverse complement strand
CAGCCAACACTGTCTACCTAAGGCTCTACCTTAACCTCTAATCATAACCCTAACCTCCTTAACCCTCAACCTAACCCTAGATTTGGGGAGTGGTGGTGGGGGGGTCGTCCTTGGAGGCAGTACTGCTTGGAAGGTACCATTGAGGGTAAGTCCAAAATGTTCAGTCACTGCAAAGGGCTCCATTGAACTCTCTAGAAAGGACACACTATTTGAAATGAAAACACATACTGACAGTGAATGACATAGTTTACCTGTGTTTGAGTGGTCAAGGCCCACCCAAATGATAGACTTTTACTCGATTTAAATATATCTTATTCAAATAAGCGACGTGAGGTGGATCATCTGATATCTACTTCATGTGGACTGACAGCCTTTCATTATTCTGTACAAATTTGATGATCATTGACTCCAGCCTCTTCGATATGCAGCCGTTCCATTCCTTCAGGACCCCACCACAGTTTACCCTTCAGAATGACTATGGCCTCTCTCTTCTCCCATCATAAGGTTTTAATGGGCCATCTAAATGATTAATGTCAATCAAACATCTGTTAGGCCCTCCACGTGTCACAAGCCGCACCTGCTGACCTCTACGTGACCTTAGGAAGAAGGACACTCTCTCTCTCTCTCTCTCTCTCTCTCTCTCTCTCTCTCTCTCTCTCACCATATATTTACCATACAATACACATGGTGCACATCCAGCACTTAGCGTCCAACTCGGACACAGTTTATCTGTGGATATGGCACAGGCTTGAGGAGACTTTTTTTTTATTTCTCCCTCTTCACTCTTTCTTCGGTGCACTTCCCTCCTTCCCTTCTTCCTTCTATCCCACTCTCCCTCTCTCCCTTTTTCAAGCACCAAAATGTTGCACTGGGGACAAGGAGGTGAAATTTCTCTCATCCAAATGGATTGCAATTTCCCTCCATTTAGCACCTGAAGGTAATTAGCTGGAGGAGATTGCGGAGTGAGAAACACGTTCATGGAACATTAACTCTTGCACATTCTCCAGTAGCAGGGAATTAATAGGAAAGATTAAAGTTTAAAGAGAGCAAATGCCATTATTGAGAAAATCCGCCTCTATATGGCTGCAACCATCCCTGGCAGGTCTACCGATCTGCTCTGTTTTTCCGCCTCTTCCTGAAAATAAGTTGACATTAGGGCTGCGGAGAGCATTACGACACCTGAGCCATTTTGTGTGGGTGGGTGTGCTCATCCAATAGCCCCTGCGTTTCCATTTTTTCTCCCACAAACTGCTTTTGTAATGCTTTCTCAGTCCGAGGACATGTTCCGCTAATTACCATCCCTGCCATTCGTTAATCTGGCCAGCATAATGAGCAAATGTAGATGCAGAATCTATTTTTCTTTTTTCCAAAGGTCTTAATGGTAAATGATCAGCCCACTCAACAAGAGCCCTTGGCCGCTGTATTGCTTTGTCTTTTCATTTATTTTTCTTTAGAAGACTATTCTGCTGCTCTCGATGACCACTGCACATTTTCGGGGACAGTGAAACAAGAAATACTATTTATTTACTTCATCTATGTACCTTTTATTATTGATATTTTCTCTTTAAGCTCATACTCATTTTGGCCCTCAGACATCAATCTATCTCACATGTGAGTGAAGGGAAAGGGGGGGGGGGGATGCGGCTTGCCATGAATTTTTAGAGGCCGGCCTACTCAGAGATTCAATCATAGCTTCAGAAATTCCGGGTGAAAAAATTAAATTGAGACATGGTAGAATTTATTGCCCAGAAAATTCCATTCTACTATCTGATACGAAAAGTCCAGTCCTCCTAGCTTCAGAAAATCTATTTTCCTCATTTTAATACCCCACGTAACAGTCTTCATAATTCATTCAAGTGTGCTAAGCGCAGTTTTATTAGATCTGAAACAAATTTTGGTGGGGGAATCCTATAGGTCATTAACCATGGAGTAATTTTATCCTTGTTTCCCTAATGATGCCATAATGGCGAGTGAATTTCTTAACTAAAGACCAAAGAACATTCTGAAGGTCAGCTTCATCTGCAAGCTCCTTCAAGCGCTTCTCGGAGAGATTGGAAAAGTCTGAGATTTTTGAAGAGTCATTAATAATGTTAAAGCTGAAAGCCCTATTTGCATTCTCGCTTTCTACCTTTTAATTTCATAGTCTCTCTCTCTCCCTCCTTCTGCCTTTTCTTATTCCCTTTCTTTTCCTTTGCCCCTCATGCAGAAAGAATGGAGTGCCAAGTGAGAGGGCAAAAATAGCAGTTCAGTGACATACAGATCCCAGATGTGATGCTGCAATAATTTAAATTTTATGCCTTTGTTATCACTTTAATCATTTTCTTTATTCGTTTTGTTTCAGTGGTCAGGGAGAGACACCTGATAGGCTTAAACCACCAAGGGAACAATTTTTATTTGGGAATGTAGTGCAAAGTCCAATTAGAATTTGAATTTTGCTGAGCCTTGAAATGGCTGGTGCTTTATCCTGATCACCTTAGATATTGTTCCAAGTCAATCATTTGTCATTGCACGGCATGCTGGGAAGGGTTTGCTAATCAACTCCATTTCTTCCCCTCCTCTTTGTGCTGCTCTGGCACTTTTGTCCATTTAGAAAGCCGTACGTAAGGCGTACTACATTTTACATCCATGTTATAAAGCTCGTAGGACCACCATAACTTGTCTAAGGTCTTTAATATCACATTTTACCTAAGCTGGGCTCGCTGTTTCATTTATCTTTTTTTTTCATGGCCATAGACACACAGTATGGAAGGTAAAGCATAAGCTAAACGTTAAAAAAGAACATAAAAGTATTGTGGCTGTACGATTTTTGTTAATATTGTAATTAAAGAATATAAAAACTCAGCTTCATATGATGATTATTCCTACATCTAGACATTTGGACAGTTATTTACATGACTGAGGGTCAGTTGAGAATACATTATTATCCTTGTTTGCTTCAGAAATTCTTGTATCTTGCTGTTCCTGCTGTTCAATGTAAGAGCAATTCAGACTTTCAGTTTAAGATGTTTACTTTGAATGAATAAATGAATACTTGTCCTTAATTTCATGAGGTAAAAATGATCTATCTATCTATCTATCTATCTATCTATCTATCTATCTATCTATCTATCTATCTATCTATCTATCTCTAATCTATTTTTCTATCTGAAACACTTGAATGTGATATTCTGTATTATCTATGTAAATGAAATTTTTATTTATCTAAAACACTTGAATACAGCCCTTTCTGTGCAACTGAAATCTCCTCAGAGAGCTGAGGCATCTAGTGTGCTGTGTGTCCTGTTGTGAGTGTTTGAGCTGTGTGGTGTGTTAGTCACTGCCTCGCTAGGCTAATGAGAGGCTAAGGAGACAGAAGGCTTCCTCTGCAACCACACAGGCTTTCTATTCTGTCCCCCAGGTGCAAAAGCGCCTTGTAACACTATCAAAGCTGACAAGCAGTAACACTTAGAAATGCACCAGCAAATGACTCTAATGCTGGGATACTCAATGCTCTGGGCCTCCTGTAGTGTTGGTCAGGATTGCACAGAGTCTTTTGGTGAACTGCAAGAACATTTGACAATACAAAACCGCATAAGTCCAACAGAAACTGTATTTATATAATCTTGATCAACATTATCAGCTTGACTCCAATTGGATTGTTTAGGTTTGATTTATTTATTCATTTGACTTGATAATGCAAATTGCAGTTTGATAGGCATTACTTGGAAAATATTGTAAAAACAACAGATTTTTGTGCACACTTCTGAAAATACTTGGAATGGTTGGAATGGTTTTGCATCTGAACACTTCATTTATCTTCTGAGTTCTGCACATCCTGTGCCCCTGTATTCTTTCTGCTCTTCTCTTAGTGGTTATGATATGAAATCTGGTCAAACCAAAGCAGATATGCAATATTCTGTAGTGATGATAGTATTTCTATTACAAAAAAAAAAAAAAATCCAAATGATCTCTTTCATGATCTGGACATTCAGCATTTTTATCATCCTTGTAAACTCCCTCCAATGAAAAACCCTCTTCAGTCTATCTTTTCACTGCTTCAGATCACTTCAATGTGCATTTTGCTCTCAAATGGAATAAATGAAATATCTGACCAAGACAATACATTCCTCTAATAGCTAAAGGCAGTTTTTCAATTTCTTCAACCAATTTAATTGAAAAGGAGTAAGGATCGCTTTGACTGGTTGGGCAAAAAGAAAAAAAAAAGAGAGAAAGAAAAAAAAATCAAATCTTTCTGACAAGATGATCGATTACCTGTAAGTCTACCTGACACAGAAATTAGAGGGTTGTAATGATGAGCTGCCTTCTCTTGGACATGAAATTCAAATTCTCTCCCAAGTCTCCCTTGCTGCTATCACCTGTCTGCCACGCGTGCGTACCCCAAACACAGGCACTTTGTCTCTGTCACAATGGAGAGGACATTGTTTTCACCAACAGCCTTTTGTATTAACCAATCTCACATAGATTCCAAGATACATCTCATTGAGTCCAGCATCGTTGGAGGCTTGAAGAAGCTGAAGGGGGAAGAAGAAGAAAAAAAAGAGAGCGAGCGAGAGAGAGAGAGAGAGAGAGAGAGAGAGAGAGAGAGAGAGAGAGAGAGAGAGAGAGAGAACATATCCTCAGACAAAAGGGGACGTGTAAGTCTTTCACCAGCACGTTTTCCCCAGGCCACAAATCTCATTTGGCTCTGGTCACCCTGGCTAATGAGGGTAAACAGGTATAATCAAAGAAGTCTTCCTCTGGATGTCGTCTGCTGCTTGGGGCCTAAACAAATGGAGCCTTTAAAAACAGAGAAGCTTTGAAGCACATGCTTTAGAATCCCTAACCCTAGAATCCCAGGGTAGAATGAACATAAAAAATCATAAAGAATATAATGAAGAGATACATTACTACCTCATGTAACAGTTTCTGTTTGGAGTTTAAATGTAAACAACAGCTTTTGGCAGCAAAAAAAAACACACGCATTGGACAAAATATTTTGTCACATTTTTTTCAAACAACAAGGGTAATCAGAAATAGAGAGTATATTTGTGCATTAGTGTGCATATTTGTGCAGAATTCTCTAAAGCAGAGATGTCACAGATGTCAAGTAACGATAAACCTTCAGAGAAACAAGGACACTTTATCCAACTCTACGCCATACAGAGCTGAAGTCATGTTCAGACATTTACTATCATTATAAAGAATATGATGTCTATCCACTTTTCAGTTTCTTAAGGTAATGGCCTGATTTAGGGCTTTAGTTTAGGATATGGTGTTGCTAACCAACCAAACTTAGACTCTTTACGTACTGTAGCTCAAGCTCAGGGACCGCACTGTCATCTTGTTTAGTGGGAGATGTTCAGTCAAATATTTAATGATTTCAATTACCATTCACCAGCTGTGTTCAATAATTTAAGTTTATGGTTTTGAAACCTGTTAATTATGAAGTCAAATGCATAAAGCGATCTCCAGTGATCTATATTGGATGCAGACAGTTAAATTTACTCTAGGAAAAATGTCTGTGGTGACAGACTGTAGTGCTGCACACCCTATGCCCAGTGAAATGATCTTGCACAGTCACAGCACATATGCTATGATGCTAATGTTAATTAAAATGGGTTATGAGCTGGAATTCTTCAGAGTAGCACAGAGCCATGCATATTTCACTTCACATCAAATAGAAAGTGAGATTATAACAATTCCAACTTCTCAGTCTCTCTCTCTCTCTCTCATCCCCACACACACACACACACACACACACACACACACACACACACACACACACACACACACACACACACACACACACTCATAGTATATACATTGTGCTGCATTTGCTAGACTGCATGTTCATTTTGATCACTGAGACCATAAAGCCTTGTACATTTGAAAGCCTGGTGTCGTTGTCGTGGTTGTCGTAGTCTTTAGCTTGATACTGCATTTACCTTATCACTTTGTCATTCAGGGGCAGATTTATTAAGGAGCTACTTTGCTGCTGCTGCTGCTCCGCTGAGGAGGTCTGGAATTAACCAAGTGTTTACAACACCAAAGGCTTTACGCTACCACCCCACCCCACGCTACCCCAATCCACTCCTTCCTTGGGCACACAGAGCCTGCACTCATTAAGAGCGACAGTGCTTCAGAGAGGCGGGCACCAGAGCATACACACCCTTTGGGAGAGCAGGCCAGTTTCTCCTCGTGTGCCCTGATCTGCCAGAAATGGGCCTGTCACTATAGGAACCACATTGGGGGGTGTGGCCTATGTTGCACAAACAACAGCTCTAACTGACTGTCAACATCTTTGATTCTGATGGAAGCAAAATATGGATGGAAAGAAAAATAAAATAGCATATTTTCTTTGCATCATTTTATTTGCTTCCTGACGTTGCCTCGGTCCTTATTTGGCAAAATGATCCCATAACTGCCAGTATGAAGTCTTTAAATGTGGAATGCGGATTTCTCTCTCTCTCTCTCTTGCTTACCATCTCTCTCTGTCTCACAAAACACACACACACACACACACACACACACACACACACACACACACACACACACACACACACACACACACACACACACAAACACACACACATACTGTAAATTCAACTAGATCTAAATGACCTCAGTCATCACTTCATGTCATTGTTACTGTAAGATGTTGTCTGAAGTGATCTCCCATTGGAAGAGACTGAGCAATCTTACAATTTAAATCGCAATTAAAATAAATAAATAAATAAATAAAAACACAACAAAAAATTATATTTAACTCATACCAGTTCATATTTGCTCTTCCTCTCAAAATACCAATTCAGACTTTTTTTTTTCTTTTCCTTGTTCCTGATAATCCCCATTCATGCCACAGCTGGTACAGGGAATATTTGTTTCTACGGAGATTAGCCATTTTTGTGATTGGGTCATATGCAAAGTTTGTCAGTATTCCTTTAATCCTTTCCTGCATTAAGTCAGTGATATTCTACAAGGTTTCCTTTGATAAGAAACTAGAACCGAGTGTGATGTCACCACAGAATATTTTATGCAGCAATAAAAGATAAATACAGAAATTAATCCACAACATAAAGACGACCACATTCAGGTCACATCAGTTGACAAATGATATGTAGACAGAACATTCAAACACATTATTTCTCTGAGATAGCTGTAATCACTATGAAAAAGCAACCTGCTCTAATGCTTATGGCATGCTATGCCAAGACGACAGATAAGGTTTTGTCTGTAAAGGTTAGCTGTATGCGATGTATCACTGAAAATTTCATATTTGGGAACTTTGTGGAGGAACAATATCAGGAGCCTACATGTATGGTGTGCTTTGCACATGCTTTGTACAACACATGTGGTTTGGAGTGTGTGTGTATGTGTGTGTATGACTTGGGAGGGAGTGAGGGGGGGTGAGGGGGGATGGCACGCTTGACTGCATTTAAATTTATACAAACTCTGTGCCATTGACAGTGATAAATGTTACACTCTATTCTACAATATGTTTAATGCATATGTCTGTGGAGTTAAGTTTGTCCTGCTTGTTTGGTGCAGCTGCCCAAGCAATGTGTGTTACATCAGATTCACTTGCATTAAAATGCCAAATAGCACAGTGAAGAAGACAGCGGCAGGATGTGACATCAAATTTGTTTGACTCTCTCTCTCTCTCTCTCTCTCTCAATGTCTATGCTTTTTTTCTGTGTGAGTGACTCTTTTCCTGTCTTTGAAAGTAGTCATACAGGCACAAATTTGTCTATTTCTGAAAAGAGTTAGTGTTCCTCAACAATTAAATCACTTTCTAGTGATTACCATACACTGAACCTCAGACTGTCCTGAGTGGTCTTTGGTCTTTTTTGCCCTCCATGGAGCCTTCCAGGTAGTGCTGCCTTCAAGACACTACCCCTCTAGGGTCTTGGGTTAGGGTGAGGTTTAAGGACCCTAGGATTAGGGTTACAGTAAGTCAGTGCTTGTAGGCAGTGCTGCCTAGAAGGTGCTGTGGAGGGCAAAAAATACCATCAAGCACTTGCATCCATCGTCTGCAGAGACGGTGATTAGTGACATTTCTGGCCATGCACAGTCCAAGGTTGCAATGTCTATGTGCGAATGACAAGGTGGAGAGGCATCAATGTAAATTACTCTCTAATTATTTCTCCACATAAAATGGATGGTTATGTATCACCACAATGAAAGTACATCACTCTACTAGCCTGGCTTGCGCGACCATGTAACTATGGTCTGGCAAAGCTAGCATTGCCCGGGAATTCAAAGGCGGGATTAATCTAAACGTCTATCAAATGCTATCAAACTTCTATCAATGTTATGGGACAGAGATGAACAGAGTCATTGTAACCTCGCCTCCTTCAGCCTGCTTGTCTCTCATTGGGTCCTGATTTCTCTGGTCTCGAGAGTTGAGGTAATTGCCTCCTTGGCCATACTTACTTGATAACGGGATTTCATGGAGCGACAGAAAGTACAACAGACCAATGAAGTCCCAGCAAACAAAGTTACATGATAAACAACGCAGCTAGGAGATAAAGTTGGGCAGAGATGTTGGCTAGCGTTAGCTATATTTCACTAACGTTAACATTAGTTAATGTTAATGAAACCGAGATAAGTGTCTGATTTGGATAAAGTTATGCAGCAGACCAAGTTATTTTAACGTCCCTCACGTTAACTAACATTAACCACAACATCAACATTAACATTAACTAATGTTAACGTTAGTGAAATTTAGCAAACGCTAGCCAACGTCTCTGCCCAACTTTATCTCCTAGCTGCGTTGTTTATCATGTAACTTTGTTTGCTGGGACTTCATTGGTCTGTTGTATTCAAGTTTTTGTACTCTGGTTATCCAAAGGGCTGTAGTTAAACGTCTATCTGTTAACGTCTATCTTGTCCGAGATGGCGATGGCAACGAGATGAGGTTTATCATTTTTACACTGGGACCTGTAAATTTTTGCGTGTAACTTAAGCTTTTCATCAACTTTCTCAATGACAAAATTATTAATATAATCCTCCAGCGCATAGTGAAGGCCCTTTTGGTGACTTCGAGATGATAACTTGTCTTTCTGTCTTCAAAAGCCATCGATTACCTCCTGAGAAATCTCTTTGACTGTAACACTTGACATAGCGCCTGTCACCAAACATGTTGATTGTTTGTCCAAGTGAGTGGAGGGGGCGTGGTTTACCCATAGGTCAATTCCGGTCATTGGCATCGTTTGCATCGAGAAATTCCATACCGAGCTAAAAAGCAAGCAGTATTGGGAGCTGTGAGAGATTATGTCGGGTCATGCTGTTGTAGTGTAGCTTGCTTCATGACCAAGCTGGTGCATAATGTTAGTGATTGGGTGAAATCAGACTTAACGTTTCAAACTTCTACAGTTCACACCTCCAGCTTGCAATCGCTCGTCAATGACTGTGATCTCATAGCCTGATTGCCATCGACTTTCAAACCTCTGCGAGACTTTGGTCTGACCAAGAACCTGTGCAACAGTTTCCCAAAGCGCATGGTTGACCCGCCTCTCTCAAATGCCTCAGTTTGCTACTGGTCAATGTCAGAAAATGCTGTGCCGAAGCAAAACCAATCACACCACTCTTTCCTCTGACATATGTGACGGGAACTGCTTGAGTAACAGGACTGAGAGCCGTTGGAGTTGCTCAAAGTTGATTTGTTCCCGAGAAGGTGGGTGGAGTTCCCAATCTTTCGGGAGGTCAGAAACGCTGTGTTGATTAGTAGCTGGCCAGACCAGCGACAAGCAACGCTGAAGGTGTTATGTCACTGGGAGGGCGTGCCAGGCTAGCGATCTCAGACCCTTTTACGAAGCTTAAGCAGGGGATGGCCAAGGCCAGGCTTATGTTCAGGTGGCAGGTAAAGAAACATATTGTAGCATTTTCCCAATAATGAGAGGTTACTGGTACCAGGTGACCTTCCAACAACTCTATGTGCTACACCTGTAACAAGAGAATGACACCCAGGCTCTGCTCTGCTCATGCTGTCAATCATATCCTGGTCTGCTCACCCAGTAACAAAATGGATTAACTGGGTCTTTCATATCTACTCTGGTGTTGTTAAAGAAATCAGATTTAAAATAGCTACCCTATTGTATACTGTAGCTGTAGAGCAGCTCGTTTTTTGTTGAGGGCCACATGAGCAATGGGATTTTCCTCAGAGGGCCGACCTGCCAAATTTACATGCAAGACCACAAACATGGGTGAAAAAAATACAAATTTCTGCATGTTTCTGACCATCACTCACACAGTCCAAATAAGTCCTCACCACTTTGTTTTGTATCCCTTTGATCCCCTAGACCAATGCTCCCATATTCTATAGGCTACTACAGCTATAACTAATACGATAGGTGCCATATTCTAAAAGTTACAGACTATAGCTCCTATATTCTACAGCAAAGTTATAAACGAGAGTTCCCATATTCTATACTAAATAGTTATAGGCCTAGGTGGAGAAGAAAGACCTCCACTAGAGGTGGAGGTGGAGACTGAAAGTTGAATATTACTGTAAGAATACAACAGGAAGTCAACAGGAAACAATGTGAATATGACTGGCATTGCTCTTCAGTATCTGTGTGATGTCTCATAAATTTATTATATGATTCTAAATAAATGATGATGTGGCCACCAACATAATTTTAAGATTTTAGCCAAGAAGTAAAGAGCTAAATGACAATAAAACAGTAAAATACCTGCTGGTTGTATGATATAGGCTTATATTCATTTTAAAATACATTCATTCATGGATTGACTATTTTTTATACTAATTTAAAATGTGTGTTCCTTCAATTACAGTTTCCTTATATCTGTTAAGCACATTGAAATGCGTTGTTGTGAGAAATGAGCTATACAAATGCAGATGGCTTGCTTTTCCTTGCCTTGCCTTCCGGGTATTTTACTGGCCAATTATTCCAAGGGCAAGTAGGCCTATATTTTATTTTCTATTATAACTCTTCCATAGCCTTTGATGTGCTCATCATGACTGTTCAAATTAAGTGGGTGTCTGTTGCACAGTGTCACTTGCCTCCATAAATGCCATATACTCCAGAGAGAAAACATATTTTCAAAACAGTGTTAATTTTTCCCCCTCTTAAGTCAGTGTTGAATCTACAGTGGATTATCTCACTGCAATGTGCCTGGCGAACATTGTTAGCTATTTCAATTGCTGCATATTGTGCCCATTACTCATCCTATAGGTAGCAAATCACATATGACAGTTAGATTTTGACAGTACAGAAAATCTAGCCTCGGTCATTAGAGTTAATTTTATGTTTCTTTGGCAATTCCTCATCATTTTTTGGCCTCATTGACTATTTTTCTTTATAAGATATTAAGTATTCAAAGCTCATTTACATCCTTATTTTTCAATTTGCTGCCGCAGTAGTTTAATTTATTCCATATAATTTCTTTTTGTGAGAGGGACATTAATCATTGCCTGAACATTTTAGTGCCTCTGGGATTTTTTTAATCAATAAAACTGAGGGAATAAACGTGATATAAAGCAAAGAGACAAACTGTGAGGTGGGGGGTCTAATATCTGCCTGTTATTGTAACAGCATACTTAACAAAAAGAAAGAATGTATTTATGGTTCTTGGGGAATGTATTCAAATATGAGATCAAGTTTCCCTTTTTTTCTTATATTTTTTGTTTGTTTGTTTGATCATGTTATTGAAGAACAGTCCTATCCTTCAAAAATCAGTGGGTTTCTTTAAAAATCATATATCATCAGTCATTTTAATGAATACTTATAATAGTAAGTGTACCGTGAATGGAGTATGTGCTAAATACAAATCATATTTCTGTGCTTAAAAAACTGCTGTCACATAAAATGTTTGAGGAAAATAGTTTCTGTTGTGTTTGCAGTAGTTCTGCTGTAGTGGTCTATTGAGCTAGTGGCCTAAACAGCACTCATCCTCTTTCCCTGCTACTCAGTGCAGTGCCCTTTCTTGTTGTTTCTCCATCCTTTTACATTCATTTTATGCTTGGCTATTCCTCAGGCTATCAGTGTATTAATGCTGGGGCTTAAGTGAAACAGCCTCGGAGAGATAAGCCGTGAGGCTGACATGTGGGGGCACAAGGCTCATGTAGCATTCCCTAACCCCCTCACCTCATCACTTGCACCCCCCACATATATACCCACAAGGCCAAAGCACATACTTACTTTGGCCTCCAATGATGGACTTTTTTTTTTTTTTTGGTAGGCTATAATATCGTTGTGACTTTATAGAGCTGGAGTGTAATTTTTTTTTAAAGAATGAGATTTCAGAGGTTGTGCATGTCTTCATTGGCACTGCCGTTGTTTGAGAGCCTTGACCTTCTCGAGGTGCGCAGCAAGGGGATGGAGATGAAGGCAGAAGGGTGGGGGGTGTGAGGTGGGGATAGGGATGGGGATGGAGGGGGGGTTTGTGTACTCCGATACATGATGTGGAAGGCCATAATACTTTGTGCATGGCCGGTTGCAGGCTGTCTAATCACAAGGAAAAGACCCTCTGTCTCACTCCATAAACTCCACTGGGTAAGAGGACGGGTGTGGGGGCACAATGTCACTTGTAAATCCCAAATTAAACTCAACTGCCCAAAACTTGGGCACATAAACCCCTCCACTCCGACCCCCACACACCCACACCCCCACCCACCCCCCATGTTGTCCTGATCCCTTGGGTGCGGAGACATCACTGACAAAGACAAGATGGCCTCCCAGGTGTCAACAATGCAATGGTCAATTTGTTTGGCCCCTATAGTGCTCTTGATCCTAGGCAAATATTTCATGTCACCGCACCCCTTCATCATCCCTTGGTGGTTAAGACAACACATTTCCCTGGCTGAGTTAGCTAATCCATTAATCATATTTTGACATTTTATAGTTTTGGAAGTGTTAAAAATATAAAAATTATAGACGTTACACCATAGTTAAGCAAAATATTTCATGTCACTGGACCATTGCATCCCTTGGAGGTTAACACAACACATTTCCCTATGACTGACTTATCTAATCTATCACATTTGTACATTTTATAGTATTGGAAGTGTTAGAAATATTAAATTGCAGATGTTAGACACCATAGTTTAGGCCAACAATGGCATAACCTGAGAAAGAACGTTCCAGAGACTACACCCTGCCACATTTAAGCTTGGTAAGACAAATAGCTAACTTGAAGCCAATCTGTTCATTAAGATAATGTGTTAGTTCCAATTAAAGTTACATTAAAACAGTCTTCATAAAGCGATGAAGTCAGCATTTTTCCTAACTTGCTCTTTTAATTACATTGCTCCTCTGGTGTCATTAAGGGTATTAAAATTTCATTAACAAGAATAGTACAGCGGTCTGGCAACAAATCAGTGTGACTTTCATCTCATGTTGTCAAAGGATTATGATCATAAGTGTGTGTGTGTGTGTGTGTGTGTGTGTGTGTGTGTGTGTGTGTGTGTGTGTGTGTGTGTGTGTGGCGGGGGTGGGGTGCGGTAGGGTGGTTTTCAGAAATGGTATCTGGACATCAACAAGTTCATTTTAAAAAAGAAACCACAAACTTCTCAAAGATTCTGTGGAGAGTATCACAATGTAGAACAATCATTTGAAGAACCAACTGTACAAGTGTCCTGCAGAAGTGCAGCATGTAGGCCTACGGCAGATACGGCATTGTGCATTTTTAAAGGAGCACCATTCTTTGTTTCCATTCACCATTTTTTGATCAAACAATGCATTTCTGCTGTTCTGTAGCTGTCATAGATGTGTCAGTCACATGTTTTTACCTTGCTGTTTATACTTCATAAGAGTAGAGGTCGAAGCTTTGTGTTGTGCTTTGCATGGAAGCCGTGTACGTACAATTAGTTGAAATCTGTGAATCCGAAAACAAGCTTGGATGAGACTAAATGGTATTTTTGCTGCTCTTTGATTGCATTTCCATTCCTGCAGTCAGATCTCCAAGCAAAAGCTTGTTATATTGATACACATGAGTATTTCACAAGTGGAGCAGGTGTTGAATCTGCTACTTTGGCAAGCGCAAACAAATTAATTACATGAATAAATGTAAAACAACAGCTTTGAAATGTTTCACTGACTGACTTCAGCAGAATTATTATTGGCAATGGACATCGATTGTGCTCCACCATCTCTTACACTGGTACATAGCTGTACAAACAAGTCATAAGTGTATATGTACAGGTACTTTCTCAAGCTGTGAGGAAATTTAAATTCAGGAAGCTCAAAGGCCTGTGAAACATTAAACATTAAGCATGTAAATGCATAATTGTAAACAGAAATATTTCTAATCATTCTGAATGCAGCAAACAGTGTTGAGGAACAAGTTACATGTAATAAAATGAAAGTAACAGCAATCAACTACCTTATTTTGGAAAAATGTGTAACAAAATCACAGTTACTTTCAGGTAGTATTAAGGTTTTCAATTTCAATGCTTGACAGTTGAGGAAATTGTAGAAAAAGTAATCCAAAATGTAGAAAAATGTTGAAAAAGTAATCAAAAACTAATCAAATATTATAATATTTTAAAAATATAAAATACTATATGTTATCGCCAGCGTGTGTGTGTCTGTCTGTGTACAACAAAGTGCTGCACGGATTTGGATGAGATTTTCGGACAACGTGTGTATCGGGACAAGTAACAACTGAGTAAATTTTGGTGGTGATGGGTGATCCAGAACACGATCTGACATTTATACTGTGTCTGTGACCACATTGCCTTGGTGGAGGTCTGCGCTCTATGAGTGCTTTTCTAGTTTGTAATTGAAATGTCACACCATCACATCGGTAGAACTTTTTATGAAGTCTAATGTTGTTTGTGTTTATAGTGACTCGAGACATATAATGTTACACCTTTACAACCTGAACTGTGACAAAGCCCAATTGCTCATGTCAAATAAGGAAAGGTTACAGGTGCTCAGTGCATACTTTAAAGTAAAGTCAGATGAACACATAATTACTTAGGCTATGAAAATCAATATAAGGAACAAGACAAGTGAAGTGACAGTTAAGTGACAGACAAGTAAAATGACTTTAAAGTTACAGACAATTGAAGGGACATGTTTCTCTAGGTTTATATTGCTTTGTGACATTTCAAACTGCAATGGCTTATATGAAAATATAATCAGTAGGCCTAGTAATACTATCATAAGGCTGTTATAAGGCTTTAGGAATGCATTGTAAACCTTTATGAATGCATTTAATGCTTTAATAAAACTGGGTTCATAGAAAATGTTACCATTACGGTAACATTTGAGTTGACGTTACCCTTCAATTAGTTTGAACTTAGCTAGTTGGTCTACTCATGTCTGACCATGGTGTGACCAAGATCTCTGCACCTTTAAATGCTTCATAAAGCTTTGTGAATATATGTTTATAACAAAGTGTTTATAATGTTTTGATGCAGCTTGTAATAGTCTGAGGTTTGGATTGGAGCATTTGTGAGCCTTTGACAGGCTGAGTAGTGTTATCGTTGGGGCATTAAGACACACAGAATTTCCTAAGGCTCTAATGACAATCTCCCTAATATTTGCACGTGCTCAAGCAATTTAAAGCAAAATAACAATAATGGTGATTAATGTGCATGGCCTTACAGCTAGGATGGCAAGCTGAGTGGGACACACAGTGCTGACATCGCTGATAAGTTCTTATCATGGTGATTTGACTCTGATGGGAATCGGAGTAGAAGGGGGGGAGCTCCCTGCTGGGTCTGTACATAGAACAATTTCTGTCAGACACACACACACACACACACCCACACACACTCACACACACACACACACGCATGTACACAAAGGCACACACACATACACACACACACACACACACACACACACACACACACACACACACACACACACACACACACACACACACACACACACACGAGCAAACTCATTCTCTTTCTGTAACTTACACACACAGACAAAAAAAGGAGAAAAAAAGAAAGAGGGAGAGAGAAAGAGAAGCAGAAGAAGAGAGACAGAGGGAGGGAGGAGAGAGAGAGAGAGAGAGAGAGAGAGAGAGAGCGAGAGAGAGAGAGAGAGAGAGAGAGAGAGAGAGAGAGAGAGAGAGTTAGCCTAATGTAATTTACACGAGGGAGACAAAAAAGGGCTGATAATAATAATAATGAGCTTTTTACCACCAACCAATGCACCAATGCATATGTTAATGTTTGTGGAGAGGCTCACGCAATACACAACACCGAGCCACAATGGCAATGATTCCTCTGTAATGATTACTACACAGCCTGACTAATTCCACTCACTTAAAAATGTCTGTGAACTTGAGAGTAAGAAATGCAATTACAATAAAAAGCAAAACTATTCCTGTACTTCACAAGCAGTTAATTGTCCATGATAAAATATCCTCAAGATGACAAATGAAAGAGAAAGAGAAGTTTTCTGAAGCTTTAGTTTGAACAAAATGCTATAGAAGGGTGACCAGCAATACAAATAGCAGTGGCACTGGTATTGTTTTTAGCAGTGTAAAGCACACAAACAACATGTATAAAAGTGAACGGCAGATGAAAACAGAAGGAAACCGTGGACCTTTAGAGTGTCCTTTCCTTCTTTGAAAGCTGAGAAAAATGACGGTATTAATATTCCATTAGTGGCTGTTGTGAATTCTATCTGTCTGGTGTCGCCTTTGTATCAACCAGCAGTAAAATATTTATACACCTCTAATTAATTGGCATGGGAAGGCTGCTTTTTTGTAGCAAGAGTGTAAATGAAGATCGGGATTAGACTAAAATATTCAGTGTATTAGCCAAGGGTGTACAGGGGGCCAATATGAAGTTATGGAATAAAGGGGGAAACATTATCCTGTGTATATATATATCTGTCTGCTGTTATTAATGGGTGGCTAATCTGAGATAAGTATTGGCAACATGTGTTGAGGGATGGCTTCCTCTGTCTTCGGTAATTGTTCAGGTATGGTTGCTCTTTTATTATCTTTACCGGTAATGTAGTTAACATGTTATTGAATCCAATTATCCTCACCACAGGGGTCCGTTATTCACTGGAAGCCATCTAATACGACATCCTCCAAATATATCTGTCATCAATTATATTACATAGCATCTATCCCACAAATATAGCAACGGCACCAATAATAATAATAATAATAATAATAATAATAATAATAATAATATAAAATAAATGTTTTGTTTTGTTTTGCACTGACAGATACAATACATTCCCCAAACCATAATAATGCATCACATGCCCCATTGAGTTTTTTTTTTAATCTATTTTATTTGCTGTTGACACCATAATACTGAGTAAATTTCTTCTGAAATGAAATCCTATGGGGCTCCTTTTTTTTCTTTGTCTGACCCACAGCTGACATCTCGGAAAGACTCCACTAGACTATTCTATATTCCCTCAACAGAACAGACGCTGGTGTTGGAGAAACGGCCTTTTCCATGATGCGTCCAATGACACTCCTGCTGGGAGAGAGTAAGTGATGCTGTTGGGCAAACAGGCCCCAGAGGCCAGCAGAAGTCCCTTGGGGTGGCAGCAGCCCACACGCAAGCTATGCTGCCTGCCACCTTGTTCCTGTGTGACTTTGATCCTTCAAAGATGTTTAACACTGTACAAAATGCCTCTTTAATGAAATGTCCACATCTCTCTCTCTCTCTTCCTTCCTTCTTTTCTTTCTGATGTTTTCTTCCTTTCTTTCATTCTTTTTCTTTCTTTCTCTCTGTCTTTCTCTCTCTCTCTCTCTCTCTCTCTCTCTCTCTCTCTCTCTCTCTCTCTCTCTCTCTCTCTGCATAGCACTATGCCTTTGTAATTATTCACTGTGACTGATATTCTTGGTTAATCCTTTACTCTTCAGAAGGGGCCTCCCACACCGCCACCAAGACCAACCCAGATTTGGTATTCAAACAAATACTATAAATTATTCCTACAAAAACACCAGTGTAGAATAATTATTTAAACCACACAGAGCACCAGTATCAGTACATCAGTGTTAAACTTAATTTCTAGTCTTGAATTTAGACAGTTCAAAAAAATGTACACCGATTTCTTTCAGTCTATGGTTTACATATGTGCAAAAATGGGGGACATCCTGGCAAGGCAAGGCAAGGCAAGTTTATTTAGCGTTTTTCATACAAAATGGTAGTTCAAAGTGCTGTACAAAAATAAAAAAAGCAAACTACTGAGTTGAAAAAAGGTAGAAATATCACAAGAATAAAATTGTGGGAAGAACATACTAAAGACGTTGGTGCAACAGTGTGCTGTTTGAGTGTGCCACAAAAATGAGATATGTACTATTTTGTCCACAGCGGCCTGTGAGCTTAAACAGCATTCCAGTGGCTGTTTAAAAGCGGCCTTTTAGACACACCTTTTTCGGAAGGGGGGGGGGAGGTGCACAAAAGCCATCGTTTCCTCTGAGATATCCTGTTAAAGCTATTCTGAAGTCAGCCATGCATGGCTCTCTCTCAAAGAGTGGGGCAACATTATTCAGCTTCCTCCTTCTGATCCTCAGCCCTACAACAAACCATGTAATCCACAGCTCAGTGACCAGAGAAAAGGCCAGGGCACAGAATGTCCCTGTCAAATGCCGCACATGAGCCTGAGTCTGGGCCTGGTCAGGACACACACACACACACAAAAAAAGGCCAGGGGAACTTCCTCTCATCTGTACAGACACACTCTCTACATTCAGAACGCTGCTATTCAACTGTATAAATAGTTATTCAATTTTACAATATGTCAAATGTCTTAAGAAAAAAGAAAGAGAAAAAAAACACACTTGCTGGCCTCGCAATAGTGACTGTTGTTAGAAACAGCACTTATCCATGTGTAAAAATATTTCTATTTTATAGAAAGAAAAATTATAAATTCTCTAACGTAGGGGTGTGGAATATTTGAACACTGATACTTTGATTAAAAACACAACTTATACAGCTCAATTCTCTGTTGTACATTTAGCTGAAGTCACAAAGGTCTTTGTGCTGAATTCTCTGGAGACTATAAGGGCCCAGGGGACAGACTATAGACTGTGTTACGTAGAGACAACATCAATAGCCTGCCCTGAGATGGCCTTATAATTAACACCCCCAACAGTGTAATTAAATGGAATCTCTATCAATGATGCTAAAAGGAGTTTGAAACGGGAAAGAGGGAAAAAAGGGGGGGAAATAGAGGCATCTCTGGGGCAAACCTGGTAGAATTACAAAATGAGCAGCTTGCAAAACGTCTCCTCAGTCTGATGAAGAAACATTTAATTATCCCCCTGTGGAAGAGATGCCCCATTGTTTAAAGCTAATTTGTCCCTTTTGGCCACTTCTCCCCCCTCTGGCCCACAGGCTTGTCAGGCTCGGGTTTCTGTCCCCTGCTCCGGCTGTGTGAGCCAGACCCGGCCAGGCCTCTCCACTACCATCACTACCACCACCACCACCACCACCCCTGCGAGGGCCTGCTTTGCGCCCAGACGTGCTGACAAGCACAGGCCCAAATGAGTGCAGGAGTCAGGAGGACAGTATTTTATTTGTTGAAGTGCTACCCAAGGAGCCGGGCCCTTGGCCCTTTTTTTCTTTTTTTTTGCCGCTGTGGATGAAAGCGAGGGGCTGAGGATCAACCAGGTCAATTTCTTCCCCACTTTGTCCAGAGCAGTCGCAACAGGACAGGCAAACCAGGCAATTGCCTGGGGCCCCAGGCTGAAAGGGGCCCCCAAGATTGGCTGTTTAATCATTTTAGTAGTTTAGTGAACTGTACAGTGCAAATAATTATATTGAAGATGCTTGAAAATGATAACAATGTGGTTCATATAGGTATTTATGGGGGGTGAAGGGCCCCCATGTCCTGTTTGCTTGGGGCCCCCTAAGTACCTTGAAACGGCCCTGGTGTCGGGTTAGTGTTCCTTTCCCTTCACAAAGGCCACCTTTGGGGATGGAGCATCGGCTCAGCTGCTGAAAGTAGGACTGTGTCTCCCCTCATTTGATATCTTAGAATAATAGAAAGGCAATAAGTGTCCTCTAAGTCTTACTCCCTTCTTTTTGCCCATGAAATAAGAGAAAACACTCCCTTCAGTGGAGGCGAACGTCAAAATAGACACTGAAACTCTATCCAACGACTATCAAGGACTACACACCACAGATCATTTGGGAGGGAGTAAAGTAAATATTTACAATACAATAATTTTATGAAGCAAATAACAACAGTAATGCAGGATCAGCATAATAAGAGAAACCAAGAGAAACAAAATACTCAGCTTACCATATAATGGATCAGCCTAATCAGCCATTTTTTCATTATTTTATTATTATTTTATTTCACAATATCCTTACATTCATTCAAGGCCTGTGAAAGGATTGAATTTAAATTCAAATGCAATTTAAAAAGGGGCATATATTTGCATAGGGAATTCAAATTAAGATGTAATTATGCAAATAAATTATGAAATGGGGCAACGGATGGCTTTGCACTGGGTTATTGGCTCATTTCGCAAGACAATAGTCACTTGATAGTCTAAACGACATTGTGCTCGTTTAGCTGGAGACTCACACAATGGTGTTAAATATTCAAGTGGTATTTAATTACGAAAAAATTAGGGGCTTATAAATTACAAGAGGTGCTTCTTAAGTACAGCTAGACAAATTCCCTCCCGGTGGAATAAGGTTTCGTTCATACACACTCTCGTAATTCATTTTACATGAACTTTGAAAGGGAATCCTATTGTAACAGGATAACTGTGAGCTAAAATGCTTGCAGAGCCTTGGCCACTGCAGGGTAAATAAAGCCAGGCGATGATGCCGTGGTGGAAGAAATAAATAATCTGTTGTTGTCTACTGAAGACTTTTTGTCGGGCCAAAGTGTATGGCAAATTTTGTAAGAATGTGAAAAATTACATCCAAACTGCAAAGTCGCTGCATGTATTTAAGTATTTGGGTATGAGTTGAGCATAATAAATATGGTTGGCACAAAGTACTGTAGGCCTACTTCTGCTTAGATATGGATTGTTTAGACACTGTTTTCAGATTTTTATTTATAATTTTTTGGTGTGTGACCTAATATATAAGTGGGATATACAGTATATATACAGTAAGACTGGTCCCAGGACTATAGCTTAGAGAGTAGACGATAGCCCCATCATCATCAGTGTGAGGAGACTTCCAGTAGGGGTCCTTCCTCAAACAGGGAGCACTCAGGGTTGGGCTTCCAAATCCCACTGCTGGACTGGCAAAGCTTCTGTTTGAGCACACTTGTGCAGAGGCTTGATGATGTAGTTTATCTCCTCTTTTCAATCAGCATCAGTTTCCTCATCACAACATCAACATCCGCCAAGCATCTCTTCAAAACTAAAAAAAAAAAAAAAAATTGAAAGGTCTGTTGGTATTGAGGATATGAATTGTGGTATTTGTGGATGCCTCAGAAAGAAAAAATAAAATGATACATGCTATGGCATGTTCATCCTTGACAAGAGAAAGCAGTACAGTAGTTCATCTTTAATGAACGGATTAAATAGTATGTCACACAAGTCAAACAGGCAAATGAACAGCATTCACAACATGTTTGTATGAAATGATCTTTGGCACAAAGGACTGAGAGAAATTTGAGATTTTAATTCCCTAAAATATAGATTTTAAAATCAGTGATTGGGCTGCCAGCATATTTTCTAAGTATAAAATAATAAATAATTTCTCACTCTCAAACAGGAAACGTCACAGTCAAACAGGCTTCAGAAGCATGGCAGGTGCATGGCTGGCTGTTAGCGGCAGAAAGAGAGAGAGAGAGAGGTTATTGATGTATATCTCCTAACGAGGCATTGGAAAACTATTTCCACACTTTGGCTCAGTCATCAATGACAAAATGCAGCAGGCTTTCTGCTTCCTCTCCCCCTCCTCTGGGTCAGGACAGCAGCTTTCCTAGGGCCGCCTCAAAGACGAGTGTGGTCAGCCAAGCTGAAAATGTCCCTTGTCCTTAGATACTATGTAGCATTTCATTTACCAGCTGTTTGTTCTTTGTCAGTGACAAAGATATGTTGTACAAGAAGCCTCAATATTCATCAAGAAGAGAATTTGCTGTTTTTTTTTCAAGCCCAAGCTCTTTCATCGCCCCAGAACAAGAGAGCCTTAGTTTTCTCTTTAATCTGTGAATTATTGTGTGGTCGCCATGGTTTCTTCAGGGGAGGCTGGCAGGAATAATCAGTATTTAAATAGCTAAAGTAAGAGGTGTATGTTCTGTAAATCTCTGCAGTGGGGAGCTTTTCTTTAGAAGACATTAAAATGAATGTAGAAGAAAACACAGACCCTCCACCAGCTTAAAGCCAATTAGTGTTTTCAGGACGCGTTGTTGTTGTCGACTCAGCAACTCTTGACTGATGAGGCAGGCATGGGCCGAGTGCCGTCTAACCCCTGCGAAGACCCACAAATGGACTAGAGAGGGTGAGGTCAGTGCTGACTGAAGGGGAGGCTTTGACAGTGAACTTCAGCTTCACGTGAAACTCAGATAAAGGGCCACAGTGGGACTCTGGAGCTGACAAAGGTGAGGGTGGAGAGGCCTGAGAGCGCTGCAGCCATGAGGTCTCTCCTCTCGGACTTGAGACTGAGCCATGGTCTGTTCTGGTGCAGGTGGTCACTTCTGACTGTCTTACTGTAAACTTGCCAAAAGAGGACGAAGTTTTTCTTCTGAAAGAAAAACTTCCAAAGGAAATCAAAATGCAAATGCAAAGGTTGTCATCTAAAATATTTTCGTAAAACCTCACTTGCATTCATTTAGAATGCTTTAACATTATACATTATTTTAGCGATTAATAATTAAAAGTTAGTTACCTATCTTTTTTTTAAAGGGCCCAACAGCTTTCATCCACAATCAGCATTTGACAGCTTGAAGTGATAGTTCAGCCTCATTCAAGCATAGCCCTGTTCAAGCATAGCCCTGCACTAGTCTGAATGGAATGAAAGAATTTTGAGCATAGACTGAATGCAAGTGTAAATACTAACGAGCATTTTACTTTGAAATCCTTTGAAATCGTTGATTCATTGTAAACTGCTTGTTTGCTTTTGCGTTCGTGTTTGGTCTATGTTGTCCAGTCTATGCCAAAATATCACTTTAATGCTGCTTGTGAAAGTGGGTAAAAACATAAAGCCAAATGGATCATGATACAGTAGGCCTATGTCTTCATGAGGCCGCACATTATTGTAAAACAACATCAAATTTAACAGAAAATGAATACATTTGTACAACAAAACAATCAGCTCCTTTCATATCATAAAAGTGATTCCTACTTTCCTTGTGTGCCAACATCATTAATATTACTTATTAATTGTAAAATGTGAGGCAGTCAAGGATACACAGCGAGGGGGAAAAGAAGATTTTAAAATTCTGCGGTTCAGTCATGCAGGTTCTGTCATGGTGCTGATAATTGGACAGGGTTTTGTATGGAAATGAATCAAATCCTCTTTTTTTCCCCACAATACATTTATTTATGTGCTGCAATACAAGAAATACCAGAAAATATTTGAACCAGATTGGGATCACCCCCATGTAGAACAGAACAAGAAGATGTAGTAAATTCAGAAATGTGTCTAGCTGATGCACAAAAATATTTGAGACAGTGAAATACCCTGGCAGGGGGATTACAGAGTCATAAGAGTGAAGATTTCTTGCTTTTTGATAGGAGGCATGACAGGAAGCAAATGTATCAGATCGGGGTGACATCATGAAGTGACTGGCTTCAACTGAAATCCCTCTGTGACTGGATTATTTTAATCTCTAATCTACATGGAGACATTTCAGAGACGGGTTTGAAGAGAGCGCCACACTATCACAGACAGTAGATTTTTTTTTATTTGTGTGGAAATATTTGAAAAATTGTATTGTTTCAATGTATGTTTTTAAGTAGGCGTCATCAGGCTGAACCTTAAAACGAATGTGTTGGAAATCAACACATATTTTGTGCAATGGCAGTTTCAACAAATGTTACATTTAAGATATTTCAGAATGGAAAATACATACTGTGACACAAGTAATGTTTTACAAATAACAAAAGTTCTGTTGCCCCATTCTGGGTGTAGAGATGTGTTGAAAATGAACACAAATTGTTTTATTTTCAACACATGTGTTTTAAGAGGATTGTAGCCATTTCCTTGGTCTCCTTGTACTTGGCATGGCTTGGGGCCTCCTCGGCCTTGCCTGGCAGTGGTCAAAGGGATTGAGGCAGCCTGCCACGCGCCTACAGCCCTCCTCCCAGACAACAGCCTGCCCTCAGGCTGTTTGTCTGCCCCTGGGGTTTTTGCACACACACACACACACACACACACACACACACACACACACACACACACACACACACACACACACACACACACAGACAAAAAAAAAAAAGTGAAACCAATAGTTTATCCTCCAGCAGTGGGCCCCGCAGCAGACTCGGAAGGGGTGCATTGTAACGCATTACCAAGACAATGCTGCCATATGGAGAACAGAAGGAACTCCAACTTGCACCCTTTCCAAAAAAAAGGCTAAATCTAGGCAAACATCCCATAGTGATATGCAGAGTGCTGGTCACTTGGGGCTAGCGTCTTTAGCATAACAACAAGATGAATCACAGGAGTCATTTTGTTCCCCATTAAGGCTTTTTATGCCAAGAGGGTCAGAAATTCATTGAAGCTAAACTGTTAGGAATCAGGCCTGAGCCTCCTGACAATGGCTTTTTTTGGATACATGAGCGGTAAATCCTATCAGAGGAAAACAGTGCTTTATATTCCATTCCTGTTGCTAATAAGCTTAGAGGAAGGAGTCAGGGGCAAGTGGATATAGGAGAGACTGTTTCCTTATTTTCTCGACAAAAGCAAGATGCATAGTGTTAGATGAAAAAAAAAACAGTCATTGCTATGTGTTTTGAAGTAATTGAATGTACAGTAACACCCCCCCCCCCCACACACACACACACAAGTATATTGTTTTTCATTAACATGTCAAAGTATTCTTAAAAATATCAGCAGTTATGACTGTGAGGAATGATTTTTTCTAAAATGCCTTTTTATCAGGCTGCCATTTCACTAATGGGTGAGCTCAGCAGTGAGTCTGAATCAAACTGAAATAGCAGTAGAGTTTGTCTGTCTGAGCAATGTCTAGATGTCTAGATAGCAGATAATGTTGCTGCCATTTTGTAGATATTTAAGGAGGAAAATGCATCAATAATTTAATGAGTACAGCAAAATGGGTCATCTTGACAATGAGGATTTGAGTTTTTTTTTTCATTGTGCAAATTTCCTCATTTAAGTAATGTGCATTAGATTAGATTGGAAAATTGGAAGATAACTACATTATTTTATCATAGTATTTCGTCCTTACATAAAAGACAGTCTAACAAAACATGCATTCCATATAAATTATTGTAGACTATTGATTATATTTATTTACGCGTGAATTCTTTGCATTATTATCCTTGATTAAATAAAACTTTTATTTCCCATTATGTAACATGTAATATTGTATTTGATGACCTTAAGATGCCAAAAAAAGAAAAAGAATACATTTTAAAACAGCACAAACATTTGACTCTCCAGGCAAATGTTCTACATTGCATGTTGTTAAGTCTGTACTCAACGCTGGTGATGCTGGCAATAGCCAAATATGTGTTCATGATTCCTCCCTGTCTTCGTCACGAAGGACACTACTTACGCTTGACATCACCATTAACTCATGGAACATGGTAGCCTACATTCCTATGCCTGCATGGTGGGGCAAATGTTTTTTAATCAAATAAAATGATTAAAATGGTCATAATGGTATACAGTCTAAAATACAGTTTTTACCTTTATTTCCTTCTATGTGAATTTTATGTTTGAATCCCATAAAACACTGAAGAGGGGATGTTGATGTTTTATGATTTAAAAAAAAAAAATCATCTTCGGCATCATTTTAATAACATTCTTGGCAGATAGGAGCCACACGTTTCCATTTGACAAACAGCTGAGAGTCATCACAGAAGTCTATGTGTTAGATGCTGGCAATTTGTACATTTTTATCATTGAAAGCAATGAGGCAAGCTGTAGTTGCCGCCATCCCAAGCGGGGTGAGAGTGTTCTGAAGCTGGTCACATAGCCAATCTCATCTTAAAGAGCAGCCCCTAATGCAATAATGCAGCCCTGATGCACAGGCCCTAATGGGGCTGAACACCGCACATTCATCCAGCACTACCTGGCCATTACTTAAGCAGACCCATACATTACTCCAGCAAACAGCTCCATCTCTCCAGCTCTTACACCCAGTGTGTGTGTGTGTGTGTGTGTGTGTGTGTGGGAGAGAGAGAGAGAGAGAGAGAGAGAGAGAGAGAGAGAGAGAGAGAGAGAGAGAGAGAATGGAACTGTTGACTCACTTCTGCTAATAAGGGATCTAATTCATATTTCTTTACTTTTTATGTGTGCTACTCAAACTTGCTCTGCTCCCTTTCAGGTGATGTTATATCAAGTCATGTCACAGCTGAAAAGTTGAAATGTTTGAGCTCACCGAGTGCTATCAGTAGGAAAAAGAATAAGAAAGTTTGATGCAACATAGACTATTAGAGAGATATAGTGGATGTAAAGACATTACAAAGCCAATGACCCTTAATGACAACGGTCATAAACATTAAAAAAGTGTAATTCTTGTTCATGATATGTGTCATGTCATGCTAATGACAGGCTTATGTCACTCTTATGTAGACACCTTAATATGAAGTGTTAACAACAATTGTAAGAGGGATTCTGAGAAGATCTTATGATACTTTTAGGTGACACATCTGTTTGACATCTTCTCAACTCAAGTATTAGTGTGTGTGTGGACCATGCACCACCAATCCACCTGTAAATCCCTAAACAAGTCGTGACCCCGTGGCCTATTACTTTGTCCCCCAGATGTTTACTTTGTATGCTTTAGAAAAGGGTTCTGAGGCACTTATCTGCTCTGTCGGCACAATTTGAGGAGCTAAATGATCTTGCAATTCATTATACATGTGTCTCCTCAATGGAACATTCCACATGGTGTGTCTCCGTACAAGGCAAACACAATGAATTACAATCAAACAGGCCACATCTGCCACAAAAAAAAACAAACAAACAAATAAAAAAACAACAACAACAAAAATAAAAATAGCAGACATAGGGCTTTATTTAGCCTTTCCTATTGCTCCGCAGTTAACCCACATCATGGAATATGGCAAAAGAGCAAACAGTTTTTAATAACCAGAGGGTGTCAGCCTGCAGCAGGAGGCACTCAACTGCTTCGGCATAACCAAATGTTACTGAGGAAAACAGCATGTCATTGTGCCATTTGACATGGTGAAATGAGATTAGATGGAATTCATTTCTAAGTGGAGAAAATTACAGGCATACTCCTGTTGCCCCTAGCAGCCTCAAACACCCCTCCTCCTCCTCCCCTCACACACACACACACACACACACACACACACACACACACACACACACACACACACACACACACACACACACTCTCTCTCTCTCTCTCTCTCTCTCTCTCTCTCTCTCTCTCTCTCTCACACACACACACACACACACACACACACACACACACACACACACACACACACCACACACACACACCACCACCACCCCCTGCACCCCAAGCCTCAAAGCCCCACAACAGAGGCAGTCAGGCATGAAAGCTGACATGCACGTGGATTGACCTGACCACCAGCATCACCACAAACCACTGGCTTCAAAACACCACCACCACCACTGCCGCCGCAGCAGCAACAGCAGCAAAGCTCATTGTTTTTAAACCTCAGAGAGATGACTGTCACACATACACACATATGCTCCGTGTGTGTGTGTGTGTGTGTGTGTGTGTGTGTGTGTGTGTGTGTGTGTGTGTGTGTGTGTATGTGTGTGTGTGTGTGTGTGTGTGTGTGTGTGTGTGTGTGTGTGTGTGTGTGTGTGTGTGTGTGTGTGTGTGTGTGTGTGTGTGTGTGTGTGTGTGTGTGTGTGTGAAATCAATGGTTTTCAGTGCATTCTTTTGAACAAGGGTACAGAGTCCAGACTAGCTAGACTGACATATGTAAGGAGAACGTTAGGAAAAACCTCCAGGTCTCATTATGATGTCTGATTTCATACTCCCCTCAGTTATAAAGCTGTACTTATATAAAGTGTCGAATTGGTTCCAGCTGACACTTATTTAATAACTTCCTTCATGGGATTACTCTGAAAGGGATTACTCCATATTCATAGTGCGGTGGTCTCCTCTGCTCTGCTCTGCTTGGAGAGAACTGACTGAGAGTTAACCTTTGGCTCCAGTGTGGTTTAACAGGCATCTCGGCCAATGCAGAGGATCAGGATGACACCTTGTGAAAAGGCTTCCACCTTTGTCCATTCCCAGAGAAAATATGTGTCAATCTCCCCCCCTATGGAGGCCTGTTGGAGGGTGAAGAGGTTAGCCAACCCTCATAGCCATGCACATGTTGGCCTCGGAAAAGCCTGCCATAATGAATGCTAATTACGGTCCCATCTGCGAGGTGGGCTGTGTTATGTAGACACCTGTTCATTAAGGAGCGGCTCAAGATCAACAGAACTTTTCTCTTCTTTTTTTTTTTTTTTTTTTTTTTTGGCAGCTTAAGAAACACAAATGTCCTTCCAATGGCTATTAGTAATGCTGCATTTGATGATAAAAGGTGGGTGGACATGGCACACATAATCCTGCTGGAATTCTCCAAACCAACCCTTTAGTGTGTGTCTTTGCCATTCTGGAAAATCTCTTCCTGCCAAAGAGGCATAGCGAAGTAAACACACACATACACACAAACACACACAGGCACACACACACACACACACACACACACACACACACACACACACACACACACACACATGTATCTTCGGAGAAGAGATGGCATGGATGGCATGTTACGCCAAAATAAGGCAGCTATACTGCCAGTATACTCTGCCATTCATATTGGACAATTGTCCTCTCCTAAACAATTTGTCATTAAGAGAGTTCATCTGGATAGCAGGAATTGGATTACATTCAGAGCTTGGGAGCATCTAATCAGACAAACAACATTAGGTAGAATGGTTTAAAAGACAGACAGCCAATAAAAATCAGCATGGCTGTTTTCTCATCCAGCCTGGATGTTGTCAGCACTGTGTGCCCCTAAGAGATGATCTGCCATTACTGAGCTATAGGAAACAAATGAGGCCAATTCCTCTGCCAGCTTCCCATCTCGTTTGTCAATAAATCCTCCGACCCTGAATGGAGAGAGAGAGAGAGAGAGAGAGAGAGAGAGAGAGAGAGAGAGAGAGAGAGAGAGAGAGAGAGAGAGAGAAACCTGCCAGGCCACACAGGAGCCTGTCTCTTTCATTTTAAACTCGTTTAAGACAAATTCAATATCAGATTATTTAATTTAGCCCTTATCATGAGTTAAAATGAGGGAAAAAAAAGAGAAAAGAAGTGATACGGTTTAATTATCTGGGCCATTTCAACGACGTAATATTTCAAATAAGTGTTAAAGAAATGATTATGGCTCTCACCTGCCCTCTTTAAATATGCCACCTTAAATGTAACACTATGTTAACTAGGATGAATGGGGAAAATGACACCCAATAAAACCTGCTTGGCACAGATGTAATTACAGTCTGCGTGAAATATAGAATGCTTGTCCAAATCCTTTTGCAAGTCTTGAGAAAGTGGGTCTGTGTGTTTATCAAGACTAATGTCTCCAGAAGACATGATATACTTGAGGAGAGGAGATTCCCCCTTTCATGCGGGTGGTGTGTTTGCTGCTCCGTTTGCGGCATGCATGCAGTTCTCTCGGAGAGGTGAGAGCTTCAGACGGATGATGACACTCCCTCAGACACATCTATCTGTCCCGTGGCTCCCGGCTCAGTCGGAGGAGTCAGAGGATTAGCCGATAGCAACATATTTCAAGACGCTCGCTCTTTCAATTACCTCAGTGTGTGGGACGCTGCAGCACTGAAAACATGGGCGATGTAGCCCAATTATGGGCTCTGATTGATTGATTTTTCGCAAAATGAATTTGGGATTTAATGCAATGACATTGGCCTTGTGTCATTAATCTCTATGTGTGTGTGTGTGTGTGTGTGTGTGTATGTGTGTGTGTGTGTGTGTGTGTGTGTGTCTACAAATTAAGCAAAGGAAATATGTTTTTCAAACACTTCATGTGTCACTGACAGATGACTTACTAATGGTTAAAGGATCACTCTTAAATCTGTGAAAAACAGACATACTCTTTTCTACAAAGATATTGCCCTAGTGCTACAGTACATTATGCTACATCAATCTACCCCATAACTAGCCGCTCACTTCCCTTTAATGATTTTATACTAGACATCAATATCTCTACATTGTGTGATGCCATCTTGGAACATGATGGTTTTTTTTTTTTTCTTAATTTGTACCCCAAAGAAATAGGGCACAAAGTTTGGGATCAAATCTGCTAGCACATTGCGAACCTCCTGATTCCGACATATGTTCAGGTGAATTGAGTCCTCAGGCACCAATCTGCCTTTCTGTGATCTCACAGACAAATTGAGGGGGCCATCTCTCTCATTACCAGATTCCAAACACTCGCCATATGCATCGCTATTATTAGACAAGGAACAGAAGACATCCCATTTTCAAAGTTAAATTACCAAGTAGCACCCCTAATTGGTTAAAAATGTTGTTTGGTGGATGGCATCTAAAAAAAAAAAAAAAAAAAGGACCGCAGACAATAATTCAACAGATGGCTTAGTCTTGTGTCTTATATTAACACCTTAGACATTTAATGAAGTGATAATTGCTTTTCTAATACATAATGGGACTATCACAAACTCCGGCTGTAATTCAAACAGATTAGTGTTGTGGAGATAGATAAACACACATGGCATTCAATGTCAGTGTTAAGTACCATGAAAAACAAAACAAAGTGGAAGGACACACACACACATGCACACAAAGAACCGTCACACAGACCAGCACATAAACAATGCGCCCTGAGGATGCAATTCTCCTCCACTTCTGTCTTGAGTGCTTGAGGAGATTAAAGGGGTGGGTGGGTGGATGAAGGGGGGGGGGGGGTCCCAGCTACTGGTGTCTATGGGTCCATGTCCGCATCTCTTAAGTTGTTCATTTAATTCCCTGGGGGGGTTGGTGGAGGGTCTGAGGTTCCTCACATCATCCAGAGTTCTGGTGAGAATCCTTAAAGAGCAGCCACACCACAGCATGCTGGACGACCAGCGCTGGAGGGGCTGGATAATAAAGCTTATGGGGAGTGTGTTGTCATAAGGAAGACGTGGGAGTGTAAACGTCTCTTTTTCCACCTCCTCCTCCTCCTCTTCTTCCTCCTCTTCCTCGCTCAGGGTGGCCTGAGGGTGCAGCTGGAGATGGCGGAGGAGGGGAATGACGGACGGACAGGCCTGGATGTTCTCCCACCACACCGACATTTCCCAACACTGCACAAATATATGATAAGAGAGCATTGGGAGAAAGAGAGAGAACATTTATCACCTTTTGCAAAGAAATAACAACAACATTTTGTCCGGGTTTTAGCATAGATAATATGTATATTGTTTGTAGACAGGGCATAATGTTAAATGTCTACTGCTTGGAGAATAATGGACAGGCTGGACGTTCTCCCACTAACATTTCCCAACACCGCACAAATACAGTATATCATAAGAGAACATTGGGACAGAGAAAGAGAGCCAACATTTTTCACAATTTTCCACATTTTGCAAAAAATAACATTTTGTCCTGGTTTTACCACAGATTATATGATAATATGTATATTGCTTGTAGAAAGAGCATAATGTTAAATGTCTACTGCTTGGAGAATGACTGCCTGGACATTTCCCAACAATGCAAACACATCATAAGAGAGCATTGGAAGAAAGAGAACATTTCTCTCCTTTCGCAAAAAAAACAAACAAACATTTTGTCCTGGTTCTAACACAAAAAAATATGTTTATTGCTTTTAGACAGGTCATAATGTTACATTTCTACTACTTCTTAAATATATCTCCAGTATAATTTACAATACTGTATATTTTCACGTTTCAAGGTCCCTTTTTATGCTGGCCCCTTTATATGTTGCAGGTTATGCTGCCATGTAATTCTTGTCTCCCTAGTAATTGGACCTCATTTGGGGATTTGTCATAGCTAATATGCTTACACTTTATTCTCTGCCTTTTTACATAGCAGCTCAGCAAAAAAAAAAAGTAATATATTGCTTGGTTAACAATTGTTTTCATAAGAGTAATTTCCATACAGTTTAGCCTTGTTTAATGGAGTGAGATCCTGTTTGTATTGCTCCCAATTCAGTGAGGGAACCCATTCATGCATTGTCAAAATTAAATCAAATTAAAATTTAAAATCCCCCTTCTATCTGCAGTCAATATCATCAGCGTGGTAAAACACTTAGTCTCAGCCCTAATGCCTATTTAAAATTTCACAACATGCTCTGCTTGCTATATCCTTTCCACAGATTCAGTCTAATTCTAATCTTAAAACCCAAAGCCCTAAGAGCAGAATAATGTAAAAGGTACAATTTGAATAGGGAAATAAGGTAAAATAGGGTGTATATTTATCCTGGCTGTTCATGGACTTCATGTTTGCCATTAGGATGGCTTGCTATGTTCTCTGTGCGTCCCATTATCTCAACTACGAGCGCAGCCCAACGAGATTCCAGCCGGGCCATAAATACTTCCCTTGGAACACATACAGCTTTCACATCATCTCCCCGCCATGACTTAATGACAGGGAAAAAAACACAATGGCTTTTTCTCTCGCTCTCTCTCTCTCGCTCTCTCACTCTCTCTCTCTCTCTTCTTCCTTCTCGCTGCCTGCTTCACTGTTTTCACAGAGCTAGCAAGAGATATAAATAAATAATTGCGAGAGACGAGAGACACATGAAGTTATATGTAGTTAAAAAGGTACATTAAACTATCATTTCCAAAATATCGGTGGTGATGGATGGACAATATCATTGTATTTTAATGGATGATTCAGACAACACACTTTGAAGCAGCAGGAGGTCCTGCCCACCCTACCTGTGCATACGAATGGAAAACAGGGTGTCCTGCACAAGCAGAGGCGACAGCGCTATGTCATTACTAACGCTGTGCTAACCTCATGACAAAACAAATATCACTCTGTGACCAGAGGAACTTTTGTTTTTTTCCTCTCTGTGGCCGCCCGCTCTGTATTATCCCGCATAATGAACCGCAGGCCAGTATTTTGATGTGTTTATTAACGAAATCAATTAGACACCATTACAATGAGCCCTGAGGATAAACAAACCTTTTTTTTTCTCTCTCCTCGCTCAACAAGGTCATTCTCAGACTCATTAGGGCCAAACCAGAAACCCACATTACACAAGCGTTTCTATATTAGAGCGGACAACAGGGGAACACTGCTGTCTGACCACTGGTGTGAGCGGAGGTCAAGCGAAATATCAGTGGCGAGAGTCTCTTTGAATTGTTTTTTTTTTGTTGTTGTTGTTTTGTTTTGTTTTTTCATCCCTCAGAGAAAAGAAAATAACTCACTGTGGGTTTACAGGGGCAGAGCCAAATACTTTTGAAAGCACTGAAATTAATTAATTTAGTTGCTAATCTGTCAGTGGTATTTAAGTGTGAGTGGTGCTGATTTATGAGAGATGCAGACTAGAGAGAGCAATTGTTAGGACTTACTGTAATAAGTGTGAGAGTTACACAGCACATATAAACTTTGACCCCAGAATATTTCATGTCCTGCTTTCTTGGGCACTGTTCACAAAAGTGTACTGTACAGTATATCTTTGAACCATCCTGATGATGACAACAAGAAATCAGGTGTGTGTGTGTGTGTGTGTGTGTGTGTGTGTGTGTGTGTGTGTGTGTGTGTGTGTGTGTGTGTGTGTGTGTGTGTGTGTGTGTGTGTGTGTGTGTGTGTGTGTGTGTGTGTGTGTGTGTGTTTGAAAGTTATACTTTAAACCTCGTCTGTCAATGAAATTAGGCCCCATTTTTGACCAATTGAATACAGAGTGTTTTATTTCTTTTGTTTCGGTCAGTTGGACCATGGCAGGGACATCACTGTCTTTGTGATCCTTGACGCTGTGTGTGTGTGTGTGTGTGTGTGTGTGTGTGTGTGTGTGTGTGTGTGTGTGTGTGTGTGTGTGTGTGTGTGTGTGCATTTGACAAGTTTGAGCATGTCATTCTACTACACACAGTGTATCTCTTTTAAAAAGTCAACCTATAAAATTTACTGAAGTGTTAAGGACTTCTCACTCTCTCTCTCTCTCTTTCTCTCTCTCTCTCTCTCTCACACACACACACACTCTTTCTCTCGCAAAACACACTCTCTCTCTCTCTCTCTCTCTCTCTCTCTCTCTCTCTCTCTCTCTCTCTCTCTCTCTCACACACACACACACACACACACACACACACACACACACACACACACACACACACACACACACACACACACACACGTAGGCCTAGGCTTTTTCTTCAGTGGAGAGCTCTGACACAGATGAGAACAAAGTGTGAGGCTAATATCCTCCGTGCTAATCGATGTGTTTACACCCGTGGGTTTGGCTTAGCAGGGTCACGTGTGGGCCTGAATATATCCCACCAGCTGACGGCGCTGTACTAAACCATACCAGCCAAGAGAAAACCGGGACAGCCAAGCAGCACTCGCCCCTCATCCTCTGTTTCCCTCATGACCTTCTTTCCCCCGAGGAGTTTTATCGTGTCAGTCGGGATCTCACCCCGGTCTCCCGCTCGTTCTCCCCGCTTTCCCCCTCCTCTCCCTAATGGGAACAGTGGAATTACAGCTAATTAAGGATGTAAATGGTACCGAAGAGTGACAAAGAGCCCTGCTTGTAATTCTGCACTAAATTGTCTCTTACCTCAGCAGAAAATTTATCACTGGAGACAATGTCAACTTTTACAGGGGGAGGGTTATTTGCATTTTTCGCAGTCATTAGCAGAGGAAGCATTGGGGGGTGGGTGGGGGGGTGGATATGTGCAGCCATGGGAGAGAAACTGCCCACCCCAACCCCCCCCCCCTCTCTCTCTCTCTTTTACCCCCCCACCCCAAACCTGAGGCACCTGATTGAAGATAATCTGATAGGTTCCCCTTCAGTGGTCACCACAACATCTCAGCAGCACAGAGGAAAAAGATGTGAAGTAGAAAAGAGAGAGAGAGAGAGAGAGAGAGAGAGAGAGAGAGAGAGAGAGATGGAGTTCTCTGGTTCTCAGCATGCAAGCGCATGACACCTCTGACATGTTTATGAATGCCAAACCTGCTAATCTGATCAACGCAGGCTGAAGATATGGTTTTACATGGGATTAAAAAAAGGTCAGCGTAGTAGACTAGTCACACACATACAAAAGCAAGTTGTCAAATGCCCCCGTTTTTTAACAAAAGCATATCAGCCTATGGCAACAACAAAACCTCAGTATGTGATTTATCCTGTGTTAGATACGACCGCCAGTTACTTGGTAGCAAGACATTGATCTGACAAAGGCAGTAGATAAGGTAAGCAAACAATATAGAGGCAGAGAAAATGATGTGCCTAGTGGAGTGAGGAAAAGGAAAGTGCTGGAAAGTATAAGTGCTAATTACCCTCACCCATAATTCATCAGGTTAAAAGAGAAGGGGGGGGGGGGGTGGTCTGTGGGAAGCTAGAAGCCAGAGGTCAAGAGTGGAAGAGGGCCTGGGTGCTCAATTTACACCCTCAGCTTTGATGTTATACACCATAAGAGCAACCTTCATCCGGCCTTTGTTGATTTTAGCAACAGCAGGTGTATGTGTCACTATGTTGCTAACTGCTAATTGTTATCATTTTTTTACAATGCTAATACCAATTCTAATTCTCATGTTAGCATGTTCAGAGGGAATGCAGGGATTTGAAATAGATTTTGGGAAAAGTTGGTGTTGAAAGACTACATTCCAACTTCACTATTAAATCTTTTCGATTTAGTTTCTTTTTTTTTTGCTCTGGACAGTGTCGGTTATAGTGAAAGGCTGGAAAGAAGAGGATAGCAAATATTATTACTGCCGCAGAGACACTGGTTTTAACAACGGCCAATAATAATTATTGAGTGAGTTCACAATGCACCATAAGCATACAGATGGGCTCAGCCCTTCTCAGGCTACTCCTCTCTATGTGGCTATGAAAATGACCACATTATTTGTGGTGATCACTTGCCATCTCTCTGATTCATTTTGTTGCTTTAAATGCTTGGGTTTTAATTAGATAGACACACAGGGCAGACAGCTCAGAATCATTAATAATGGCATATAAAAGCACCCACCGCTATCCGCTGACACTTTTAATGCCCAGCCAAACAAGATGTAATCTGCAGCTATGTACTGTAGTACCAGGAAGAGCAAGACTCGGCCTTGCTTAAGCAGAAACAGATTATGTCCAAATCAGAGTAGTCTTATTTTGAGTTATAGGGGAAGGATAAAAACAAGCCTGTAGGGTGAAGGGGGGAGGGATGGGAATCAGAGGGGTCTGAGGTGAATACCTATTCTCTTATGTGTAGAGAGGGGGTTTACATGGACATGGGTAAGGAGCCGTTCAGACTGAACACGGTTTTCACCTCCAAAAACGCAAGTGTTCTGAAGTAGTGAGCGACAAAAACATGCAAGGTTGAAACTGGTAAATGTATGTCTTGTTGCTATGACAGTATAGATCCTGCTAAACCGTTAACTCCCTGGCTTAGCTATGACTGGCAACTAGTTAGCTAGTGAGGCAACGACCCATTGTTGCAGAAAACGTAACCTCAAGTTAAACTATTTTCAACGTTGAGCACTTGCGTTTTTTAGACGCTTGCATTACTCATGCGCCTTGCTCATATTTACGCGAGGTGTAACGGTCATGTTGCATCATTCCACAATATGCTGAAATTACAAAAATGAACTGAAAGTTATCTACTTAATCTGTCCAACATTGTCTGCCTACAATGACAGCATTCATTAAACCTCTGGAGGAATTAAAATGGTCCATTCTGCCGCCTATGTCATGTATTTTTGATTAATCAGTTAACAGCCCTGCAATTAGATAGGCAACTCATTTAATTTCAGGTGTGATATTCCCATGATTTATGATGGTCTACACAGACCTCAAACTAATTTCATGTTGTTTTGTGTTATTCCAGCATACAGTACTTGTGCAGTAAGTACTACCGGTAAATAATTTATCCCTAGATACTTTTTGTCACACCGTTCTTACCTACTTACTAAGTACTCCAGTACTTTACGGGCTGTAATATAAAGTGTTACACCTTTCAAATTGTTTGATTGATGTGGACAAATAGGTTAGGGGACCAAATTTAATTTGATAGTTTTGGATTGAAATTCAAAAAATGTGTATAGAAAAGAGTTTACATGTATAAATTTTGCATTGTGTTCACCACAACTGCAGCCTAGCTCATAGGCTACAAGATGTGTGTTGGTATTTGCCATCTCTATCAGGAGTTTCTCCGAGTGTGGCAGAGGCACGGCGGAGCACATTTGGGCTGCTGTTTCGCTCTAGTTAGCCATTTGACGGGGCACAGCGGCGTCTCAGCTCCTTGGCAGGGCCGCGCTTGCTGGCACGCTCCTC
>JAODXP020000006.1:17480403-17575403 GCA_027497455.2 Sardinella longiceps | reverse complement strand
AAAACCCCGCCAAAGCCCAAGTTTGACAAACTTTCCTAGAGATAAATAATAACTTACAAACAGGATTAGTTGTAAAGTCACAGATGAGTGCACAACCAAGCATTTCCCATCAGCCTTTGCGGAATGAAGAATTTACAGCTACACCTGCCATTAGCCCCCCCCCCCCACCATCCCTCTCCCTCCGCATCTCCCAGTTCCGTATCCCAGCTTCGCCCTGCCCCCCCCCCTCCCTCCTCCCCCACCACAAACACCATCACCATCACCACTCCTCTCCTTTCATATTCATCATAGCCCAGCTCCCTCTCTCTCCTTACACACCCACTCAGCTTTTAAGCTTCTCTGATGGACTCCTCCCGTGCTGAGGAGGGCAATGCTGTGGCAGTCAGACGTCCAGCGTACGACCAGTGGGAGTGAGGAGGGAGACGCAGTCAGGCCACAGCCCTGGGGCATATTGGCATCTAGATGGCCATCAGACGATAGACAGGGGGATGGCTGCGGCTATGACTGCGGGAGTGGAGTGGAGCTTGGCACTAACAGTAAATAAAGATGAGAAGCACATCAGGACTCCCCTTTGCGTTAATCGCCATCTAAATGAGTTTGGGGGTCCTTAACTGCCTCCTCCGTTTGCTCGGGCGGTCAAGTCTGATTTGTCAATGGGATATCAATGGGATTCATCCTGTGCGTGGGAAGAGGGGGGGGAGATGGTGGTGATCTTTGTGTGTGTGTGTGTGTGTGTGTGTGTGTGTGTGTGTGTGTGTGTGTGTGTGTGTGTGTGTTTGACAGAGGGGGAGTTGAATATAGGGCTATCAGCCGCAGGCTGCTCTCTTTGTCCCTGTGTCAATATCTCTGTAAACTCTAGACATGCATCATAATCGCACCCCCTCGATCAGGCGCAGACTAAAGAACAATCTCCATTAGATGACAGACGCCAGCCGGGTGATGAATGCCTCCCAAAGGAAGGGAAGGAACTGCATCAAATAAAGAGGCATGTTCCTACAAGTCTTGTCAAAATTGTATTGATTTAATCATCTACAGAAAAACACACTCTTGCCTGCTGTAGCGTGCAGCAGCAACCTGGATGCACGGCACAGTCACCAACACACACACTGCCTCATTGCCTTTCCAGGTGATGAAATATACAGTGAGCAGCTTTTTAACCCCCCCCCCCCTTCACCCCACCACTCCACACCACCAACATCCCATCCAAGGTTCTTTAAAAAAAAAAAAAAAACTAAATAAATAAACAATAACAACAACAACAACAACAGATAGCATTCCATTTCTATTTGGGTCCGAGGAAGTCTATATATAACACTCAGTCCTAAGCACCTTCCTAGTGACACCTACAGTAGCAGGGAGATAAATAACTCTAGCCTTCCATCATGGAGACAAAGGCAGCCAGTCCCCCTGGCCGGAGCCCGAGCCCGAGCCGGAGTGGCCAGAGGTCTGCTGGAGCTTATTTAACAGCAGGTGTTTGGAAAGACTCTCACCTTGGGAAACAAATAGATGTGCTTTTCACCTCAGCGGCGGGGTAAACAATAAATCTGCGAGCCCAGGGAGTCGTGTCCCTCTGCGGGACAAAGTCATTGAAGCGCTGACTTCTTAGTCATTTGAATTATCACGGTGTGATCATCCTTGCTCGTCTACGCCCAGTGTGATCTGTCTGCACAAACACACACACAGACACACACACACACACACACACACACACACACACACACACACACACACACACACACACACACACACACAGAGACCAGGGTTTATTGGCATGTGCAGACTGTACACAGAGCACATCTCAGTGCTAATGCAAAATGGCTTGCTCAACATTACGATAACATGACAAAATAAATGCAAAGTCAACACCAAGTGCATATTAGGTAAACAATATTAGTCATAACATAAAGGCAAACACACAACAGTTGTTTTGATTAAAGACTTCATACTGAGCAAGTTTAAAATATTTTTTGTGAATTTTCACTATGTTATTGATGGAATATTAAATGAAAAATAAGATCTTGGAAAAGTCAAACCCACAATTTTCCTCAATTTTTCAAAGGCACTGAAGAAGCTCAATCATACGCAGGCAGTAATATTGTCCCAAGGACAGCTCACTCCTTCTCAATCCTGGCCTGCATTAGGAACCACTTGCTGAAACACACCAGTGTGTGTTCAATTCAAATGGGAGAAGGCAGCCAGCGAGTGAGCGAGAGAGCGAGCGAGCGGTCGGTCGGCTGGATTCGCCATGATGTCTTGAGCTGATAGATCACCTTCCTCAGTAAGGACAAAGAGAATGAAGATGACTACGCTGCCAGACACAATACAGATGAGCCTTGCACCTCTGAGGAACTGCTCTCCCCAGCCTGCCAAACGGGGCTTTCGGGGGTTTTTTTTTGCAAAGTATTTTAACAAAGACAGATAGGCCAAAACATTACACGTAGAGTGACAATATTATTTCAAGGCACGTTCCATTAACAAAAGTCTGCACAGAAAACATCCGAGTTTGAGTTTTTCAGTATAGCCCCTGTAGGGGCGCTTTTTTTTTTTTTTTTCTTCCCTGCACAGCATCTTTGCCTTGCAAAGAGTAGATACCTGAAAGGTTAGGGAAATCAATCACATTTTTCAAAAAGAAGTGCAAACAGGGGCAATACATTACGCCGGGTGCCAGATCAGGAGGGGCGGTAACTCATTCTGCTCCTTCTACTTGTTCCAACCCTGCCTTGCGACTGACTCCAGAAGGTCATCCCTTTCATCAAGTATTCTATTTGCATCCCAAATTGTATGCACATGAAAAATGTGCTCCTGTGTTTGTGGTGGCCCCTCGGAGGCAGATGAAATTCAGTAGGAGCCTGATGCACGCTAACCTTTGCAGATGGCACCACTATTGCTGAAAAATGGATTGCTTAATAAAGCATATCATCCCACATATTTGCTGCTTGGCTGACCAAATAGAGGTTGTTTTTTTGTACAAATTTCTTTGTCAAATTTGTCAATGTTCATGTCATTTTTGTTTTAGGTCATGGAAAAACAGGGGGTGAAAAAAAAAATCCCAGCGTGTCGCGTTAGCACCAATTTGCGGGGGGGCTATTCCTGCAGATGATCTGATTTTTCCACAAGGTTTGTTCCGTCACAAGAAAAGAGCTGGTTGCTGCTGAACGGGCCGGAATAGCCCCTTTGTATGTTATTGTCTGGCCACTGCTAGCCGAGGTAAGGCAGCATGCAATAAAGCTGATTAATGGGTTCATCACCAGAATATTACTAATAGTGCTTCACATCATAATGAACCAATTTAGCCCCCCCACTCTCAGACAAACCCTGGCAATTAGAGCCAGCAAAGACTGACATGCGTGGGGATGGAGACAGACCCACCCTACAGTGGTACAGACCCTTAGACTCGTCCTCTCCGCTAGGGAGGAGAAAGGCATAAATATCTATGAGAGTCTAAGTGTGAGGCTTATGTCTCCCCTTATTACTTGTCATATATACACAGTACAGTACTGTACATCCGCTAATCACTATATTACACTGTAAAAGTTTACTGACTGTTTCATAAATGTAAGATTTCACTTTGTTGTGATATTATACACAGTATTCACACATCTGCAAACTTCCATATAGAATGCTTTATTATTGTCCCCATGGGGAAATTTGTCTTGGGCAAAAGTGGTACACAGTTGCAGGCAAACATTCAGTGTATTTGGGCTAAATACACAGGTTATACAGAAGATTGTGCATATTTTGAAACATTAAAACGAGTAGAGTAGTGCACAGCAGAGTACAAACTTTTTCCTTATGCCATGCCATTAATTCTGGTGACATTTCTGAGCAGTTGCAAGAGAAAAAGCAGACAGAAAAAAAGTGTTCCCTGGACAGAAGTCGTGAAAAAATCTTTCATCAAACTTGCATATGAGAGCAGTCATGTGCTGTACAGCCTCTTAACAGCATGCATTGCCTCCTTTGGTGATGTGGCCAACCAATCCATCTTCCTGAGTGCTCTCGCAGCTGAAAGAGTGGGCAATGGGTGCTCACGTCATTGGGCTTCAGCAGGAGATGAATTGGAGTGCCATCACCCACCTCCAGACTGGCCCGGCCGGCGCTCCAATCTGGACCCCGACGTGTGAGGCATTGCGCCTCACTCACCCAGAGCGGATGCAGATTCTCAGCACCCTGGGAGGGTGCGATGCCAACGAGGTGTCCAGACCCCATACCCCCCCCCCCCCAAGCCCCCCCTCCCTCACAGGGAACGGCAAACTGACAACTCGTCTCAGGTGACGTGGAGATGACAGACTTGGAGCATTTTCTTCAAGCACTATTGGCTATTAAACCATAAATGTAAAGGTATTATATTCTGCTGAGGTAAACAGTAAGTATACTGTATGGGGTTTGCCCTATGAGGGCAGAAAAAAATGCACCTTTCATTGTGGCTGATAAGTTTTGATATTATGACATAGCTTTATGATAATACATTAAAAAACAAGATGACAAGATTCCATAATAATGCATTTAATCTAACTTAAAATAATTAATAAAATACATTGCAGTATGCAATACAATACACTTTATTGGCTTTGAAAGAACTATAACACCAAGTATATATCCAGTTGTCTTACATCAAATACACTGAGGAAACAAAATTTCATGCTATGTTAAACATTTCTTGTAACATGTCACTTTGTGTTTGGAATTAATTTCAAAATTAATAAGCCAAGGTTTAGGATGAAAGCTAAACAATGAATAATGTTGCCACCTGGATGGTAATTAGAAAGAGATTTTGACAAGAAAGGTGAACTTTGTCCCTTCAAGTTTCATTTCAGTGTGGAAATAAGACTTTAGTGTTGTTGTAAAACTGGCAGATGACAGGTAACAAAAGGTACTTAAATAAACAAACATACCAAACTTAAAGCAACTCCTTGCATTAACAAACATATTATGAAAATAATATGACAATAAAATACCCTTCAGGCCTGGTGAAACTATAGCAACCTGACCTTTGACCTTTTTAATGATGTCAGTCACTCTCTCTGAGATAGCATCAGGGGCATAGGGAAATGAAACAGAAAGTGAATGTCTATGCCCCTCTCAGTTAGTGTTGTCACTTCACTCTATTTTATGTCAAATTTCTGCATTCTTTTTTCTATCCATACTGCTCACACTGAGTTCAAGAGCACTATAGATTGATTTGCAGCTGATTTCCCCTTTAATAAACATAACATATCTCCTTAAATAACCATAATAAGTCCATAAGAGGCCTCTCTGGGACTTTGTGAGAACACAAGCAGCCTGTCTTTTCACCTTCCAGTGATGTCAGTCATTCTCTGTGAGATAGCATCAGGGGTGCACGGTGGCCGGACAGGTGGACACATAAGATCCCATGCAGCAAAAGTCCTGGTGGAGAGCAGTGTGTTATGTTACCTCCTTCAGCAGCTATCAGGTGTCACCCATCTGATGTTAGTCATGAGCCCATGATCAAAGGAGCCACTGAGCCAAGGGATCTGACCCAGGGACAGGACAGCCAGCTAGGAGAGGAGGCAGAAGAGCTGGGCTGGACCAATGTTGATCAGAAGCAGCAGTTATATGTTAGCTTGGACCCTCCATGCAAAAAGAGTGGAAATTTCTGTGCCTCTCTCTCTCTCTCTCTCTCTCTCTCTCTCTCTCTCTCTCTCTCTCTCTCTCTCTCTCTGTTTGTCTGTCTCTCATAGTTGTACTGTGCTTGTACTTCTCTCTGCATTAAAGGAGGACTAGCCAACTTTGGGTTTGAGGTATCCTTTTTTTAATCAAAGAATTTGTTTTGCCACGATATCCAAATTATTTTGTACGATATTTAGTCATAAAGTTTTATTCCCACCAGCCATCCAGGATATGCACTGTGTAGTCCTGGTTGGGGGGTAGAAAACCACCACAAAATAAAACAACACCAAGTTATAGCGTGACATTGCTATTGTCATGCTATCTAGCATGTTCTATTAGTGCCAGAAATACTCTGAAAAATGTTTGTATGACTTTTATGTAGCCAGTTTTAGTTTTACAGCAAAAATGATGTGGTCTCCCTTTAAATCGCTGTTATGAATTTTGTTGTCTTCTCTCAGTGGATGCTTCTTACACATCCCCATATACAGTCATATCATCTTCTGGCCATCTTGTTTCAGGCTCCTGCTCCCCCCTCCAACAAGAATAAAGGGAGGAGTAGGAGGGGGATTTCTTTTTTTTTTTCACTAACACATGGAAGCAGTGAAACGCTGAACGCAATCGATACACAGATACACATCCTTCGTATGTTACCATAAGAGGGGACAATATCTGACCACTTCCTTTTGCCGTTTCACAGTTCAGCATTCCAATTAACCTGGCCAGATCAGCACGCCAATCACACCAGTGGGCTCTATCGACAAGCTGCATGAAAAGAATAATGTTGTTAGGATGATGTGGCTGGCTTGTGCGCGTACCGTACGTGCGGGGGTTCCTCCCTTCCACTAGTGACAACCAAGTTTGCTCCAGTCATTTATCAAGTCCCTCCCTTGCCTCAGAGGGGCTGGCCTGTCCCCCTAGCCCGCATGCATGCCGCTCCTGTGGGGCTGCTGTGCAATATGTGCATTTTAGCCACGCAAAGAAAAAAGTGCTGATTTGCCCCGGCGCTGCTAAGTTTGATGGATCTGTTGTTGTCATTCGCCGCAGTCCTGCAACACACCCACACCCCCCTCTCCACACCCCCTCACTCCACCTCCCCCACTAAACAAAAGGAATCATTAACTCTTTTGTGCCACTCAGGACTTTTATAGGTTACAGATAATGCAAAAGGAGATGGGCTGCAGCTGAGGTCAGTGGTAGCAATCTGTGCAAGAGGCCCTCTCTGAGACCCCCAGTCTTCTTGCATGCATGGATGCATCTGCATAGAGGGCTGATTACAGAATGATTTAGTGAGTGCCGATAAATGTTCTGGCGTTCTGGCACCCTCTCCCTACCTCTCATTTCTCTTGCATGTGCATAAACAAAAACATTTGAGAAAAAAAATAAAAATAAATAAATAATCTCTCTCTCTCTCTCTCTCTCTCTCTCTCTCTCTCTCTCTCTCTCTCTCTCTCTCTCTCTCTCTCACACACACACACACACACACACACACACACACACACACACACACACACACACACACACTCAAACCTAAGCACATTCATGGAGCAAAAGTCAGTTAGTTTACTCTTTCAGTTTTCAGAGTGTAAGTGCTGAATATGCTCAAAGTCTTGAGGGCCAGAGCTGGATTTTTCAATTCTGTCAGCGATCAGAGACCACAAGTTACTGGAACTGCTTTGATAAATAATATTTTACCCCTAATTGTTAAAACAACATGGAAATATCTTGCTCCTATGTGTTCTTGGTAAAAAAAAAAAAAAAAAAAAAAAACGATGTCTACAGAAACCAGACTGCATGCAGATATTACCTTGTCTTAAATGTTGCGGTTTCACAAAAGAGTATAGAACATATCAATAGCAACATAGTTTTCCCTTAAGGAAAGACCAAGATTTTTTTTTTTTTTTACTATTTTTACACTAGTCTCACAAACAAAGGCACTGTATCACTTGGACAAGAAGAGAGATCAATCCATTTATTTTGTCCTGTCAAATCATAACAGCCTCAGACAACATCCAAATTGAGATCATAGCAAAGGGCTACTACAGCAGCCAAGTGTGGACTGCTGGGTTACCCAAGTGATTGAGGGTGTGTTTGAATGCTCAGGGCCAAACGCAAACAGCACTGTTACACTGACAAGGTCGATTCAGTGAAAGAATACCCTCTACACATAGTCCCGCTTTCTTGGGCACTTTGGCCATTGGCGACTTCAATATTGATTATTGTTAAGAAAACTGCTCCTCCAGGAACACTATCATAGAGATTAATGGAACTGTGTTCAATGCCAAATATAGTGGGTAGACCCAGTACCTTCATGGGAAGGTATGTTCAATAAAACATGTATAAAAATGATAACTGATTAGAATTACATATACAGTACTATGTTTAACTTTTGAAGATCTGAACAACAACAACAAAAACAACAACAACAATAAAACAATCAATTATATTTACATGCAGATCATACTGGCATGTGCAGTCATCTACACAAAAAAACCTCCAACTTCCATAAATCCAATCTTCTCTTTCCTTATTGCATTTTAATGAAACCTGGTTCCATCTTAGCTGTTTAATTCCATCCATTTGTTATGTTTGGGCAACTCATTAGCTGTCATTTGTTATCATTAGATGCAACTTCTGAGCTATTTTTCCCAAGAGGAGTAGCCCGGTCTCTCTCTCTCTCTCTCTCTCTCTCTCTCTCTCTCTCTCTCTCTCTCTCTCTCTCTCTCTGTTGTGGAAATCATCACAGAGACCCAACGGTCCTGTTCTCACAACTCTTGGAACAGTAGCCAGACAGTCGCATGCGAAAGGTCAAAGGTCGGTCTATGGGGCACACTCTGCTCTCTGGTTAGAGAGGGTAAAAGCAGAGCAAGAGGCACAAACATCCGACAATTTAAGTGTTGTAGTTTCACAAGGGGTGGGGTGGGGGAGTGGATTCTCCTTTATGCAGACCACAGTCAAGCTCTCATATGCTGATGCCAACAATGACTGAAAAGCAACTTAGTTTGTTGCCAATGGGATATTGCATAGCAAAAGCTTTTGGGAAACGCACCCCTGAGGTATTCATTTTTGCTCCTACATTAACATATGATGTTGTTTTATCTTGGTCAGCATTCAATGATCTTTGCTCCTAGTAATATGTATAATGTTTCTCTATCTTGGTCAGTATTCAATGATCTTTGCTTCTATAGCAATGTATAGGCTAATGTTTCTGTATCTTGGTTAGCATTCAATGATCTTCCTTTGGTCTGGCTTCCCTCCAATGGGAGTTGGTGCCTGGTGTATAATCACTCCACCAACTGTACTGTACTGTGTGCCCTCATAGAACTGCCACTCCTCACCACCCAGACCTGCAGCTTTCTGCCGAGCTAGAGAGAGAAAGACTGATTCATGGCACCCTACAAAACTGTGATTGATAGTTTCCTTAATCTTTTCTCAGTGATAATGGAGCCCCTAGTGTCTCTAACCTTGCATAAAAATGCAAATGAATCAAAAGAATACCGGTATGAAATACAGTGGGCTGAACCATGCTGAAAACCTTGGGAAGGGGGTGTGCATATTTCCTAGTCTGGACTTGAGCGCTTTGGAGAAGAAAAAAAAAAACTTCAAGGAGGGAAAAAGTACTAAAGAATATTGAAAAGACTTATCAACTTACAACTTTAAAATGTTTTCTTTTGTTAATTATCAAATATCACAAACAATATAAATATTTAGTACACGGCTCTTTATAATGCTGTAGAATGCTCCATTCACTTCAATGGGACTTTCCGTTTTGTGGTCTGATATCTTAGCTTACTAACGGACCATTGCCAAGTACTGGATAACAGACCGCTGTCAAGCAAAAGTGAAACAGAATCACTCTAATCTAGTCTAATCACTCCTAAACTTAGTAAACATGCTCCAGGTAGGCTTATGTCAATTATGTTGGAAGACTGCAAAAAATAAACTGTGTTCTAGAGTATTCTAATTTTGGAGGAGGCGGGTAAGTGCATTGGGTTGTAGGCCTATCACTGCAGGGAATTGCAACAAAGAAATGACAGTATCCTTATTTAGGTAATAACATTAATACCAACAGTAATACCAACAGTCTGGAATGGATGAAGGTGAAGAAAATTAAAAGAAACTTTACTGTATCCCAAGTAAATTAGAATGATGTTGAAAAGTCTTTAATTTCCTCCCCAAGTTCTGTTTACCTGCCATCTGTGCACAATTAGGTATTCCCATGGGAGCAGTAATGAATGATAGTAATCACTCACAAATCATTTACTTCCAAGTGGATCGCATGCTGGGAGTGTGTTGTGGTTCACCATTGCATCTCAAATACAATATTATCCCCATGAACCTTAGTAATGATGGTTATTATAATGGAAGTGGGATCTAATTCACTCATTTATAAGGGAAGTTGTGGACACCCCCTCCCCCTTCCCCAACCCGCACCCTTACCTTAACACATTTGAAACTCTTTGCCAAGGACACTCTACAGTAGCTGGGTCTGGTGCTGCTTCACCTGAAGATATCCAATTTGAATCAGTCATTGAGTGCTTTCTGTAAGAAAGAGAATAAGAAAATATTGATATTATAACAATACAGACCATGAAGTGAATCATCAGCTAACACTAACTGAATGGGGTAGGCCTACATCAACTCACTTTTAGTTTCATGTACCCCAATTCAGTTTGGTTTTCTTTTCAGTCCAAGTTGTATTGAATTTCCTGGTTCTTTTACCAACAGAGATCACTCGGTGACCTTGAAAGACAGGGCTATTGAACAATTCACACCAGATTTCCGCTTAACCTGGCAAGGTTACTGTCTGTTAACGTGGACACACACCAACTCCAACAGCATTGCAGAGCACTTTTGAATTCAACTATTTTCATTCACCTCCATACGTTGGTTGCGGCGGCAGAGTTTGGCGCTGGTGTGCAGAGTTGTATTGAAAAAAGGAATGTTGTAAGCACAGTACTCTGCACTTTGTTTCTTGACTTTGTCACTTTTAAACAAAAACATGTTGCTAATCAGTCTTCAAATACACAGACATATATACATGATATAGTATTTGTGGTGAAGTTCATGTTTTTAAGCCATTTTAGAAAATAATCTCTTTGCACAGTCGTGCCTTGGAGTCAGGTGCTGGTGGGCTGCGCATGTTCAAACTCTATAAGGAAGAGTCAAGTGGATTAGCCATTTGAAAGAGAGAGTGGTGTGTGTGTGTGTGTGTGTGAGAGAGAGAGTGTGTGTGTGTGTGTGTGTGTGTGTGTGTGTGTGTGTGTGTGTGTGTGTGTGTGTGTGGATCAACAATCATGTGCCTTCATTTCATTATCTTAGTCCCACTACATGGTCCATCCACATCACTGTATCCACTTAATTGGTTAATTGCTTTTAGCTGTACTGTCATGATACATTTATATTGTGATGTACAGTGATTTATCTATCATGTCATACAGGAAAAACTCCTGTTGAAAGACATTTAACTCAAAGTTTAAGAAGGAAAGATGTCTTTCTCGGTTGTCTCACTGTAAGGTGGATGGTCAGTTCCGGGGGAGGGATGAGACAAGGTGAGGAGAGGTCAGGTAGAACTGTCGTCCGAGGCGGCCAAGTCAGGACAGAGCCATGCCAAACAATGAGCAGCAAGGAAATGGAACACAAACAAGATCACCGGGGCAACATCCTCTCATCGCCAAGGATGCCAAAACATTGAAATGATGAAACCACAACAGAAGTTACACGCTTACTGAAATGTGACTGCCATTAGTGTTTAACACAGACATCAAAATAACAATTCCTAAACATAAGTAAAGATATGTTTTAGACAAATTAAGTAAAATAAATAAATAAGATAAGTAACTATATGTTATGAAGCTTCACAAATACAGCCTAGTGCCCCTCAATAACTTAACATGTTACTTCAGGATTATAAAACTGAGGGGTGTAATTACTGTAAATTGGCAGGTGAGTTTCTCTTTTTGGTTCCAGTCTCCACCTCTAATTCATTTAAATATTTGGGGCATTTCATCCAAATTTAAAATTTTGAATTTTTTGTCTTAGTTAAATACCAAGCGTGAATGTTTTGCATATGAATTGATCCGTTGTTCTTAAAGCATTCACCTCCATTTGTCCCATGGGTAAGAATTACGGACTTGTGATAAAACGATTTGAAATTGTTGTTTTTACAAGGATAATCTGGGAGGGAAAACGGTTTGAAGCTCCAAGTAGATGTGAGGTAAATGAGTGTGCCAGCCTCTATTTATTTGTGACGTGACTGGCGGCTGCAGGCTGTGCCTGGGGAGAGCCATTAGGATTTGAGGCCATAAACAGGCAGAATGCGGAGCAATTGGCGAAAAGTTAATGTGTAATGTGGCGACATAGCAGCAAAGTGCTCCCTATGGATCTACAAGGAGAAAGGAAAAGGCAAAGGAAATCTAAAGACCAGGCAACACAGTATACTGTATGTCCAACCTATAGTCGCTACATTTTGCCTTAAGACATTGGTGCCAAATTGAGTTAAATCAGAGTCAGTATTTCATGATCTTTGTTGGTACAGTGATAATATGCTAGTTTCATGTCTGTGTTCCAGATATGAAATTTAATCAAGGCTTCAATACTACTGTAGATCAAAACTTAGGTCCATAAACTGGCATCGCGTAAATGTGAAAGGAAAATGAATCAGTATAGATGACAATTGTTGTTTCATTTTAATGATGGGTCAATATCACATATTTTAGTGACTAAAAGAGATGACTCAATCACTGTTCAAAGCAGCATTTTTTGACACCAGAGACGTAGACAGGACCCAAGTTAGCAGTCACTAAAAAAGTGCTTAACAACTGTAAATATTAAATATTACAATTATGCATTAGGCCGCTTGCTCATAGTTCACCATAGGCCTTACACAGCCCATTGCAAATAGCTGACATTTGAAATAGTCAATAGTCAGGTTAATCAATAGTCTGATGAATATATACTTATAGCATGAAGTATATACATGTAAGTCAAGTATAGTACTTATAGTACTGTACTAAACTAAGGTATGTGTTAATCTGTAATTAGAGCCAGTATAATGATAAGGAGACATGACACTCAAGAGTCTCAGTGTGAGGTGGAGGCTGAGGAGAGCGGAATTAATTCCATGACACTAATGCACCATGACACAGAGGCTGGGACCAAGCCATAGGGCCAGAGCTGCTTGTAAGGTCTGCTAAACAAATGGCACTTCCCCATGGGGAGGGGATCATTATGGGGCTCTGTGTCACTCAAAACCAACGAATGAAGGCACAGAACCACTGAGAGAGAGAGAGAGAGAGAGAGAGAGAGAGAGAGAGAGAGAGAGAGAGAGAGAGAGAGAGAGAGAGAGAGAGAGAGAGAGAGAGAGAGAGAGAGAGAGAGAGAGAGAGAGAGAGAGAGAGAGAGAGAGAGAGAGATGCCTGAGGCAATGTCTCTGGCCAAAAGGGCCTGAAACGTGCTGGCTCACTTGAGGTGTGCCCATGGTGGGGACTGTAGAGATACACTGCTGGAAGAGAGTTCTAGTACTCCTTTAATTTGAATGCACTCCATCGCCAGTTGACTAGACAGTATGTAGCACTGAATGGGCTGAAGGGAACGCAGAATGTCATCTGGCTAAATAAAGTTATCTGACAAATAGTAGTGTTGTTGTTGTTTTATTAGTGTAATATGATGTATATTATGAATATGATCTTGTCAGTCTACTCAGATAAGGCGTGTTTACAATTCTAATCTGATTTCTAATCTAGAGAGAGAGAGAGACAGAGAGAGAGAGAGAGAGAGAGAGATGCCTGAGAACGTGTGATGCCTGAGACAATGTCTCTGGCCAAAAGGGCTAGACTAGCCCTGCTAGAGAACAGCTGAAACGGACTGGCTCACTTGAGGTGTGGCCATAGTGGGAAAAACACCTCGAATACACACAGATAGTAAGCCCCCCAAAGAAAGGAAAGGAATAGGGGGAGAGAGAGAGAGAGAGAGAGAGAGAGAGAGAGAGAGAGAGAGAGAGAGAGAGAGAGAGAGAGAGAGGATGTCTTGGATATTAACTTTAACCTTATAGTTTTTGATAGTTATTTATGACTCACTCACAAAGCGTGGTGTTACCACATAAACGGACTAAAATCAAGTATCACAATGCATTATATAGCATCCTTATAGCCTACTGTAGCTTTTTTTCTATGTAATGAAATGAACCACCATAAAGACATGTCTATGCAATCCAAATACAGTAGATCAGGCCTGGGCAAACTAAGGCCCGGGGGCCACATGCAGCCCGCTAAACTATTTAATCCGGCCCGCGGTCCCTTCCCAAAGTAGAATAATTTATCTTTTAGCCAAGGAGACTTCGATTATATGCCTAAATTATCAAATTTGTTGTAGTCATGAAATACAAATCCCCCATTTTAACCCTGTATGTTGACAGGTCCTCTGAAGAAAATGAGGCTACTGGTTTAAGACTTGCCAATTTACCGGCATCAACCGGTTGATGGTTAACACCCGGCCCATTAGTGGAAATCTACATGCCAATGTGGCCCTTCGACCAAAATTACAATTACAGTCTACATGTCTTTTTGGAAGTAACCTGAACAAGCTCCACAAAACTTTTTCTCTCAATTACTTATAAATATTTCAAGTATGATCTCATTGGTATGATTTATGTTTAGTTATTACAGTAAAAGACCAAACTGCTTCAATAGTGTGAAGTAAATTTAAATAGTGTGAAGTAAATTTGACATAGCCATTTATATATATGTAAGTTTGTTGTTGTTGTTGTGCAGTTTGGTGAGAATGTGTGTGCAGGGGAAGTACTAAAGAAAGGCGGTCAGAGATGAAAGCAAAAGGAAAAGAAATGGTAAGAAGAAAAAAGAAAACATTTTTTTTTCTCACAGTGGCAGATGCACTTTTTCCTGGCTACTCAAACAGATGCTGAGGCAGATGGTGGCAAATTAACAGAAAATGGGAGAAGAAGGAATGAGGAAGCTCACAAGTGGTCCGGGGAGGCGAGACATTAAAAAATAAAGATTAAAATGTGTTCTTGTGCGCTTGTTTGTGTGTGCATATGATGTGTGTTCTAGAAAGAGAAGGAGAGAGAGAAAGAGAGAGAGAGAGAGAGAGAGAGAGAGAGAGATTAATTCCACAGTAAAAGAGAGAGAGAGAGAGAGAGAGAAATGAATTCCACTGTAAAAGAGAGAAAGGGAGAGAAAGAGAGAGATGAATTCCACCGTAAAAGAGGGAGAGAGAGAGAGAGAGAGAGAGAGAGAGAGAGAGAGAGAGAGAGAGAGAGAGAGAGAGAGAGAGAGAGAGTGGATCGGGGAAGCAGGGGTGGGACTGCGCTGATAAAACAGTCGCCCAGCTGGGAAGACCAAAAAGGATGGGTGGAGGATCTGTGCTCAGAGATACACTGGTGTGCGATAATAATCAGAGGCGTGAAATTACAAGTGTGATATTTGTGAGGCCCGCGGGTGTGGTAGAGTAGAGGGAGCCTCCCAGAGATGGCCTGCATGGCCACCATCATCACGCCAGCACTGCACACCAGCACTGCACATATAGTCATTAATAAACACAGGAGCAGAGCCGGGCTCCAGTGCTCAACACTGCTCAGTCACTCTCAAGGCTTTAACACAGGCCAGCAAAGTCGAAGTCTTACAGTGAGGCTACACTGGATGCATTAAGTGCACAAAGACTTAACTTAACCATAACAATTAGCTTATATTATAACCCCCCCCCCCCCCAAAAAAAAAAAAACACATTCATTTCAATGTATTTTTGATGAAACTTGACTTATCACTTTCAGTGTAGCCCTAGGGAAGAGAAGTCTAATACTCCTTTCATTTGAATGCACACCATTGTCAGTTCACTACACAGTACTATACAGCAGTGAAGCAGCTGAAGGGAACGCAAAATGTCATGTGGCTAAATAAAGTCATCTGACAAATAGTACAGTGTTACCATACCATATACTGCCATTGTAGGATCAGATATACCCATACCAAAGCTTCCAAAAGACAATGAAGCAAACCTGCGATTATTTAATTTTTTTGGCGCTCGCGTGAGTGTCTGTGATTTTTAGGGGGGTCTGAAGTCAAAATGACTTGAGTCTCTTTCAGGACCAGTAGCTCCCAGTAGTATTTAGTGGACTAATAGCAGAGTGAAAAGAGCAGTGTCTGTTCTGCTCTGATTGTGTGCTGAGGGCAAGTGGGCCTTTCTTTTGGCATGAGGAGTGGATGGTGGACGGGAAGGCTGTGCTTGTTTAGATTACTGGTGCTAAATCAACTGAACAGACTTATCTATCCAAAGGGGCACAGACAATGTGAAGCTGAGAAGACATAATACTAGGTGTTCAATAGAACAACAACAACAACAACAACAACAACAACAACAACAAAAGCCACCTTCCAACAGTCAGCATGAGGGCGGCGGATGAGGTCATGTATGAATCCAGGGAAGCATTTGGACAGATGAGAGAGATCAGTATGCAGCGAAGAGCCTGGTTATGAGGGCACACTTCACATTAAATGACAATAGAAATGCATAAATGACCTGACAGGACATGTTTTTGTCCCCTCTCAACGACTCGCTCCAAATCTGGAATATCAGGCTCCTCATCGGAAACCTGCTGATTAAGTGCACATTATCAAGATTATCTTATCAAGCCCAGAATGCATTCCCTCTGGCCAACGATTTCCTCGGGATTAATACCAGTGGGACATTCTCTTTCTCCATCTCTCTCTCTTCATCTCTCTCTCCTTCTCTTTCTCTCTCTCTCTTTCTCTCCCTTGCTCTCTCTCTTTCCGCTGTCATTCCAGAGGGCTGAATGACTGCCATGATCTCTTATGATGTCTTCACAAGCCCATTTCCCACCTCCACCTGCCCTGTTCCGCTGATGAAGGCACCTTTCACTAAAAAAAAAAAGAGCGGACGAAAAGTTGAATGAAGCTCTTCAACCTTCATTTACTGTCTAATCTGGCCCCGGAAGGAGATCTATAAACAAGTAGGAAAGAGAGAGAGAGGTTGGAAGAGAGAGAGGTTGAAAAAGAGAGGAGTTGAAATCCATATTTCAAAATGATAATGCACTTTGTCTCTGTACATGAACATAAACCAGTCCCGTGTTACAATTCCAGCGGGAGGAGAAAGCAAAATGGCTGTTTATACGTATTCGCATCATTCGGCCCATGAGGAATATGGATAAGAAATGAAAAAATTCAGCTCCATTGTCTGATTTATTTCTTATATTATCTCCAGATATCAGCCTGGCAGTTTAAAGGATAGCTTCCCTTACTCTGAGCTTGCTTGCTAGGAGCCTGACAGGCTCTCAACTCCCATATGCATAAACACTTTGAATTGTCTGTCTGGGTATTCCAATATTGTTCCCAACTATAGTTTTCAGCATGTAGGATTTAGACATAAGAAGAAAAAAAAAATGAATGCAAAATCCTCCAGGGAACAAAGAAGGAAAAATCCCAGAGATGACAAATTTGGTGGATGGACATTTTAAAAATGGCAAAGAGAATTAGAAATAGAAATAGAAATCTACTGCTCTACTATAAGGAATAGTATACAACTTTTCAAATGGGATTACCATAATGTGAGTGAGACTAGATGAATATAATTTACAGGTTAAGTGCAGAGGTCCAATAATCCCTGGTGGAGTCCATGTGTTTAGGGGAAATGACAGACAGTTTGAGGGCTTATTACTGCGGCACTGATAGCATTACTGGTAATTAATGAACTCATACAAATGGCCACCAAAGATCTTTCACAAGCACCAAGGGAGCGTCAAGAGGCAGTAACCCTTTCTTTTACTGTGTGGCTTGGAGCCAATCCCATCCTCAGGGGACTGGAGACAGAGAGAAATGATCAATGAAGACTCCCTTAGCTCATTTTGGAATGCAAATACAGCACCACAAGAAGGGTAAAATAAAATGTAATACAAATGTAGTACTTTCAAAATGCAGCATGATTACAGGATCAAAATTTTAAAATTTAATTATGTTTTGAATAATAAAGTGCCAACTTACCCAAAACAAGCTAATTTTACATGTTAATATACATAAGCGCTGTTAACTGTTTTTAAAATCACTGCTAAACCCATCTTATATTACAAACGTATAAGACAAAACATAACTATTTTAAATATCTCCATAAAAGGCAAGTGTGTCACAAATATAGGATGACATTTACTATATATTCCATCAGATTGGTTAGAATACTGGCGTCGCCCTATTTGGCTTTACCCTTAATTTTGTCATTGGGTTATATGACAGAATGAAATGGGTGTCATCACTTATAATGCTGCTTCCATACACATACCAAGCTGTGTCCTTGAGGCCTAAATAATAAACGGTTCATCACTAGACACCAAATGGCAAGACAAATTTATGACTACTGATCTAGCTCATCATTACTGTAAAGTACTCAGTAAAATTTCATCGTAACTTTTCAGGAAAATAAATAAATTTGGCCTCCTGACCTTGGTATAAAAAAGGCTTGGACAGGTGGTGATGGACCCTCTCAATTTTCATCATTCCTCTGTCTCTTATGCCCTCTCTCCCTCCCTCCCTTTCTATCGCTCCCTCCCTTCCTCCCTCTCTCTCTCTCTCTCTCTCACATACACACACACACACACACACACACACACACACACACACACACACACTGCCTGTGTGACATGCTCATGTTTCCAAACAGACACCCACGCATGCTCACATACTTGTGCGCCACACAAACACACACACACTAACACACACACACAGAGAGAGAGAGAGAGAGAGAGAGAGAGAGAGAGAGAGAGAGAGAGAGAGCCCTTAAAACAGTTATTACAACTTGAGCTGATCTACACACACACAGACACACACATACACACACACACACACACACACACACACACACACACACACACACACACACACACACACACACACACACACACACACCCCTGGAGAGAGACCTGAGCTGCCGTCACCTCTGAGGCTGTGAGACCTTCCCAAGCCGCCCCCACTCGCACTGCCTCTGAAATAAAGGGGGTGGAAATGACAGCCCCGGAATATGCAGCAAGTCTCACTTTAAATCAAGATAAAAGGCAGAAATGGAAAATAATAGGCCGTACAAACCCCCTGACGGCTCAGTCCCCTAATGGAAACACATGGCTGAAGGCTGAGCTGTTGTCAGCAGCCGGTGTCCTGACATTCCTTTTTGATAATCTGGCCTGCCATAAAATTAGAATAGCAAATACCTCTTGACAAAGATGCATGTTCCCTCTCTATTGTGCATCATAAAAAAGAAAAAAAAAACTGCACTGGTGACTCTGAATGCAGCAAACTTCAATTTAAATTTACAGGGCTGCGAAAAGAGAAGTGATATGCACTCAAAAATTTTAATAACCTATTAAGTTACGACTTCAATTTCATTTTATGAATATTTTCCTTGGGGAGCGCAGCTATCACCAAAGAAAGATAGAAATTTAAAAAAGATAAATAGTACCATTAATCTACGGCATTTCTCTCCCATTATCCTTGAAAATGAGGAGTTATTTTTTCTCAGATCCTCACATAATTAGCTCCTTACACTTGATTCACAAGCCAGAAAATGACCATGTTCAGAAAATTAAAAATTTGTCATTAAGTGGAATTTAACATAATACCATTTATCTTTATATATTCCACAGCTGACAAGTGGCGGCCACGGAAGTTCTGCAGGCTTGGGTGGTAGACGCCTAGGAGTCTCAACCCATGAGGATGGAACACAAAGAGAAGCTTCTGGAACACCATGTGGACTCTTAAATTCAGGAGCACATGATAAACAATCAGTGCTGTTACATGGACATGAATAATCTGATTAGATTAGTCCAAATAGTGCATTTCAGTTGGAGTTTTATGAGTGCATCTCCTTGGATACAGTTCTATAGAATGTACCTTGGAATATCTATAATCGGATTATTCCGATTTCATGATATGTTGCTATGTTTGCTGCCACTGCTATTAAACACATACTTTGAGTGTTTGTACTGTATGCAAACATTTACTAACAAACACCTAATCGCACAGGACCACACATTTTATTTCTCTAACCATGAACGTTCCACATAAAAATCTTCAGCAGTCTTTTTGTGGATGAATGTTTTGATGAACCATTGTTTTGATCATCAACACTGGCAATAATCAAGGTAGCGTTCAAAGCGTTTTGTTTGTTTTCGAGTTCCTTTGGTAAATAAATCAAAAGTAATGAGATGGGGATTTTTTTAGGAAGTAATTGGTACAATTGCACACTGCATTAAATCTAGACTGATTGGGACAAAACTACTTAAATGCTTTTCTGATGAAAATATAGCGAGGAAGTTTTGGAGATCAAGTTATTTTGTGTCTCCTGGGTATTAAACACAAATTTGGTGGGAACAAGAGTGTGGCACTCACAGCAGGCTATCCCATAATATCTAATGGGTCATCAAAAGGAATTATGGGTACTGAACCTCCATTTGCACAGACTTCAAGAAAAACCCCATGAGTTGTCACATGACTCATTAACACAAAATACTTTATTTAGGTCTTACATTAATGTCTGTGGAAAAAAGGCTGGTTATAAATGAATTTGACATGCATTTATATTTACAAGTTGAATATTGAATATGAAATAAACAAAGGCAGCTCAAAATCCTTGTAGCGGTACAATATATAGGCCTATCATCACCAGAGCCAGAAATAGATTAGTGTATAGTGTATATCTGCAGGTGAAATGGAGTCACATTAACTTTCAAATGATGATTTATGTTTGTCAGGTTCCTTCCATAACTATGCAAATTGCTCTCACAATGGTGAAATTGAAAAACAAAAGAGCCCCAGCGTGGGACAAACACATGGTGGTGACCAATACATTACCCTCCGGAGTTTCCATTTGACCAGCCCTCATACCAAAGTGCCAAGAAAAAACAACAGGCTTTCATTGGTCTTCAGTGGAGGCCTATAGTACAGTCATCACTCTAAATACAAATCAGCTGCAGCACCCCTCCCGTTGTTCTGGGTGTTTTATTGCCACTGTAGCACGTGGGCTGCCATGAAATCTCCCACCAGATTAGGCATATATGGGTGTTCTACCATAAAGCCTTCAGAGGCAAGTGTTTTACACTGGGCTCCTCGTCACCCATGCTTGCTTCCCTGAAAATGGCAAGAACGGGGCTCTAAGAGACTAACGCATTACTAGTAGATTTAAAGCTAATAAACTCATTTCATAATAATATGTGTGGCCAGCCTGGTAATAAATCATCATGGTGGGAGGGGGGCGGTATGGGGGGATTGGGGTTCTCGTTTTCCTGATGCGGGATTGAGCCACTGACCCCAATCAGCAAATGTGGCAAATATTTAGAATTACAGCGGGGAGAGTTGATTCATTCGGCGGCGGGACGGCATGGAATGGTGCTGAGGAACGAGTAGCGTTCGCTCAGGAGAGTTGCCTCCACTGCGTCATGGTGACAGGCCGTTCTGTAGCTCCAGACTAATTCACTGTGGGTGGATATAACACTTCTCACATCTCAGTCCTCTGTCATAATTCAGGGGCCAAATTTCATTCATGTTCCCATTTTAGGCTTGTTTCACGTGCAGACAAAACACCATTGCTCTCATAATAGAAGCAATTCAGTCAGGCTAAGTTTGTGAGTCCAGCTGGTGCTCCGGTAAAATGCCATCATTTTTCTTCATATGACCCAGCAAACCCTTTTGTTGTTGAGTCTTTCTCAGCGCTTTTCACATAAATATAGATTTGTTTAGTTATGGGTAACGGATAGCACACTTAGTATGCCACTCCAATTTACATCCAATAAATATAGATTTGTTTAGTTATGGGTACAGATAACATACTTACTTAGTATGCCATCAATTTACTGCCAATTTTAAAATTCAATGTAATTTATGAATTAGCATGAGAATAATAAAAAAAAACTTCCTTGGATAAAGGACACCTCAAAACCCCTTTGAGAGTGCTCAGTGAAATGGCAAAAGATTCTTCCACAGAAACAAGCCAAGCAAAAGTATATCCTTAAGCTTTCAATTTCATCTTTTTTTTCCTGAAGGGTGAACTACAGCCAAGATTTCCTAGAGTGCCTCTCTATCACGGCCAGCACAGAAGATCCAGCCTGTCTTTTCCAGGTGCCTTCAGCCTCCAAACACCAGTGTTTCCTGTTGCAGCCCCCCAGGTGTTGAGACACACAGACAGACACCTTGAGGACATGAATCCAACTATCATCTTGTTGGTGCTCCTTATATTTTGCCACAGATAAATGATTTTGATTTTTGTTGCAGCTGCTGACCACCTTGGGCAATCTGAGTCTGGACTGAACTGAACAGCATGCTCTTGAGGTTCTCACTCAACACAGTTCTGGCTTCCCACACAAGGACTACAGTAATTTCTGGAATATCAGCCACATTATGTCTACATGCCAGTGTTTTATGCTATAAAAAATATGTACTGACCTCACCCACCTCACCTATTAAACTCACCCATGTACAAATCTCAGTTTACTAAACATTACCTAATGGATCGCAAACAGATCATGTCATTAGAAAGTAGAATGATGAAAAGAAATAGTCCTCACCCATGTATTAACCTCATAGATGATGAAATTTTACAAAATCAAAAATCTTACAAAGATGAACTTTGGTTAATAATCGAGAAATTATGTATTGACTCAATAAATTAGGTATTGACTCAATGGGCACTTTTTTTTACAAGCAGCTTACTATATCTTATAAATATACACAGTGTCTCCAATAGAACAATATCTAGTCAAGGTGAGTGTATGTGTGTGTGTGTGTGTGTGGGGGGGGGGGTTAGTCTGTATCTGAGACTACTGACTCAAAGACTATCGGTCTATAGTTGTACAGTTGTGAAGTTGCATACTGGTAAATGATAAAATAAAAAAAAAAAATAGCCTATGCATTTTTTGGAAAATTAATTTTTGACTAAGTCAAGGGAGGAGGTGTTTGTTGTCAAGGTGGCCTAAACTATACAGCACTGGAAGAAAGCCTGCAAATCTTAGAGGGTTTAATATTGTGCTGAGTGCTAACTTAGTCCATTTTGTAAACCTTGGTTTCACTGAGAATGAGTAAACATGCATTCAGGCACTGCATTCAAGATGCATCATATACTGTAGCATTCAATTTGTCTGAATAGCGAAAGCAGAAAGCAAAGCAAAGCAAATCCTGTCTGAAGTAAACATGTATAAAGAGGACAAACTTGGCCACCAATAGAGCCGGTTCCCCCTACAGAGCAGTCCACTGCTTACATGCTACTCACATCGATTCAGCTCCCGAGGGCAAAAACCAATTTCTCTTTTTTTTTTCCCCGACTGCTCTCCCTGCCTGAACCTGCAACAGCCATCAAACCCATTAATCCATCCGCCCAAGATGACTATGACTGATTTGGCCGCCAAACAATCAATTTGTATCTATCTTACCCTCTATGTCTCTCTCTCTCTCTCTCCCTCTCTCTATTCTCCCCTCAGTTTGCCTACACACACATTCTCTCTCATACCCTCTCCCTTTTTACACACACACACACACACACACACACACACACACACACACACACAACACACACACACACACACAAGTACACACACAATCTCTTATTCTGGTGGATGGAAAGAACATCATGAAAACTGTTTCAAAACACTGAACCACTAGAATAATAAAGCAGTCAGAATATGACCCCAGAGGATGCTTACTCTGTCTCTATTATCTAAAACTGTAAATAAACTGGCCATTTTTATTCAACCTTACACAGCAGTCAATATTAGTCCCCTGTACTAGTCCTTTTTGGGGACCAAAATCATTTGTAAAAAAAAAAAAAAAAAAAAAACATGGCACACTTGCAAAGAAACATGGCACACTTGCACTGGGGACACTTAGAGGCATAAAAGGCTACAATTAACCACAGCCCCCTTCTGCTCAGGCCCTGTTGAAGCATCTTTTCCAGGGGCAGCGTGATGCAGGAACCCCCCAGTCCTGCTGAATGGTGTGGAGCAGAAGGTAGGGTCGGACGTGTCTGGGAAAAGCTGAGGAGAAACATTTGTCAGGAGCCCCTGACAAAAGAGGGAGGTGGGGGTGTGTGCTCGCCGCTATTCAGAGACAATTTGTAAGCAGGGCCGCTGAAGCCAGGGCCAAAGACTGCGGAACAGCTGGAGCCCCCACTATGATTGATAAACGTGGCCCCAAGAACTTCATCTAGATGTGAATGAAGACAAAAGCCCGACAATGTTCAGTGAGTGTGTAATGCTGCCGTCATTAAGTGGCAACTCTGGACATGCCCAGATCCCTGCGATGGGAGAGTGTGGAGTGGGGATGCCGTGAGGGGAGGTCAAGACCCATACTAATTACCATTTTATGACAAACACTCTTTTGTAAGCGCCTTTAGTATTGATTTACCTCTCAGGGATGATCACCTCATTGTGTCTTTGTCTGGGCTGGGTGGGCGTTTGTTTTTACTGATGCACACACAGGACTAGTTCTGTGTAAATATTGATGTGGCATTTTTGAACCGTGGGCCTCCTTCATTTCCCTCCTGATAAAAATTGTGATGTAAACACATGACTTACATTGATACAATTCATTGTCAGACAGTATCAGGCTTGACAAATAATGGTAATTAAAAGCATGCAGTTGCAGTTGGGTTTGTCCTTACCCAATTAAAATATAAAATCAAGATTTTACCAATATTACAGTGCGTGAGAAACACATATTTTTTGAACATTTTTGGAAAAAAAGATAGCATTTTGGAAAAGAGGTCTTTAAATATGGCTTAATTGACCTTTCTGTGATACATTGATTATTGTGTGATGATGGAGTGGATTTTATTGACAGTCTAGAGATGCCAAATGGAAAGGAAGATCAGTGTGGCCTGAGCAAGGATGGTACTTTAAGACTGAAAGATCTTCTTTTGGGTCAAATGAAATACAATAGGGAGAAAAGGTGTCAATTTGTCGTTTTTGTGCCTATTTGACATTAGAGTCATTCACATCTTATTATTTATCAACCAAATATATTTTGGCAACCCGTTCTTTTCAATGTGTATAGTAATTTAGCTATGAAAGTTAGGCTATATTTATCCTTCAAGTGATATTTTGCCTTATTTGTTAGAACAGTTAGCTCCGACACAAGATACCAACAGTATTGCCAATTCTTTTAAAGTATTGGACATTACTTAAAGGCTAATCCCAATATACAATATTTAATAGAGATCAGTGTAAAGCTGAAAAGAATTCCATGTTAGGAAAGAATAATATGGGGTGAAAACGATTACTTTCCCTCCTATGTATAAATCTGTATTTTTGTCATTTTCCCAAGTGTTTTTTTTTCTTTGCCAGAGTATAACTAGGCCTGTGTGTTTGAGTCTTACAGTTTTGCCAAATGCAGACTTGAATGTATGTATTCATGTATTCATGAATCATATTTCGATATCCCATTTCCTAATTCTTCATGTGTCTTAGCAAAAATCATTAAGCTTTGTAAACGGCATTTTACTCCATAGTCTGTGAGCAGCGTGAACTGGGTACATCCATCCTTGACCTGTTTAATGCCTGGATGCTAGTGAGGACCCACACAGCAAATTGAAAACTTTTCGGTCCCTAAGTGAAATGTATAGATGTGTCTGAGGTCTATAAAAATTGGGTATTGTTCTATTTTAATTCCAAACTCAATTTCAGACATCCTTATGGCGACAAGCATGGCGTCTTGGGTCATACATCCCACAGCACCTCTCAGAGTCCCAGCTGCCAGAGTTCACGATGAATGAGTGAATATTGATGAACATGAGGGATGTACTGGGCCAGTATTTCCCTTTATGGTAGCGAAAAAAGGAGAGGCGAATATCAGCCAGTCCCCACGGGAGAAGAGCACCTCTCTCAATATTCAGAATATTCTGGATGAAGTTCAGAGAGAGATATCAATCTCACTTTAGGCCACAGGCCTTCATTTGTTTGTGAGAGATGTGAGGTGCTCCTAGGATGACTGTGCCAATTTTTCAAAAGCTTCATACAGTAGAGACACAGACCAGAGCATCCGCTATTGTTGCCTCACTTACCAACCTTTCTACTGGCAAGACAATCAGGCCCCGACTGAACCCACCCACACATCGCTGCCACCTTTGAATTAGGAAACACACGTGTGTGTAAGTGTGTGCGCACACTCACACACACACACACACACACACACACACACACACGCACACACATACACGCACCTTCAATATATTATACAGATTAAATACTGCTTGACATAATACTCAATGGTTAAGATGATGTCCCTGATAGGGAATGCAATTAAAATGGAGACATTTCTATTCTCCTGCCAAAGATAAAAGTTGGTACTTGGCTTAGTTATTTGATGAAAAATGTACGGAGGTGAGAGAGATTTTGATAACATATGATGATAATAATAATGATCTTTAAGTGTCCTGATAAACAGATTTTGAGATGGATTCAAGACATGCTTTTAAACAATAATCTCTCCATGCCTAAATGACACCAAAACATATCTTGCCTGGGCATTAAATAGTTTTCGTGAGTTGAGAAATGATCTAAGCTTAGATTAGGGTAGGTGTAGGGAAACAATATCATTGTTTAATCAATGAATAGATTCATCCACAAATACCATCAGAATTGTTCTGGTCTAACACTCGAGAAAAAGATACAATTCTCTCCAAACTTGCTTATCTTTCCCCCCAAGCAGTTTAGAGCCTTGTTTATGAGTTTAGTCATCTCTAACATAAACACTCTTACTTGTTCTCTCTCTCTCTTTCTTGGTTCCTGTTTCCTCACATCTCAGTAGTTAAAGGACACATCTGGGGTAAATCGATCCTGTAGTTCCAGAGCCATGTAGTATGAGGTCACCAAGTGCTGTAAGAAGAATGAGAACATTTGGTACAACATAGATCAAATTTACAAACGAATGCTAACTGAATGGCAGCTAATGCTAGATAATGCTAACTAAATGGGGCAAAGGAACTCGTACTGAGTTTCCTTGCCCTTATCAGTTAGCATTAAGGCCTCCGCAAATCGGTTTCAACAGCATTGTGGAGCACTTTCTAATCTTTCAAGCCTAATTTGCACACCGGCAGCGCACAACTAGCAACACACATAGTACAGTAGCCTATGGAATCAACAGTGGATGTTCTGAACGCAATTTACAATCAACGACTAGCTTAGGCTAGTTGGCATTGGTTAGAACAGGGAAGTGGGAAGACTTACACATGTTACTTGGTTAGCACAGTCACAGTGTTACGCTTTTTTCATTTTTCACTGTGCTGAGTGACATTTGAATGTCTCAGTTCAATTGTCGTTTAGAAGTGACATTGTCACTCTTAAATGGGATTAGCTAATGAAGGGGTCATTAAGTGCTTGAGTCTGGTTTGCCTGCATAAAGGAGGACATCCCCCCCAAGGTTAAGCATAGGCAGCATAGGGACACGGTGCCACAGAGGCCTTTCATTTTCTGGAGTGTGTCAAGTGTGCTCTCCAACTCAGCTGCAAAGCCACACAGGCCAATGCAGCTGACTTTGAAAATGCTAAGGTAAAATCTCATCCAAAGGACTTTAACACTTTTAGACCAGCCCTACCATAGACAAATGCTTGGGTAATACCATTCAGGTAGTCTGTTTTCATTTGCAGGTATACTAATTAGAATTCTTAATGTGTAATAATGTTTACATTCAGGGTCATTTGTGCGCTGCGTATCTCTGCTTTCAACACACCTTGAAGCAACTGATGGAAATCCAACGAGACGTGGGGCTTACCTGCCATGAAACAGCTTCAGCTGCCGTCAACCCGTCACAGGGACTGGGGGACGTACACTTTAAATTAATTAACATCAGACCTCTTGTAGCTGTTCACTTCTGTAAACAAACATTTTAATATGCAGTAATTAATTAAATCTGCCAAGCTCCCCTCCTCCTTCAACTGATGTTACTTTGCCTCACTTTTCCTGTCTTGATGAATTTGTTGCAGCTCAAAAAGGCCAGGTGATATGACTTAGTAGCCTAATATTCAAGGTGACAAACTTCCTTTACTTTATCTTACATATTATATTTTTATAAAGTAAAAACATAGGAAGAACATTAGGAACAGTGCTATAGCAACAAAAAAATGTGTGGTGATAAAAAAAAAAATGTGCAATGTAAAAATAAATCATACCATAATCAAGCCCAAACTAAACTAAAACACAAGATATCAAGTCATTTTTCAAACACCTTCAGCAAAAACAACAGCAAAAATCAACACCACATTATGTACTTGAATTCTACCCAGGCAGGATTCCCTCCTGGTTTTGGCTTCAGAGAGAGAGAGAGAGAGAGAGAGAGAGGGAGGAGGAGGATATCCGTGAACCCAAGCCAACCATGGCCGTATCTCATCATGAAGAATAATGTTTTGCCTGGCATGCAATTAGGCATGTTAATTTTTGTTGGCTTTGTGATGTCACTTCTGATATCCTGGCAATCTGGCAGGGATTACCCATGTGACGCCTTGCCCAGTTTTTGCTGGGCCCCAGCTTCACGGCCCCAGCTTGGCTGCTAATGAGGACTGCTGTTGGGGCTGGACCACGCTTAGGCCTGGATCAGGGAATAACCGCCCTGCCCTCTCACCTGACCTGACGATACGCCCCAGCCCAGTGCCAAGTGTGCAAAGCAAACATCATGACAGATGTTCCCCAACCTGGGAGAGGGTGTTCATACAGTACTAAGGGACAAACACAATACAATGTCCCCTTCAGGATTACCTTTTTAACACAGCAAAATGAATGTAAGGCCACTTCAACCATGCAGGGTTCACACAAAGCAATGGTGATTTGGGAGAGTTATAGGCATTCTAGGATCTATTTGTTTGTAATATAGGCATTCTAGGGCCAATATGTTTGTAATAATCCATAGTAATCCAAATAAAAAATATATAGTTACATGTGGCAGACTGTTCCTCCTTATTTTGTGACTTTTAATCCAAATAATCAATTCATGGTAAAAGCCGAGGTATTGTCAACTGTGAAGGAGTGACTATTTATTATGGCTAATATACGCCTAACACACACACACACACACACACGCACTGTAATTTCGCCAGGCAGGCAGCCATTTCTACCCAGGTGAGCTACCTTTGGAGAGTCAGTCCATGCAAATCCATCCAAAAAGTCAAGGAGTCAATTACTTGAGCAGCTGAAGCGTGTGTGTGCTTCTCAAAGACAGTAATGTTTTATTGAAGAGAGCCTTTAATTCCCCATCTCAGGCTCAGGCCCATGAAACCCCCTCCCTGAGTTGAGTTGAGCTGAGCTGCTCCATGTTCCTCCAGCAAAAAGCCCTAGTGTCATATGACCTCCCGCTGCCCAAACACAACTCTCAGGTGGTCTGCAACGCATCAGCGGACCGGCCATTATACATCCCCCCCCCTCCTCAACCCACACACACACACACACACACACACACAGACTCACACACACATACACGCGCACATGCACAGACAACACACACACACACACACACACACACACACACACACATAGCCCATCTCCGGATTCATCAAAGAAACTTTTTGGCATGGCAAACTACCCACTCCCCAGCCCCACCCCGGAGTAGGTCAAAACTAGGGAGGGAGTATTGCTGGAAGAGAAGCTGATGTTTAAATGTGCTGGTGTTTGAAGACAGCAGCCATTTTTTAATTTTTTAATCATGTCTATTCTATTTCTACAATCTGTGCATGACTTCATGTGTACAATGAAGTATGATCTACTTGTCAAAAAAAGTGTTAATCTTAAAGCTTAAACTTAAAATGAAACCCACAATGACAAGATTTGAAATGACTCACCAGATTCTGATGAAATTCAAAATGTCAAACAGCCTGAAAAGGAAGGTTAATATTTTTAGCTTTTCATTCAAAACATTTTTGTAAATAAATGAAAGGATGAACATTCTAACAAGTGGATAAAGTCAGGGGTGCCGATGATGGAAAACAATTTTGGGCCAGGCCCTTAGAATCATCCTAATCACCCCCATCCCCATCCCCATCCCCACCCCACCCCCCTCAAGTCTGCATAAAGTACAGGCATTGCAGCTAGAGAATTTTATCCTAAATCTGCACTATCTCTGTGTGATGCGCTTCTGAAAGACTCTGGGCAAAATAGTGCCCTCTAAACAGCGACAGACAGGAAATAAGATCTGTTCTCAATGAGGCGTTTGCATCTGAAGGCAGATCTAATGGATATATAGCCCAGAGTGGGTAATAGAGAGACAGCTTATTTTTTCATACGTGATTATCCTAACAGTGCTACTTATATACAAATGTAAATGCCCCCTTCTCTCTCTCTCTCTCTCTCTCTCTCTCTCTCTCTCTCTCTCTCTCTCTCTCTCTCTCTCTCTCTCCTCCATCTGCCAGACAATAGTTTTTAATCTTTAATCCATGAGCAACCACTGAACACCAGTGAATTGCAAATTACAGATGTTTTACTGTCTCAGCTAGTTTTCCCCTCCTGTTTTCCCTTCCAGATTCCCACTGTCACTCAGCGTCTCTCGCACCCCCTCTGCCATAATGCCACCATATGACACTGTCATCATTTGGTAATTAAACCCTTACTGGCTTTAAATATGAAAAGCTGGCAAAGGCAGAGAGGATGAGCCGTGCTGTTTGGGTACAGCAGATTCCACAGAACCATGTTTGCTTAAACACACACACAGCTCTGCTGCACAACTGCCATGGGTTCTCATTTTATCCTTTGAAATTCTTGAACCTTTTGATCAGGTTTTGTTCAGACAATAAAGTGCAATGATAATTCTATGAAAATAAAGAGATTTTATGTTGTTTGTCTATGTACTCAAAGAATCCAGACTTGTGCAGTTGTCACTCTTATGGACGCTGTACCTATGCTATGCATGGTGCAGAGGTACAATTTTACACTTGCAAAAATTTGGCTTTTACACATCCATGCAAAACACACACATCCACATCTAACGGCAAAAGATTGAGTCCATAGTGTGATGAAGAAAAATTACAGGAGTTTCCCACAGGCAACCAGAAAAAAAGGACTTTTTCTGGGTTTCCCCAAATATGGTGAGGTGATAAATGACAGAGACTGGTGCAGCAAACCTCTCTGGCCTCTTTTTTCACAGAAAATGAGGGTGAGACTTATTTAATGCTAAATATGGCAAGAACTGGGACATGTTTAATGTTTGGCAGTGGGTGTGTGTGCGGTCCAGGCATAGGCCCTGGACGGCCAAAGAGCCCTGCACTGCATCATTAATCTACGGCAACGACACCCTCCTCTGCTTAGGGAGACGACGCACGGTGGCATTGACCAATGGAATGTAGGACACAATAAAGCAGCGGAGCACCAAGTAGACCTCCATAATTAACATCTTCAATCTGTGTTCATATTGACTGCGGTCACAAGATTAAGGCCAAATGCCCAGCAACGGGAGAAACACTCCTAGCCATTACAGAGCCCCCTACATGCCGTTATTGCCTCTCGAACAAGCTTGTTTGGATTCCCTCCTTCAGCTCCTTCAACACATGCCAGCCCTAAGCGTCTGTGCTGAGATGTGTGTGTGTGTGTGTGTGTGTGTGTGTGTGTGTGTGTGTGTGTGTGTGTGTGTGTGTGTCTGTGTGAGGGAGGTTCATTGTCCCCTATTAGGCCTTCTCATACTGTATATCAAGGTCGCCATTGTGATGATCATTACACCATTGAAGGCGACAGGTTATATTTACTGGGACAGGGGATGGGGGGGGGGGGTGATCAGAGGCTCGGGAGGGAACCATCCAGCCATACATTGCAGACAGAGGTCAAATGGATGTGTGTTAAAACAGACAAGCTACTGGATGCTGGTTACAATATGCCATTTCAGCATAGACGCTTGCATAGGGCTGGCATCATGGGCCGAGGAGCTGAAGGAGGGCTCCAAACAAGCGTGTTTGAGGGGCAATAAAAGCATGTAGAGGCAGGTTACCCCATGATCAATCTCACTCCCTGACTTTAACATCACATCCGGCTGCTACTGTTGTATGGTGTTCAGCCAGAATTTTAGACAAACAGCTATAAGGTTGGACTACACAATATACTGTTATGGGACAATATTTTGGAATAATAATAATGCTCAGCCGAAACCATGGACAAATTGCAGTCTATCATTCATGGCAACTAGTCGTACTAAGACAAGATAATATAAGATACTTATCGAGTACTTTTATTCATCTAAAAGGAAAATCAATTAATTTAATTCATTCAATATTAACTACAGACTATACTTTTATTGCATGACCCTAGTTGGGGAAGCTCACAGAGCCGTGGTCCAAGAAGATCCTTGAATAACTTCCACAAGGGAGGTTTTTTTTTTCTTCTAGCTCCTGTTACAGACATGTCAGGAAATGTCCTCTGAGACAATTCTATTGTAAATGGTGCTGTGTAAATATAACTGAATTGAATTGAATAATGAATTGAATTTAACACTGAGGTTAACCTACATCAGTCTAATTAAACTGACCAGCTTATGTGTATATTGTCCCTTCCATGGCTAGTGGCAGTAGCTTAGGGGGGTGGACGGACGGGACGGGAGAGCTGGGACAGGCCCTAGGGCTCATCAGGCTGGCTGCTGGTCTCCAGATTACAAGCATGAGTAGAAGCTGTTTCCTGTCACCCCTGGGGCATGGAGGTGCCAGCTGGGTCAAGAGCATCCAAAAGTGCCCAAGGGGTTTAACTACCAGCAACAACCACAAGTGTGTATGTTTACACACACACACACACACACACACACGCACGCACACACACACACACACACACACACACACACACACACACACAGCTCACACACAAACACACTGGGTATACTTTCTGATTGTAATTTCTTGGACTCCAATCTGGGCCACTCCTGGCTATAACTATTGTGGCTATAAGAAGTTTCAGACTACAAAGATATTTTTTTTGTCTGAAATGGATCGGAAATGTGTGTTACATTTTGTGGAATATTCATAGGAATATTCCTGAATTAATTTGTGATACATTTGTGATACTTTGCCATAGTTCATAGTCCATTTTTTTTTTTTTTTTTTTTTGCTATGTGAAATCGTAGTCTAGCCTATATAATGAGCTGTTGTTCTTTTTTTTTTATCAACAACACAACCCCAAAACTTATCCTAACTATACCGAGTAGTTATTGTGAAACGCTAACAAAAACAGGCTAATATTACAGAACTCCAAAAGAGCGTGAAAATTCCACATTGAAAAACAATGAAGTTCACTTCCCTATAGCTAGGTTAGATATTATTGCGCACCACAATTGCGAGACGAGCAAAGAGAGATACTACGGCGGGGCAATATGAAAAAGTTACATGACATTATATGCTGAGCAATATGTGACCAATGAGTGGTGCAGATATGTTTGCCTGCTCTCGAATACATACGCCCACGAACGGTTGAATGGAAACTTCAGCAAGGAGTTTAACAGTGCGAGTTAAGTAATGAAAATAATAAAAAAAAAAAATCTAAAGTGGAGTATAAAACTTACTAACTGGAACATTAACAGATGAGTAACTTGTAAAATTGCTACATTATAATATTCACAAGAACCGAAGAGCACGCTCAAGTCATAAAATTCAACATTAAATTATTATAGACTATATATCGTCTATTTAACAAACAGTTTGAGTGAAATCGCTTTTTCCAAGCTTGACTCTTTTGAAAGAAAAAGGGCTATCATAGCAGTGAAGAAAATCTCTTAAAAAGAACAAAAAATCTGTTCAAGTAGGCCTAAACAATGAATGGGCTTTTTGAACTTTTTTTTTTTCTTTTTACTTTTGCAACAGCATTTGGGCCAGCGACTACCCAGGTTGGATTAGAGACGCACCTGAAAAGGTGGGTATGTGCTCAAACGTTCAAAGCTCTGAGCTTGTGTGTGTGTATGTGTGCGGGGGAAAGGGGGGGGGTCTTCTTCTTCTTGTCTTTCTGTCCTCCCCTTTCTTCCGATTTAGTTTGATTTCTCTCTCTCTCTCGCTCGCTCGCTCTCCCTCTCTCTGTCTGCGCGCCAGTGCGCGCGTGTGTGCGCGCGCCTGTGTGTGTGTGTGTGTGTGTGTGTGTGTGTGTGTGTGCGTGTGAATGTGGTGGTGAGGCGTAGTATTTTGCGGCGTCCCTTTATAGGCTACTGTGTTTCCATGCCCATATGTCCGAGGAAATAACTGAGTTTAATTTGGGAAGTTTACAGTTTGGAAAAATATGAAATGTTGTAAATGCGGAGTGAGCTAACAGGTGATACTATAGCTTACACATAAATTACAAAATTTTACAAAATTTTACTTTAGCTTACTTAAATATGTTTCCAAAAAAAGTATCCATATACTTAAAAGGTGAAAGGGGCTCTTTTCTGCTTTAAAACTAAAGTTTGGGCTACAACGACACAAACAGCAACAAAAGCCACACAAAGTCTGCTCAAGCATCACCAAATCAAATATTTTTTAACTAAACAAAGTAGCCATTTCCAACATCAAACATAAAAAAGCGCCTCAAATTTCATTAACAAGACATAAAATCTGTGAGAATACAAAGTTTTATTGCCTAGGTCAACTTCTGGTCAAGATTAAACTCAGCACTATGCTCAACTTTTATTGCGCTAATATATATAGTCAATGACTATAATCCCGGTGTAGGCAATTGGTAAAGCCAGTATATGCTACATGCCAAATTGTTAAACTTGCGAAAATAGTGAAATTAACAGTGAATTTTCTTTTGCTATATCAATATCAGTGGGTCAATTGCACGGTGCAACCCATGATTCATGCCCCCAGAGCGCCAGCCACACTTACAGTTCACCTTACCAGTATCATAACTATTCAAGTTAAAGACCAAAGGTAACGATATAAATATATGTGCCTATTTTGGCGAAGCCTTTGTTGTGTAAGCCCATAGTCTAAACACTGTAAATTTAACGTAAATATTCCTACCTTTGTGTCTCCTAAATACAAAAGCCCTTTGAGCAGACCTTAGCATATTGTATCTCCATACAAGTCAGATCCCCACTTCCAGTTTCAAGTTTTATTCTTTCTTTTTATACATCTGAAACGCTTTATTTACTTTGATTGCTATTTTCCCCTTTATCAATCGCTAGCTCAGTGAAGCAGGGTTGGTCTCCTTTTTTTGTTGTCGTCTAAACCGTTTAGTTTTGGATGATCGGTCAAAGATTCTGACAACCAGCGGGGATAGGCAAGACGCCCAGCCGAGGAGGGAAAGCAGGAGGCCGGACAGATCTAGTGGTCTGCATCGACGAGACGGACCATTAGACAGGGGTAAGGCATGGCTCACAGCGCTGGTCGATCAGGTAAGCGCACAGTTCTTTTTTCCCCTATCCCAATCGCTCTCCGCCAAACACTGTCAATGTTTACTTTTTGCCGATAGAGGTGCGCTGGTTTCTACTGCAAGGTAAGGTATTTACTCTACCCTATATATTGATGCATCTGTTGTAACCGTTGTACGGAGGCTGTATAAAAACTCAACCATGTCACTGTAATCTTGGTATGAAATATCCCCTTTCTCTACTGTCAAGCCATATATCCATGTCCATACACACATTAGATCAGTCTGATGCTCCACCAAGGGCCTGCATGAAGCGGACTCTATTGCAACTTCTCAGACTCAACAGTCTCATGCAAGAGACAGACTTAAGCTTCACAGTTTTGTCTTATCATCTTAGCTTGAAAGCCATAATTTCTATGCGAAAGAGGCTATAATGGATTTTTGCATAAAATACAATTAAAGTTGTTATCCTGTTGTCTTATATTGCTGAAAGTCATTCATATTATTAGCATTAGTGTAACTGCTGTTGTTGTTGTTGTTGTTATTGTTATTATGTTGTCTTGTTGTTGTTGTTGTTGTTGTTGTTGTTGTTGTTGTTGTTGCTGTCACTATCATACTGCTGTAACTTTTGGTCTTTATTTTTTCACTTTACGTTGCTGCAAATTATCCCATGTAGTTATCATTACTATCATTATCATATCAATAGTTATCGTTTATTATCTATCCCTCCGCAAATGTTTGTGTATTGGCTGTGTTGGTGGCAGCAATTGTAATTAGCGTTGCCCTACATGGAAGAGCAAATTGAAAACATAGATCACATGCTAATTCACCTTTCCATTTTGAGTTTAAATGGTAAGATCAATGGAAAACTGTTGTAATGATCTAATTAATTATGGTAAAATTAAAAGCAAGTACAAAATCAATCTCTAGTGGTGTCGGGAATGGAATTAAATTGATGGTCCATCTGTTCACCCTGTAGACGACATGAATAAGCTGGCAAGGGCGCAGGTGATTGGCCAGTGATTTTTGCATTTCTGGACAGATATTTGGCCTCTCCTGATTTAATGCCCATGGATGTCCCTCAAAATGGCTGTATCTGATTCTAAACTCTATACTTATTTTAAAACGTTGGGCCATCATATTCAATATAGGTGATTCATTAGTGGAGATATTACTTTTTTTTGGACACAGAACTCGATGTCAAGTTAAATATGTGACATTAATAGAACACATAAGAATAAAGTTTGAATATGGCTTGAAGAATTTGGCAATTTATGTACGGATTCGTGGATTAAACAATACAATCTCATGAGTGAAAGTAAGTATGATCTGTGATTTAAATCCATTTGCAAATCACTGTTTAAAAAAAAGAAAAGAAAAGAAAAGTAGCCTATGGCATATATGCAATTCAGACACACTGCTGATAGGATACCATGCAGTCTACATCTTTCATGGTGATGGGCTTTGTACTTCTTGATGATTGAGGCCTTGACCAATAAATCTGTCCATCTTAAAAAGTTAGTAATATTTACACATTAAAATGGCCTAAGCTGCATAAACATTAAAAGTAAAAACCTTTGTCAGCTTTTGAAAGATTGCAACAACACACCTTGAATAGAAGCCTATAGACTACTTACCCAAACAGAATTTAGATCCGAGAGAAGTGTGAGGCGCACTCGCGCAGGATAGGTCCGGGACAGATATCGATTGATGACGTTGGCAGAATAGAAACCAACCACGATACTTTAAATGACAAGGAAAGGTTTTTTTTCACTTAAAGGAAGCTCACATTCTTCAGTATGACTAACTTCTTAGCCTACTAGTCAGTGGACAAACTTTTGCGCCATACCAAAGGAGAGCACGTAGTCCCGTTGACTCCACAAAGCGCTCTCGTCACGGGGACCACGAAGACTTCACTGGAGTGCCTGTCACCAGCCCACAGATACACGCAGATTACCGCAAATAAATTAAACAGATAAAATCCTTCATAAATGCAATAGACTTCACATCCCACTTCGTCAAATTATAAAGTTGGCTTAACATGCTTAAATATTTGATGACACGAAAAATTTTCACATAACCCAAATATCAACATTTTAACTGTAGGAGGGCAAAAGGCAGGGCCATGTTTCATTTTAAGGTTAGCAAGATATTTGTCACAATCCATCTTAACGTAATAATTAGTCTAGGTCTATGTTGTTTAACAGGAGAAACAACTAAACAGTGGAAGCGGATAGAAGCAGAAAATCGGGGGTCTTGCGGGGAAATAAAAGCAGCTGTAGGGGAAGAGTTTAGTGGAGTGTGAAATTACTGCCCATGGTGTTACATATTGTACCAGAAGCCCCCTCCAAAAACACTAACGAAAAGAAGAATCGTCCCGAATATTTGCCGGAGGCCACGACAGCATGGCCTCCTGTTCCTTTTTGCCAAAGTCTTGACTTCCAAAATATTCATGATTCCTGAAAAACAATGTTTAGGAGGAGGGTATATTTGACAATGGGCTTTGTTACGGCCTGCTTAGGCCTACTTTTAATTATTGATATTGTTTTCATCATAGGTCTGGCAACAACAATATATAGTCTAACAACAACGACGATAATAATAATAATAATAATAATAATAATAATAATAATAATAATAATAATAATAATAATAATAATAACTATGGCTAGTTGTCCTATAAATTAATACCCCTGGATAAATATCATTAAATAGATATCATTAAAATGTAGGATTTGAATTATAGAACATTTAGATGTTTAGATTTTTAAAAATAAAACTATATGCCTATGTCATGTGTGAAAAGCAAACGCTTTGAAGTGTATCTCAGGCTAGGTAGGCTATGGTTTTTTTTTTTTTTTTTTTTTTTTTTAGGTACATGCACAGGTAAATCTAACAGCTCTAAATAAGACAGCCTATGCAAAAAAATGTATTGTTTTCATATATGACCATAAATTGCATAGGTCGAATATCCTACTAACAAGACATTCTCAAAAAGATATTGCAGATTATCTCCGGGAATTCTGGATAATTATTTGTAAACACTACTCTAAAAGGCCTTACAGCAACTGGCACCTCTCCGCCAGCAGGTTCATCTATCGGTGGCAAATTAAACTATGCAGCGCCACCTACAGAAAGGTTTTAGGTAGTGCTAGTGACACACTGTAGCTCATTTATCCATTATCCTACATGAAACGTTAAAACTGTAGCCAAGGCTGCCAGCCTACATCAAGATAAAGTGAATCGAAGGTTACAAACCTATAGTTTGCAGGCACTGCTGCGACACATCCCTACATAGACTATTAATAGATAGCATTGACATGACGTGAAAACAAGACAACGGGGCAAGACATTTACCAACTTTTTAAGTCATGCTACCACTGTTCCATCCACGCGTCTTTACAACGACGGGTTCGTTGGGATCCCTCACTCAAATTCCGCTCAATTGGGAAAGGAAGTTACACCAATCAAAAACAAACACTAGACTGATAATTTCAAATCATCCCTGTCTCGACTTAAACTACCTCCCTCCAAAAGTCGCCCAATTTCCCTGTTTGTATCCCTCCCCTTACCAAGTGTCATTTGCAGGGACCTCCTCATTTGGGTTCCAGGTTTTTACGTTGGCGAATCACATAGTGTTGGAATCTATTGCCTTTGTCTGACAAGTCATCCATCTCTATGCGAGGGGGGACGGTGCGGGGGAGGGGGGATTGCAGCTTTTAGAAACAGACACATGAAGAGGGGTTTCATTCTCAACTCAAGCTTCTAACAGGCACATCCCATTTCGAAGGAGAGGGGGACTGCAAACCACAATCGGCGTGTCCATGTTTTCCCTGTCATCTTTACACATAGACTACCTGATCATACTCGAGCGCTACCAACTACGTTAACAGCATTCGAGGAATTTTCTACTGCAGCTGCGGGCGAGGACAGTTGAAGAGACATTATATTCTGTTCTTATTAGTACTTTCAGCATGATATGCTTGTGAATAAGATTTAGAAAACAACCACGTCTTGAGAGCGTTGCTACAACGTTGTAAAGACAAGTGACGGTCATGATCACAACCTGACAAAATCATAAATTTACGCCGAAGGAATTGAACAGCAAGAACAACTTCTCGACCTATTGAAGAAGTTACCCCTGCGAGTTGCTGGAGGCAAACTCTTTTTCACACGGATAGATTTTTTAATTCCTGCTCAAAGCTGCATTACACAGGCGACACGGCGACTTCAGTCGACTACCTTTCCCTCCTTTGCTATCCAATGGATATTCACTGCAAAGCAGACCCCTTCTCAGCGATGCACCGTAAGTTGAAAATATGTGTTGAAGCGTTTTAAAATCACAGGACGATGAAAGTTCTTTTTCAAACGAGAATAGGCTAATATAACCATTAGGCTACAATTAGACAAAACATTGGAATTGTGTTGCCAGAATAATGCTTAAGCCGGCAACATAGACTGAATTAAATGTTTGCCTTCTCACTTGTTTAAAATTTAAACCTCCACAAAATCTGGCTTAATCGCCTATGTCAGAGCGAACATACCAAAGCACATGCTACTTTTATTTTGGCATAGTTTGGCAAAGTCTGAGGAAAGTCTGTAACAACAGCACGTCTCGCTTTATGCAGAAATTCTTTGAGATTTAATTTAAATATTCTTGGCGAAGATGGGCGAGCAATATCCATATTTACAATGCTGACTAAATAGAAATGTATTTAACTCTGGTAATATTTTATTTGAATAGCATATAAGTAATTTGGTTATTGTGCCAATTAATAGCCTAAACCACATCTAAAAATACAGTACAGTTGATTATTAGTTTCCAAAATACAGTGCAGCAAAAGCAAATGCAGGGCATGCAGGGATATTTTCTAATATCTTGGTCCACAGCTTTTTTTGTTGTTGTTGTTGTTTGTATGGATTGGAAGATCACAATCACTCTAGACACTATTTATTACACTATACATATTATTGTAGACATCTCGGTCCTACCTGTACCATATGAAGACAGGTCTAGCTACGTCAAAGTTTAATAATTAATTCCCAATCATTTCGCTGTAGACTCCACTATGTTTGTAATATGAGTTATCAAAGCTCTTTTTAATTATTTACAGTAATTGTGCGAGGAAATTTAAACAGCTTGAAACATAATATCTGCGACATGTGTTTGGCCGCAGTAGAAGCGAAGGGTAGGCTCTACGAAAGGAAAATATTGCCTAGTTGGCCCATAATGTTCCATAGCTGGCAGAAGAGTGAGCTTGATTTTGGCTAATTATTATTCACCGCGAAAATACAAAGTTGGTGCATTTATAATAAATGATAGAGAAAAACGATAAATTTCATTTTTTTAGATAGACTTGATTTTTTTCTAAAAAAAAATGCTTTATAAATGTATAGTTATACGGCCGTAAATACAGGCCAATCTTAGTTGTAATTTTGCTGATTTTAGTTAGCCTATACTTCTGACCATTTTACGTGGATAATGATGTTAGGTGTTTAGACCAGCGAATGAATTAAGGTTAAAAAGGCATTAAACAAAAACCCTAAAAGCATGGTTGTCACAATAACTGGGGTTGAATTTATGAGTTATATGGTTACAGTGAATCTGCTGCTTTCTTGTATGTTACACCAGGAATGACAATAGGCCTATATTTGCGCGTCTTTGGAATTGTTTTGATATAATGCATGAAATCTGTTTGGAGAACTGACTGTCTGAAAGTGATCTTAGTGTAATGAAAATGTCGTAGGCTATTCCGTTTGTCTTCTGTATGTATGTAATGTTATGGTTTCCTCTGTGTGCTGTTGTATCCCATATAGGGCATGGAGGTGTGAACCAACTAGGGGGGGTGTTTGTGAATGGCAGACCCCTACCTGATGTTGTGAGGCAAAGAATTGTGGAGCTGGCGCATCAAGGGGTCAGGCCCTGTGACATCTCCAGACAACTTCGGGTCAGCCATGGTTGTGTCAGCAAAATCCTTGGCAGGTAAAGGAGTATAATTAAAGAAGTAAAGAAATAGTTACCTCTTCAAGTATTTCCAAAAAAATAATATTTCATTTTAAATGCTGAATTAAGCACCATATATGATTGCCTCGTGTAGCCATTTTTGTTGGTTTCGTTTTTTTGTAAGTTAAAAATATTTCCATTACAGTTATGGAAACAGTTGCATGGTGTTTCAATGTCGGCTATGTTCTTTGTTAAATAATGATTGTTCAAAAGACTTCTTTTTGATGAACAATATCGGGCAGATATGGAAACATATAGCCTACATTTATTTTTCTGATACATAAAGCATACATACATACATAAGAGGGGGAGTCATAATAAATGAATATATAAATAATAACTAAAACAAGCCAGTGGCTGAATAAGTTTACATTGAGACGTAAGTATTATAATCGACGGTGCTAAGAAACTGGTCACTCAAAGCTCTAGCACTGACGCTCATCTGGGGCGCTCACAAACACTCTGAATGGAAATGACAAGTGCGTAATTGTTCTTACAGTATGTGGGTTAAATGCAAGGGCATGGTCTTGTATGATCATTGTATTCTCTGATAAAAGGCTAAATGCAATTTATCGCACTGTTAATTAATTGCTGAATGAAATCTTGTGTCATTTCAGATACTATGAGACCGGCAGTATAAAACCTGGAGTTATCGGGGGCTCGAAACCAAAAGTGGCAACTCCCAAAGTTGTGGACAAAATTGCAGATTACAAACGGCAAAATCCAACAATGTTTGCTTGGGAAATACGAGATCGACTTCTGGCCGAAGGGGTCTGCGACAATGACACGGTACCCAGTGTGTCATCCATCAACAGGTAAAATATTTAAAATATTTTCTCTGTTGTTTTTTTCTGAATAGTTGAGGGAATTTATTTCCAGGACAGTTTGTCTGAGTTTATCGAGGCCTGCTTTTTAATTGTGTGTATATGTTACGAACACGGATCATGTTATCACCTAGCCCATGGAATAGCCTATAGGTTTAAGCCATCATTCGTCTAAGGCTTATACCGTAAATATAACTGGTTGCGCGGAAATGAATGGCTTTTTATGCATTAGACGCAAAAGACAGTGGCATATGATCCTTGCCGGCAACTTGGTGATCTTCATTGTCCCACCCGGGTGGTCTTAAAAGTGCAATTCAATCTCAGTGCTTTGCACCGTCAAGAGTAGATCTATGGCTGAGACCACGAGAATCACATCTGTCTGCATGAAAACCAATCAATAGTCTGTAACCAGATCCAGTTGCAATGGGAAATACACCACATAGTTGTTCAATATCAGACCACATTGCGTTTGAGAATACATTTTTCACTGTCGTCTCCTGAGGAATAAATTTAGGCTTCTACTACTGCGCCGAGATATGACACAAAACTGATTACACTCACATACTGTACTGTAATTATTTTTTACGCATAACGATTTTAAGCACAGGCGTTAGTAAAACATCCTCTTTGTATACATAAAAATAATAATGATAATAATAATAATAATAATAATAATAATATGCATTTCGTCCTATAAATGTTCCAAGCTCGTTAAAACTAGTATTAATGATGGAAACGTAAATGAGCGCGGGGTTATGAACTGTATGCTGAGGTGAAGTAAATGTGGTTCATACATCTTCAATGGCTTATGTGGAAATAGACTCGTGTCCCTCATAAGGGAGAGACAAAAAAAACCTCTAGGATGAACAAGGTGAAAAAGTCTTACCTGCAAGCCAGAGAAATGAACTTTGGTTAGGAGGCACTGTTCCATTGAACTAGTCATCAGCATTACATTTTAATGGGTTGAAGAGAGATCATGGGCCTCCCCACGCCACACATTTCTGAGGGGAAAAGACAAGTAGAGAAAGGAGAGAGCCTGGAAATTCATTTCATGCACTATGGTTGCTTAAAAAGGCCCATTTAAACAGAGCTGATCACATGTATGCTAGTGGTAAATTCTAAATATATCCAGGACAGGTCCATGCTATTGTTATTAGCCTATCCTTGCTTTGTAATTATTCTAAAGTTCTTCATATGGGAAGCAGTGAGGGCCTCCTTACTGCCCAAGAAAAGGTGTGTGTGTGTGTGTGTGTGTGTGTGTGTGTGTGTGTGTGTGTGTGTGTGAAGGAAGATGATAAATCTCTGTTGCTCTTGTTGTTTCATATTCTTGTATCTCAGTAGTTACTGTCGTAGTTGTAAGCTTGGTTAAATGACACAAAGGCGCTGGAATGTACAGTGTGTAAAATAAAATGTCGATCTTGTATGAATATGAATTTTAAACTATATGCTACAAAAATCGCTGGGTTCTACTGGAGGCACAGAGTTAAGAAAAAAGTGAGGAATCGGGGTGTGTGCAGTCGAGAAATTGACCTCTGCTCTGTTGACATTACAGGATGTCCAGAGTTTAAGCACATTTTCCCCCCATTAATAATTGAAGGTTACAGACACACAGGAGTGTACACTGTGTCATCAGCACAGGGAGAACATAGCCACCGAGCCACCCTCAGTGTATGCTGACTGGGGAGGTGGCTCTCAAGCATACAGCTATTGATTTTGATTGGAACATTTCTAGAGGGAATTTTTTTAACAACAGATCAAGTCCTATTCAGGTCCTATTAAAATAGCTTGTTCAATATCAGCTCCCAGAGATCCCAAAGAAAGTCCTTGAATTTATGTGGTTCAGATATTTCATGAAGTAAAATGGATGTTGTGACTGGATGTTAAAAATTCTGATCCAATATTTCAGTAGCTCTGTGCACCTCTATATAAAGCTCTTGGAAGATATGTACATGTGTTCAATATGTGGTCAATCCCCAAGTACACTTCCTGATCTGTTTTTAACATCCTCTAAAAAAAATGTCTGTTAGCGAACGTATTCAGAGCAAGTAAAGTGTATTGTTAATGATATTGGTTTAAAAATAAATATTGGTTGATATGTTGCTGATATGTACAATTTTTAAAATGAAAATATTGAAATGTTTAAAATTGGGATTTTGCTTTTCGGGTACATGTTTTAGAATCTTACCGTTGCAATCTGATGTCCCAGGCAACCATAATATTCAACTTAGTTTATTTCCTCCCAAATCCATCTCTTAAGACCCATATTGACCGCAGTAACCTGCAGTAAAGGATGCTTGTGTGAAGCAAGGGGTTTATCAGTGGCGCTGAAGAAGTTGTGGCTTAGCTGCTTTGGCTTTGGCTTGAGAGAGGAGCAGAGAGGGATGATGGGATTGAGGAGGACTGGAGAAGGAGAGGGAGAAAGGGCTGGACTGTTTAAATGGAGTCAGGTAGAGGCACTGGAGCCCATCATTGAGGTGAATTGATGTGATTTCATGCTTTGTTTGCGAGATCATTCAGACCAAAAAGTGCAATGAAGATTTTCCCCCCATATCACACAATAAAGAGAAGAAGAAGGACTTTATCATATTTCCAAACCAGGAATTCAGTTAGTTTGATTGAATCCGCTCTCTCTTGGGGTATAACCCCCCTATTCAGCCACTGACACCTACATTGAAATTGCCCTTAATGCCACCAGATTGGTTATTTGCGACAGAACCTGGTGTGTGTATCTAGTATCTACATTGCAAGGCCCCAAACAACCCTTGAGTTTGATCATGGAGTTGAGTAATTCACAGTGTATGTGCGCAATATATGACACCTGAGAACCCACGCCCCCCCTACCCCCTCTCGTCTTCCCTCCCTCCCTCCCTCCCTCACTCCAGCGAGACAATGGTGTGTTCCGAAAGAGGTATTGATCCATCCCTGCTGATTTTTACAGGATTATACGGACCAAAGTTCAGCAGCCTTTTCATACATCGCCGGACGGCACTGGGACTCCCCTCAGCAGCGCTGGTCACACCATAGGTAAGGAACCATATAGGCTGCTTTTATTCCCCCTGACACACATTACTGCCACACAGCCACCCACACCAGATAGCAGTCAGTCAGTAAGTGGACTATGGGACACTACAGAGAATCAATGTATATTTGCAGCTTATTTACATAACATGTACACTCATGTTTGATTCAATCAATATTCAATATTCAATATTTCAGAGATGAAGTTCATCTTTTTTTTATCACTGTTGTTGTTAGAGAATGTTGATGTTGATTGTGTCAATGTAGAATTTTTTGGGAAGTTCTGAGGATGTTCTCATCCCATGACGTAGACTTCCTGCTTTCCCCAGTCCCCAGCACGGCCTCACCTCCAGTGTCCAGTGCCTCAAATGACCCGGTCGGCTCCTACTCCATCAATGGCATCCTGGGAATTCCCCGTTCCAATGGAGAGAAGAGAAAACGAGAGGATGGTAAGGAAAAACTGGATTATTAATCTCTGCTTTCCTCCTCAATCCTTCATATTCTTCCTCATTGTATCATCTGTTGTATCCACCATCGACCGTTTTGGGGAGGCCATGGTGTTTCCATAGCATTCCTCTTCATATGCATTGTAGATTTTCCTTAATTCTATTTTATAATGTTGCCAAATTTAAAGACTAAATCAGTTGTCAAGTATGCCGCTTAACAGTGGACGCTGAACAGTCACATTTTTTTTATTTTTTATTTTTTATTTTACACCAGAGCGCCTAGTATATCACATACAGAAAATTACTATTTTGATATTTTGGCTTTTTTATGTTTGCCATTCAGAAAAAAATGAAAACAAAATGTCTTTCCAAATATCCATGCAGTCATGTGTGTTTGCATAGTGGAGACCAAAAGACGTTAACCCCCTGATAACAATGCTTAATAGGACTCAATTGTTTAGTTGAACCTCTGCAACAACAGGGCACTGAAGCATTCGAGAGTGCATTTGACCCTTTCTCTGGGCAGGCTCGAAGGAGGAGGAGGAGGAGGAGAAGGGGGGGTTTGTCAGGGTAATAACATGGCTTTTTGAACTCAGCCAGCGTCAAGTCAAAGGCAGGATTTTCCCTCGCTTAGTTAACGAGTGGATATGTAGTGCCTAAGGCCAGAGACATCACTGGATCCGCAAACAATGGGCTTTCTTTTCCTACTATTGAATAAACATGATTGTGGTCAAAAGCGTTAAACAGGTGCAGGGTCAGATCACTGTGTCGGTGACTGGGGACTGAAAAAGAAAAGGGGCTGAGGTGGTAGTTGGTGATGAATCCTTAAAGCACTTCTCAAAACAGGCCACTTGCTTCTCTTATGTCTCCATCTCTTTAGTTCTCTGGAGTGGCAACCACTTGGATGGGAGGAAAATAGGATATTGTAAGTCATGTTAGACACACTTCTTCCTTGCTCTCTCTCTCTCTCTCTCTCTCTCACTCACTCACTCACTCACAGGGTACTCCACTTTGGTCAAGTGTCTGTGTGTGTGTGTGTGTGTGTGTGTGTGTGTGTGTGTGTGTGTGTGTGTGTGTGTGTGTGTGTGTGTGTGTGTGTGCGAGCCTGTGTGTATGGGTAAGTGTGTGTGTGTGTGTGTGTGTGTGTGTGTGTGTGTGTGTGTGTGTGTGACTGAAACTTTTGGTAGGTCTTTATCTTTATTGTTTTAAACCAGTGATTTTAATTGGCATAAGAAGCATATTCCATTTATTGCCATACAAATAAATATGCATTCATAGTCACACACAGTAAAATGGTTTCAGTGTGTAGTGTCAATTTAAAACTATAAAAAGAAATAGTAAAACAAGAAAAAACAGAATCTTTTACAGTACAACATGTTGTGACCCTATTGTAAGATGTTTGATAATATTGTAGTAGGGATTTGGTTGTCATAACCCAAATATGAAACACTTGTGTTGTCCAAGAGGAAGGACAAGGCTAGTTAGGAGTCTGCTTGAAGGAGCCTGAAGGAGTTAGGAGTTAGCCTTATCTGAAGCTATGTGTTACTTACACATAGACCTATTCCCACAGGGGAAACCAGGCACCAGACACGCCATCTTTTCAATTTCATCCCAGTTTTATCCCAGCGGCCTGAGGCTCCTCAAGGGCTGGAGCTGAGCATGGCAGACAGCAGGGACACATGGCAGTGCACTGATCAACATTTATGATAGGAGATTATATGATATGATGCGATACAATATCAAATTATATTATGCAATAAGAAATTATACGATGAAGCCAGTAGCACAGAAGGCTATAGTAAGTTTTAAAAGCAGTAGGCTAAATTTGGCTCATATTTTGAAATGGTTAATTTCACAGTGTGAGAGAACAGGCGTTCTGGTGTGTCCAAAATCGGCAGGCTGGCAGCATTGCCCTTTAAGAAGAAGAAGAAAAAAAATGGAGTCTCCATTACAAGTGGGATGTAGAGATAATGTAGTGTGACACGCGTTATGTACACCGGGGCTTCGTGAGCAGAGTTTCAGGGACATAGGTGTCATAAGACCCATTACTCTGGCATTGTCATGTGTTATTGCAAATTAAAAGTAGCGTGTTACCCTGGCTAGCTGTGGGTGATGTTGACAGTGGTGAGGAGGGTTGAGGGGAGGGGGTAAGGTTAGGGTGGGGGTGGAAGACTCACTAGATTGGTTCTTTTGCCTGGCAATGGCTTCCCCACACGTTGAGCATTGTGACATTTAAGAGAATTTGCAATTCTGCAGAGAAAAAAAAAAGCCATTAATTCACAAATTAACATCCTTCCTTCCTCTATCGCTGATGTGCAACCTATCGAAAAGACAAAAGAAATAGCCTTAAGGGGAAGATAGACCTTCAGCCCTATAAAGATTGGTTTATATGTCTAAGAGGAGTAGAACCATTCACACCGGCGCATAGAACCAACCCCATCTTTATTGTTACTGCAGCTTTATTGTTTCTAATCCAGCCCTGATTTATTTGTTTATTTCATTACGTGAAATAAAATTCGACACCTGACAGATTTTATGAATGGCAAAAAAAAAAAAAAAAAAAAAAACAGGGACCAGTTTTCCTTGTTTTCACCGCTTTTTAGCCTATATCAAGAACTTCTTAGCAGCTTCAGGAAAACCTGCCCCCGGATGTTTTCACCCAGAGGTGTTGACACATAAAGAGACCAAGAGTCAACTGAGGGCAGTGTGTGTGTGTGTGTGTGTGTGTGTGTGTGTGTGTGTGTGTGTGTGTGTGTGTGTGTAACAGTGAGTTATCAGTATTCCATTGAACTAAATTACTTAGTTAGACACAATGTGAATGCCATCACCATTCCAATGCTCAGACCCCATTCAGACAATGCGTGACTCACTCTATTCTGACCTTGCTTTGGCTGATAAGCAGGTTGGTCTGACCGACCGCTCTGAATCTCCTTCATCTAGTTCGTCCTAATAATGCATTCTGGAGGAGGGGAAACAGGGCCGACTTAGGGAGTAGCAGGAACAAGTACTCATAAATTTCTGGACAGAAAAAAGGAACAAGAAATTAAGACGTTTTTATCAAGTGTGTGGGGTGTGCGTACCTGCCTGTGTGTGTGTGCGTGTATGTCTGTGTGTGTGTATGTGTGTGTGTGTGTGTGTGTGTGTGCATGTGTGTGTGTGTGTGTGTGTGTGTGTGTGTGTGTGTGTGTGTGTGTGTGTGTGTGTGTGTGTGTGAGTCTGCCTGTGTGTGTGTGTGTGTGTGTGTGTGAATAGCGCTGTGAAATATATACCAAGTAAATTATTTGAAGTTATAAAAGACTCCATCAAGGCAGGTAAAGGCAACATTGTAGAAAGTTCAAAGCATGTTTTGTAGGCTCAAATAAAAACATGATTAAAGGAAGCAGCCGACGGCCTTTCACCTAAACCTTATAGCTTCTTTGTGTCAGTGTATCAATATGGGCCAACTATAAAAAAGAAAGCCGGGAAAATAAATAAATAAATAGATAAATAAATAAAATGCAACCAAACCAAGAAATGGATCAGCTTTGAAAATTCAATAAGAACATCCCACCAATTTCATCACGATGATCACCTCAGCATAAAAGAGAAGAGAAGAGAGCTAGAGATTTGAGAAAGGCCATGGAGCGTAACTGCAGAGTGCAGAGGGGTGTCAGGGCTTCTTATCAAAGGACACAAAAGGTTCAGACCCTGCTTTGCAGCGACATCTGCATTCAAGCAGACACGGTTGCCCAGTCGCCCAGCCACCCCGCCGCTGTAAACGATACCGCAAAGAATCTGCCCAATGTTAAAAGGAATATAAGATTCACACGAAGAGCAATCATGTCTGCGAAAGTCAATTATGAGCAGCGGTGCTGTGAACTAATGGCACACTGCATCACTGGGGTGTAAAAGAGACGACGAGGAGACAGAGCAGGCAGAGAAAAGAGGAGGGAAAAAGGACCAGAGAGAGAGAGAGAGAGAGAGAGACGGAGGAGGAGGAGGAGGAAAAGAAAGGAGGGAGAAAAATGTATTCATTAAATGTGTTCCAGTACATTGCGTCACAGTTTAGGCACTGTCTGATCGGGCCGTGAGAGCGCTGCTCTTCTCTTCTCTGCGCTGCTCTGCGCGGTGCTATGCCCGTGCTGCCGTACTCTACTCTAGGTGATGGAATAAAAGGCAGCTCAATGGGGAAGGCGGCGGGGATGGTGAGGCGAGACTCGGGCTGGCTGTGCTCGGCTCGGCGCTGTCCACTCTGTTGTCTAGCACTGCTAAATTGAATTAATAAGGTGACATAACAGGAAATTAACAGATTTGGTTGAGCTGCTGCCCCTGAGCGCCCCCCCACCCCCTCCCTCTCTTTTTCTCTTCCTCCTCTGTCTCTGAGACCATATGGTAGTGTTCTTTGACTAGACAGCCTTCCCCATCACACTGCTCTCATTCCAGGAGTTTGCTCCAGGTCAACAAAACAAAATGTTTTTTGTTTTTGTTTTGTTTGTTTGTTTGTTGTTTTATTAGTATGGACATGAAGTTTGTTGTATATCTTTTTAAAATATTGAGTGGGTGTGAATGCTTTGTAGTTTTTGATACAAAAGTACTCATCTATTTGCCATGATACAGCAGTCTCTGAAACTCTAGATGGTATTTGTTGGAAGTGTCACCAATGGCAGGTGGAAAGACAGTATCGTAACTCAGATGGACTTGGAGAAGTTCTATCCAAGACAAGGCCATGCCCTGTTTCTATTCTATGTTATCAGCACAGGAGAGATGAATGACAGGAAGACTGAATGGCTTCTACTTACAGGGTATCACACCTGCCAGAGAAACCACACAGCAACGCAGAATGAAAACAAAATAAAGCTAAATCAGCTAATTAGCGTTTCGTACAGTACCAAAGCTAAATTAGCTAATTAGCTGTTTCATAGATACAGAAATTTCCCCTTCGAAATGACAAGCATCCTTCCTCCTATCGGGTCATGTTTGATGTGAAGTGCTTCTTGAGTCCCATATTACCGGCAAGTGACAGCTTGTTTCTGTCTGGCGACTGCATGGATTTCTCCTCTGGGCTTTGAAGAGCCTGAGCCTGGCCTGTGCTGGGAGAGCAGTGGGTTTTTCCCGGCTAAGTTATCTGATCTGAGTGACTGGTTCTCCCTGGGTACAAGGCTACTAATGCAGGCGCGTGTCACAACAAACACTCTCCGGTGTGGCTATGATCGATCCAGAAAACACTGCACATTTCACGCTGACAACAGCCCAGTCTGTGCCTGAGCCCCTTTCCTGCCATCAGGAAACCTGAGGCCTGTGTTTGTGTGTGTGTGTGTGTGTGTGTGTGTGTGTGTGCCCGTCACATCAACACAAAAGCGGCGTTTGTAACATTACACACATGCCCTCTCAGTCAGTCAGGAAGTAAATAAAAGTAAACAAGGAGGCTACAGTACTGTACTGTACATCCAAGACGACCCAAACAATTAGCATGAATGCAGATCACCGGAAAAGGTTCAGACAGCCATCGCTGATGTTGTTCGTTTTTTTTAAATGGAAATGTATTGTGGGAAGGATCGTCCCAGACAATCTCCTCCACCTTGTTCTCAGCAGCAGCAGCTATGCAGGGATGCAGTGGAGATGAGGCCCTGAAGGCTTAGGAAGGGAAGGGGAGGGGAGGGAATGGGAAGGGGGGGTGGGGTATGGAAAGCATGCTTCAGCACGGTGAATGACAAACGCCTGCTTATTGATCGCATTTTGCACTTCGCTCAGTTGATAGAAAGTAATTAATGACTATTTTCTTCTGTACCCAAAGAAAACAATTGAGTTTTATACAGCAACCACATTGGGTGGTATAAAAAAGGCCCCCAAGGGGGCTGTCTTGTGAGAAATTCTCTCTCTCAGCCACACTCTGGTATGATATGCCAGGAAAAAACACATGCAACCTCACAAGAGATATTAGCCACGAGGGGAGAGAGAAATGACATAGGTTACTGCCACCATTTTGGTCATTAGAATTTAGATGAAGGGTCTTTTCCACACACACACTAACACACGCACACACACACACACACACACACACACACACACACACACACACACACACACACACACACACACACTCTCTCTCTCTCTCTCTCTCTCTCTCTCTCTCTCTCTCTCACGCACACACACACACACACACACACACACACACACACACACACACACACAGTCCCTTATCCACCTCTCCTTGGATCCATTTCTCCTTTTAAGTCAGGTTCATCCTGTGGCCTCAGCCATCGAAAAAGGTCAAGCTACCGGGTAGAATGGCAATAACGCCCCTGAAATGGTACTTTCAGTGAAACATGATTGATCAATTGAATTCCATAGCACAGAAAAGTGCAGGATTAAGTAGAGTATTATACGCACAATGAGTTGAGGCATGATGTTCATTTCAAGTTCATTTCGCCTCCCTCCTGCCACCAGATCAGGCAATCAATAGGGGCCTTGCATATCATATATCACCGCTCTCTCGGCAAGGGGAGAACATAATCTGCAGCAAATTTAGAATGACAGATTTGTAAGAGAGCTAAAGCTCCAGGCAGCTAGAGAGAGAGAGCTGGGAGCCCGGGAGCCTGCAGACACGGCCGCCGCTGGGCTTCCAGACGCTCACCCGCTCACTCGCTCCCTCGCTTTTTCTTTCTCTCTCTCTCTCTCTCTCTCGCTCCTTCGTTCTCTTTCTCCCTCATTCTCCCTCTCTCCCTCATTCTCTCTCTCTCTCTCTCTTTTGTTCTCTTTTTCTCTCGTTCTTTCTTGTTCTCTCTCTCTCTCCCTCTCTCTCTCTCTCTTTCTCTCGTTCTCTCTCTTGGCTGTTCCCTCTCTCTCTCTCTCTCTCTCTCTCTCTCTCTCTCTCTCTCTGCCTGGAGCTTTCCTGGAGGGCTTTTTGTTCCTGGATAGAGAGAGCAAATTGAGCAGGGGGACAAGAGGAGAAGCCTAACGCACCTGTTTTAACAAGGTGATGGGGTCACAAGCTTGTGTGTGTGTGTGTGTGTGTGTGTGTGTGTGTGTGTGTGTGTGTGTGGGGGGAGTGGTGGTAAGGGGGCTGGGTTTTAGGAGAATGCTCATTTGTTTAAAGAGTGTGACTTGAGGAAATGCATGAGCTAGCACTCCTCTCTCTCTCTCTCTCTCTCTCTCTCTCTCTCTCTCTCTCTCTCTCTCTCTCTCTCTCTCTCTCTCTCTCAAGGTAATTGTATTCATCGTTGGGTCGGTCTCCATCTTTTTTCTCCCAGGAAAGCAATCTTAAAGTGAAAGCAGAATTACATTCTAAAGGAAATTGTCCCTTTAAATAATGGCCCTGTATTTCCAGCGGCCCGCGTGGCAAAATGAGAAAAGCCTGTAATCGCTACTGCTCTCCAGTGCTAAAACACACGCTCTTCCCAACAAGTATATATTTGCACTGAAGGTAATCCATCAATTACTGCAGACCTATCACATCATGACCATGCTGATGCCATGTGGGGATGGGGGAGGTGGAGAGCTCTCTGCCACTCTCCCTCTCTATCTCTCTTTTTTCTTTTCCTCTCCCCCTTTTCCCTCTCTCTCTTTCTCTCTCTCTCTTTTCCCTCCCTCTCTCTGTCTCTCTCTCTCTTGCATTCACTCACTCACTCACTTACTCAGCCCACAGTCTCAGCAGGGTTTGGTCTTTTGTGTCTTTTCTGCGGCCATTAGGGTGTGTTTGAAGCCGGTGCTGACTGAATTTGAACTGATATATTCCAATCTTTCGGCTAGCTCTCCCTGTCCACAGCCTGCTCTCTCTGCTGCTGCGGCTGCTGCTGCTGCTTGCTTAGAGAAGCTCCAGATTCAGCTGAGTGACTATGTGGATGGGAGGGGCTGGGGGTTGAGGTGTGTGTGTGTGTGTGTGTGTGTGTGTGTGTGTGTGTGTGTGTGTGTGTGTGTGTGTGTGTGTGTGTGTGGGGGGGGCTTGTGGAGAGAGAGTGAGTGGGGGTGGGAGCCGGGAGTCGGCCCCGGGGGTTTGTTGGAGGTGCGGGTGGGATGGGGATGGGAGGGGGATGTTCTGAGGCCTGGTACTAGCATGTGGACCTGTCACTCTCTCCTCTCCTAGATGGTTCGGACGGGTCGGGGGCAAATAGCGATTCTCAGGGCAGCGTGGAGAGCTTACGGAAACACCTGAGGGCAGACGCTTTCACCCAGCAGCAGCTGGAGGCTTTGGACCGGGTCTTTGAGCGGCCGTCTTACCCAGACGTCTTCCCCACATCGGAGCACGTCAAACCAGAGCAGGTCAGTACAGCAACAGACAGACTGACCCACTGCCCCCTGTCCCAGTTTGTCAACAACAGGGTCAAAACAGCCAGCCTTCAAATGAAAACCCTCTAAATGATCTCTGTATCAAAAATTGAAAAGACACAGGCGACATTTTCTAATTTTGGCCATTTTTAAAGCTTCCTCGGCTTAATAACAATTTCTCATAGCTGGTTAAGACAATGTATGCTCAATTTCAATTACTTAAGTCTTTGAAGGCAACATGCTCACATATTATATAAACATCAAACGTAGCAGAATGATTGAATGAACTAATTGCGGCTAAAAAATAAGATGTGTCCAAATAGGATATGTAAATGAACAACCTTCTTTAAAAAAGAAGTAGGCCACAGTGGTTAACCTTTATTTACTCTCTGTAGACTATAAACAACAAGAGACTATTTATTTTCCATTGAAACTACTGGAGGCCCGTGAAGAAAAAAGCTGTGGCCTAATTGAGTTCATTTTAATTTCTGTCCAATCACAGAGCATTACAGCGGTGATAAATCAGGGGGACAGGCCTCACCCTTAGTAGAGGGCCTAATTTGCAGCTAATTACCAAACTGATTTCTACTGGAAGATCAATACCAAAATGAATTGGAAATGACTTGCAATCACCAAGAGAAGAAGAGAAAGTATTTTAAAAGGCGAGGAAAGAGGCTCGCCACTCGGAGTGAGAAAAAGGGGGAAAAAAGGGGCCCAGGAATTGCCTGGAAAATCTGTTTTAATTTGATGTGGTATTAATCACACTGAATTCCCCCCTTTTATCGGCCCCTTTCACCCCCACACCCTTTCTTCCTTTTTAACTCCTGAAAGGGCGGATCTATTAGCCCTTGTCTGGTGTCTGCAGAAAGGGTATTAAAAAGCCATTTTGGAAATGCAAAACTCAATGGCCTCACCCCTCCCACACTTCTGCCAGCCATTTGGTCATCCCTTTCAGCTGCACACTCCGCTGCCCCCCACCCAACCCAACCTGTCCCTGTAGAAGGAGAAAATGGCCGCCGTGCATCTGAGGCCCTGTGGAACAGAAGCGGGGCGTCCGCCCGCCCGCCTGCCAGAAAACAGTTGTAGGGGGACAATCAGAGTTTATCTAGAATAAAAAAGACAAGACCGGGGTCAACGCATGTCCCAGTGGGACAAGGGCCCTTTTCAGGAGCACAGATGTGAGTGCTCTTCTCTTTCACACACAGACAGACACACACACACACACACACACACACACAAGACACACACACACACACACACACACACACACACACACACACACACACACACACACACACATAGACACACAAACATGGACAGAAACATACTCACACATACAATGTGTTTGTACACATCCACAGTTTTCAAATGGGCAAATTTCAAATTGCCTAAACTAAAATAATTTAATAATTTTAAAAAAGTATTTACTGAAATAATGTGCAAAATCTGACTAAAAAATAATAATTTCCTTTGCAGAATCATTAAATATATACAGATATTTTAAAAAAAACTATTCAAAAGCAACCAATATTTTTGCATATTTTTTGCAGACACTTAAAATCAACATTTATTTACATTTTTATTTATTTATTTATTTATTTATTTATTTAGTTGTAAGGTTGACTTCTTCCGTCCTTTTCCAAACAAATGTACCCTTCCTTCTCTAACAAAAGCCTGAAGGTTTCCTCCCTTGACTGGTCAGGGGGATGACTGCAGTCAAGCACAAAGGACCAGCTGACGCCCAGCTTTACACTCCTCTCCAAATCTGCTCCCTTCGCAGCGCTCTCTACCCCTTAATGTATTCAACCCACTCCACTCCTGCCCTGCGCCTTTCCACTGCGCAAATATACACACACATTAGTGTCTCTTTACACTGCACAGGGAACTTAAAGGGGGAGTGGGAGGAGGCACAATGGCTGGAGTTTTTTTGTGCATATTTCCCCCCATTCGCTTTTCCAAGTGTTTGAAGTTTTCCCACCCTCCATTGTTGTTGTTGTTGTTGTTGTTGTGCAGGCTAACGAATACTCACTACCGGCACTGAACCCTGGACTGGACGAGGTCAAGCCCAGCCTGTCGACCAGTGCAAGCTCAGACCTGGGCTCCAGCGTATCACAGAGCTACTCCGTAGTGACAGGTAAGGCCTTAGGGAGACCCTATATACCTGACTCATCTAGCTGTCTATACTGTCTAGCGCTCTACAAGGCCACTAGGCATTTGAAGCGCTTTGGAAATTAGACAAATGTGGTACTAATATGCACAAGAGATTTTTGATATCAGGGTCCCAGTGTTGGTCTGACTGGAGTTGGTGTGGAAATTTGAGTTGAGCATGTGCAGATGACAACGCAAGGGCCAGTGCTTTTTTCTCTGGACTCAGAGTTTCAAGAATTGACTAACTTTTGGGGAGGGTGCAGTTGAAGTCACTTGAATAATTACTGTAAGTATTCAGCTATTAGAGGTTCACAGTCTAGCAGCAACTTGTCGGAGAGAAGTGTCTGTAGGACTCTAATGACTTCTCTGTCTGTCAGTCTGTCTGGCCTACTGTTTGAAAGTTAAACAGGATAAGCTAGTAGTTCAGTAAGTGACTCGGTGTAAACAAGGGGCTGTTGTCTTTGAAGTGAATGAACACCAGACTTTAAGGCTGGCCTCTACTGTTTTTGCTGTGTAGCTGTTTGCTTAGCCGTCATTGGCTTCATCCCTTGTCTGCTGCTTTTGTCTCTGAGCTTCCTAATGGCTGTTGAGCTAATTGAAATATTGTTTCATTTGAGCCGCTGTTATTACCACGCAGAAGGTTACGTTCGCTGATAGCCAACTGTCAGAGGTTGAGAGTAATGCGGCAAGCTTTTAATAAAATTCACATAATTATGCAGGAGCCATCAAAGCCAATGAGTGTGTATGTGGGGGCGGAGGAGGAGAGGATGATTGAAAATCGCAATGCCCCCTTCTCAAATGATAGCCAAGTGAGCGCCAGTCGAAAAGAAAAGGGCTTTTTTTTCTCTCATTAATATGTGGGAGGTAAGTTTCCCCCTGCCCCTAGAGTTGGGGGGCCTCAGGAGGAGAAGAAAGGTGTGTTTTTGTCCTTTGTATGAGAGCGGAGAGCTCCCTCGTGGCAGGTGGCCTTTTTTGCACCTGGGCCGGGCTCCTCAGGGGGTCTCTGAGCCCAGCAGCCCCCACCAGCTCTCGCTTCACTGGGCAAGAGGAAATCAAAACTTCCCTGGTTGGGAGGAGGGAAAAAAGAACGACTTTTGCTCTGTTAAATGCTTCTACACATATTATTGTTAGCATACTGGTATTGGAAATGTTAGATAAACACATATTTTCTGATAGATTTTGTTGCTTTGTTTGCATTGTAATTTTTTTTAACAATAACTAGGGGTTTTGCTGTACCTGTGATAATTTAGCAGATAATTATGCAGATGATCTGGTGAGATTTCAGAGAAGAAATAATGTAGAATTTGTCGGGGGGGAAAGGAGTTATTTGTTTCGTAATGACTTATTAGCAACTGATGACCACGCATGGAAAGCGTTTAACTATTCTCCACATCTAAAATCAGTGAGATCCAATACTGAATAAATGAGCCTGTTTGATTATGTTTGTTCCATGTTTTCCGAGGCCAATTAAATTCATGCAGTCATTGATCTGGCTGATTTTATGTCCTGGTATTTGCATAATCTATTAAAGATGAAGGATTAATAAACTCCTCATAGCAAACCGAATTGAGAGGACATTGCACAGGCAGCTCTCGCCATGTTTTTATGTCCCCTTCTCCTTCTCCTATTAGAGTTGAGGTAGTCCTGTGACAGGCGGAAATGAGAGCGACATAGAGCATGGTGTGTTTCAATGGGACACACTCATTGGAGACCTCTGTCTGTTTTAAGAATGATTTGCCCGCCCCCGTAATGTTATTTCTTATACTTATCTTTTATTTATCAAAGGCAAAAGAACATCCCTGATGTCTTTTGTGATATTTACACCCTCACATATGAATTGCTTCTGTGGAAATCATTTTATTTCCATATCATCTGTATATTTCCATTGGTTACCAAACGATTTATGCACATGAATACTATTTAGGTGTGGTGTGACACAAATACTCATTTTCTGGCACTAGCTTTCTTTTTTTTTCTTTCGTTCTTTCTTTTTTTTCTGCATTTGCGTTTTGATGGCTGGACAAAGCGAGTTGTTCATGTGGACCTGCCTCAGCAGTTTTGCATTCCACCCTCTCCTTGTGAGTATAGGGACAGTAGAGAAGCACCATGGCACCATTGATTTATTCAGGCCCAGAGAAAGGACCTGGATGCCCTCCAGAATATGAGTCTTGTTTTTAAAGGGGCGTTTTGCACATACCTTCACAATGAATTGACACTTCGGATTCCGAGACTCCCGTCCCGCTGGGCACCATAATCGGAGTCTTCCTGGTGCCAGTGGGACAGTCGCAGTGTAAATGGGCCCCCTCCTGTGGCCCTAAAAACCTGCACAGGTGCTGAAGGGCTCTCTCTGGCTGGGAATCTTCAGACGGATGGAGAGAGAGGGAGTGAGAGAGAGAGAGAGAGAGAGGGAGAGAGAGAGGGAGAAAGTGAGAGAGGGAGTAGTGTGTGTGTGTGTGTGTGTGTGTGTGTGTGTGTGTGAGAGAGAGAGAGAGATTGAGAGAGAAAAAGAGAGAAGAAGTGTGAGAGAGAGGGATAGAAAGAGAGAAGAAATGTGTGTGTGTGTGTGTGAGAGAGAGAGAGAGAGCGCGCGAGAGAATGAGAGAGAGGGGGAGAGAGCTCTGGCCACTGAAAGCATGCAAGTGTCTCTCTCTCTACGCGTAGCTTTCCTTGTGTTCTGAAGGGCCGTGTAAGTGAAGAAGGAAAACGTGGCATGTGTGCTGTGCTTGAAAAGAATAGGTTGCTTTGTGTTGTCTACAAGCCTGCCAATGATTGGCAGCTGAAATCTATCTGAAGGAGAGCCCTAAGTCTTTTTTGCCTAAGTGTAGGCCTGCTATTCTCCAGTGGTTAGCAAACAACAAGCTGCCACCTAACCTGAGGGCCGCCTCGGTGTGGCCCTTTGACAAACGGCACAAGAAGAGGGCCACAGGCTCCTCACAAATGAAATTAATGTTTGGCTTGTTCTCACAATAGCAAACTAACCTTTGAGCACACTTTTGGTTATTAATGACTTTTACTCGCCTCCAAACATTCTTTACTTTAGTCATAATTAATTGGGGAAGAGAACTGGTTTTGGCCAGCCAGTGATAAATGGCTACTTTGTGAATTTAGAAAATTGAGGTTAATGGTTATAGTAGCTGCGCTTGTTTTGGGTTTGTCCAGATGCGGAATATAATAATAATGCTATTCCCTAAAGATGGCGGTGCATGCGGGTGACTTTGCTCCACTAAGTGTGTATAAAAAGCAAAGGTCGTTTGAGTCTCCCCCACACACATAACCCACCCAACCACCCACCCACTCAACCCCCGAGTTTGAGCCAAGTCTTGAGGCGGTGGTGTGCTGTAGAAGACAGAAGTGGAGAACTCTATATATTCTCCGCTCCTCATGTCGAGAAGTGTTTTGTTGGGAAACGGCCTCCGCAAAGACCAGTGTTTATCCCCCATCTCAACCATCAGCATCCTGACAGGCCTCCAGCGCTCGCTGGGGCTCTCGACTCCCCGACTCGGCTCCGCTCTTGTCTCCGGGACAATAAGAAACACTACTTCTGATTAGTTTGGAGGTTCAGTGGGCTTGAACACGCCGGGCCGGGGCCGGTGTGCGAGTGAAGTGTCTCCCCCGTTTGTTTGACAACGGCTGTGTGGGCCTGTGTGAAAACAGGAGCCTAATTCCACTCGTCTTGCGCGCTCCCTCTCTCCTCTCCTCTGCTCTCCTCTCCTCTCTTCTCCTCTCATCTCTTCTCTCCTCCTCTTCTCCAAGCCTTTATTGGTCTCCAGGGTCTTTCTGTGGAAGTGCTACTTTATAGCAGTCATTTTCCTCATACAATGGAGTCATTGGGGATTGTCTGCTGACTCTATTTGTCCACTTAACCCTTTGTGTTGTGGGGGATTGTTGATAAACATTATGCTTGATGCAATAGCTGAAGGCAGACCGAATGATTGAAAAAAAAATGAGTGTGTCCATAATCATCCCATCTTTCAAAATCTAGCTAGTGTAGGTCATTTTTGCGTGGTGAAAAGGGACGTGGATGCTGTAATTGATTTGTGGTGTGTGTGTGTGTGTTTGTGAGTGTGAGAGTGTGTGTGTGTGTGTGTGTGTGAGAGAGGGAGAGAGAGGGGAGGGGAAGCCAGTTAAGTTGGACGATTTCCTGGCATCTGAAAAGGGTTGTCAGGATTGAGTCCAATATAAAGGGAGCCCTTATCTTAATGAGGAATCTCAAGGCACAGTTCAGTTGTAAAACAACAATAGTTGGGAGGCAGCTAATGAGGCTATCATGGTACTGGGGGAACTCTCCCAACGGACAACACCAACACACACACACACACACACACACACACACACACACACCAACAGAGCAGCGGGGAAAAAGAAGCGCTCTCTCCGACTGATTACATGGCTTGCACTAGCAAATGCGACAAAATGAAAAATGTCAAGGCTCATAAGACGTTTGAAAAGAAGGTTTAGGCTCTAAAGTGGCTCTTTTAGCTGTGCGTGTATCTAGGTTTGCACGTTTTAGCACTAAGCCTAAGGGAAATCTGCCTCTACATTGGAATCTGATTTATTTTACTGCCTTGTGCTTAGGTAGGTGGGGGGGGGGGGTAGTAGCATGGACTCAAATTGAATCAAATGATTTCAGTGAATCATAGGTCAGGAATGACAATTCATTTTGTAATATTTCAACTCTCATATGTACTGCTCAGAACTAAAGAGCAATTTGCCGTGGTATTAAACATTAAGCTACACCAGTGTAGCATTAAGAGGATTTGTTTTGGCCAACGTTACTCAAAGTTCTCTAACAAAAGCTTTGTGACTAGCAGGTCATCATTTTACAATGTGTCTACTTTAATAAAACAGACAACTTTATCTGAGTAAAAAGTCCTAGTTCAGTTAGCTTTGTGCGTGTGTTCACACACACACACACACACACTCACACACACACACAAAACAACACACAAACAAACGAATACATTTGTTGGTAAATCCAAACTACGTGACTAGACTACTTTTGATTTTGTGATATCACTTCCATCACTCATCATTCATTTTATGTGTGTATGTGTGTGTGTGTGTGTATGTGTGCGCATGTGTGTGTATGTGAACCATGTCTGTGTGGCTGTGTGACTGGCTGTGTGCACTGTGTGTGTGTGTATGTGTGTGTGTGTGGATTCTTGTCCCCATTCTTCACCTGGCAGAGTCGAATCGGTCGTCCTCGGTGTGTGTAAAGCAGGAGCCCCACGAGGCTTCTCTGGCCCCCTTCACCCCCTCCTCCTCTTCCTCCTTCTCCTCCTCTTCCTCCTCCTCCTCCCTGGCAGCTGTGGGCCTAGCTGAGCTCCTGCCCTTCCAGCCCAGCGGCCCCGTAGACGCCTCCTCCACCCCCTGCTGTGCTGCTGCTGCCGCTGCTGCCACTGCCTATGCCCACCATGGCCCTGGCCCCGGCTACGGCCAGTATGCCAGCCAGCCCATAATAGCAGGTACAAGCTCCATTCCAGACCACTGAGCTCAGCTCAGCTCGGGCCCTCGGCCCCCTCTCTGCTCTCAGCACTCAGCCCCCTCGGCCCTGCCTCCACTGGTGATGGGGAGAGACGGCAAGCTGAGCCCGTATTTTTTTGTACTTGAACTAGGCTACTTGATGAGCAAAAATGCGTAACTGCTGTTTATTTGAAGTTAATTGTTTGTTTTTTCACATAAGATATTGGTTTAGAAATTAAATTGTTTTCATCTTTGGTTCTTTGGAAGGTTTTTTTTTTGGGTGTTGTTAAAAAAAAATGTCCAAAACAAAATTACTGATTTGTTGGATGCTCTTCACAGAAATGTGAGAGGGGAGCAAAATCACAGGCTTTCATGTTATCAGCCAAAATCCCATCATGCAACTCTGCTTTGAAAATATGTGCGCTTGGTATTATACAAACAGCCTGCGACTTTGACCGCTTGCCTCGTTAATGACCACTGGACCCCTCTTCCCCTCATGGACCCCTTCACCCCCACAACCCCCCCTCACCCTCACCCCCGTCCTCACCCCTTCACCTCCCCACCCCCCACCCCCATCCACACTGGCCCTGTTAACAATGACACAGGGTCCTCTGAAGCCAGAGCCCGGAGCCGCTGGGAGGCCTACGTGCCTGAGAGCCAGCCAGGCCAGCCAGGAGAGGCGGCCGTCAGACCCAATTACAGGGGCTGAATGTGGAGCCCCAGCGCTGCTTTTAGGCCTCTAAATGACGGCCCGAGTTGTTTGAGAATCCCCAACTCCAATAGTCCTATTCCTACTCCTCCGCGGGCAGAGAGAGAGAGAGAGAGAGAGGGAGGCTGGGCAGCTTACAATAATACTGTATGGCTCTGTTCTGCCGCAGGGCACTGAATGTAGCCATGAGCCATGCGGGCTTCTCTGTGGCCTATCTATGATGTTTATGTAAAAGGGGGATCGAAGGATGGAAAAGAAAAAAAAAGAAAAACGTGAACTGTGCAATTAGGGCCAATGGGTCTGTGGTGCAAATACAGTACAGTGCAGCCATTTATGGAGCGGTGAACTTGGGTGTCAACCTGAGTTCAAGGCTGGATTCAGTATACGCAGGATTATTAGAGTTGTTCAGAGTAGATTTACCTCGTCCTGAAGTTAGTATAGTGTGCTGTTTTCTTGAGAAATGTCACATTAGCATAAGCAAGTTACTTACTTTATATCAAGAGAGTTCTATGAGATTACCTTTTATATGTACTGTATGTTATTTAGAAATGTTAAACAGTTCAAAAAGTACTGTAATTTTCCTTTGATGAATCTCCATATACCTAAACTTTTGCATAAGTATCAAACATTTCCTCTGTTTCATTGTGTGAAATGTGGATAACAATTTCTTTATTTAAAGACTAAATGCATTGCTGTGTCTCTATTTGCTGTCACAGATGCAGTGTAACTACTGTCAAAGCTTTTGTTTCTACAGTTCCATGTTCTTAATCCCACTGCCTCTGTGTCCTTAGGTCGTGACATGGCCAGCACCACTTTACCAGGATACCCTCCTCACGTTCCCCCCACCGGCCAGGGCAGCTACCCTACTTCAACCCTCGCTGGAATGGTGCCTGGTAAGTGACATTATGTTTTTTATGGTCTCATTAAATTTAAGACAGGTCGTAACAATTTGAGTGTGTAGTTCTCACCCACTTCAACCACTGGCAACCTGAGGACAATCAAAACCCAACATGTGCTCCTTAAAAGATGTACTCACCAAAGTCATAACGATGGCACAAACTCCCCGGAGAAAATGACGACCTCTGTAATCCCAACTAATGCACAACCATAAGCCCACGTTATTTTATCAATTTCATCACTTCAATTAATTATGAAATCTTTACCATTAAGGCAGTCAGTGGCATAAGGCATAAGAAAGGTGACAAGCAGGGGCGCCACCATGGCGGGAAAAAAGTTAGGATGGCTCTAGGGGCCTGGTAGTGACAAAGGGCCCCAGAACAAATTTCTATATTATAATCAATGTTTGAGAGGGCCCAACAGATATTTTTTTGTCGTATATGGCCCAAAATGTCTAGCAGCATCCCTGGTGATGAGTGTGGTTTTAGACGATACAGCAGACAGATAAAGAAGTCACAGTTCTTTTAAGGTGATGACTGCCTTTGTGCCGCTCAGCCACAACACTGACCGGAGAGGATATTTCATCAATTTCATCACTTCAGTTATTTGTTGTAATCTTTACCATTAAGGGCAGTCAGTGTCATAAGTACAAAAGTAAAGTATGTGGTCTGTTCTGAGAGTCTTTAGAAGATAAGCTGTTGTTGCTGTAGTCACTGGGTGATGAGGCGATTGCCTTTGTGCCGCTTATGGCCACAACACTGGCGGGAGAGTATCCCCAGTGGACATCCGTGTGTGGTTACTGGCATTGGTCAGCTCGGAAATTAAGCATCCTCAATAAGCAATCAGTGGCGAGGAGATAGGACAGTTCCTCACAGGCTTACATACGGGGCTCACGGGCTCATTATCCCAGCGTGTCGTCTCGGACGGCTCTCCCCGTGCCGTCGATAAACACGGCTTCCCATCCTGCCCGGCGCTGCGGAGCGTATCTCTTTTCCCCCTACTTAACCTGCAGTTCAGGTTCACAGCAAACAGTTAAGGGTCACAAAACAGAGGCTGGGAAGGGCTGTAAATATTTAAATCACTATCTCTCCGAGGGACATGGCTTGAGTTTCACTCGCAAAGCCCGCAAGGATGCAATCTGGCAGCCGGCTGGATACCCTCTCCCAAATCAACAACAACAACAACAACAGCCGCAGCAGCAGCAACAACAACAATGATCCACACAACATAAGCACACATGCTCAGCCCTGATGCTACTCACAGATTAGCCTGGAATGCTCTGCTCACCTTTCACTACATAAAGGCCACTGCAGTCTTTCTAACAGGTCATAGGACCCTGAGACAGAGACAGAAAAAAAAATCAGCGTCTTTTGAAAGAGTATAGAGAAGCTATAGAGAGGGGAGATTGTAGCAGTAGTATTTTACATCATTCTGTAGAAGACAGGACTTACCGTCAACCACCCCCCCCTCCTCCCCCCATCCCCTTTCTCTTCCTCGTCACCCTCGAGTGGTTGAGCTGGATCCAGCTTTTCAATGTGACCATGGTCCCAACAACAACATGTGTACTTCACTCTCCAATTTAATTGCCTGACAGCTTTGATTTGCTATGCCAAAATATCTTTACATATACATCAAAATGTGGGTTTCATCCCAGATGCATTTTCTGTGGTCACATGCACACACCAAGAGATTTTTGAGACCTACCCCCCAGATTTATATATATATATATACTTTTTTTTTTTTTTTTTTTTGCGGGCATCCATCAGGCTCAGAGTGGTTAGGATTTAGTGACAGACCTCAAAAACTGTTAAAGCAGAAGCCATTCCTCACCAGGTTCATATAGAAGCCAGTCTTTATTGTGTCATAAAAGAGAAGCACGCTTGGACACAGCATTGCTCACTGACACCCTCTCAGCCTCAAGCTCTGTAGCAGAGAGGATTCAAGCGGAGCTTGTATTCCATGATCTTTGTCTGTAGCCCTGGAGAAGAGGGGGAAAAGATAGGCATGGAATCAAGTATCCATTGGGGGGTCTTAGTTAAGACCTAAAGCCAGGCTTTGGTTGAGGTGTATTTTGATGTTATACACAAGAAAAATTAAGGAAAATTCAAATGACATCTGAGAAAAAATTAGGAGAACTAAAACTAATTTTTTTGTATCTGTTTTTCAAGGAAGTGATTTTTCGGGGAACCCATACTCCCACCCCCAGTATACAACATACAATGAGGCATGGCGGTTTAGTAATCCAGCATTACTAAGTAAGTAGCACTTCTTTTTTTATTTTACTATGAAAATAACATATTGCTAAACTGAGACAAGTATTGTTTTTATTGCATATTTTTCATATTGTTTCATATCGTGTTTCAAAAATGTTTCATATTTCCACACTTTTTGTATTGTTTGTGTTTGTTGTTCCAACAAAAGTTGGCCGCACACCTACAAAGTTATCCTGTTGTATTTTAGATGCTGAAAATCATCTACTGTCTTTTACATAGACTATGCTGACTTCATCCCATAGGGCTAAAGCCTTCTTATGTGTCTTCTTATGAGAACCCAACCAGCATGATGCTATTGTCTGTCTCAGCTCTGAACTCTTTTTCTCAAACGCTCCACTCTTCTGTTTAACTTCCAGGTTCCCCTTATTACTATAGTGCTGCAACCCGGGGCTCGGCACCACCCACAGCTGCCACTGCTTATGACCGCCACTAGTTACCATGGAAACCAAATCAAACTGCAGGACCATGGCGGTGGCCTCTATATCCGCACCAGTCTGACTGGTGTTAAAGACAAAGACAATGGCTCCAAAAGAAACCGTTTCGAGGGGGCAGAGCGTTGAATAAAGGGCATCAGCTGATGGGATAGAGATCCACACACACACACACACACACACACACACACACACACACACACACACACACTGAGGTCCATCCCTGGAGACACCCAGCACTCAAAACATCAGGCACAGTTCTTCTACATGACGAAGACCTGACCATTTCCACAGGGAACTTTGAAAGAGTATAGAAATATATATATATATATCTAAATATATATATATATATACACAATACATTATAAGAAGAATTGAAGACAGTGTGAAGATTACAAAGTAACAATTGATGTGTTTTTAAATGGTTTTCTTTGCTATTTCTTCTCATGAATCAACACATTCCTGACCATGACTAACATTAACTTATCAATGCTTACCTACTGTACTTACTTGAGCTCTGTGCCCGCTAATGCCAATGTCCCTCTAATGTATGAAGAGCCTCACAGGAGCCCATGCCAGAATACTAAGGACACACTGAGTTACAGGGCTGGTCTTATGGTGCCCATACAGAAAAGAAAAAAAAAACACACACACACACACACGATGTGCAAGCAATGTGAGTCTGAAACAACGGATATGAACTCTCTGTGATACACAATCAGATGTAAAGAATATATATATATTATATCTATAAAACAGTAAAATAAAAGTATTAAATTGTCAGAGAAAACCATGATTCACCATGGACCTAACAGAATAATTTCTTTAAATTATTATTTGTTCTTTTTTTTTTTCTTTTGTGATGTATGAAAATTTCTATCAATGTGCAGAAATGTGTTTCTTTACAGCGTCTTTTATATTTTATAAAACACAGCAAAATATACAAGTCCATGCAATATCATTCTTTGCTCTTTTTGTTGCACTATATCTATGTTTGTGATTTCATAAGGTTTATTACTAAAGTCCCAGCAAAGACATTCAAGCATCATCAACTAACACTCTCCAGAATTTGGGTCATTTCATTACATCCAGAAACCTTAAATTATTATTTATGAATTCAAATTAGTTATACAGATCAGATAAACCAATCCAGCTGAATGATCACATCAAGTCATTCCTGTCCATCACATTCCATTATTCAGAACAAAACACTCCAGATGGAAGATGCACCTGAATTGTTTTTATCACAGCGTCTTTTAGCAAAATCATTAGCAATGTTGTGACCCGCAACTTTACTTTGAATGGTTATGGTCAATAAAATGGACCCCATAAAAAAAGGCAAGCTTATAAGATCGGTCAATGTTGTTATCGTCTTTCTGTTTAACACTACAAGCAAACCATTCAAGGGAGGTCATTTTAAAAGGTTCATGTACTCCAGGAAATGTAAATGAATGTACTTTTGACCACATTTGCCAAAGACTTAGTTTGATATTTCATATTTTATTTGCAGTGTATGTATACAGTACATTAATAAAGCAGTATTATGTTAGTTGTCAATGAAATGATATGTGGTACACCAAGTCAAAAGTTGCTCATAATGCACATACAAACTGTAAACAAAAAAAATCGGCAAATTCAACCATTTAATGTGACATCATCAGTATCAATTTGCCACACTGTCAGATGATTTCTGTGAGATGTGAAGACAATTCCTCTATGTAAATAAGATCACTTGACACTTGAGCATTGCAGTATCATACTAATTTACTGGTTGCATTTGTAGATAAAAAAAATAATTATAATGCATTAATTGTGTCTCTTACACTTTGTACTTTTTGAAAAAGTACAAAATAACATCATTATAATGGCAATGGTGTTTTTTTTTTGGTTTCAAACCCATGAACGTTGTATGTATGTTGGTTTTATGTTTACTTCTCTCATCATGTCTTAGGTCACTATGCAAATGGAGTAAAAAAAAAATGGCTTTCTGCATAAACCCACGGCATAATTCCTCCTCCATCTGCAAAGAACTATTTGACATTCTTTCACACGCTGCATTCTGTAGGATTGTGATGAATGGGCTCAGATCAGATTCAGACTAGCCTGTGCAAGTCAGTAAAGAGCTACTGTACCTGTGAAAAGAGGGTGACACAACAGCACCCATAGGCCTCTCCGGCGCTTGTGTAACAGCACAGGAAAGCAAACAGGAGCTTTTCAAGCTTCTCAGGCGGCTCTGTCATCCATATGACCCTATGTTAGGAAAATGATTCGGACACACACACACACAAATTGACTGAGACACAGACAGATAGACAGGCAAAACATTTACTCTTCGTTATAAACCTTGTGGACCATTCTATAATGACACAAGACAGACAGCATAGCTGTACTCTAAAAAAGAAAAAGCAAATTGAGTTGCAATGTGTTAGCCAGGCACACAAAATGTAATAAATATGATTTCCCACAATAGGCATAAATCAAGACCCGAGAATTGGATGTGTGTTCACAAATTGTAAATGTAAGCAGTGTCCAATGTAACTAAAACAGTATAATTCATGCTGAAAGTCTAAAACAAAATCACATGGCCTCAATCATTGCATTTCTGTTTCTGTTCAAACATTTTTGGTGACCATGAGAAATAAAACCTTTTGTATGTCAAATCACTGCTACTCGTTATTAAACATGACTAAGGGAAATCAGCTGAAGATCAAAACACTCGTTAAATGGACTGATGTTTACTTTACTAACATCATAATTGCATCGACCACAAATGAAACATCACCTCAGGAAGATAAAAACTCACAAAATGTGTGTAAATTGTGTCCAATCTACATGTGGAATGAGTTTTACTTCCTTACTATTTGTGTTAGATCAACCACTTCTGTATGCGTGTGTGTTTGATGTATGAGTGCAAACGAGAGTTTGTAATCGAGACAAACACACAGACGCACATACAGAGAGAGAGACACACACAGAGAGAGAGAGAGAGAGAGAGAGAGAGAGAGAGAGAGAGAGAGAGAGAGAGTAAAAGTATGAAGCAGTGTGTGTAGTGGAGGCAAGGCAACAGAAGTGTGTGTATATTTAATGACTGGACTCCCATTGCAGCAGGCCACAGGCAGCAGCAACCCTCTTGCCTCCCCAGCACACACACACACACACACACACACACACACACACACACACACACACACACACACACACACACACACACACACACACACACACACACACACACACCCATCCAGTCGGAATTCACTTCTTCTGTCTATTGTTTATTTCATAGCTCCCCTGTGAAGCATCAAAGGCCTGATGCTCTGTCAGCCTCTAACTGTCGTATATGTTTGTCATTCAGGCCTTGTTAAAATATCTTAAAAAAAGGCTAGTCTCCATTCTTCCCCCAGCTGAGAATTCCCAATGGTAAAATTATTCCATTTAGATGGAAACTTTTTTGTCAGTCCCCCTGTCTAAATTGGCATATCTGGCTCTTTTGCTGAAACCAATAAACTGTGAACTCGAGTGCATCTGTCAATCAAGCTCATCTTTACTTTAGCATGCCAGATGACAACAGGAAGAAAGGAAAAAAAACAGCACCAGAATGGAATCAGCTGATTGGCTCTCATCAGCAAGGCATTACAAACAGCACCTGCCATCCTCTCGGCTCCTCAAACATGCCAAGGGGGCCCAGCCAGGCAGTGCTGAGCTTCCAGAAATATTTACTAAAACACTTGACCCTCATTGAGGCCTCTTTTTGGGATTCAGGGGTGGGGGTGGAGTGTGTGTGTGTGTGTGTGTGTGTGTGTGTGTGTGTGTGCGTGTGGTGTGTGTGTGTGTGTGTGTGTGTGTGTGTGTGTGTGTGTGTGTGTGTGTGTGTTTTGGGGTGTTTCCAGTCTGGGCAAACCAGCAAGGTTGTCTTTTGTTGTAGACAATTTTTTCTGTGAGTGTGTGTGAGATGGAACTGGTCCACAAAAAATGACATAACACTGTTTCAGTCTTGAATGAAATGAAATTAGTAAATTAAAGCTTACGTTTTCTCATAAATGATCACAACCAAATTTATAACTAACTTGAACTGTTATCATTTAAGAAAAATGATATGAATAACCAGGTACATGAACAAGACATGAGCAACATCCATGAAGATAATCAGCGTGACATCTCATTGAGGAAATGACTTAAGGACTGCTAAAAGATGATGCTACACGAAGTATCCACTGGATGCTATGCTAACTAAAAACAGTAAAAGGGCTGACTCAGTTAGTTGTGCAAGCTACACAAACAAATGCAGCTACAAAAGAAAGGTTTAAGGCCCATTTGTGTGACAAAATGTGTTCTCCAAATGTTTGTAATATAAATTGCGTATGGTCTACATGCCCTTCATACGGTGGACCCTTCAAGATTGTCATTTAGTTGCAGCTGCATTGACAACACATTAATAACTTTCAGGGAACTATATCTAGAGCGATAGCACTTTAAGACTCCTCCATAGTTTTATACAACACAAAGTTTAGAGGCGAACACTATGACACAATGAGGTTTTGGCTTTTATACTGTTTCAGTAAGTAGGCAGTGGGAAAGAGCATTAAACAAGTGCTTTGTAGGCATCAGCAACAAGAACCCAAGTCTCTGTCTGTCACGCGGCCGGCGGCGTCACAAAGGGGGAGCGCAGGAGTATCAGAGGAGGGGAAGTGGACAGCGCTCGCTGCTAAAGCTTGTCAGCAGCCACTGGGCCTGTCATCATCTTGCTGTCATATCTGATGCCGGGGAGGGGAAAGGCCAACACTGGCGTGTCAATCAAAACAGCCTCATTAGGGACTGTTTTAATTATCAAATTCTCTGTGAGGAATTACCGTCTCATTTTTCTCTCACATTTCACTGTGTTCCACATGCTGTTTGTTAATGACTGCAGTTATGCCTGGATGAAGACTTAAAATTAAAAATTAAAAATCATACCATCCAGTGATAGACTACAAGACTCATTTTCTCAAAGCCAATATAATCACTGGCAAATATATATACTTATAGTGATATACATTAACTACAGTCTATACTGTTCCAACATGTGAAGTCAATAAGCTGTTGAAACAAATGAGAATAATAAAGAAAACGTCTCATTTCAAAGCATGCATGTTATGGTACATAAAACCTCCAGTAGCAAAGATGATAATGTTTTGACAAGACCTGTGTGACTGCACTCATTGTGGAAATACCAAAGACTCTTGTTTGACATGGAAAAAAAAAAAAAATCCAAACTCATCTGCGTGGTCTGTATCTAATTGGACATGGCAACGTATGATATGAATAAGTAGTAGGCATCACTTTTGAGCCTTTCCCGCTGGCTGGGGCCCGCTTGGGCGTCAGTGGATCGAGCAGCCTCCACTTTTTTTGATGGCTGCACAGCGATTATGAGGTAATTTTTACCCTTGCTGGATGAGACCATCCAGGAGACAGTTACATAAGCTTGTGAGGTTCCTAATGAGCTGCCTCTGATTGACTACAAAGAGAGAGAGAGAGAGAGAGAGAGAGAGAGAGAGAGAGAGAGAGAGAGAGAGAGAGAGAGAGAGAGAGAGAGAGAGAGAGAGAGAGAGGAGGGAAAAAAAATCAATGTTATGCTTGGCCTATGGGGTTTCAGAGGACACAAGAGTGGCTTTAATATTTACATTACGAAAACAGGATTTTTAATCAAACATCATCCAATCAGTAATCTGTCACAGTAACCACATCTCAGGATCTAAGCTACATCTAGCGGCCTGAATTTGCAGCACTTTGCAACATGCATCCCTTTTTTCACTCCCTCACCCCATGAAATATTGTATGACATATCATGTGATAAACACCCGATTCCGAATGCCTACTTACTTGGCCAAGTCAAAAGGAAAGAGGGGCAAAGAGTTTTGAAAGTGTCTAAAGGAGCACAAGCTTAGTAGACCTGACTGTCCAATCAAGTGGAGATCTTCTAAAGGCTGACACTGACTAAGGGGAGTTGTTTGTTTGCTGCCCCCCCGACACCCAAGACATCCAGGAGAAGAAAAGCCAGAAGAAAGGAGAGAAGGAAAAAAAAAACTCTATTCTCTCTTCCCCCCTGTTAAGGGTCTAAACTGAAGAGAAAGAGAAAGAGAAACAGGGAGAGCGAGAGAGACAGAGAAAGAGAAAGAGCGAGAGGCAACCCCCACCCTCTCCCCTCTAACCCCCCTGGCTCCCCCTGTTCCTCTCTCCACAGTCACCCGAGCCCCCCCACCCCACCCCACCCCACACAACCCCATCACCACCCCACCCCACCCCACGCCAGCCCATCACCACCACCACCACCATCACCCCCAGCCTCCTCCGCTAGCCCACCAGGCCCTCCACCCCTTCCCAACACCCAGTCACTGTCAGGCCAAACACATGATGAATTGCCCTGTCAACAGAATTCATTCAGGGACCAATTAATTCAGCAGAAATGAACTAGAGCCATCAGTCGCTGAAAAACTCAGTGCAAAGAGAGCAAAGTAGCTCACTTTGGAGGAAGAGCGAATGAGAGAGACAGAGAGAGAGGGAGGGAGGGAGAGAGAAAGAGAGAGAGAGGGAGGGAGAGAGGGAGAGAGTGCACGGTGGAAGTTAGTCTGACAGAAATTGGTCATTTAATGCTTTAGCGCACTGGAGACAGCCCCTGTCATACAGGAAGGCATGGCAGGGCTCCCCTGGTACTTTATTTATTAATTAACCAAAGCAGCGAGGGGGTTTTTAACTGTCTCACTCCAGGCCTGTCAGCCTGATTCCTTGTCATTTCCTCTCCATAAACAGATCCTTTAACACCACACCGGGGTTAATAGAATAAAGCCATTCCACCTTTCCCCAAATATCGGTCTTTGGGTGAGAATTATTTGCATTGTGCTGTGCTGCTTCCACTGCCGCTGCTTGCCCTCCTGTGCTTGTCACGGAGAGCCACATTAGCGAGACCCTGCTCACTGGCACAGACATTTATAATTTGGGCCTCCTTGGACAGACACACATAAAACACTCATATCATTTGTTGATGTGATTACCTACTGTCAGTCGAGGTAAAGGTTGTTACTTTGGATATTTTGTTCAAACATTTAGCAGTCTAGTGAACAGAGGAAAGACTGCTGGGAGATAATGAATTAAAGGGTTTCATTAGCAATATTATATTTTTGAAGAGATATTTGGAGGATAAATACGTGATTTCAAGAGTATCTACATAGACAAGTCTTCCTTTTTTTAATTACTTTTTAATACATTTCTTGAATTTCCTTCAGGATGAATGAAGTATTATCTTATCTTATCTACTTGTAAAAAAGAAAGCTGCACAACCATTTTATTGCAAAGTGGGGTAAACATGAAGCAAACAAACCAACAACCAAACAAGGCCTGGCTAAACACGATCAAAATATCTCTTTCAGGTACTATCAGCACACCTGATAACCTGATCAGGACACTAATTAAGGTGTCGTGTGATTTTTTGGGCAGGAGATCAAACAGGGACGGCTCTACCCCACTGGTAATTATAAAGTCCATATGGTCAATGCAAAGCTATTTAAGCAAGCAGGAAACACTATCAGGTTCTATCTCCTCCTCCTCCTCCTCCTCTTTCTCCTCCTTCTCCTGCACCTCACAAACTTTGATCTTTTTTCTTTTGTGGCCATGTTGATCAGGGAGTGCATTATTAATGGGCTCTTTTCTTTGGGCCGGGACGCCTCCTGCCTGATGTAAGAGGAGGATGGCGGGCGAGCGGGCGGGCAGCTGTGGGGCAGCAGAATACGTCCTTGCCTGCCTGCCTGCCTGCCTGGCTGGCAGCTTTGCCCGCTCCCAGATCAGGAAACGAAACTCGAGGTTGTCTTTCCACTTTGATGCCCACATGAATTGGTTGGTACCTTGGATGGCCTTGTGAAGGTGTCACTTGGGTGAAAGGTAGGCTGGCACCTCCTCGTCCACCGCATGCTCCTCCGGTGATATTCAGGAAGGACATTTAATAACCTCAAGACGGGTCCGCCTGGTCAGGTGTTTGTCTACAAGTAGCCAACAGTGCTTGTGGCTATAATGCTAAGCTAAAGCTAAAGCTTGCTGTTTAAAGAATTTTTGAGTTTCTATTTTCATTAATATTTGAAATATGAAATAAAAGTTGAAAACATTGAATGAACTGCAATTGCCATAGCTATTTCAACTAATAAAGACAATTTCCATTAGACTTTTAGCTCATAAAGGACTTCATAGAAGAACATACCGGTAATATGCCCCACTTAATATTGACATTATGATATTAAAAGCAGATATGACAGGTGCTGAAGGCCTAGAAGACTCTGTTTTCATATTACAATGTCTCTCAATTAGCAAACATCTTTGTTAGCATCAGATGAAGAGTGATGTCCCTGTCGTCTCGCAATGGAAATTTCTAGCACATTTACCGGGGACCAGATTCTTGGCAGTATACTAAAGTGTTTCTCGCGGCGCACCTCAGTGCAATCTATTGTTTACCTGGCCTCAAATAGCCCTGATACACAAAAGTGGCATGCAACCCAAGTGAACCTGACAAATAAAATAGAGGAGCTAACAGTGAAGAAAAAGGGTGCTTAGGTAACCTGTCTTTGGTAAAGTGCTCCTCGGACTTCTGCTCACTCACTGGGTTTAAACTTGACTTGTTTTCTTAAGCAAACTAAAGAGGCGAAGGATGAGGGTGTCACTCACACAAAACACTGCGATACCGAGGAATGAACACATGGAAAGGCCACTTTGAGAGCATTTTGCATGTAGCGAAACATCAGAGTACCCAAAGCCGGCTTTGCAGTGGTGCAGCATTGCAGAAGAAAAACACTGCAAGCATACACATATCTGTGTGCTATATTGAGCAGTGTTAGTAGGCTTATAGAAACGGTTTAAGATGCTATTATTTATAGAGGGCTTAATTAATTATAGTATTTCAACAATGTGTACATCATTAATAATATGCACAGTTCCCAGGCTTGTTAAGAAAGCTATGGGGTCGGAAGAACCCCAAACCAATAATGAACACTAAGGGTTGGCAAAGGTCTTTAAATGTATATATTACAGGGCATATGGACTATTTCTTTCCTAATTTAAAGCGAATGGAAAGAGAGAGAGAGAGAGAGAGAGAGAGAGAGAGAGAGAGAGAGAGAGAGAGAGAGAGAGAGAGAGAGAGAGAGAGCAGTGGATAAGGAGATGTGCTGCGGAATATAATTAATTAAATGAGACTAATTAGGAACATGAGAGCAGGTGCCAGGGTATGGGCTGACAGCACAGACAACCAGACAACACGAGAAAGAGAGCAGGAGAGAGAGAGAGAGAGAGAGAGAGAGAGAGAGAGAGAGAGAGAGAGAGAGAGAGAGGGAAGGGAGGGAGAGAGAGGGGGGGGAAACTCTGGTTAAGGGGTGTAACGTGACAGGAAGAGGGACAAAACAACTTTCTGCTTTTTGTCATGTGAAACCCCATAGGAATACATATGACAGAAACTGTAGACCCAAGCACCGTGGGGGTCTTTTCCTTTGTCTGAGACACATTATTATTATTTTTTTTATTTTTTTGGCAATTGGAAGTTTGCACAAGCGAGAGATTTTTTCCCCACTAATTATTTCAGCATATGTTGTAGATTGGTGGCAGCTTTTTTCATCCTGTGCTCCTCATCGCTTATGTTTCACTAAACTCCTATAGTCCATGTTTCTGCCTGCAAATGTTCACATGCATACAGTAGCCCAGCTACAGCCAAGTTTGAAACAAATGACAATGTTCATTCAATTCCGATTAGACCTACCAGCCAGTGTCAAATCTCATATTGAGCTTTGCTGTGTGCAATAAGCACACATATAGTAAATCTCTCTCTCTCTCTCTGTCTCTCTTTCTAGATAGCTAGCTGAAGTTTATAATGGAGTGTTGAAGTGAGATGTCTGTATTGTATGAATTACCATAATAACCATTCAAATATTAATTAACGGTTTCTTTTACATTTCAACATGAGAAAATTACACCACATTACAATTATACCACAATTGAATGCCATCAGGCCTTTCTCTATTACAACTCAAACAACTCAAAATGATTCTATTGACAAATACAATTATCGCGAGAGAGAGGGACAGAGAGAGAGAGAGAGAGAGAGAGAGAGAGAGAGAGAGAGAGAGAGAGAGAGAGAGAGAGAGATGACATTCATTTTAAGAGTGTACAAAGTAGCTAGCATTAACATAATAAAATGGGTATTTCTGGACCTTCCGTCCTTGGTCACACACACATGAATAACTATAACTTACACTACTCTATTATCAGGCAATGAAGATGATTATCATTGTCAGTATAAGGTTTGTTGAAAGCTATTCTTGATTGCTAGCTTGTCTATTTAATGCTATTAAAGGCTTTTTGTCTTAGAAAGTAGAAAGTGCAAAGTGGAAGTGGTTCCATCCCCAATCTAAATAACCTGTGTGTGACTCTGCCCTTGAGATGACCAGAAAGCAGTCAAATTAATTTTAAGATGTTTCAACTAGTAGGCCTACTGTACCTGTGATAATTGATAAGCGGTAAAAGTCTAAGTGGAAAATCTGCTTTGGATCCATGACTATCTATGAAGGCCAGTAGAGATGGTCATAGCCATAGTTCACTCGTTCGTTCTGTGAGGGGAAAAAAAACATTGTTATATGTTGTGAGGTTACTTTAGGCCTCCCAGGCCTATAAGAAGGAATGTGAAAAGTAGGCAGACAAATTGGCTGTACGAGCAAAAGAAATGAATTCATTAAGCAGAGAGCTGCTGATGCTATCTGTTTATTACAGATGAGGTTAAACACTGACCACGTTCTCCAAATAAAAATGTCACATTTCCCTTTCAGCCACAAAGCAAGTCTGTGAACTACTGAGTCCCCCCCTCCAACACACACACACACACACACACACACACACACACACACACACACACACACACACACACACACACACACACACACACACACACACACACACACACACACACACACACACACACACACACACACAAACACCAATTGAAATGCATGTTACTATATTCATGATGTGAACAGAGAAACGCATACTGCTGTAAAAAGTCATCCAATTAACCCTCGCCTGTCTCCATCAGAGAGGGAGAGGAACATTCTGCCTAAGATGCTGAGGATCAAGGCAGGAGAGGCACTTCAGCTTTTTCATCACAATTTACCCACTAACAGGTTACAAATGTGGCATGTGATGAAAATAATGAGGCCTGATGTTGCTTAGCTCGGTGGCCAAGGCTGTAGAATTAGGGCTCTTTGCGATTCGTGTCACAGAGGTACAGTATCCACGGCATTAATGTTGACATAGAATCAGGGGCTTTTTGATAACCCCTGTCCGAAAACAACAAGGGAAATTATGACTGTGATTTTTGCACAGGAGAGATCAGGTGGGCTGTATGCTTTATACCAGGGGTACTCAACTGGCGGACCTGGGTCCGGATGCAACAACATGGCCACTTGTGAAAGAGCCGTTTAGGAAAACTGTGTCAGAGTGAGCTCACCACTTACGCTTTCTATGGTCACAGATTGGCCATAAAACAGTATAGATACAGCCTCACTGTAATGGGCCCCAGTAATTAGACACATTTTCAGGGCCATGAAATGGAGTTAGTTTCCGATTTAATTTTTGTCTAATTAATCCATGTGTGTTATCCATGAACATTTGAAAGGTAAATCACTTTTCATCACAGTAACAGAGCCATTTTTATTAGCATAGCCAGTAAGTGAGGCTGTGCAGTGTATCTTTGGCTGATCACTTATGTTCCATGTAAATGTGAATGCATTGATATACAGCACTGCAATGCAACAGTAAGAGTAAAAGGCAACGTACTGTATGTCTTTGCACACATATATACAGTATAGATCTTGAGAAAATATGAAGAATGAGCTGACTCGGGAGAGCTATCTATCTACAACACAATCAGGGAAACAAAAGCTAGGAGGCTCCTGTCAGTCAGAAGTAGGCTAAAGCGCCGAATCCAATAAAAGTTTCCCTATACGAGGAGAAAGCACTGGAGACTCTCGTCTGTGAGGAGCTCGATGCTGGCAGTCGAGACAGCACTGCAGAGAGAGGACAGCTCAATATTTGGTGTGAGCTCAGCTGTCAGGCCAGCGAGAAGTAAAAGCAGACGCCAAAGGTGAGCGTTTTTTTAATTATCTCTGGCCCAAGTGGACTGTGCATCATCATTAGAGAGACTAAATAGCTGTGGCCACTGACTCAGGTAGTGGTAAACGCTACAATTAACAGGCCGAGGGGGGAAAACTGTATTCAATTTGAAAGCCTTCTTTCTTAATCCATCTGGTCTGATCACGAGCTGTGCTGAGCTATGGGCTTTAGCATTCAATTACATTAATCAGGTTAATTCCAAGTAAAAAGTCAACATTTTAATCAAGAACTGGCAAACTGTGCCAAGAAAACGACGTTGAGACAATGGCAGGCAAAACAAGAGGACTAGACTCAGCATCAAGCTCTGCAAAAGCAAATTATTTCTAACAGGCTATGGCAGAATATGATCTAAAATTGGATCTGTCTTGAAAAGTAAATGTTTGCCAGTCAAAGGACCAGAAATCAGGAACTTGTTCTATTTTATATTAAAGTAGGCCTACCTCTCCTCTCCATTCCTTGTCGGTCTAAAACCTTTGAGGAGGATAACCCCAGAACAAAATGATTTTGATAACCCTGCAGGTGCCCAGAGAAAACCTAAACACAGCTGTTGAGTCAAATGGCAGCCTTCACAGACCAGCCCTACATTCCATTATGGAATTATCATCACTCTAAACCAAAGAGTTCAGTTTAGGGATGACATAGATTAACCACCCCTTCCCCCACCAAAAAAAAAAAATAAAAAATCTGACTGAATGTCTCTGACAAGTCTGGCTTACAACAGCGGTCATAAATAATACACCTCTACTGTATAATCAAAATGACTATGTTCTTGTCACTTTTTTCCTCAAAGCAAAAGCAAATTCCTAAAATTCACTCTTCTTCATTTCTTGTACCTGTGCATATTTGCTTGTTAAAAGTGTCTGCAATGCTAACTGACCCTGAAAGCTGGTCCTGATTAACTCGGAAATTCACAGCATTTCTCTGTTTAATCAAATTGGACAGAGGTTAGAACAGCTCAATAGAAGAGATAACCAGTCTTTGATCCAAACAGCCATGCAGAACCTGGCAGCCACACTTTCAGAAAATGTACTGTCAGGGTTTTCGGATTTAAATTTCACCTCATTAACCTCCAGGGATGATTGGGAGAGAGACAAGAGTCAACACAACAGTTCTCAGAGGCAGAGCACAAGTTGAAAAACAGCACAACAAAAAAACAGGCAAATAAAATTACATCTGCATCACTAAATGTACCATGAAATAATGGCAACACCTGCTAATTACAGTACATTATTAGTCCATTCATTCTCTGCACATTAATGTACCTACAGCACCAGCAGGTCTGTTTCAAGGTACTTAGGGGGCCCCAAGCAAACAGGACATGGGGGCCCCTCACCCCCCATAAATACCTACATGAACCACATTGTCATAATCTTCAAGCATTTTTAAATATAATTATTTGTATTGTACAGTTGTCTAACTCCAGTTTAAAGTAAAAAAAAAACAAACAAAAAGCATCACCAACTAAACTATTAAAATGATTAAACAGTCAATCTTTGGGGCTTCTTTCAGCCTGGGGCCCCAGGCAATTGCCTGGTTTGCCTGTCCTGTTGCGACGGCTCTGAGTATCAGACAATAGGACTGGGAGTACAAAGTATAAAGACTTACACACACACAACAGTTAGCCTACAGTGTGACTGTAATAAATGGGCAGAAAGCCAGATTAGACTTTTATGGCCATAGGGAGTGAGGAATTAGCATGTTTCACACATTTGGTCTTCGGTCTTTTTTGCCCTGGTACCTTCCAGGTAGTGCTGCCTTAAAGGCACTGCCCACTCCAATTTAGGGTTAGGATGTGGGCTGAGGGGGTTAGAGTTACACCTTGCCCTAACTTCAAACGACTGTCAGATTAGGTACAGTAAGGACAGTCAAATTAAAAAAAAACAAAGTGATTGAACTGATTTCTTTGCACACATTCAGTAAAGCTTGCAGTTAAGACACAGTGTTAAGATTAGGGTTAAGGTAGTGGCTTTCAGGCTGTGCTGCCTGGAAAGTGCCATTGGGGGCAAAAAACATTATTGAAGAGGAGTGCCGCTTGACATTTTGGGGCCCCTGGCATTGAACCCCAGAAACTGATGGCACTATGAACCCTGTATTCATGTAACGTTCTGTGAGGCGGTCATTATCAAGAAATATCTTCCGACAGAGTAATGCAACGCAGCCGACACGAAGTTACATAATCATTGCAACCCGTGAATACATGCATCCGCATACTGTACCTCCCTGATTTTGTGCACACCCAGCAATCACCCCATGAGTATGTTAATTTTAATATTAATTTGTGGAGTAAATCTGGATGAATTATAAAACATTGTGAATGCATTATAACTCTTTATGAATGTGTTTACAATGTTTTATGAAAACTGGAGCATAGAAAGTGTTACCAACTTTATTATGCATTTTAGTAGCCTATTTCAAGGACAATGCTATGGCATTGTGCAGCAACTTTTTAAGAGTTCAGCCAAAACTCATAAAGTAAATCAATCATTAAGAGGTATTAAAAATAGCCCTGTTTATAATGCTTTATAAATGTGCATAAGACCCGTTTTTAGATACGGGACATAACATGACATACAATACATTGCATAATACACTGAGCCTCATTGACACCAGTCTTGATAGGCATTTAAGCTAGATGTATTTAACTTGCGGCACTAAAGTGAATTGAATGTAAACGTGCTATGTACATGTATTGTAGTCTATAAAAAGGGACTCTCTCTGTTTCTACTGAATGAATGCACACACGTGTATCAAGTGCATGAGCTTTGTAGCGATACCTCAGTGTATTCCCTATGAGAATGGGAGATATCACAGAACGTCTTCTGTTCTTCAGTGTAAAACATATTCATAGGCAATGCATGTTAATCCTTTTTAGCTTAATGAAGTAGCATGTCTGTAATTAATACATGCCTTTTAATCATTTCTGCTGACATCCTTGAACATAGCAGACGTGTTAGACTTTAATCACTCTGTTATCTGTGGTAGTATCCAAATCCCCCTGCTTTTTGTTCCGTCCTGGGGGATCTGCCTCCTCTTCCTCTTCCACTTCCCTTCCATTCTCCAGCCTCTATTGAAACAGACCTCCCCCAGTAGGCCTCCAGTATCCTACCCCCCCCAACCCCAACCCCAACCCCCCCGTGTGCCCTAGGGCCACAGTCAGCCACGACTGCTGATGTTCATTAATTTGCAGAAACTAAATTTGCTCAGTTTTAGAAATCATTTCATTCTGCCATCATTCCGGGCACCTTGGCTTGGCTCGGGGGCAGGTACAGCGAGCATCACATCCACAACCCCCCCCCCCCAACTCTCTGGCAGGTAAATTAAACAGAATCAGCTTTGATTGCTGGAAATCACCGGCCAGGGTGATAAAGCAATTAGGCTTCTCTAATTCTCCAGCCAGGGAAGGGGCAGACCAGGTACAGGAGATAATTAACTATATATAATGAAATCCTTTTGTTGGCCTTTTTTTCTTCTTTCTTTCTTTCTTTTTTTTCTCTCCAAGCATTCGATTTTTGTTTCCCGGTGTTCATTTTGTGGGTGTACAGGTCCTCAGTGGCAGGAGTGAGTCTCCCCCTCTCTTCTCTCCCAGCTTGTCCAGCAGATGAAAACAGATCCTTAGTTAATAGGCTCTCTGTGGACAGATGAGGTCTATTAGGAGGTTAATTTGAAAATGAATCGGGGGAGAGACCAGCGAGAGGTCAGAAATGGAGGCAGGAGAAGGAGGTCTCTGCACTGGCCACTCACACTCCTCACACTCCACTCCCTCTCTCTCTCTCTCTCTCTCTCTCTCTCTCTCTCTCTCTCTCTCTCTCTCTCTCTCTCTCACACACACACACACACACACACACACACACACACACACACACACACACTGACTAGAGGACCTGACGCAGCGTGTGCCTGCTGTCATCACTCACTGTACATCACATTAGGCTGAGTGTCAATATAGCACATTTAGGACAAAGGATAACTATGAGGAATGTATAGAAATGGCCTGTATCCTTACATGTTCCACTCACTCGCTGCTGCTGCTGCGGTCTATTGGGGGGGGGGGGGGGTGATCAGGCTAACCCTGCGGGGAAGGGATTTGTCTGTACTTATAAATCAGAGATGAGCTCAATCACCTCCAGCACACCCTTAGACAAACAGACAATGGTGTTCCCCCTATCTCTCTCACACACACATACACACACACACACATACACACACACTCTTTCACTCCAAATTTCACACACAAATGGGATTTCTCCACAGCAGTAGCGTTGGGCCCTCAAGTTTTCCATAGGGCCATTTTTTAAAACAGCAAAGCATTGTTCGCATGCATGGCACTAAACCCCCCCCTTCTCAAACCCCCCCACCCTACCCCACCCTATTTCCATTTTTCCCCCACTGCAGGGGAGAATCTGATCCGAGTTCATTGGTGTGTGTATAATGAGAGGGTTACGGTGAGCTGAGAGAGGTCGTGTAATTCCCCATACCGGGGGACAGGCTTTTTGGTGGAGCTGGCTGAGCACTGGTGCTCCGTGATGCATGCACTCATGTGTGCCAGAGACGACCCTTCCAAATCCAAGGTCCAACTTAGGCATGGCATGCATTAAGCCCACCACCACCACCACCACCAGCAGCAGCAGCAGCACCCTGCACTTGGACTGACTGGGCGCCTTTCACGTTTCGCTTTTTCTGCCACTGTCTTTGTTACTATTCTTTCCCCACCAATAAATTGATGCTGATTTATGAACACACACACACACACACACACAGACACGGACACACACATATTCACACGCACACAAACACACACATGGGGACCCACACACAACACACACATGCGGACACACACACACACACACACACACACACACACACACACACACACACAAACACACACACACACACACACACTGTGCACTGGGTTCACATAGGCAAGCTCCTGAGCATAAAACAAAATTCCCCTGTAAGAATAATAATACCTTCTGAACTCACTCCAACATTTCTCCTTAATTTGACCACATTAAGCATTCCTGTAGAACCGATGTACCAGATATGCCTTTTCTTTTGTACTGTACAGTATGTGGCTGCAGCTTGACCAAACAGGAGGTCAGTAGTGCGTTACTATTAACTCATCATTCAGCAACGCTCTGCCATCCTCTCCTCGTGGAGAAAGTCCCCATACCTCCCAATGGACAGCAGCGAAAGGCCATTTTCAGCCTAGGGTTAAGTATCTTCACTTAATTATGATAAAGACTTGAATCTCTAGGCAATTACACCCTGCTGTCAACAGAGTCAATATCCTAGCGTAGGCTAGACTTCTTTTCACCCCTTGACCGTGTGACCCTCCTTTTTCCCCGAGCTTCATCCATCATCAAAATCGTCACCCCCCAAATCATTGCAAATCATCGTGGTCCAGCGCCAGCGCCAGCGCCAGCCAGCGTTTTACTTTGGTTGAAGAGGGGCTAAGGGATCTAGACTAATCTGGACTGCAGTGATCAATCATGCTGGGTGGCATTTTACATCATGGTTCGCTATAGCGACCCAGCAGGGAACTCAGTTATATACCCCCCCTGAGAAGGGAGGGGGCCACAATTCCACTGAGACTGACTGAAACACCCTGGGCCCTTTCAAGGTACTTAGGGGGCCCCAAGCAAGCAGGACATGGGGCCCCCTTAACCTCCCATAAAAAACCTACATGAAACAAATCATTACTGTAATCCTCAAGCATCTTTCATTAATTATTTGTGTTGAACAGTAGTGGTAGTCTAACAGTAGACAAAGTCATATGTTATTGAAAAACTAAACTACTAAAATAATTATCTGTATAGTTGATCTTCGGGGGCCCCTTTCAGCTTGGGGCCCCAAGCAATTGCTTGGTTTGCCTGCTGTTGCGATGGCCCTGAACACACCCACACCCTCACCTGTCTAGGCCCTGTGTTCAGATTCAGATGGAGAAATAAGAGTAGGCTATAGCCCATACCCTGTCTGTCCTCTCAAGGGGACAAAAGGATGCTTCTGTTTTTGTTGTTTGTTCAAATCCTTCACTTAAACACTGCTTAAACACCTCTCAAAACTATAAAATGCTATTTTTGGATCTCAATCTATCTGCTATTTCAGTGATTTTTAAACCATGAAGATAAAGAATTTCTGTAACAATAGCTGTATCTTGTAATTCTGTGTATCCATCAGTCTAAATGGCAGTGAACACAAGGAGTCATTTGTGTGTGCAGCAGCCCCCCTCCCCATCTCCCCTCTCCTCCCCTCCCTCCCTCCCCTTGTGTTAGACGAGGATGGGCTAGTGACCCGGCTTGTTTTGCAAAACTGGTGCAACATCATAACCCGAGGGTATGTGTTGTCATCTGAATGAGATAAGTTTATTTTCCTGGCGCCGGCATTTGTTCCGTCAAGCAGCCGGGGCTTGTGGGGCCCAATCGAGGGGAGCAGTGGGGAGCCCCGCTCAGCACCTGCAGAACTCGGCGAGGGTGGCTACAGTACGGAGGAGAAGCCTTGGCCGCCTCCCAAATATCTGCCTCTGCCTTCTGTGCCGGAGCCCGAGCCCCGTGGAAAAAGCAGGAGGCGTCAATATTGTGGAACAAATGTCCTCTAATGTGAGCCTGCTGGTCCTCAAGCTCCGGTGGGGCCTGCACCGCATGCCTCTCCAACCCCAACCAGAGACCGCCTCACTTTACCCTTCATGCAGGCAGGCAGGCAGCCCTGGGAGATGACGGAGGAGATGTTAAAAGGAGGTTAACTCTGCAGGGACTTCCAGATGCTCCGTGGCCTAAAACTTGCTGCAGTTGTGTTGACAAACAGGTGCCAGACGAATAGGGCAAGCCCCCACTTTCCTTCTAAAAAAAATTGGCTCAGCTTGCTGACAGGCTTTCTCTGCTGAGTTAGAGGCTTCCTTGTACACATCCAGAACCAAGTTGATTATCTATTATTAGCTTGCGAGACGTATTTGTTATGCATTAAAAGAGATAATAACAAAAGGAAGACTTGTATGCCAGATGAATTTCAACAAGGTCCACACAGGTCCTTACAAATATTCAAAAGAAGGCAGAGAGTAAAGCTCCAGAGAGGCGTTTAAGACCCCCTTTTGAAACTTGCCATGTCAGATTTCCCCTCTAGCTTGTATTTTTAATATAGATTTAAAGCCTTATTAAGTCCTTTCTCCTCAAATATGTCAGGTGGTAATTCTATTCCACACAATCACTTTTCTTCAGGCTAAAAGATTTTCATTCTAGAAATTTGCATAATTAAAGATATCTACGTAAGAGGGTTGTCTTAATCAGATTCAGTTTGATTTCAATTATGATACTGTTCATTATACCTTTTTTGATTCCATAGAAAGTGTTACCAAAATGATTGTGATGCTGCTGTTGTTGTAATGTTGAAAAATCCAGCCATTTTCAACACATAGACCAAATAACAGGGCGGGCTATAAACTCACAGTCTGTTTCTTTTCCCATGGCTCCATTCAGTTTCCATAAGTCGGTTCACTATTCAGTCTATGTGTACCAAATTTTCTCATTCTTCTCCCTACTGACACTAGTCAGTGAGCTCGAACAATATGGCTATGGTTATAGGTAATCTAGATTCACTAGCAGGATTATGTAGACTCTGACCTGAGAGCTGCTGTCAAATGATGTCATCCGCAAGTTAGTCATGCTAGAATGGTGTACCATCATCCAGGCTGCACCAGACACGGAAAGGAAACATTCTGTTTCCATAATGTACTGGACAACAATCAACTTCCAATATAACCTGTAGTATTGGCTACATCAAATATGTGTGTGTGTATACATGAGAAAAGCAAATAAATACAGAAAAAAATTACTTTCTGAAGGACATTTCTGTTCGGCGAATGGAATCCTTCTGTTGCAGGTTCAACATACCCTATATGAATTCTTCACGACAGTCACCATGTTATTTCATGATGCTTCCATTAATTTTAGGCCCCAAGTTGGAAAACATTCAAAATCATTATTAAATAATATATAAAACAATAAAACAAAATGTTGTAAATAGCATAATTTACACTGAAATGTGTATTGTATGAAATGATAGAATAAACCAGAGGGGACATATGGCCAAGGGTGTCCATGTGATCTTTATTTAATTAGTATTATCAGCTGGTTAGTTAGTTAGTTAGTTTGTGTGTTTGCTAGTTAGTTTGTTAGTCCATATCCTGTCCCTATCTGTTTCCATGATAATCCTCCTGTTATCACAATGACACTTTGAATCAGTCATTCCTTGTCTTTAATGAATGTTTTATCCTTATGGTGTATCTCACTGACCTTCAAATAGTTAATTTTCAACAGATTATCATCATAGCTGCATATTCTTGGTTCATGGCAATAACATTTTTATAGTTCCCAGTTTCCACAGTTCAACAAAATAACTAAATAATAAAAAAATAAAAATAAATATGTAGTCAAAGACTTTAAAAACCAATTATATAATCACTCATTATCATTATTCAATCACTTTATTTTGTAATGCGAAACCCATCCCTTTTGATTGGCTGAGTATATTTATGCTCTTTGAGAGACCAACAGCATAGGATATGCGGTTGGCAGAGAATATTTGAAATAATTTTCCTGATCAATGACCTAACTCTATCTTTTGGAAGCCTTCCATCTGAATTAGCTTACTCTGTAAAAGAGAGCAATACAAACTAGGCTGAAGTTTATCTCATGTGACTGGAATTTACTTTTGCTGTTCCAAAAATGACTTTCCGTTTTTTTACACCACTGGTTTAATTTGCGAGCAATTAAAAGTTGCAACCGCATGAAAACAAAGCAAGCACTACAGTATACTTGAGGGCAGATTTCACCAATGGCAGAAGAGCAAAGAAGAAGAAGAAGAAGAGGAGCGTAGCGCAGCGCAGGGCCTTACAGATGGTGGCTTCATGTCTGGATGTACCTCGCCTGTCTCAAATCAGTAGTCTGGGGCACCTCTGCAGCGGAGGGAGAGATAACCATAGCAACGGCCTAGTCCCCAGCTGTCACAGCGGAGCGGAGAGGAGATGGGTGCCATAAGCGCAGAGGCCACTTAACCTCAGCCACACAGCAACTTAGGAGGAGTCAAGAAGACACTCTTCAAAACCTCTACCACACAATCTCACTTAATATGGAGACAGCGGGCCCCAGCGTAGACAAAGGATGACTCTCCGAATCATCCAAATGAATAAATGAGCTAAAGAGGTCCCTGTGTGCATTATCTGGGTGCTTATCTACAGAGCTGAACATCACTGCAATGCATGTCAGTGAATGGAGGTTAAAAAGAACTGTGCTTACGTAATGTTAGATCACTATGTCTATACTCACGCCAGAGAGGGGCAATGACATGACTGTGGGCAACATCTATTATTATATTAAAGGCACGTTGTAAAGACTTCATACTTGCTTTGTATTCAGAGTCGAACTGCATTCAAGATGGGTAACTGAGGTCACAGCAACTCATAATTGACAGCATGCATAATGTCAGGCCTAATAAAGTGAAAGGGAGCAAGGAGCTCAATGACAACAATGGCAGAGATGTGCTTTGACATAATAGGTGCGGAAGTAATGGAGATGTGTCTATTGAATCACAGTTCTGAAGTAAACATACATAGATTTAATCCACACATTTTAGTATAATACAAATTTGAATCAATTTGTCAAAGCAAGAGGTTTGTGCATCAATATAACACTTCAGTTTTTATTATTATTTACTTTTTTTTTTTTTACAGGAGAATATGGTCGACATGAATGCCTGACAGCATTTTCTAGTTGTTTCCAGCAAAAAACACACAAGCCATTTGTTTTTCGAAAAGCATGTTTGCATGATTAATGCTGCGTAAACAATGCCACCAACTCAAATTCATAACTTATGACTTTTTAAGGGTACCAAGGTTATGGGCAGCAATTTGAATATGACACTATGATGCATAAGTATTTTGCAGCACATGATAAATTGCACTTGGTATTATTCATCCCAATTTGGGCCCAGAGAAGCACAGACCCTTCTGAGAAGGTCATCTCCATATTAATACAAGCATGTACGGAACACAGCTGAGCAACATTCCATTTCAAATGATAGCATTTGCTTCTAATGGCCACTCCATTCAACCTTACAATAGCCTGTGACACATGACATTAGCATTGAAGTGATATTGTTTGGAAGTATAACAAACTGTACATCATTACTACTTTACACTTGGAATTCATTGCTTCTTACATTATCCGACAAGTTTGGATTTACCAATAGACTTTCATTAATTAAATTAAATAGATGTAGCACAAATGACAAATTTAATTTAGGACTGTTGCACCTTATTATTATAATTAATATTATTATTATAATTTAATTTTGTAGCATTTCATTGTGTGCTATGTCATACTATCCAATGCATCTGTCTCACTGGTCATTATTCTACAGCACTGACTCCAAGATGCAGGTATGCAGGCTATTTGAGATAAATGTGTCTTCTCAGATGGGACTCTCTATACGAAGGAGTTATTGGTCAGTTTGCTTCTGAAGGGTTAGGATGAGGGTAAAGGGGGTTAGGGTTAGGGTTAGGGTTAAGGCAGGGCCTTTCAGACACCCCTGCCTGGAAGGTGCAGTTAAGGGCAAAAAACACCATTGAGCGCTCTAGGCTCAAGACTCTTCAGTAGGAAAAGACTAGTATAGCGGAGCCATCCTACCCCATTCACATACAAATGGGATGCTGTATTCTATGCACACTCTTTTAGAAAGGGCAGAAAAAAGCCATGTGCAATACCTGCCTTACAGGAGCTTTTCCCTCTGCTTTTGACAGCTGGGACTCGTAAGCATGTTCTGCCTGCCTTGAAGCGGGAATCACAGAGACTCTACAGCCTCTGCTCTTCTCTGCACTGCCTCCCCAGAGCATGAGAGCCAGATGGATCAAACACAAGATACTAAGTGGCCAATACTTAGGCCTACAATAACTTAGACTCCACAAGCATGGGCATAGACTGGGGATAATCTGGGCTTGGTCAGGTGAAAGGGGGCCAGTCAGTCTAGCTATTTTTTTCCCTCTCCCTCTCTCTCTCTCTCTCTCTCTCTCTCTCTCTCTCTCTCTCTCTCTCTCTCTCTCTCTCTCTCTCTCTCTCTTTTTGTTTGCAAGTGTCGTCCTTGTGGTGACACATATTGCCGGTGACAGAGGTCAGACACTATGCCCTGTTGTTTTGAGTGGGGGGGGGGGGGCTGCATTGTCCCCCCGCAGACGCTCCTGGCTGTGAGGCTTGGCCCTAATCAGACCTTCCCCTTTTCAAGGCTTCTGTTGTGTGCAGCATGTAGGAGACGGAGTCTCAGCCTTTCTTAAAGGAGAGATCCGGATCCGGTGTGAATCAGTCAATAGCCCTGTCAGTCCAGGGACCTGAATACTGTCTTTAAAGGAGAAGTCCGGTGTGATGAGGACCAAAATTTCAACATCATAAACATCTATTACAACATCCGTACAGGCCGGCGAAGACCACTTGCTAGCAGTAGCTTCTGGGGGCACCCAGCTAGGTGGCAAGTAGCAATCTGTACAGTTAGTAAGTTTTCAATGCCTGGTTTTAAATGTTGAAACTGTCATTATACTATCAACGAATTGTGGGGCTATTTTGAGCCTTTCTATGGTCTAAAATAGCAATATGGCCACAAACACCAAGCTGGGTGCCCCCGGAACCCGGAACTTTCGGTCCTTATCACACCCGATTTATCTTTTAAGAGAAAGAATGAGAGAATTTGATGCCACATAGACTAACAAATAACAAACAAATAGCTAATGCTGATTGAATGGGGCATTATGAAATTAAACTTAAAGCAAGTTGTTATGACCCATTCACTTAGTGTTAGTTGCCGGTTCACTGCTCGGTATATATTGTATCAAATTTTCTTATTCTTTTTCCTGCCTACAGTACATGGTGAGTATGAACAACAGGGCTATGGATTGATTTACACTGGATTTCTCCTTTAAGAGGCCCAGCCTCCAGCCCTCCAGCCCTCCAGCGTTCCTCTGGGACCCTTCAGTGGGAGCTTTGGAGGCCAAATGAGGTGTAAGTCTATTAAAAGCCAGTTTGTGTGCAGATTCCAGCCCCACAAGGGGGGTCTTTCCCCTGTCATTCAGGTGCAGTTAATTTCCTTTTGATCAACACACACACACACACACACACACACACACACACACACACACACACACCACATACTCAGACACCGCTGGTGTAGGCAGGAAAGGTATAGAAACCTGACAAGATGTTCTCCTACGGTTCCTCACAGTGTGAACACACACACACACACACACACACCCACCACTCTCTCTCTCTCTCTCTCTCTCTCTCTCTCTCTCTCTCTCTCTCTCTCTCTCTCTCTCTCTGCAGCAGTCCACGGAGGAACAGACTATTCACTTCATTATCCTTATGAACAGCTTAGGTGCTACAAGGGAGGCTGACAGAAAGGAGGAGAAATTTCACTCTGCAAATAAGCTCCCTTGAGAATTTTCCCCTGATGACAAGACAGAAGCACCTAAGTATTTGATAACACTCCAACAAATGTGTTGTCGTTAGAACTCAACAGTTATTTCTCTCCTGCACACTTTCCTCTCTAAAGGTTCACTTGCAAGTATATTAGTGTTTCAACATGTCAGCTAGGGACAGGGTACAGGCTAGTTTATATAATTGGGCCGTCAGATTAAACAGGGCTCTGATTACTCATATTGAGCAAAAGGGTTGAAAAATGAACTCCAGTGAGATGCAATAGAGTCTTGGAGGGCATTGTTGTCACACTATCCATTATAAATGAGCGCCTTTGGGACTTCATCTAAATCAGGTAGACTACTAGCCCATTTTCTCCCATTCCAACAGGGTTGAACCATGGGTTGTATGATTAACCTAGTTATGATGTCATCTATTACACTTTATATCCTTTGGCCAGTAAACAGATCTTTGGTAAACCTTACCAGGCCCATGTCCAATACTAGGCTATTTATATAACTAAGCCCCAGAAGCTCCATAATCCAGAAATGATTCTAGTCCTATCATATGTGATTGGGAGATATGCTTAGTTCATATTTACATGTTCTTGTAACACATTGATATAAATAAAAAAATCATCATGGCCGCACAGGAATTAGATGTGCACTTTGATAAGCTTTATGAATAAAGCAGAATTGTTTGTTTCCAATGTTTTTTTGAGCATGTTTGTATACACGTGAGTGAGAGGAATCTGTCAGCAAAGCTGGTGAGATCATGATGAACAGGCGTGTTTATTCAGGCCAGGCAGTGTTTTTGTAGCCGGGCATTTCAATGCACCATAAAGCATTGACAAGCCCTAGAAGTGGACTTTAAAAAAGAAAAAAAGAAAAAAGAAAAAAAAGAAAGAAAGTGACAAGAGGCTGAAATCTAATTCTTGCCTCCAAGAGACTGTCAGGGATAATTACCCATGATTCTAAGAGTGAGCTCGGGAGCCAAAGAAATTTAATTTGCTATTGATTTGCTACTTAAATGCCTCACGTCCGTTCTTATCATTATTACAAGGAAGCCATGCTGCCAATATGGGCTGAGCGAGCGAGCAAGCGAGCTCAGCGAGAGCAGACACATCAAAGCCCAGCTCCAGACACAAGGTGCTTTACTAGGGGAGAAAACAAACATCAGCATCATATTAATCCTGATTAACAGCCTGGCCTGCTGCCCCCTGCTTCAGGAGCTGACATTTTTCTGTGTCAGGGAAACATCTCGAGTGGAGGCATGGGACCAGGTTGATTACAATTCACCTCTGTTTCATTTTCCAAAGGTTTTTGTATTGCGCCTGATTCTACTCCAGTCTAACATATTGTAAATACAGTTGGCAGTTGCTCAAGCACAATTTAAACAGACTGCAGTAAAGTTTGAACTCATTTAATAGTGTAACAGCATCTAATCCATAGTGACTACATTAATCCAAAAACAAAGTGAAACGTGGCAGAATTGCTGTAATTTGAAATACAGTATAATAATTGCATCATTTTATGAGCTACTGGCCAATTCCACATATATACAGCAATTCTGCACCATACAGTAGACTACATCATGAAAGATTAGCTGTAGAAACTAACTTTCACATTGCCATCACCATACCATTTTCCAACAAATTTTCCGAAAAATGTATATGCTCTTTAGGGCAAACTGACTGCTGAGCATAAACCTCAGTGTTCAGTGAGCAAATGATTAGGCACACATTCCTAACATTCACTCGTAGCACAATATGATATATATTTCCATTTTACATGTTTACATATTACATGTTTCTGGCATCAGTTGACTTTTTATATATATACCGTTAGATTTGAGCATGTGTGAGATTTGGCATCATAGCACAGGTAATTTTTTGTCAATAAGTAATAGATTTTTTTCGATTTCTTTTCTTTTTTTCTTTTTTTTTCTTTTTTTTTTTTGCCTTATTATGAAATAAAACATAATGGAATGGAACCTTCTGCTGGTCGTTCTTTAGCTGTAAGTGCACGTCTTAACACCAGTATGTGACTTATAAAAGATATAGTTGTCTGACGCGTTGTCGGGGAAAAAAAACATAACTTTAACGGAATGGTTCACCTCTTTATAAAAATTGGTTATTCACCCCCTTACCTGGAGTAACATATGTGGGTAAGAGCATTTTGGTCTCAGTGCATGCGTTGTCCTTGTCTGGCAATCCCAATTTTACCTTTGGCTTAGTATAGGCGATGGAAAGTAAAGTTGCCAAAGAGTTGCTATCTGGCAACATTACATACCAGCGCCTATGCTAACCTAAAGCTAAAAAATGGGGAAAATTGGGGATGCCATACTAGGAAAACGCAAACACTGAGACCAAAATGCTTTTACCCACATATGTAACTCCAGGTAAGGGGGTGAATAACCAATTTTCATAAAGAGGTGAACTATTCCTTTAAGGTAGAGCTTTAGGTATAATTCAAGAACGGCGTAGCATTTAGAATGCTTGAGGAACACGGGAAGCCATCAAGTCATCGTGCTAAGTGCTGTTCTGTGCTGATTGGTTCATAGAGAGACTCTGCTAAGGCACGGAGCGCTGAGCAGCAGGCAGTGTGTGTGTGTGTGTGTGTGTGTGTGTGTGTGTGTGTGTGTGTGTGTGTGTGTGTGTGTGTGTGTGTGTTTGAGTGTGTGTGGCAGGGGGAAGTAGCTGTTGAAAGGGAAGAGGATATAGGGCAATGCCTGAGTGCATGTGAATTTGAATTAGTGGCATAAATTGATTGCTATTGGTAAGGCTTAGAGACTTACGAGGTGTTCTACTTGTCACAGAAGCCCTAAGGACATGTTGTCGATTCTGTTCAGCCTTCTCCACGCAACCTGTCTCAAGGACCTTCACACACACCCAGCTGTGGAGGCTACTGGGAGACCTTTCACCTTACCTGTCATTACCATCAAGTCCAAAATAAAAAAGGACAGACAAAAACCATGTGAGAAATTTGTAATGATCAAACAATACTGTTCCGAATAGCAATGTGGTGTGACTAAAAGGCACCAGTTGTGAATCCTGAAACATGGGTCTGATTACTGTAATATAACTTTGAATACTGTGACATGGTTCTAGTAAAGTAGCTTCAACTAAGCTTTGAAAGGCTTCAGAGTCCTGAATCTTTGCACACAGTAGCAGCTAAAATCATTGAATACTGAACAAGACAGAGCAACACAATACTTTCCAATGGGGGCGTACTTGCATAAGTACATTACGTCACAATTTAAACTTTTTTGAACAAATGTTTTTAACCTCCCCCCACTCCTCCCGCTTTGTGAAAATAGAACACAGAACTTAACAAACATTTGCTCCTTTCCTCTCTACGTTTGCTTCTTCCTTTCTCTCTGCTCGCAGAGGAGACAGGAGGCAGAATTTGGGGAGATAAAAATGAGCCGAGTGTCAGTGTCAGTGGGAGCTGAGCTGCCCCTGGAGAGCTGGGCTGTGGGTGTAAAACCAGTGCAGTATTTGTCAGCAGCAGCAGCAGTAGCAGCAGTGCTGAGGTTACCAGACCAGTGCTGACCTTTCGCAGGCCTATTTCTGTGATGGACATTTGTCACTCTGCTGAGGCCAATGTGTGGTAATAGATTATTGACTCGCCTGCCTCATCTCAGCGTGGGGTGGCCACACACTCCTGCTCAAGCTCAAGCTGCACTACAGTGTGCAAACCTCTCCCGTCACGCGCGCACACACACACACACACACACACACACACACACACACACACACACACACACACACACACACACATATACAGTATGCACACACATGCGCGCGCACACACACACACACACACACACACACACACACACACACACATACACACACACACTCACACACAGAAGCAACCTGGAAGCAAAAAACATTGTCCAGATTTCACACCCCTAAACACCAAATTACACACATAATGCACATTTGAAGGCAAAGCAGCTAGCACCACGGAGACATGACCTTTCTGCTATTTTACGCTTCTCAAGTAAAACAGAGATATTCTAAGACTTCCACAATGATGCTGTAAATATTATGTTTAACACCAAATTAGCCCCAAAGACTTCATGCCTTTTACCTACTATGAATCTGAAAAATGTGCCAAATAAATACAAATTTAAACAGTGGTTGTGTTCAGAAAACTCAGACTACAGGAATATTCACAAATGAAGGCAAAAAAAACCTACAGACAGAGGTTAAGAAGTGGTACATATTGTGTGTTTTGTTTTTGGCACAGTCTGGAATTTTTAATTATATGATAATTCATTTCTGAGCACTAATTTACCCCCCACCGATGCCTTTGTGTGCACCACCATTTTGTGACTCCTTGCACAGAATTTCAAATGAGCAGAGGGGGTGAAAACAAGCCGGTCCTTAAGCAATACAACACATTTCAGGACCATATTTGTTTTGTTTTGTTTTGTCTTTTCTTCCCAATCATGAAACCTTTGCACAAATGAGTGACCATATGTGATCCTCTCTGATGATAAAACAGGCAGATTTGAACTCTTAAGCACTTTCTATTGATTACTATTTCAGACAATGGCAATGTATTTCTTCCTTTTAACCCAAGAAGTTAATGATTTTTTTTGCTCCCTACATCAAACTTCGTAATGACATGAAATTTTAATATGATCTAAAAACACAAAACAAAAACAAAACCATGCTTATTATAACTAATTAATGTGTGTTGAAACAGTGGGGAGCATTCATTTTCTGCCTAATCATACTCATTCTCCTAAATAGTAGCAAATGTGTGGAAATGGGGAAGGGGAAAAGGCAAACACACATGATTTGAAATCCAAAACAATAGGATGTTTTTGATGCATGCTCACACCAGGTCTTCACTGCAGCACTACAATAACTACCTGCTGTTCGAATTCTCTGCTCCTGCCAGTCAGTTCATTCCAGTACATTTAGTATTATTTTACCATTGCTTATTTAGCTGCGGGAAGCCTATTAATTTCAACAAGGTCTGTCCTCTCCAGGGGCTAT
>JAODXP020000006.1:17387903-17477903 GCA_027497455.2 Sardinella longiceps | reverse complement strand
CTAATAGGCTAATACTACAACTACTACTAATAATAATAACAACTAAAAAAAGCGCTCAGAGAGCGCAGACCTCCGCCAAGGCAATGTGGTCACAGACACAATATACATTCCAGATCATGTTCTGGATCACCGATCGCCACCAAAATTGAATCAGCTCTTGCTTGTCCCAATATACACATTGTCCGAAAATTTCATCCAAATCCATGCAGTACTTTTCGAGTTATCCACAACAGACAGACAAACAAACAAACAAACCAACAAGACCGAAAACATAACCTCCTTGGCGGAGGTAATAATAATAATACTTTATTTTAAGGATCACACATTAGCAGATTATACTGTACATACCTAATTAATGTATTAGTTTCATGAATTCATGATGAATTAGGCCTTTATTCCTGATGATCTTGATAAGGATCTATTGGTCCTTGATTTCAAGTTACTAATAAATATTAAGTGCCAGATGAAAATATGTATAACTTTCCAGTATACTGTCTGAATCAATCCCTTATAGTGGGAGAACAATTATTTAATTTTATTTTCTAAGGCAGTGCTTTATTTTTTGAGGTATGATGGTGTTTCCTGGCAAATAAATTCACAACTGCTTGAGAAAATCCTCTGTTGATTTTTTGGATGTTGTAATCCTTAAGCAAGAGCCAGCACACAACATGCAGGAGCTATATGGCCTGCCTTAGGCTTCAATATCAGAGTCAATCCAATTAATAATGATGCACCATTTCAGCATGGCTTCTGTCTCTGTTGTACCTGTTTTTAGGTACCACTGACAAAATGACAAATGATATGCAGTAGTTCTTGTTTGTAGACTTCATGGCATGAACAGAATCAGCAAAAAGCTATTAATATTTTGCATATCTTTTACAGCTGATCGGGTAAATGGTTTCTCCATCCCAATTGCAAATGCCCAACAACCTCACTAAAAATTACCATTTCAATGACTTTTCTTTCCTTTGCATGTAATGTCAAATGATGCCATGTTATTTACAAGATGATAACCATAAATTGATAGTACCAAATATGTCTATATTTTATGATATTGGATGCTTTCGTTCCTCAATCCAATATCTCTTCTTCATATCCCCCTCTGACCTCCCCCCTTCATTTACCTTAAATGGTATCCTCCCCCAAAAGATTAATTGAAGCTGGAACAAAGCAAAGTGGTTCCCAGGGGGGTGGCCCACTGTTTGCTATTCATGTTGGTCTGAAAACGGCAACAGTAAATCCTCTAAGTTGTTGTTAAGCTGTGGGTATTACCATATGTGTGCTATTTCCATAGAGTGACAGCTTCTCTGGATCAACTGGGGACTATTGATCCAGCAGCACTCCATTTCAAGTTAATTGTGCTTGAAATGAGGTGCACACTCCCGAGCATACGTTTGTTTGAAAGGTGGTTATTTATTTTATTCGACCGGATGTTCATATCAGATAAACAGGAAATATTCCATACCTCATTCTTTTTTTTTTTCCCCCATTTCCCTCAAATGGCAGTGCTGAGTCGCTGCTGTTGCATCTCTGGCTATCTAAGATTTTGAATCAGGGTTGTGGTTTTTATTGTTACTGTTTTTTTGTGTGTGAAGAAGCTTTATTAGGGAAGGAAAGCATTCTAACATGAGCGAGTGCCTTCATGATCAGGAGAGACTGGCCCTCACCATACCATCAGAGCGCAATTATGAGCGTATCCCTGTCAGTCCGCAATGCTAAAGTGGAGATCTAATCTGCGTCTGCCCTACTGACTGATATATGAACTGAGATGTGTTGGCACAAAGGGGGCTCTTGCCCTCTGGTTGACAGCCTTAAAGTGGTCTGCTTTATCAAACCTTCTAATATGCCTGAGACCAAAACAGAATTACTAACTGAGTGCTAGGCTATTTTCTGAGCAGTTCAGGAATTTTTCTTTTCTTTTTTTCCAAGGTAGCCCCTGCACAACACTTACACAACTGTTCTGGAGGATAATTCCTGATTAGAATGAAATATGTCTGCCGCGGTGTAAACATGCAGGCGGGTGCAGACTCAGGATGGAGGGAACCTTTGCTCAGGACAACAACCACAGGAGAATAAGAGTCAAAGTCTTTGTGTGCTGCTGCATAATCACTCCATAATTAAGACCAAAGCCGCTTAGTGGCATATGACACGTGTGGCAGTACTGTATACCTACACTTTCTGACAGATGTGTGGAAACAGAATGCCGAGAAATACACTGGTGGTCTCACTCATTAATGACAAAGAAAAGAAAGTTGAGAGAAAGAGAGAGAGAGAAAAAGAGAGAGAGGGAGAGAGAGGAAAAAAACAAGATAAGCTCAGTTACAGACCAAACAGGGCCAGTCTTTTGGATTAAAGTCCAAAGTGGCTGCTGCCTAATAATCCCTCCAGACGAGAGCCTTAACAGAGAGGACAGATGATGTCATATTTGGGTGAGAAAGTAACAAAACATGACTTGCCTTCTGTGCGATCATCCCCTCTCCTGAGAGAGTTGAAACTTCTTAAAGTCATCTCATCTCTTCTTGTAATAATTACACACAACCTGTTTCTATGGGGCTGCTGGCTAGGCATTCTTAAAGCCCACATTACCCACACTAGGGGACTTAATACAAATATAAAAGTATGCAACGGATCATATTAAAGACGCGGGAATATTGTGGCAGGATTTAATTTGCATGGCAGATTAGCCCGGCACTGGTAAGAGCAAGGCCTCTGGGGCACCCCTTACTTTATTAATAGGATCGGGTCTCTTCAAATCCATTAAGTCAATTGAGCAAACCCATATATAATCTGATTTCAAATCCACCATGAAAATGTTTAACCAGAAGCTGCCGGGGTGGGTCAGTGGGTCCCCCCCTCTATACCCCACCACACACCCCACCTGCTGGCAGAGTGCATTTCCATGACACAGTCCAAATGGTCACCCACAGGGTGACAACCAGGACCAAAGAACCGGCTTGCCTGCCCGGTATCCCCTGGTGCACGGTGGGTGTTAAAAAGAAATTACACTTTAGGGGGAGAAAAAAAAACTTATTTGGCAACAGGCATGACCAAAATGCAACACAAAATAAAATTAGAAAAAACAAAAAACATTGTGACTGATATTTCACTACAAAAGCTTCATAGAAATGTAACTTGCTGTGGTTTTCATTGTTTAAACTGAATTGCATTGTCAAAAAAAGGAAAAAAGGAAAAAAAAAGTCAACTGGGCAGCCTAGACCCCAGCGATGGCCAAGACAACATGCAGGTGCAAAATGTGAGCCAAGGAGCCCAGTGCGCGGCCCAAACGTGAGCATTATTAAAGAGCGGGAAGAGGAGTGTCAACTGGCAGCTAAACCCCTGTTTGTGAGGCCAGGCGTGCTGCAAGGGGAGAGAGAGAGAGAGAGAGAGAGAGAGAGAGAGAGAGAGAGAGAGAGAGAGAGAGAGAGAGAGAGAGAGAGAAAAACACTGCTGGAGGCACTTTGCTCAGCGCCCATAACACACAGGGCCTGACATGGGCAGGGTCATGCCTGAACGACCCGCCTCGCCTCGGATTTACACACAGACACACACACACACACACACACACACACACACACCAACAGCACAGGGGCGACTGGGAGCCAGACAGTCAGCGAGAGAGAAACACACACACACACACACACACACACACACACACACACACACACACACACACACACACACACACACACACACACACACACTCAAAGGAATGGTACAATGCAGAAGGAGTACTCACTTGCTGTAGTAAATCCATGGACTTGTTCTTTATAATTGGAGCAGGGGTCTGGGTAGGGATGAGAAGAGCCCCTCTCTGGTTATCCAAAAACAGGCCAGCAGCATTAAGCTTGTTTCTGTCAGACAGGGGGAGATGTGGTGTTTAAAAAAAAAAAAAAAAATTAAAGAAAAGATTCCTTTCTGTCTATAAAGGTTGGTGGCGTTCAGTGTAAATAAATGGGTGGGAAAATTATGAAGCGATTTATGATTATCATTCAGAGGATGTTCCGGCAGACAAGATCAAAATGATTTGAATCAAGACCAAAGGATCAATGATTATAAAGCAGGTTGAAACACTTGATTTCATCCTGTTTTTCTTCAGGTTTATTTATCAGCTTCCTCTCTCTCTCTCTCTCTCTCTCTCTCTCTCTCTCTCTCTCTCTCTCTCTCTCTCCCTCTCTCTATCTCTCTCCAAAGGTACATTATGAAAACACTCATGTTGGTTTCTAAATTATATCAGTGTTCTTTTCTTAGACGAATCTTATTAACATATAAAGTAGAGCAAGAGAGAGGCTTGCTAACAGGTCATGCATTAAAACACAAGAGAGGACCCCCACACACGCATTCTTGCATCTCAAACACAAATGTTCCCATGTGACGCGTTATATCAACATAGTCTTGTAAATCAGAGCTGTTTTGTGAGAGCCTCCATAAGGAAGAGCTCTCATCATCCCAAAGCGCACGCACACACACACACACACACACACACACACACACACACACACACACACACACACACACACACACACACACACACACACACACACACACGTGGATGCACGCACACACACACACAGACAAATAGACAGACGGACACACTCATGAACAAACACTTACACACAGACACACAGAGACACACACACACACACATGCACACACACACACACACACACACACACACACACACACACACACACACACACACACACGTGCACACACAGACACACATTCGTGCAAACAGACAGGTGGACAAACTCACACGCACTCACACACACACACAGAATAAAGGTAATTTGACTACTTTAGAGTTTGCCCATTGCGGATTAAAACCGATCTTGGTCACAGACAGTGGAGAGGTGATTCACTCATTGTCAGCTGATGACAACAACAAGCCATTAGGTGCATTAGCCACAACAACCAGACTAGACAAAACTCACTCTGCGGTTTACAGAGGCCATAATTTAATTTTCTAAAACACTGACAAAAAAATAAATAAATAATTGGAAGAGGCAATTAGCGTCACTTCTTTCTAAAGACTATTTCTCCTTCTCTAACCTTTACACAACTATTTATGTCAAAGGATTTGTCACCTCTGCTGTGAGGCCTTCTCAGCTTTTCAAAACACACAATAGGGAAAAAAAGAAAGAAAAAAAGGGGGTGGGGGTGGAGGAGGGAAGCCCCCCCCACACACACACACACACACATACACCCACCCCCCAATCCTCCGGTGAGGATTTGAACACTTATATAACTCCCAATTATCAAAACTTCTCCAAGCAGCTTCTCAGCAGCCTCCCCTTGCACTGTTTATGTGACTCACACAAAATATCTCCTACTCAACTGTGTATAATGCAGGGGTGCCCACATGACCACCACAGCAGAGTAGAGGCTCTCTCTCTTTCTCTCTCTCTCTCTCTCTCTCTCTCTCTCTCTCTCTCTCTCTCTCTCTCTCTCTCTCGCTCCTTTCTGCCCCACTGAGTCAAGCATAATAGGTGTCTTGAAGGCTCGCGGCTCAGAGCAGCCATGTTAACAAAGCCTTGGTGTCTTGCAGGAGGAGCGCGGGTTAGAGGGGAAGTTGCCAAAAACTCATTTCCAGGAGCGCTCAGGGATTTCGGCAGGATGCTTTGCCTGCATAGTGCACCGGCCCCGGGGTTTAGATAGCAATGGCACAGAGGGATTTGCCACTGCCGGCAGTTTAAAATAACAATATGAACGGCCGACGGTGCCCAAAACAAATGTAAAAAATGCCTTTCAAGACATGTGGGCTAAGTCTTATATTGTATTACTCTCACTGTTATTACAGAGATGGACCTTTTCAGGAATATCAGGGTGCATTGTGTTTTTGACTTGTGCATTGTTTTATTGTTTTTACCAATAAATTCAATGAAATTTAAATTGCAAATTACATTTCTATTGCTATTAGTTCACTAATATAACAATGTTATTGCCATGTATTTCTTATTAATTATATTTGATTGATTTTTGACAAGTTATTAATTTAGGCTTTATGTTGTATATCCATGAATCTTATTGAAACACACACACACGCACACACACACACACACACACACACACATACACACACACACGCACAAGAGTTATCTGCTTCTGACCACAATGCCCCCCCCTCCCCCCATCTCTCAGCCTGTGTCACTTTCTCCCTGGCTCTTCTTCAGGCTAGCGTAAATGTACCTGTTTACCTGTTGGGTGGTCTTGGGCTTGGCTAAAGAGAAAGCCCCTTTCCCCCCGCAGATCTAAGTCTAGGGTAGCCGCTAATCCGATTTCAGGAAACAGCCAAGCCACCCTCCAGCTTCCCAGCTTACTACCACACTGCTGTGAGGAGAGCTGGGAGGGGGAGCTGCGGGGAAGGGGTTGGGGGACCAGAGGAGAGAGGAGAGAGAAGAGGGTGAAGGCTGAGAATGGTAGTGGGAGGTAGAGATGGGAGGTGCAGAGGGGTGTGCTGTGCTGCATCATTCAACAAATATTCCAAAGCTAGTCTGTGGGACCACCTAACCTGTGGCTTTTATTGCTGACCCCGTAATGAGGGGAGGGGTGAATATTACCTTTTCACTGGCTGCACTTTCTTAAATACGCTGCTGCACTCGCCGGGGCATTACAGTGACCAAGTATAAAGCCTGGCTTCACAGAGCCCAGGCTTATCTAGCCTCTGAAAGTATGTGAGACATGCCAGGGAACAAAGGGCCGTCTCTGTGCCACGGAGCCCGCTGAGGAGATCTCTTTCAGCGACCACAGATTGCCCTGTGTTTGCTTAATTGACAGACCCTGGCCAGGTTTGACAGAAATGACATGCAGCTGCCCTGGACCCTGGCCATGCAGGTATAGGACCACCTTTCAGCACAGAAATTGTCTCCTGAAACACTCGGTGGTTTAGGGGTACCTCATGGGACCCTCCTGCATCTCCAAGGCTGAAATAAGCCCTGCACCTGCCTGAACTGAAGGTTACTCATGTTTACATTTTTACCTTATGTATATTTACAAACTGCTACGATCGAGGAACGGACAAGGATATAAGGAATGAACAAGATGTAAACGCCAATTCAAAAGATTGCTGGCTAAGCCCACCCAATGACTCTCTAAACAAATACAGCGTTGTGATTGGTGAACACCAACGTTGTCGGACCAATCAAAAAGACCTAGTAAGTCCTATGGCTCAATGCTAGGCTAACTCGCAGAGGAAATCCATTTGCTGCTGCCAGGGCAAGTCTAGATTTCTAGGCAAGATTTCTAGAAACACTCTGTGGTTTGGAGGTCCCTAATGGGACCCTCCTGCACCTCCATGGCTAAAACTAGATGTACCGCATAGGGGTACAAAATATGACCGCTGCTCAGTTCTGCACATTCTCTGCCCTGTGTGTGTGTGTGTGTGTGTGTGTGTGTGTGTGTGTGTGTGTGTGTGTGAGAGAGAGAGAGACAGAAGGCCTATCATCCCAAACCAGTAACCCTTCGCTTAATAGCACCATCTACAGGTCAATGGTTGTACAGTCATTAATGTACATTTAAATTCATTTATTTTATAGCCCGCCCATGGATGAAATTCCACAAAACTTGACATATTCCCACAAGATGTCAGGTTCATCATACACATTAAATTTGGTGCAGTTCATAACATCTGATCTAAATATAGGGGTAATTAAAGCAGTACAATATTGCATTTTCATTTTTTTACCATGGGGTTGCAAATCACAAATGAGTTGATGTGGGCTCATGAGACTAACATTCCATAAACATTTCTTCATCCTCAATGTCACGGATCAGGTAGTTCTTTAGGAAAAACTGCATTTTTTGGGTTTCGGGGAGCAGCGCAAAGATGGAGTGGCCCCCGGGGACCAAACGAAAGTTTTCCGTAAAAGTCTACTGGGGCTATATGCCCACCAACTTTCATGTGCCCTGGTGTTACGGTGTTCCGGGAATCGTTGACCAAAAATTCAGGAAGTAGATGACGGGAGAAAAAAAAAAAAGAAAAAAAAACTTTGACAATCACTATACATATATATACCGCTAGCAGCAGTCATAATAAACCCTGCACCTGAACTGAACTGAACTGAAAGCTACTGATGTTTAAATATTTTTACCTTATGTAATATCAATAACAAGGCATGGACTGGCCATAGGGCATACCGAAGGACATTTTTTTAGCCCGGTGCTGTCATAATTTAGTCATAATTTTCTTGAAGTATTGGGCTAGTCCAATTAAATCTCTAATGTTCATGCAATGTGTCCAACTTTCAGTGTTATTCTAGCTTGCCTTAAAGTTATGATTGAACAAAATCATGGTGGGCCACCATAGCCAAAAATGCCCGGGCCATTTTTTGGTCCCAGTCCGTCCCTGACTGAAAGTTACTGATGTTTACATTTTTACCTTATGTAATATGAATAACACTGATGTTCATAGCCCACTGAATTATTAATACAAAAGTAGTATACAATGAGAAAGTCAATAGTTGCAATTATTTTCAATGTGAGACATGTATCTATCTCTCTAATACAGTAATAACTCTTTGTGTTTTATAGTGGGCATGTGTGCTAATGTTGACCTCTTGTTCCACAGAGTCCAGAATGCAGCTGGTCAAACAGGAGCCCACTGCCCACTTTGAGGAAAGCATGGCCTCAACTGGCCAAACACAGGCAATGCAGCGCTCTCTCTCTTTCTCTCTCTCTCTCTCTCTCTCTCTCTACTCAGCTCAACTCAGCTTACACAGGCACCTCCAGCGGGCCAAGCCACACAGTACCTTTGTGTCAACACAAATGCACAACTCATTAAAAAAAGAAGTGATTTCTGTGACGTTTAGAGCACAATGACACATTCGGCATGGGGCACTGAGAAACGATTGGTTGAGTAGAAAAAAAAAGATGACTGGTTGAGGATAGATAGTATTGCAAGAGAAGTGTAAGGTGCATGTCTGAATAAAAACAAGGCATATCCCTCTGGCCTAATGAGCATGTATGATATGATAGCAGGCTGCCTTCAGACACAGAGCAGCCCAGAGGGGAGCAGTAAGCGTGTTTGGAGCAGTGATGCTCCCCTGTGTACCGTCAGACGCCTGCACACACACCCCCACGGGGGCCTCCTTTCAGCAGGGAATACAGCCGGCCATACGGCATCTGTCGCCAACACTCAAATCACGTATGACATCGCTTCCTCCTCAAACCAGCCGACTGCCCGCCCGCACGGTCGCCCGCCACTGTAGCAGGACCAGGAGGGGTGTCACACCAAGACATCAGTGTGTGTGTGTGTGTGTGTGTGTGTGTCTGTGTGCGTGTGAAACAAAGAGGAAAAAGAGAGAAACAGAGAGAAAGGGAGAGAGAGGCTGCTGAAGGACTTTAATTCAAAACATCTTTTTCAATCCCATGACTTTCTGTTTAAAGGGGCACTCATATATGCTCGCCTATATTTATTATATGACACTGAAATTCTCTTGCCTGTGGGCTTGTTACCAAGGTTTTCTGTTAGTTTACTAGTAACTGTTGAAGTATTGGAGGGAAACGTGTTAGCTAAGAGCTGTAATCATACACCTGTCCATATTGTTACATTTTATTGGCTAACCGTTCACTCACTTGTCATTTAGTCTGTTTTACACATAATATGAAGCACAGTTTTTTTTTCCAAGAAATGTGTAAATGTCTATTGAATGGCAAATCTCCAGGGAGCTGTTGTTTCAGTTAAGTGTCAATCAATGGTATCTTCCATTCTTACTGGTAATCGCTTGACTTGCAATGCTGAAAGCTAAAATTATTTTATCTCGGTATGCCCACATCACATCGCAAGTTGTCACTCGCCTGTCGCTGCCAGTCTATCGTAGACTGACAAGCCATAGTACTACAACATTAAAATGTACTGTACAGTCTGGCAGAGTGGACTACTAAACTCAATCCTTGGTAGAAGCCAACACCAAAACAGCGGTTATTTTACAAACTGCTACGATCGAGGAACGAACAAGGATATGAGTCCTCATGGGACCCTCCTGCATCTCCAAGGCTGAAATAAGTCCTGCACCTGCCTGAACTGAAGGTTACTCATGTTTACATTTTTACCTTATGTATGTTTACAAACCGCTACGATCAGAACGAACAAGGATATGAGGAATGAAGATGTAAACGCTAATTCAAAAGATCGCTGTTCTTGGCTAAGTCCACCAAACAACTCTCTAAATAAATACAGCGTTGTGATTGGTGAACACCAACGTTGTCGGACCAATCAAAAGACCTAGTAAGTCCCTATGGCTCAATGCTAGACGTACTCGCTGAGGAAAGCCATTTGATACCACAAGGGTAGGCTACATCTAGATTTCTGGGCTAAGTCTATCGGTCAAATATAATCACATTACATTGTCCGTCATAGATTAGCGAGTAGCAAGTAACACTGTACAGTATGTTAACGTCCACAGGATCAAAAGTACTAGTTGCAGCCCTAGCAGTAGTATATTATTATTATTATCAAGTAGCGATGTATGTGAATACCCCTTAAGAGCACACACTACTACTAAGAGCACAGCATTCCCTCTAGAAATTCTCCCTCCTTGATGTTCTCAGACCCGTCTATCTAGCACTACTGACCACACATGACTGTGATCCTCTGCTGTGGCCCACAGTAGTGGGGGGGGGATACCATATGAGAAACAGTGAAGAGGGGCATCGCTGTAGACTACAATCTCCCCCCTCCTCTCCTTTCCAAATTGACAAACAAAGGTAAATACCGTATGAGCACAAATGGGGAGAGCAGGTCATTTTCCCCGCTACCCAGGCAGGCTGTCTGAGCCCATCCCTGCAGGGAGCTGCTCTTTATTACCTGCATGGGCCAGAGAATCAGCACAGTAATGGCCACTCGTGGAACAAATCAATAATCTACAATTTTATGGAAGGAGATTGAGAGAAAATAGTAAACAGTTTTGAAACGGTACCATATATTTGTTATGTTTTATTATATTTTCTGTTTGGGTATTAGTAGTGGTCTGTGTGTGTGTTCTCTCTCTCTCTCTCTCTCTCTCTCTCTCTCTCTCTCTCTCTCTCTCTCTCTGTGTGTGTGTGTGTGTGTGTGTGTGTGTGTGTGTGTGTGTGTGTGTGTGTCAGTGTAGAGAAGCAAAGAAGTGAGGTGCATTCTAAAAATAAGTAAGCGAGATGCTTACAGAAAAATCTACATGAATTTCCTGAAAGGAATAAACATGAAACCAACACTTTTAATCATCTGAAATTAAAATCTCTCTGCTCAACTCTTCTAGCCCTTTATCACTTATCTACAAATCACTACACACTCCAGTGCCTCATAAGAATATCACAGACAGAACATAATGTCAACGGCTCAGCATAAATAACAATACATAGAAATATTACAAAATACTAAAAGTACAAACAGGGGCTTCGCTAGGAGGGGAAAAGTTAGGATGATTCTAAGGGCCTGGCATTGACAGGGGGCCCAGAGAAAATTTTTATATTAAAATCAATGTTTGGGGGGCCCAAAATAATTTTCTTTCATGGGGCCCAAAAATTTCTAGCAACGCCCCTGGGTACAAGAATAATAACATAATGAATTAGTTCTTCATATCTGTCTAGTGTGCTAACTAAGATCTGAAGAGAGAGCTGCCAGGTATCCCCCCACCTGCTGGTGTGCCGGTTTTGGCTCCTCTCTCTCCCTGATGAAGAAGTACCCAGCAAGAATCTCACTCTCCTACTTTACACCTCCAGTGACAAACAAACAGAATATTTCAATGAACGCTCACTCTCCCAACTGTGGCACAATACACAGGCAGCTAACGTCTGACAGTGACAGTTGGCTATAAATCTTGGGTTTAATCTTGGACCAGAAAAGGAACTTATTTCCAGTGAGCGAAAAGGGAAGCTGAGCGCATGTGGGCTGAGTGGAGGTGAAAGCGTTTGGGTTGGGTATTCACCACCAGCAGACTGCTTCTCACCATGCTTCATCAGTCCCCAGTGAACTTGGGCGAGAGAGGCTGCATCCTGGTTGCTTTGCTCATCACGGTAATTTGCCAACTCTTTTGCCACTGATTGTTTTTCAGCCCGAGGTGAACATTACATGCTCAGTTACAGGCTGAAATCATGCAGTGCGCCGTGTCTAACCCTTCGCTACACTGCAGACGACTGCCGATTCAGTGGACTTTAAACAGCAGGCTGGAGACAAACTAGAAACTGGCCATTGTTACGTTAAACAATGTAGAAGAAGAAATCAACTTGAAATACCAAGAGCAAAACAAGATTAAACACTAAATGTACGAAGATGTGGAAACACTGAAGCTACATTTTATATTTTACATAATTCTATATTTCACATCATTTTTTCTCAAATAAAATGTAGGACATAATACAAAATGTTATACGATACACTATACTATATGATATACAGCATTCTGTAGATTTGTACCTATTGTAGAAATGATATTTCTTTGGGCCACATCTTTTCTTCTTTACCTGTATATCATAAGAACTAAATATGCAGAATCTAAAAAACAAACAAAAGAAATAATTTGGCTACAGAGTCTGTAGTGGACTATTCTATCACAGTCCCTCAGCTCATGTTAGATTGCTAAATAAATTGTTATCTGGTGAAATCTTTGTCATATCTGGTTTAGTGCCAGCCCCATTTCTCCAAGCCACCTGTCTTTGCCACACACACACACACACACACACACACACACACACACACACACACACACACACAGAGAGAGAGAGAGAGAGAGAGAGAGAGAGCGAGCGAGAGCGAGAGAGAGAGAGAGAGAGAGAGAGAGAGAGAGAGAGAGAGAGAGGGTAAAGTTTGGAGAGAGAGAGTCACTCCTCTGGACCTCCCATTTGGACACCAAAGAGGTCGCAACCTTCCCCTTTATGTTTCCCTAGGCTGTTGGGCTAATGAAGTAACAACAAACTGGGCTGGCGGCTAATTTGGAGTGGCATTTCCTGGACCTCTTTGGCCCGCAGAGATGTGTTTCATTTTCTCTTATCAGCGCTTCAGTCATGTGGCTCTCCGCATGGACGCCCCTGTCTCCCCCCATCGCAGCGCTAATGGAAACTTCGTTAATGTCATTAATCTGTGGGCTAAGACATGTACTAAACACACATCGGGCTATTTGGGCTGGCTTTATTGGGCTGGGAAAAAGAGGGGAAGGAGACACACACACACACACACACACACACACGAGAAGTAAGAGTTAGACTGCAAGGGTGTGTGACAATAATGAGATCCCATCATCTTTCATTTGTTTTTACTCGCCATCTCGACATAGGAAGCATTTATGAAACTGTTGTGTTTGGGCATCTGATTAGAGTGCCTGTGATTTGCTGTTTGGGAAAAAATTTAACCGTTTCATTGCACAGTGACTACTCATGTAATATATATAGGCCTTGATAATTGTATAATAAATTGTGTAAATTATGGGTAAAGATCCTCCGCCCCTCTAAGCAGAGGTGAACATGACAAACAGCAACCATCAGTGTTCCTGCGTTTCTATAGGAGAGCAGTCTCTGGAGTGTGACGAGTCAAATATTCTAATGACTACTGCCTCTGAATGTCACTCAATTGTCATTTAATAGTTCTCATTATGACCGACTTGACTCGGAAACCCAGGGAGGGGAATATAATATACGGTGTGAATGACAAGAGCCTGAGGTTTTTAGCAGTCTACAGTGGACTTTTCCTTCACACAAAGGAGTTTTTTTTTAAATGACAATAAAATGCTATTGAAATAAGACATGTTTCTTCAACAGTGTTTGAGTGGTTGGCCCCTCTTTAAGACAATAGAGATACCCCCTCTACACTCTTCAGCCTAAGAGAGTTGGAGCAGTGAATCCATTTTGGAGATGTGTCAGGTGATTCCGTGAGGGCCCCTCTAATTAAGGACGTCATTCACACATTCCCTCAACTCCATGAATGGAGACTCTGGCTAAGATGTCATAAAGCTCCATTCATAGAAGGGAAAAACATGGATGGTGAAGGGAGGGGAGGGGAGGGGGGGGGGGGGGTTGTTGGGGGGGAGGTAGGGCTCAGCTGGGAAAGATGGGTAACCTAGGGGACATTTTCTTTTGTGTGACGTTAAGCTTGAGGGGCCAAATGCCAGCAGGCTTACCCCCAGAGCTGGCGGCCCATGTGTTTCTCCTTCCTCCCACACTGAGTAATTAGGAGGATCTTAATGGTTGTGTGCTTTATTAGTGTCCAAGAAAAGCTTCACATGTCACTTTAATGAGAGAGGATTCTGAAGACAGCTTGTGTGGCAGTGTCACCCATTCCACAGAAATCCTTGTTTGGGCACAGGAGACAGAAACAGGGGCCAGCCCTTTAAAAACTCCTGGGGTTCTGGCTGAAGGCGGTCTGGACCTAAGGTCTGAAAACCCAAATAGATTATTTGACCCTGGCAGGGCATTGAATCAGCAGTGATTATCTGCTTAAAATGCCACATGTACGCAACATCTCTGTCCTACATATCTGTCCAAGCAACAACCCCCAACAACCAACCACCGTCACCGCCACCCCCGAGGACGCACACACGCCTGCACACACACACACACACACACACACACACACACACACACACACACACACACACACACACACCCTCCCAAAAAATGCCCCCTATGAAAGCTAGCTCCAAATTATTTTTTGGAGAGAAATTTATTCTGAACATATCCTATGGTCATTCATGCAGAATATAAAATCCTAGATTATTTCTTGCTTGGTTAACTCACATCCGGTCGCCTCATTCAGAAAGCCACAGTAATGTTGCCATTAGTTATGCTTCTCTGGTGGCCAAAAGATGAATCCTGGGGTCCCGGCATCCAGTAAATGTATATACACAAATGGCAGGGCCAGATAAAAAAAGACTCACAGATATGGAGGTGATATGGGGCCAGTTCATTGGTAGAACATTACTGAAAATGGTAATTAGCTGATAGGAAGATGACATACTGTAAATCACTGTCTGAAGTGGGCCTATTTTAGAATGGGGTTTATTAAATGACAGCATGATTTTTATACACACACACACACACACACACACACACACACACACACACACACACACACAAATCCTTCTTGGAAATTAAATCTGAGGTACAACCTCATGTGTATGTATATGTGTGTATGTGTATTCATATGTGTATATGTGTGTGTGTGTGTGTGTGTGTGTGTGTGTGTGTGTGTGTGTGTGTGTGTGTGTGTGTGTGTGTGTGCGTGTGCGCAGGCACTAACCAAGCCACAAAATAAACCAACTGGGATCAGGCATTTGGAAACCGTAATTGTATTAATGACCAATCAGTCACAAGTCTAAAGATATGTATAGGATGGAATTTTTTTCAGCATGGTCCCACTAAATACTGTCACAATTTACAGACTGGTTTGCTGAGCTGTAATTAAATAACAACATACATACATACAACAGAGGCAATTTCAGAGTGTGTTCAAAATTTGTGGGCATTTTCAGTCTCGACTCAAACCAGTGCACCGAAGTGCTGCCCCGTTTTTCTTGCAGCAAAATTGCATCTGGTGGCAACAAAGCGAAACGGCAAGCTTTATTTTCTACCGACAGTAATACCAGCATACCTTTGGCACAGAAACCCAATGCCTCATAGCCCACCCGTGGCAGGTCAGTCAATGGAACAAAGTTAGAGGAATGGAATACAGTCACAGAACAAAACCCACACTCCAGAGCTGAGAGACAAGTGCAGACATTCTGAGAGAGAGAGTGGGATTCCATCCTGGTGCATACTATGTACGTTTGTGGCCAGGGGGTGTGTGGGGGGGTGTATTGCACTGAGGGCTTGTCTTCTAAATGTTGTTCTTTGCTTCCTAGTTTTTTTTTATGTTTCACTGACAGGAGCTGAGTTGTGTCATTCTTCCCTCTCTAGTATATAAAATATCATCTGTGCGTCAATAGTCTTCTACAGGGTCAAGCTGACAGGAATGTGGTTTATTCTGATGCTTATTCCCCCATTTCACAAAACTAAGCCTAATACTAATGCTGCATTGAGGAAATTGAGCAACATAGGCAAACAACAAAAACATGACTACTGTAACACTGCCCTCATATAACAAAAGGGATCTAGTGTGATAAAGTGGTGTGAATGTGTACATCCAGCCAAGAGATATCTATAAAGGTTAAATACACTGTTTATCATATCATATGTCCTAATTAATGGGGCAAGTCATAATTATAATCCGGCACACTGTTTAAAGTCAGACTCAGCATATTTGCTTCTCAGGGTCTTCCATTTGTCCGTTTTGGTTGGGCACACGGAATAGCTCCTACGCATTGTGATTTTGTGGAACAATTTTTTTTTTAAATGTATTGTCAAATTTTGATACTGAAACGGCGCTTTCCTGCAACATTCTGGTTACTGCCATACAGTAACTACCAGAGTGCCATGCAGAAGGCATTTCTGGCTTTCGGCTGTGATGAGCTTCCAATGTCATGTTTAAGCTACAAATCCAATGAGAGAAAGATGTGGTTTAAGTCATGGCAGAGGCTCACTTTCGTACATGAATAAAAAAAAGTTGAAAATGTCGCAAACAGCTAACTGTACAACTGAAACCACATCAGCCCCCTTTTTGGTCTCAATCATTTCAGTACAGCAACAGTTAAACCAGTGCTGACCGAGTGAGAAGTTTTACAACTTGACACACTACTATAGGGAGTTTGTATGCAGTAGTTTAATCAATTTTTCAAGTAGCTCTATCATTAGGTCTATCATACACTAATCTTGTACCACTTGTCAGACATCAATAAATGGTTGCCTATTGCAATTAAACGGCAAGACAATCAATTACATAACAAATAATATGATTAATCAAGGTTAATAGTTAATAGTTATAATGTGACTTTTTATTTATAAATCAATTAAGAATCTCATTAAATATATTACAACTTCATGCGGATATTTAAATCTCCTAATAATCACTAAACATGTATTTTGTTTTGTAACTAAGAATGTTTGTAATTGGTGACAATTAAATATGAAAATATTTGTTACATACATAAAACCCTTTATATCCTTTTTTCAAAAGATAGCCCATTGAATGATCTGTCCAGTTGAAAATGTGAAAATGTGTATTTGGTGGTTAAAACAGTAAATAAAAAGCAATTTAATGCCTTTTTTAAAATCATATTTCAGAACTATTCATTAGACTAAATGAGCAAGCCAAATGAAAAAATCTTTTGGACGGGGCATACTGTACAGACCTAAGCAAAAGGAAAAGTGACAGACCCTCCACAACAGCTGTTTTTACCGAGGGGAGTCTTCCTACTGTTGAGAAGTCTCACACATGAGAGGCACCCCTAAGCTCTGGACATCACCCATGAAATGGCCCAGTGAGTCTTCCTGTTCCACCTCTTCTTCCAGAAACTTCACCTACAGTACAGTAGCTATAGCCTGCTATCTGCTAAAGGGAGATTCCATGATTTCTTCCAACAAGATCATAGATAGATAAAGACATTATGGATGTATAAAGGTGTCAGAGAGAGAGAGAGAGAGAGAGAGAGAGAGAGAGAGAGAGAGAGAGAGAGAGAGAGAGAGAGAGAAAACAAGAGGAATATCATTGGCATAATCATAAAAAGATAAGCTCCTATTGATCCGTACTGTAGAAGGAGGCTATGGTATTGACAGGAAGACAGAATGCGCTGGGGGGGCAATATGTCAGCTATGGCTGCGTGATCACTCAGAAGACTGGGCTCTTCCTACCACCTTTCTTCATCTACTCTCTTCATTTCCCACAGATCAATGCTCATGTAAAGTGGCATCCGCAAGATGGATGCAACATGCAAGTTAGCCTATTGACTGCCTTACAGCAAAGGGAAACATATTCAGAGCTAATGTTTTCAGTAAGATAGATGTTAAGACATTGTTTGTCATGCATAAAATTAAAACAAAGTGGTCACATGTTTTGTTGTTATTCTATTCTATTAAATTATTCTAAATCAATGTTTAATGCAGCCTTAGACATGAGCCAAACAATAAACTCAGCAGCAGATTCTTAAAAGCAGATTCTTAGTCGTGTCTTTTGTGTCTATAGCAAATACAGTAGCCTTAAACCTGAGTAGCACAAGAGGACTCATTTTCTTTAAGTATAGATGAATTCTGCTCTGGTATTTCAACCATGTTTGAAAATACAGTAGGGGAGGAGACAGAGAGGGAAGCCTAGTATACGTGCCCATTTCCCCAAGACGGAATCTGACCAGAAGCCAGACGGACAGGCAACCGTGGCGTGGTAGGAGGCCGGATAAGCGACCTCTGTTGCTTTGATATAGCTCCAAACTCACAAGCCTGATTTGCTGGCCTGAGAACAGGGTAGGAGTGTGCTGGCGTGGAACCACATTGCAGAGGGTTTTTTTCTTTCTTTCTTTTTTCCTTTTACTGATGTCAACTATTGTGATTTAAAAGGAGAGGTATTCTGCATTTAAATCTACTCATGTAAAATTTTGTAGCCATAGTTTCTAGGAAACTAAAATAAGTAAAGAAGAGACGGATTAAAAATTTAAGAGTTGAACTAAATAATATCTGCAAATCACTACATTAAATGATTTCACTAGTTCCATCGTAGATATACATAACATGTATACCAGGATAAGGCAGAAATACGCAATTTTTAGATTCCTGAACTTGTCTTTGAAACAGTATGGATGAAGATGAGTCATTATTCCAAACTTCATTTTAACAGTAGGCCACAAAAAGGATGAATCACTAACCCAAACTTCATAATATACAGAATAATGTAACTGAGTCTAATTCATAATCTTGTAAAAAAAATATGAATAAAACTGTGGGTTTGGTAGTCTGCATATTCAATTAAGGAGCAAATCTAAGTAAATTCATTCTCTTCCAGTAGAGACAAAGAAAGCGCTGATTTGATTTTTTGGCACACGAGTGATTTAATCCAAGATATCAAATGAACTAACACTATTACATTTTTGATGCAATAATACATAATCACAAGGAAAATGTAATAACTTTAAATATAAATTAAATGTGAAGTCACTGTGTCTGAATTGCAAATCAAACAGTAATAACACAATTAGAGAAGGTTCCATTAGAAAGCTCATGGTATTGTCTAAAGTTGAGGGGGAAAAAAGGTAATTAATGTAGCAATAAATTATTCTGACTCAGTTTAGTTTGTCTAACGAGGGAAAGGAAATTATTCATCTGAATTTGGTCAATCCCCTATCCCCACATTAAATGAAAATCTTTTTTGGAAGCGAGACATTGCACATGGCACATAGTGACCCACCACTGCTGTGCACAATGCTTGCAATTAGCCCTGAAAAGATAAACATCTTCCACACTTCTGTGTTGATGAAAGATTCTAGAGGGCTACGCTATAGAATCTTTGGTGTTGCCTACAACTTTAAAGAGACAAACTGTGTGCATACAGCTCTGAACAAACCACATTTGTTGTCTGTTACATTAGGAAATTCCTCATGTATGTGACCGCATTGTTGCATCTAAGTGTTTCTAAATTTTGAGAAGACAGGCTATATAGATATTCATTATTACAGTGGTTTACGCCCCAAAAGAACTGAGCCTTGAATGATATCCGTTCGTATTTTGAGATACTTCACCAGCTGAACAATGACATACCGGTATAACTTTTCTATAACTTTCCTCAAAAGAATTGGTGCAAAGAAAAAATGAGAACAAAATTATAATGTGTCAGAGGAAGACAAGTAAATAAAAAAAATACATATCTAAAATGCAGTTTCAATCATTGTTAAAATTAGCCTACAAAATCAAATGGTTAATAAAAAATATGCTGATGGATGTTTTATGGTCTTTATGGTATGTAAAGATTTTTACACTGTTTACTAAGACTTGCTAAACAGAGAACAGCTAAAAGTAATATTATGAAAAAAAATGTACATTATCTGAAAAGAGTTCTTTGTGACCCCATCTACAATTTCATTATTGCATCCCACAACCTTTGTGTGTCTGCAACAAACCAAAGTCTGTGTAAATAAATGACTCAATGCCGCCATCTAGTGTTAAATGTGTTGTGTGGTCCTACTGTGTATCCTGGCTACTGCTAAATATAAGAAACTAATCAAATCTATGCTTTTTACTTTTCAAAATGAAAATAAGGTGTTTCAAATACCAAGTTTTGCAAACTTAGGAGTTATCAAAAATAGGAGGCACTGACCCCATCACACAATATTTAATAAATATTTAATAAAATCATGTTTTTTGGTTTGTTTGTTTGTTTGTTTGCTTGCTTGCTTTTTGTTTATTTTTTTGGCCACTGTGTGTTACATTGCTTGTCCCTTCTAAACATAACATGGTAAAAACTCTGAGGGAAGCAGGATGATGGAATATTTGTTTTATTTTGTATGAAATATATTTTGTGCAAGCATACCTCCAGATACAATAGGTCACTCGCTACAGTGGAACATGAACAAAATAGGTATACTGAAATGAGAGATGTGCAGTGAGAAAAGGTTCTATTTTATTCTATATTTTATATATCTTAATCTAAAGGTGCAGGTGGCAACCGTGGCAATTTACAGTAATTGTTTTTGTTGTTGTTGTTGTTGTTTTAAATGGCCTCTAAATGACAGCATTTAAATCAGGTCCTTCAAAGACATCTCGCATATGACACTCATCCCTGTGCATGTTTTGAAGGGCTATATTTGTCAGTTTTCAATACTGGCATTAGCAGCATGCTGTTGTACTGAAGGTCTTATAAAAACCCAGCTACCATCATTTTAATTTTGAATAAAAGTTTGACTCCTAGCCTATGAGCCTAGATGAAAAAGAGAGTTTCACTAAAGGAGAAATCAATAGTTCTATTGATTGACATTGCTGAACTCTTAGATATATGATACTGAGAAAATTTGTGTTTCTGCACTGAACCAAACATTCTCATACCTACTGACAGCTCTCAGCAATGCCAAATAACATGACTATTGATTTAAACCAGACTCCTCCTTTAATACTGACACATGATATTGACACATAGCCTACTACTTTGACTCATCCTATTTCTATGGGAAAACTTATCACATTGTTTATAGTCTGTGTCATATTTGATAACAATGAAATGATTATATCTGTTCACTGTTCACACAGAGCCAAATTATCAAATGGGCCAACTGCGCCTAGGCACATAGGTAAGAGGGGCCATGGTATTGGTCCTAGGAGTAAAACCGTAAAAGCTAGGCATTCAAAGACAATAGGCTATTGTCTCTAACTCTGTCTGAAATTGCATAAAAAGGGACAAAAAAAAAAAACAAACAAACAAAAACAAAAAACAAAAATTTCAAATAGGCCTAGATGCTAAGCCTGGGCCTACTTGCCTTTCTGAATAGTTCAGTTAGCAGCACTAGCCATCTTTTGTAATTCAAAGTAAAAAAAAAATAAATAAAAAAAATCCAGCAGATTTCGTCCAATAAATCAATAATAGCCCAACCCAATCTGCACACTCATCCATGCTACTATGTTACAAAAATAAGTTACTGATACAGCATCTTTGCTACTGCTACTATGTAACATTTACGAGGAAATGATGTCAGAGGTTTTGAACCTGAGTGACGGCGGGTAGTCGTAGCAGTGCAGTGTTCTGTTTGGTGTTTACCATTTGTATCTGGAAGTGCTGTGTTGACTAGCTTGCAGCGGCACTTACAACGGTGGTAGGTAACGTTAGTGACCTTACTTTGAGCAGCTAGCAAGGCATTTAAACGTTACAAATTTAGTAATTTGAGAACGTAAAGCGAAAACCAGAAAACGGCATTTCTTGCTTTTTGCGTGTAGGAACACAAGACGTTGTTTTGGTTTGTTGTCTTGTCAGCTAACGTTAATTGTCAACGCTTACCATAACCCACAAAATCATACCGTTTGCCTAGTCCCGCTTTCACTAAAATACGAACACATAATTGTTATAACATACAAAGTATTCATGGTGGGACTGCTAGTTTTTGAACCTAACCTTAGCTAGGCCATTGCTATGAATCACAAGCCACTAGAGATGCCTTGCTATGGATATCATTAGCGTTAGCCGTAGCGTAGTTGGCTAACCAAAACAACGGGGTATGCTTGCGAGTTGGTATCTTGTAGCGGTCTAGTAGTCCCTTTTGGTTGACCGTGCTAATCTTAAATTCTTTAAATGTGGTACAGCTTGATCGTGTGAGTAATTGCTTGATTAAAATGCTTGTAATACGACTTTGTTGGTAACGTTAACGGGATACAGCTAGCCACTGTATAGCCTACGTTATGACATAGGTGCTATTTTAAACCAGTTTGGGTTATTCAATTGAGGCAGAAGAACAGCTGTCTGTCATTTTGGGGTTGCTTTTGGTAGTGTGGGAGGTAACGTTATTTAAGGCTTTCATAACACAAGTTCTGTTACATTACCAAACGTTACCTAACTAACGTTAGTTAACATTCTTCGTTGTCGTTAACATCTCTGTGAACTCAAACTTTCTGTCCATTAGTTCTGCATGTTTCCTGGCAAACAAGTTAAAATTACATCACTGGAACTTGGTGTAGTTTATAACTTATTGCCACCTGCCTCGCCAAATTGAGAGTTGACTGTTGCATCTTTAAGCAAATGATGGACCTTCAAAAAATCATCCAAGATGCCCTCTATGAGTTCATCCAGTCGTACATTCCTGATGCAGACTTAAGGTAAGTCTATAAACTAGTACTAGTTATTGTGAAACACTAAAACATTAACACTAATTGTCTGTTATTGCTGACGGTGTGTTCTCAATGTTACTCTGATTCAGCACCTTAGACGAAGTACTTTTATCCTACATCACTGGAGTTCTGGAAGACCTGGGGTCACAGGGAAGTGTTGAAGAGAATTTTGACGTGGAAGTTTTTGTTGAAATGTTGGAAGCTTACATACCAGGTTTTGCTGAAATTGACAGGTAAGCCGACCTGATGGACTATTCAATCCTATTTTAGTTTTTATGTCAATAATGTACACCCTTGTTGCTGTCTGTAGTTGTTTTAATGTTGCTGTTAGACCTACATTGAAATTTTACTACATTGATGACTGAGGAGAAGCCCTTACCCAAGCTTTGTACTCTTTTGTAATTGCCAGTGTCAGAGTTTGTGAAATGATGTTCAGTTTGGCTGCAAAACTAGCTTCTGCTCGGGACACAGGTAAATGCAAAACTTTCATACAGTCTCATTTTGTTAACTGAGAAAATGAATAACTTTGCAACACATCCATGTCTATTCTTAATCTCTAATTTTTTTAAAAAACTGTATTTCTTGACTGAAGAAACCCCTCAACCAAAGCGTGTAGAGAGCAGCTGGAGTCTCACACATAGTTCCTCCTCAAACTCTGAGACATCAGTGAGGGACATGCACTTTATCTCACCAGATGGAGCAACAGCCAAGGTAACATATCAGCATCTGTACACTTGTACATTACCTTTTTCTTTTTCTTTTTTTTTGTAATTTTATACAGGGTCTGGGTATGTATGTAATATCATAGTCATGAAAACATTTAGAATAGTTTCAAGTGGAATTTTCCCTTTGGGTGTGTATACAGTGGGACACAGTGCATATACTTCATCACTGTCAAACATGAAATCAAAATAAATCAAAATAGGTTTGTGAATGTTACCATGTTTTGCATTGTATAAATGTCAGAAATGTGCATAGACTTCCTTAGTATTTGGTAGAATGGCCTTGAAACTGGTTCACTTGAGAAAAAATTGGGTATCCTTCTAAAAGCTTCTCACTATAATTTTGAAATTTGGACCGTTCTTCTCGGCAGAACTATTGTAACTGTGTCAACTGTTTTTCATGTCAGCATATCGCTTTTAACGGCTGTTGGGAAAATACTTGCTCACTGATACTACATCTCTGGTTGTTTTAGATTGCACAAGACAACACTCCTGAGTGGGACAGCCAGGAAGAGTTGCTCCTGGAAATGTTTCCCAAGTGCAGTGTGACAGAAGCTAGAAGTGCCCTGTCCATCGCTAAAGGAGACATGGAGGAGGCAGTGAGACTCATCATTGAAGGAGATGTGCAGCCCAGTCACACCCCGCCGCTTGCTAATGTAGGTTGTCTTACATTTGTTTAATACCATTGTGAGGTGTTATCAGGTTGCTTTTAATGTAAAATGGCTCCATTTCTCCCCTCAGACAAATCAAGGGAAGACCCCATCCTCAAAGAGAGATCAGAGGTTGAAAGAGAGCATTTTAGAGAAGTGAGTAATAACATGACACTCTAAAGGTCAATTCAGACTGAAGATCCGTGACGAGACTCGGCAGTTTTAGAGAGGAGTTGTGGAGGTGTGAATCAATCGTCGCAGATTGTTGCAAGCAGTTGCAAGCCGTCGCAAAAGATTCAACATGTCAGATCGCAGTTTTAGAGTTTGAGAACCTCACTGGTTTTTAAATGTCGCAGCCCGTCTCATCGCGGATCTTTGGTATGTAGCCACCTTAACGGTAAAGCAGGTACTGACGAGCAGTCTTTTGTGCCTCTCTTCAGGTACATGTTGGTGGACAATGAGGAAGATAAGAAAACTCACAGGCCAGTCACCCCAAAAGATGTAAGGGATTTCTGTTATGCACCATTATACAGTTTAGAACACATACTTAAGTATACACAAGTTATTTGTAAAGTTGAGTACATGTATGTGATGTGGGTGTGTCGTTTAGAACGGTGTTCATTGCATATTCCCTTTTGATTCTAATGCGAAGAATATTGTACTTTTTGCTTTGATTTATGAAGGCTCCAAAAAAGATGGTGCGTTACCATGACAATCAGGTTGTCACAACAAAAGGAGAACGATACCACCAAGTCAAGAAAGAGGAGACAGACGACATGAAGAGAACCTATGTAAGTCTGAAGCCAGCACGGAAATACAGATTCCACTAGAAAACACTGTGAATAAAGACTAATTTCATTTGTATGCTTTCATTTGACATTTTGTTGTTGTTTTTTTATTCATTTTAAAATGTACACCTTAACTTTTCAATGAGTGACTTTTTTTGTAAACCTCAGCCATTAAAGTCTTATTTATTCAAGTATTACAATTCTTTTTTTAAACAATTGTTTTTATGTCATCATGGCTTATGTTTTTGTTGTAATGTACAGTATCCCCACAGAAAAGCAAACATGTTAAAGCAGTTCGTGTTTAATGGTTGTTAAGGTTGTATTGTCTTGTTTTCAAAATCTCTTTATATGATGTGCTGACAGATGATTATTACACATTAAACAGACCACCTATCCATACATAAGGCTGTAAACTGTAGCTGTTTAACGAAACTTGAACTAATGTATGCATAATCCTGGTTTCCTTTCAGCAGGTCTGATGTGATATTGTTATTTGTATATATTTCCTTTTTTTGTGATACCATTTAGTTAAACTGATCTTGACTTAACTGACTTAATGCTCGTCTTGCATGCATAGTCCGGTCCTCCATTAGTTGGATTAACTACTGAATGATGTGTCATATCATACTTGGACTTGATGAATAACAAAGTGACATCGGATTTATCGTTTTAGTGTTTTGATAGCATATCATCTCCTCTTTAAGTTTCAAATGACTTGCTCTTTATTTTTATATACAGATATATAGATTTGAAAAGTTTGCAATGAACTTCTCTCAAGGATCCTCTTTAATGTCCACCTTTTGCACAATGGCCAAGGGTAGAACTGTTGAGAAAAAAATAGAAATATGTAATTTTAAACAGCTGGCAACACTATTTTCATTTCAAGTTCATCTTGCATGGTTTTGCATTGTCTTGATTCACGGTAGTTTGTTTATTCATTTTATTGAATACTGTATGTGTGTGGAATTGTTTGGGTTTACGTCATCTTAAGGTTTTATTTTAAATACAGCAAGGTTTATTGAGGGATTGAAGGTGCTCTGAAACTGATTACTGTCCAAGAGTGAACAGTTGTTTTCCTTTTGTAGGGTTTTGTTTTACATGTGTGCACAATAATCATTCGCAAGTGAAGCTGGCTCTTGCCTCTGTACCATAAGACTGTTTGAAATTGGTATGTAGTGCATACATAACATGTTGAATAAATTCACAATAATAACCTTGAGATTAAGGACTTTACAGTGTATCTTCCATGTTGTGTTTTTTCCCTTGCTGCGATAATACTTGTCTATGAAACACTATAGTAGTATTTTTGTCCAAATTATTTTCCATTTTTTATATGCTTGGGTGCATTTATGGCATAGACTGCTAGCAATATTTTTAGTGTAGTTTTTACATATGAAATGTAATCATCTAGTTGTTTGCCATAAAGCCTTTTTTGTTTACTTGATTGCTTACTTGATGGCTATGGCAATATTTACTCAAAGAACTACTTATATCTGCGGTATTATTGTTGTGTGTGGTAATCTGTTCGCCTAAAATCAACTGCTTGTCTGATTCTATTGTCTAAATCTACGTATAACGTCCAAAAGTCTTGTATTACAATGACCACATCTTACAAACAAAAACTTTATAAACCTCTGACAAATGAGTTTATTTGATAGGAAATAAATGTACATATCAATGAATTTGATTATTTTAGTACTTTTGCAAATGAATGAATGCTGCAGATAAACTGGTGCACAACATACAAAATAATGCTTCAGTCTTCCACAAGGCAGAAACATGTTTCAGGCCTGCTTCAGGCCAATACCACACAGACAGAGAGCCCTCATTTCAAAAAGCTAAGTATTCCAAAATACCTTTACTTCACACTTAGTCAGAACAAATCTTAGCTCAGCAAATATGTATTTCTAAGAATGAAAGTTATAGAGTTTTCCATCAGTCTGAAGTGGTTTTCTTGTATTGGGTATGGTCTGCAGTTCGTACAAAAAAAAAGAAAAAAAAAAAGGGTATTTGGCACACAGTAAAGTTTACTATAAGGATGGTTCAAACATTAACCATATTTAATCGTCAGCCCTGTACTGAACAATATTAAATATATTAATACTCATTTATGCTTATATGTACACAGAAGTGTCTCACAATGGTAACAAGTGGGATCTGTGTTATCTAACCCATAACATTCCAATGTGTTCTGGCCAATTATCTTATGGGACAAAGCTGAACATCAAATCCAAGAAAAACAAAACTCGTCTCAATCCTGTATGCGCAGCCATTTCCTAACACTTACATCCCTTTTACACATCATCACAGGAACAAAAGGATGTGTTTGAAATCAAAACAAAATGAAAATTTGGTGAAAATGCTGTAGACTGACTGGTGTTCGTTTCCCAAAAGCATACTAGAGATGCTAACCAGTTAGCCACATAGTTAGTTACCAATGGGATATTCCATTGCAACTAACATGCTTTTGAGATAAGGACCCCTGGTTTGAGTACATTATATGCATACTGTACTTCGCCATGCATTTTACAGAGATGTACAAATCAAAAAAAAAAAAATGAGCTCCTTGTATCTATCTGCAAAATTTAGACACTTGTATTTCATTTTTTTTACATAACTATTTCATAGTTAAACAGTATAGCTTTCATCATTGTCTTGCTTTTGAGCTTTGACATTTTTCTAGAGTCGAGTGAACTTGCAATGTACCACATTCAGGACCAAAAAATATTCCACAGTAAACACAACAAACAATTTGCAAGAGTGTACACAAAATAATTATAGAAAAATACCATTGTCTATGTTCAAGCAAGAAATGTTCAACAATTACATTTCAATCGACTTCTAACAAATGATCACACACTCCTTCAGTGTTTGTAAAACACAATATTTGGCCATTCTTATAAACCATGTTATTAATACTATATATATTATTATAAACAATGTTATTAATACTATATATTCATGGTCGCCAAGCTTGTAAACTCATGTATAATCAAAAAAATGAATGTCATCAAAATAAATTTCAGAAGACACAACAAACTCTGAAACAAAACAAACCCGATGACTGGTTACGCTGAAGCAAGAGGCAAGTGCACTGAAGAAATCCACTCCTTTCTAATGGTTTGTAAGCTTTGGGTACTTTCAATTCTTTCCATTTCAAAAAACCATGTTGACGGATCTGTGTTAAAAGCATCTCCTAAATGTCAACAATTTCTCAGTTTTAAGCCAGAGAGAAGAAAAAGGCCATAACCACGCATTGGTTGCTTGAAGTACTTGAGCGCTGCTATGCAGCGTCAATTCTGCAGTCATACCGCACAACCAAAGACGTCCAGCAGCATCCAGTTAAGTGCAGAGTAAACTAACTAAGACCTTGATCATATCGGCCTTTGATCATCATATTCAATAAGGGCCCAACCTGGTGGAGAAAGGATAAAAGAAAAATAAACATTACAAGATCCACAATAAAAATCTAGTCAGATTGCTTTTTCCCCACCAGATAAATTATAAAGATTTCGGTAAAACTATTTGAAGGTGTCTACATAAGACTGACATAAACATGTCATTAGTATGACATGATACATATAATGGACATCAATATGATACGATACAAAACTTTATTATCTACAAGTGGACATTTGTCTCAGGTTCACCTCACATAAAGCAGACAAGCATCCCAAACACAAAAAAAAACTCCACATCAGGGAAAACAGAGACAGGCCTGTGGTACACAATTACAATGAATAAAAATAGAAATAAAAAAGCAATGTATGGAACAATTATTCAATAAATACAATAATTGAGTGTTTCCAGTAGGAGTCCCTGATTCCAAAAATGATTATTTCCCTGATTCCAAAAATGTTTCCAACCGGCATTAAGCAACCTAAAAAAAACGCAACCCTAAGGGGTAAAGCTCAAATTCTCTGTATAGTAGAAGGAAGAGCCATTGATGCCATTGATTGATTTCCTGGCTTCACTTAAGGAATTCTCCTCATAGATTATGCTTAGATGCTTTTGTGACTTCCCTATAATCTTTGAGTCCATGTTCACTCTTTTCTGTAATTTGCTTCTCCACTTGGTATTCAAGATACCATACTACATAATAATATTAAAGGACAGAATATTCTCGACTAGGTTATTAATTCTCGCCAAAGTTATTAATCCTAAAGGAGGCACTTTTTAAAAATAGGCTACATTCTTTCCATCCAGCCATCCATCCAGAAAAGTAAAGCAGAGTTCATGTTCATTTCATACAAAAATGCAGTGCTCTTTCAACAACATAAATCCATCGTCAAAAAAAAAAAAAAAAAAAAAGAACGCAGACGAACAGCATAGGTAAGACACACGACAGCAGCAGAGCCACACCCCCCATAATGACACCTTATAATGTTATTACTGTTGTCATTATGTGTCATTCAGTTATGTTGACAATATTGGGGTGCATACATTACATTAAACAAATGACACACTCAGTGTCATTAATATTCATGATATACAGTATGTCATGTCAATGACAGGGCTCATTTCACTCTTATATAGACACCTTCAAATACAGTGTTACCATGATTTCACATTAGAATCCTGGACAATATTGGCCATTTACGATTGTTGTATTTGGCCTGTTAACTTGTGTTGTTCCAGTATGTCTGCAGCATGATTTGAGAAAGCCTAACCTGCAGGTACATTACTGAATCTATGATTATACAAATCCAGGTCCGGGCAGTTATAAGTGTCACTTGACATACCTCGGGTCAGTTATCTGTTATCTACCGTATCATAGTTCACATCCGAACACTTCAGGCTGACAGACAAACAAAGGTTCCTTGTATTTTATATTGTGATGTTAAAAGTATTTGAATGACAAATGATTTGAATGACAGTCATCCAAACATTGCCTAACTGGCGATTTACAATGGATGACCACATGAAATTCAAATATGTGACAAAACTATCCACTGGATAGCCCTTATTAGGCTGCAAGGTTAAGTGCTCAGCAACAGCAACACTCTCTAACCTAGGACTTAAAGTGTTCCGTTTTTTCCACTTAACATAAATAAAATGGTTGATATTCAAATTTTAACAAATGCCCCTGTTCCATGAGTTTTTGATTGTTGCAATACCCCTCTCCCTAACAGAATGGCTGCACAGGTGCACTGCTGCAATCTTTCCTAAGATTTATTAAACATTAGTTTGTAGAGATGTGAAACTCGCCTCGTGGTCAGTAATGTTCACTGATACGTTGACACAATAAACATCTCAAAGTGTCAAAGTGCAACTTCAACGGTTTGTATTGCTTTAATCTCTTAGGCGGAAGTTTACATGCGGTAGCAAGGAGTTAAAAAATAGCTCCACAATTGAGAATGAATGGTCAGAAACCTGTTGGAAAACACTTGGTCACTTGGAAACACTTTGGAGCGAAATTTGTGTCACGTGAATCAGTGAACACTACTGACTGCTCTATGAGTTTACCAACAGGAGTGCAAACAAAAGTTTCAGGAAACTATGCAGCCATTCTGTTGGTGAAATCTATCGCGACAACCGAACCGAATTTTTGGAACAAAGGGGCATTTGTCAAAAATATCATCTTAACCATTTGATCTCACCAAAATCAGAGAACAAGGCTTTACGTGTAAAAAATATATATATATCTTTTAGCCATACCTCATGAGGGTCTCCCAAAGCTTCTCCCAGCATCTTTTCGATATTCCTCATAATGGCCACTTTCTGGTGAGCCCTTAGAGGGTACTCTATCCTCCTCGGAGTAGGAGCACCCTGAAAAGCACAATCCAGAGGTCACACCCTTGACACAAGACTCAATTTTATTTACTGTTTTACAAGATTAAGGCAGTTTAGGATGTCATAGCTTTACAGGTTACATCACCCTGTGAGTTTCTAGCAGAGTAGTTGATAACCAGTAACTGATAACCAAGTGGGAAATATATCCAAGCATAAAAACATGCCATTCTTAACTCCATGAGCTCCATGGTAATGTAAAACAGTGAAGGTCCCATCAGCAAACATAGGGCTACATCTTCTGATGATTATCAGGCTAATTTATTCCACACATTCTATCTAGGTATAGTATTCCAATGCTATACAATACAAAATGCACATAGAAGTAAGCATAAAGGTATGGAGTCATACCTTGTACCAGAAGTTAACTGTAATTGTAACTCCTCCACTTAAAAGCGACTCAATATGGTGCCACCTGAATAAGAGGGAATAATAATTTAAAAACAACACCAAAAACAAATATGTTAGTCAAACATAAGTTGTGATAAATATCTGGAATGTCTGTGTACCAGAGCGGTTTAGACTAAATTTCCAAGTAAATGTATTACATTTCTTAATACATAATTTTTTCAGGCTAAACCTTATGTTCTTAACACATAAGTTGCCCCTAAATCCATCCCACAGACACGTACATCCCCATGACCATACTGGTTGAATATCCATTTCGGTTTCCACTAATTCATGTCAAATAGTTGCCTATGCAACACTTATATAAAGTTAGCTAGAAGAAAGAAGAAAGCAAATGTACAGTAGACATTGTCAACATCAAATTGTAACTAAGAATTTGAAGTTATTTTAAAGGGGGAATTAATTATCAGCTTGATGACCTGGTGGTAAGGTGTTACTTGTATGTATGGTTTGTTTGCCTGTATGTTTGTTGTTGTTGTTGTTGTTCTAGCTATTTATTACAGTCTTTGTAATTTATTGTTTTAGTAGGCCTATTGTTTTTATGTTGTTTTAAGCACCTGGAGCATTTGCACTTTACAAATTTCAGTGTAGCTGTACAATGACAATAAAGACGTTCATTCATTCATGCACAGTAGGAGCGATGGCTATTCTGACTTTAAAACAAGAGATCTGTCTGAGCTTTTTTTTGTCTGTAATGAAGGTAAGTTGAACATACAGCTTATGTTCTGGAAATTCCCCCTTTAATGTAAAGAACTACACTGTATTGCAATGATCAAATAATAATAAAAAAATCTTACCAGTACATTGGGATGTACAGCACATCCCCAGGGCCCACAACAGCTTCATGTCCAATAACATTTTTGAAATTAGGAAATTTTTCATAGTCAGGGTTTTCAAAGTCAACCTACAATGGAAAAATCATTACGTTAAAGATGAGAGAAGATTAGAGATGTTCTCCTGGAGTACCTTTTATTATATTGCTTAAAATCCTTTTCACATACCCTATCGACATAACTATTTATCAGAATAATACTGAGTATAAATCCCAAATTATCGCGGCAAATATTTTGAACCATTTTTTCTAGTTCTCTAGTCCCTTGTGATCGCTACAATGCATCAAATAAGCCCAAAGATTTAACGATAATGAAATTTGAGGACTGATATGGGAGTTAAAACATTGTGACTGCCTCTGCATAAGTGCCTTTGTAGATTTTGAACAATGCTTTTAGATTATTGGCAGCCTGCAGCAAACATCACTGTGACGCCCAAGCTTTTTCAAAGGAATGCAGTGTACCCTCCATCAAATCAAGACAAAAATTTCACTGCATTTTGTACACTAGTTATCATATGCGTGTGGCAAATAAAAATCCTTGTATCCAATTAAGTGTGTTTGTAAGCCAAAGAAAAAATAGTTGAAGTGGGATGCAGAAAAAATATATAGAGCCAGTGCAGATATAACAAGCCATCTAATTTCAAGAAAGTTTAGAATAATAGGCTTTAGACAGATAATGATGATGGATACACTTAATCTATCACAGCAAGAGCTATGTATGGCAGGACAACACAGTACACCAGGGGAAAGAATTACTACTCCTGTGGGTTAGGCAGAGGTATTAGTAACGTTGAGAGTTGTACAGATTCCACCCAGTGCCAGCAGATTGTTAAGGGCAATGTTGAAAAATCGTTTAAAATGCCAAGGTAATAAGAGGGTTGGAAAGCACTATTTAAAAAAAAAACTAGGCCTAATTTAGGCACAGATATCATACAAGATATCAGATATCCACTGTAATCCAGAGACTTCACAAAATCTGGACTGTAATTTCCCCATTATTAACCTCAGGTTAATACATTGATTTTGCCCAATTTTATTATCTATAAGGTTGACACATGGGTGAGTGCTATACATAGGAATGCATTTCTTTCTTTCTAACAAAATCATGATCAAATTGTGATTCATTGAGTAATGTTCAGCAAACTGTGGTGAATACATGGGCAAGGTTTACACAAGGATGAGGTCAATACCTATTTTAGTTTGCATAAAACACGGTGCGGGTCATATTTAGGAAATGACATTCATTTTTGAAATGACTAGATCTAGTGAGTGACTTCAGTCGACTGTCCACACACATTTTTTGTAAGGAAAAATGGTTCAAAATACCTACTACTATCACAAGTACAGACACACACTCAGAGACAAAACCTATTAATTGACAATGACATCCAGGCATCATTAGTATGGTGATGATCCATATCTCTTACCTGGCTCTGTCGGTCACAGGGATGATGAACTGGAAAGGGATAAAGACTTTCAAACTGGTCAGGCGGAAACAAGATACACCTTTTATGACCTCTAATTTGTGCAAAGAAGTTTTGTTGCTCATCATAATGTGCTGGTGTAACGTTGCCTATAAAGGAAAAAAACAGGAATAAATAGGTTGCTTTTTGCTTGTTTGTTTTTAGGAAACCAAATTACCGCATATAGGTTTTTTGGAATGTGTTGGATCCAAGAAACAAAACTGGACCAAGAAACAAAACTATAGAAAGGCACCTTATTGGATGTGAAAAACTAGGCGCATAAACGATGCATATGTTTACACTATTATACATTCAATATTACAGCATTAAAAATTGCAACATAGCTAGGTGATATAAACACAAACAACTAAAGCACAATCCTATTGCAGAGCATGCACCAGTTGTTGATGACAATTTAGGCATATAAAATATGATATTAAACACCAGTAAACATACCTTCCATGCCAATGAGCAAAAGGTTGGAAGTTAGCTGCCCCCAATTCCGCTTGGCCTGCTGTTTATTGATCCAATTCCAATTGAATCCTAAGAAATCTACAACAATATTTCTTCCGACTGTGTCATTTAAGGTCTGCTGCAAGTAAACTCTAAACACACACACACACAAAAAAAACATGGTCAATGTATCAATAGGAAATTAATGTACTTGGCACATTCAAAAAGGAAATGTATTGTCAAGTTTTTAAGCTTTTTAGTTTAAATCAGACTTTACATTAAATACAACTTCACAGAAATAACTAAATCACCATATGCTGTACAAGTGAAAAGCAAAAGACTCAATTTCATGAAAGTATTTTTTTATATATATATATATACCTTTCCTCTCCTCCATGTTGTTCAGTCTGTTGCATTTTGTCAACAAATTCAGAAAATTTCATATCAACTCGTTGGGATTTGGGTACAAAGTCCTCATAATTAGCCATTTTCTTTTCATCATAATATAAGAATTTATGGTTTTCAGCGATATAGACGGAGAAGTCTCCACTCCCAATGTTGTCCTGGAGATAGTTCACATCCCACTTCAGCGCAGGATAAACCAAGTTGGTGTCGGTAAGAACAACAGGCTCCTAAACATACAGACGTGGAGGTTACGTTTTGTTAGAACCAACAAGAAATTTTTTTTTTACACTAATTACTATTATGAGGAAAACTCACCATTATGACTAAACACAATGAGCTGAAGCCAGAAACATATAGCCTAAATATAAAACATATAAAAAGTATTGTATTTCTATGGTAGGTTACACAGACAACTTCCATGTAACATCCAAAGGCTGTGTGCAAAAGTAAGTGAACCTTTACATTAATCACTAGCTGAGCCTCCTGTGCCAGGAGATAATATATATTTGGGAGTAGCCATCAGCCATCTAAACACCCCCAACCATGATGCTCCCCCATCTGCACCTCAGGTAGGAAGAAGGTGCAGGGAAAGGTGTCCACAGTGTACACACAACAGTGGAGGCTATACCCCACCCCACCCTCACACACACACACACAAAGCACAACAGCGACACCAGTGTGTGTGTGTGTGTGTGTGTGTGTGTGTGTGTGTGTGTGTGTGTGTGTGTAAATATATGCTGTATATTCTGCTATAGGTCAAAGGGCAATGTTGTCAATGCCATACAGTATATAGGCCACTGAATACAATAATTGAAATTGCATTACTCTCCAATGTAGCTGTGGTCTCATAGGAGCGACTCTATAGGCCTATAACCAGAATAATAAAAAATGACCTAACTCAAATAATAAAACGATTTGCAAAAATTTAAAGCTTTAATAATATTATTTGAGTTGCATGGCACAAGGCAGTAAGATAGTTGAAATAATATGCAGTTAAGTGCAATACTTTCAAAACTTTTACTTTGAAAGTGCATGTCTGCCTTTTTGTAGATTGCATTTAATTTCAAATAATATCCTTCCTATAACATTTTCTGAAGAAAACTTCAAACCCCCCAGGTCGGGAACGCTGATCTGCAAACAAGTTATAACGTCCTTCCCAACATATTTTTAATGCTCAGGCCTACTCTACTGTCAAACGTCGCAAAAAAAAAAAAAAAAAGTGACAAGTGCTACGTGACTGAAGGAACGTACGCTCCGCAAACACGTGGGCGGTCTAGAGGCAAGGTGCCTTGTATTTCACTGCGCCACCACTTGAAACTGAGGATGCGCTACAATACAAACGAGAGAACCCATAGGTTCTGCGAGTTTTAAAACACTTGCGACAATCATTATTTTGCAGATATTTCTCCGATTTCGTCCGTCTCATAAAAGTAGCACCGTATAAATTAAGTGCAAACTTGCTGCTTGTTACGCAGAATATTTTATATACCGTCTTTGAACAATGGCATAACTTCTTTCTTTTGCTTTCTGTATTCTGTCCAAATTAGTCAATTCTATGCCCGTGGCGGCTGTTTTTCATTGAGACGCCCAGTCTATCCCACAGCCCGTACTTCCTGCAATCCACTGCCGAAACGCTGGCCAGCTGGAGTCTTTGAATGTGCATGTGGTTGGTAATCCAACACTAAACTAAATAGCATATGATGGCATGACACAGCACACAAGTTACTTGCTACCAACACAACTGTTTGACCAATGCTCTCACTGAACTCGTCTAACATTAAGATATTTTCAGGTACACTGATTTCCTTTAAAACATAATCGTTTACCAAGCCGGTAATTTGGTAACGTTGCAGTGAAGCCAGAGCCAGGTAAATAGTTTGGTATGTAAGGTTATCACCCCATTAATGCACATTAAGGTCAATGTTTACGTTGTGTCCATCACGGTCATTGTTGCAATGTTTGATAGAAAGTCAACACTTTTCCCCATTCCATTCAATGACAAACGCAACGTTAAATTAGTTAACGTTATCCTAGATACATTGATGTGCTAACGTTACAACAGTGTCAACGTTTGAAGTCGTCAGCTGTTAAGTACAATCATAAGAGATACGAGTGTATATAGTCAAAAACAATGAGTAACGTTATATCAGATATTATTCCAACAATCCTTTTGAAGTAACGTTTCAAATGCACATAAAGTGGCAGTAAGGGGGTTATTAAGGTTTTAGATATTGGTTTGTAAATATTAACGTTAGCATGTTGCATAGAGACTCTTCCAGACCTCAACATCATTGTTATCAGCGACATAACGTTAACGTTAACTTTGTCTAATATATGCGTGGACGTGTATAGAAAGCCCATATTATTGAACACTAGTTCAAAAATGTTTTCGTAAAATAACACATTAATCATCAGGAATAAAGTTCGCATTAGTAAACTGTCGGTGGTTCGTGATGAACCTGATGCTACCATTAGCGTTAGCTAAATTAGAGGGAAAGCAGGAGATAACGCCAGGAATGCTAACCGGTGAATTAGCATGCTAACATCAGTCATTGCATCAAACGTTGTAACGGTAAGCCAGCAAGTATTCAATGGTCATAGTACCTCATTATCTATGAGCATCTCGGCCCTTGGGTCCGTATGCGACAGCCTGGGAATAGGTCTTGTTTGAAACGGGTACTTTCGCAGTTGGCTCTCTGTCCAGCTGGAACTGTGAACCTCAGAAAACGCTGTACTCCCATCGGTCGCCGTCGGATCAGCTTCAACTACAGTCGCTGCTGCCATGTCTCGTCTGCTGCAAGAGGCTAAGTTAATTCATTAAGAACCGGGAGAAGAGAACGTTTTTCACTCTCTCGTTTTGCCAGTTATCCAGACAGCGAGCTGTGGTCGACTAGCCTGCTTGTGACAGCGGCTGTCTCGCCAGTTGATACGTAGAGCCTTTCAGAGCTCGCACTGCACTTGACTTGACTTCCCAAATGTAAACACACCAATGACAAGTCAAGTTGTCTCCAGTACCCAAACAACAGTAGCTCGGCCCCTCAAAGAGCAGGCATCGAGACCATAATCTCGAACAGCGACATCTTGTGTTTGGTAAGATGAACGCACATGTGCTACTCTTGCATTGAAGTTAGTTATTATATAGTTATAATATAATATATATTATATAATAATATAGTTATAATATATTATATAAATATATAAATATATAAATATATAAATATATATATAAGTAGAAAAAACGAAGGCCTAGCCCATGATTAACAAAAATAAGTAACATTAGGCCATTAGCAGAGTTGTAAGGGTGCTTACAGTGTTTTGTAGCTCATTGCAATATGACACCAGGTCTACATATTTTTAATAAATCAATCAATCTGCAGTTACTCTCTTCATTGTCACTGATAATAATTTTGGTATACCTGGTTGAACCTATACAAACAGTGTAGCCTATGTAGGCCTATTTTATGTCAGAACATAGAAACATCGTTTCTAAATGAACATGCTGCATTCTGCTTTTAAAAACATAGAACAGAGAGATGATTTTTGAGGATATGCATGGCTTGTTTTTTTTTGTTTTGTTTTGTTTTTTTTATTTGGGGGGGCTCTTCCCTAGCTCCCCCCTAGCTCCCCCCTCTTCCCTGAAGGTTTTGTAACATTGCAGGCCATGAACATAACATACTTTAGGAAAAGGCAAAACAGAAAAGGCCTTTTTAAAATTACCCCTTTAATAGGCTCCTTCCCACCACCTCCAAAATTTCTTTCTGCTGCTACGATAAGGATTCAGAATTGGGGGTACCCGACACACAAAAATGTTCTAATTAACTTTTAAATAAATCGATTAACCTAATATCGGTCCTCCAACTGGGAAAATAACATTAATATGGTAGACAATTTTGTTCTTCATGTGTGTGTGTGTGTGTGTGTGTGTTTTAACATACCTCAGGGGGGGCCTAAACAGCTGCTCAGTTCAAGTATGGCTTGGGCAAGCTCTGCTCACGTGTACAGTCAGTGTACCACTAGAGCAGTGGTTCTCAAAGTGTGGTCCAGGGACCACTTGTGGTCCGCGAGCAGGCTTAAGTTGTCCGTGAGGGGATTTCCAAAAAGATATGTGAATTTAGTCTGTGTTTCTTACACCACATTTCTAACATTATTTGAAGGCCAAAGAGGAATCATTCTCTTAATACTAGAGGCAGGCTTGTAATTTATATTAAAAACTTCAAGCCATCTAAATTCGAAGTGCATATAAATGCCTTTTTTTAAAGGAAGCGACATATGATTTGGAGTGGGGGCGCGAAGGCAAGTGGTCCCTGAAAAAAACATTTTTTGGACAAAGTGGTCCTTGGTCTGAAAATGTTTGAGAAACACTGCACTAGAGTCATCATACATCAATTTTAATCGAATGCGGTTAAAGTCAGCCCAGAAATCAAAGTTTGTTCCCACTGCAGTTCTCTTTGCAAATTCACGTATTCACAGCTTTCACCATCCTGACATCCACAGCTCTTCAATGGCTGCACAGTTCGTTGTGGATTAGATGTTCACTTTCCTTTTACTTTCTTTTTCTATTACCACAGTATCTCTTGTGGCAGGAAGCAGTAAGGCAAGATCCCACCAGATGTCGCTGTTGTACAGTGCATGCCATGATCAGTAATTTGTCTAACAAAGGGGTGTCAAATAGCCCTTTACACAATTTCAAGCGGCCCGCTTCAAAAAAACTTTAAAATAATTTTATCTATGTGGCCTGTTTCAAGCAAAAAAAATGTATTGTGTCACATTTCCGCAACACGATCCTGGCAACTCCCTATGAGATGCATTATGTACAGTAACTGCTTACCAACTGGAAAGGAATACGTGGAATTAATGTAAGTGGTGGTGGCGGCACATTAGGACTGTGTTAGTGATGGTCAGACAAACATAAGGAAAAAAAATTCACCCTAGTTTGTGGTCGCACATGTAGACTTGGCGTGGCGGCCCAGTGCTCATGTGGCCCTCAATACAAATGAATTTGACACCCCTGGTCTAACATGATGTATCCTAACTTGTTGTTGTACATGTATAGCACTTGAAAGCACAGCCATGCACCTGACATATCTTTGTATAACTCTCACACTAAACTCAGGACAGTTCCTAGTCTTCCTTTGATGTGACTGGTCCATCAGCATGAGCAAGCAATTTACAGCAATTATGGATACCCCATAGTGATGTAAAAGAATATCATGCTCAACTCTGACATATGACAAGATTTCACTGGTCTTATGATTTCAGAACACAATGATGTCAGTTTGAAGTTGATTTTGGTGAATAGGCTAATGTTAGCCAACACAAGCAGGGTAAGTAAATGAATCAAGTGAAGACAATATACTAAAAATTAGATTTGGTCATTGGTCTGATTTGCAGTAAAGTTGTTTTGGTTGTAGGTTAAGTACCTCAAACCAGTGATCGCCTTGTTCTAAAATCATACCTGACTTTATCCTTATTTAGCCTGGCCACGCACAGACCCATTTAGAGCCTTACAAAAATTACTACAACCTTTAAACTGAATTCTAAAATGAATGGGGAGCCAATGTTACCTCACTCACGTCAGATGCAGCCCTAAGGCATGAGCATCTGATGTTGAACCATAGCAGAGTTAATTCAGGAGCCAGAAAGTGGCTTAAAGCTATGTTGTGCATCATCTGACGTGAGTGAGGTAAGGGAGCCATAGCCAGGTGAGCTAGTTTGCTCACAATAGTGCTTATGGATTTAGGAGGCCTTGGGTCTCGAACCTGCCACCCCGTCAACTACAATAAACCCACGGCATGGGAGTCGAACGTTCTATCCACTGAGCTGAAAAGCCCAGGCTTCCAACTCAATGGTTAGAAGCATTCTTGAAGGCTAGAGTTGTGAGGATTTACACGTACTGCCGCCAGCCAGCCCAGGCAAGTTGGCATCCGTTACACAATGCAATGTTCAAGTGTTAAACCAGATACTGAAATGTGATTTGAAAGTTTTGTATAACAGGTTTATTCAGCTCTCACCTTCTGCTTGCTCTGACTCAGTGATTAGCAATGTTTTGGTACATTAGCATCCCACCGCCTACCCCACCCCCGGGTCCCTCTTGCTTGCTGGAAGCCAGGGGGTAACCTTCAAAGCAAATCCCACAGAAGTTTCTAAGTTTCTTACTCCTTAGGTCAGTGCCTTAAGGCCGCTAAAAGATTAAAGGGAGTGGTGTGACCGTTGGCTTATACTGGATGCATGGCCTGGCCATCAGTAGCCCAAGCATATCAGCTCCAGTAGGATAAACTGCTGTCAAGACAAGAGGTACTTTGTAGAGCAGTGAGAGATACTCCAGCTTCCTCATCCTAAGCATGGGTGCAAGTGCCTCCTGACATCTATCAGTTGTGATGTTCAGGCTCCACTTTCTATGTGAAAATTGAGCGAAAGTTGAGCAGAAAGAATAAAAGAATATCTTGTCAGGCTATAACAGATGGGGATTTAACTACCTTGTATTCACTGTCTGCTTGGACTCATCATAGGTTGTAACCAAACAGAAATGTGAAAATTGCTTAGCAAATTTAGGGCTTACTTAGATTAATATTGGCTATGTATCACTATTCTTGTTCAAAAGAGGTGCACTGATTTCTTTGTAAATATGATACTTTCATGTGATTCTCTTTTAGGGCCAACTATTGGTGTCTGAGAAGACATAAAGCTACTGGTAACAGTAAGTATTGGATGCAGAAAGAACTGTTTTGATTCTTGTCTCGATATTCTTCTCCAAATTTTAACAGTATTATTTTGTATAAAATCCATTTCAGTTTGACTGCTCGGGACATTTTGATAATAGCCAGTATGCATATTTTGATAGATATGGGGTAGGCTATTCAATTTTTTTCAATCTCATTTATCCAAGGTTTGATGACCATCATATAGGCTAACAATTTTGGCCATCATATTGTGTTGTTTATATTTTTTTCAATTAGGGATAGCCTCAAAAATTCCAACTAAATGACAGTAGCCTACGTGGACCACTTTTCAAAGTATTCCTCTCCTCTCAGCAAAGCAACGATTTTTGCTGAAAATTTGCACTATAGTGTAGCCTGGTATCATGTCCAGATTTCTAACATGACCTTGGAATTGCTATCTGTTCTATTGACAGAAAGAAGTGCGGTAGGAAACTTTACCATACCATTATGGCATCAATGGGCTAGAACAGGCATCACTGTAGAGTATATTTGAGTCTGTTAACAGGGGTGACCAAGCTAAGGCCCTTTGCTATCTTTCATGCGGCCCTTCATGGTCTCTAAAAAAAGGTATTGTGGCCTGTTGTTACATTAATCTAATATTATTATATTATTCAGATTTTTCAGCAGATATGGCTGGAAAGTGAAAAAGTCTGGCCACCCCTGCTGCAGAAAAACAGGCTAGACAGGCCCTCTTGAAAAGATACGTTCTTTATCTTCTGCACTGAGGAGTGTCACCTCATTCAGACACCCCGGCTTATGCCTGAGTGAAAATTGTAAGTGGCAAGGCCAATCTTCTGCTCATGACCCTTCTTTTGTCCAGATACGGAAGACACGGAAGTTTAGCCCCAAGGTTGAAGGTTACGTGACACAAGTCTCTTCGGTGACGGTTTTACTCACGCACAGGTTCAGTGTCTACATACATTTTTTAGACAACCCAATTTGTTCAGACCCTCGCCTATTAGTTCAATGAATCTTTAATCTTATACACACATTGCCGCAAAGCTGAATACTGTTGTTACTATTCAGTTATTAAAGTACATGATAAGCTATTAATCATTTTTATAAATACGGTGTATTTTATTTACCAATATCAAAAGGTGAACTGTTTGATTGAATTCTATGTTCTTTGAGTTTATTAACAGTCTGAGTGTAACTTTTTAAGCACTTGTCTTTATCTAATTTCGGTTTAATTGAAACTGTTTAATGTGTGTTGAGCCCAACTCAGGCTCATGGATGTAGGGAAAGTTTTGTTTTTGATCACTATTTTAAATAAGATGTCAATCAGGGTCTTTCTTGACACTCTCTAATGAAAAAGGTGATGCAGAAACTCAATGAGCCTCTAATCTCTTTGAGATTGCATCACATTTGGAGGGCTTCTGTTTTTTCTTTTCTTTTTTTGCCGTGTGTTACTGTAGGGGTTGGCACTTTTTTTTAGGCTACTACAGGTGGGTTGGTTGCTGGCAAGTATTTGTTTATAAAACCCACTTGTTTTGGTACAATACTTGAACTAACTTCTATTCAGCCAACAGTGTGAATCCATGCAAAGCCTTTTCCCAAAGCCCTTTTGAAGCTGACAGGCCATTGAGAGAGGAGGAGAGGGAGGGATTAGCCCCTCTGGCTGCAGTGCATTTCCGAGGGAGCTGATTAGTTCGGCATTCATTGTTAAATCGAGCAAAGGAAGCCCTAGAGGAGTGAAAAGAGCCAAATAGGTGGGCCAGAAATAAAACAGCCACAGGAAACTCCTGTGCGGGCAACACCACGTTTTCCCAACATTTCTTTTTCTCTCTCTCTCTCTCTCTCTCTCTCTCTCTCTCTCTCTCTCTTTTCCCATGATGGTGGGGTGAAAAAGAAGATTAGCATACAAAATTAGGAGTCAGGATGATTTGAGGGCGACGAGGTTCATGTTTACCCTCTGTCTCGACGGAGTTAATTAAACTAGTATTAAACAGTAAAGAAGCAAGCAAGAGCCAAGGCTTTGAGGGTTCTTTAAAGATTACAATGACATAAAAAGAAGGCATTTGTAAAGGTGAAATTGAGAAGGTGTGAAAGGGGAAGACTGTAATTAAACATTTCTTCCCTAATTGTTTCTCTGCCCCAGGGTTATCTGATAGTAAAATAAACAATGCAGACGTTATTTAGAACAGATTACACAGATAAATCTATTTAACATGTCTAAAAACACACACACACACGCACACACACACACACACACACACACACACACACACACACACACACATTTATTTATTCATTCATTCCTAACTGTAAAGCTGCAAATCTGCTCTGTAAAATGTTTTTGAAAAAAAAAACCAACATAATGAAAAATTTAATGTGAATAACTTCAGAAGTGATATTGAAATAACATGTTTATTCAATTATTTTCGATTGCCGGTCTTGTATAAGGACTAAAACCAAATGAAACAAAACAAACTATTACAGACTGTGCAATAAATTAACAAAGTGCTTCATTTTGTTTACAATAAAAGACAGACTCAGATATGTCATTTATATCTCCCCACTATGGCACCACATGTTTATACCACATCAATTGCAGGCGGCTCTAATTGCTGTATACTACAAAAATGCTGAATTTATTATTTACATGAAATGGAAACAATAATTTTGATTCATCTGGTCCATAGTTTGGTTTATTTGCGCGATCTTAATAAAGTATTCCACATCGAGGGAGAAATTCCAGAATTCTAGTGGTGTTCCCACATTTCAAATGTAACATGTGTCTTAGAAAAAGTACAAAAATAGTAAATATTTAAATATATCCAGATATCTGTATCTGTAAACATCTAGTTCCCAATGTCTCTGAGTCTCTGTTACTTATGCGAAACTCTCCAATATGTCTAAGGGTTATATTTTCCAGTGTTTCCAAAACCACCTTTCATTAAACATTTTTTTGTGAAATACACAAGGGGCCAGGGATGAAGTTGGCTGTTATATACAGTACGTCCCCCTTACTTGTAGAACAGATAATTGATATATTTGTCATGTTTGTTTTTAGTATTAGGCGTTCATTCATAACATTGTAAGTGCACATGTCAAGCAAACCTCTCCAATAAGCTCTCTGTTGTCATAAACAAATGCAACTTAACATTATATAGGATGACCATAACCAAATCCAGTGATACTATCAGTGTAGGTATCGGAGGTGTGTGTGATCTACTAGGCCTGCATCAATAAAGTGCCTCCAATCAAAGAAAATCCCCACTACACCTCTGAAAGAGACATTATCTTAAAGGAAACAAAATGGATTGTTGTATTAAGACCTCAGTAGCTGTAGGCCTCATGCACTTTTTAGTGCATTTTTTTTAGTCTGAGACTTTTCCTTTGGCTGCTGCTGCTGCTCGTGCTCTTGGCTTTCTTTCCTTTCTTCACGCAGTAGTATTTGGTGACAGTCTTACGGCACTGGTCGCATTTGACAGCGCAGCACCAGTGAAACTTGCAGTTGCAGCTGGACACCATCTCAGCTCTGCGCTCCTCCACGGCCAGGCCACACTCGCCGCAGAGCCGCTTGCAGCTACGCTTCTCCCACTTGGTTAGGTTCTTACCCTTCTTGATGCACTCCCGGCCCTCCGTGCCTGGCAGGCCTAAGGTCTTGTTCTCCAGGCAGTAGTCGGGCGAGTCCTCCAGGTGGACCAGCTCCTTGCGGGAGATGGAGCTGAAGGTGTCGGCGATGGCCCTGCGGTTGGCTGCACTGTTGCCAGCCCCCCTGAGCAGGTCCACCTTCAGGGCTTTCTGATACTTCTCTTTCAAATAGCTTCCCACCTCCCTAAACTCGGGGAGCTGCAGCCAGCATGTCTGAGTGGTACAGCTACCAGAGACTCCATGGCATTTACATGTCCTCTGCATCGTACCTTTAACAGCCTGATGGAACCAAACAGATAGTATTTTACAAAGTACAGAGGAAGCATGACAAGAAAATACATTTCTATTCTCATAATTCCATGAAGCAAAAGGGGTAGGATCTATTTGAACAATAATTTTACATAGGTGGAACCAAGCAGATAGTACTTTAGAAAGTACAAAGGAAGCATTGCATGTAAATACATTTCTATTCTCATATTTCCATGAAGCAAAAGGGGTATTTGGACAACAATTTTACATAAGCTCTTTTGAGTTATGCCAACACTTGATTTTTAGCTGAATGCATCTTCCCTTACAAAGACAGCTTCCTACTGAGCATATGGTTAGGAACTCAAAAAGAGGATGAATTCAAGATGTCAAAGAAGGGCCAAGTTCAAGGTTCAATTCTCTAGTTCTCCAGCTTTTGTGCCCACTCAATGTATCCTGACTTTGGTCGTTATAAGCAGCTGTCACTTGAAAAAGGACATTTCTTTTCACAGACTAAAGCATTTTCACTGGAGGTGAGTAAGTATCAAGGATTCACATTGAGTCTGATTGTTCTGCTGTGGAAAGGGGCGTATTTATTTAGTATAACCATTGTCAACATGTTTTCAACTAAGAGTGGACCCAATTGAAATTCCATTGAAGAGGAAATCAGAAAGGGTCTCTTTCGGGCATTTTTTTCTGTTACAATGATGCTCCAGGTGCCATGGGGATCTGACAAAAACTGTGAAGGCAGCGCCGGCAGCAAAAACAAAGGCCACTTCAGCTGCGCTGCCATGATCCCCTGGGCTTCTCAAGTGAGACAAAGGCCAACATAAATGTAAGAACCTTATTGCAAGAATAAAACTAAACACTTGTTTGGGGACAACATTATACAGAAGGGGTTGCTATGTGTGGCCCCTTAGGGTCTTCTAATTAAGCTTGCACCACTGATCCCAAGAATCTTGAGCTGAGGTCCCATCATAAAAGACATTCAGGAGCCGTAAATAGGCCCTTCTGCTACAGCGAACACACACTTGATTGGAACGAGTGGCACCTTGCTTATAACGGACTGAATAAAACTCTTGGGTGGTAGGCTATAATTCGGAACAGACTAACATAATGATTCAAAGGACACTATACATTCTGTTGGTGGGCCAAGTGAGATTCCAGAGACTATGGCCCCACCACTGCTGAAGTTCTTGTATTCAGTTCTTACATGTTCAATTACAGCTAGTACGTTCCCTTTGAATCGCCTCCCGATCTATCGATCTATTAAACTTGTGGACGGCTTTACCTTCAGTGTGTTCTCACAAGAGTTGGAAGATTTGATAATTATGAGAAATTTACCCTGCGACCAGCTTCGTTGTTGTGTAGATTCATCGCTGCCCGTGCGTCCTGCCCTGTCTCCAACGCATCAACAAACTGTTTGGAGATGGCCTCTCCAAAACTGACATTATCACTGCAACCTCCCCACAGCCAGCCTTGGCCTCCTGCATGGCAATGGCACAAATGAAGAACAGAAAGTTTAGATTATTCAATTTCCCACATTATTTAATTTGTTTCTTAGATTAAACCACTCACAAGAAAGCAGCAGAGCAGAATGTCCATCACTTCAAGACATTTAAAAATTTTGCAAGTTAAGAACTGTCTTCAGTGAGATGAGAACTAGGCTATTTTCAATTCATTTGAGGTACATTAATTTTCCCATGTATGCTGATTATCTTGCTTACCTCTTTGACCATTTCTTGTGTCATCACAGCCGCAGTTGTCAAAGTCACCAAGGCTGCAATTTCGTGTAAGGGTGTACATAACACCTGCCGAACTTATTGCATGGACAAATGCTGTTTCCCTGTTTGCTGTGAAAGGAATTTAAAAAAAAAATCAGCTTAAATTAATGACAGATTTTATTTATTATGATTTTATTTTATTACTTTATGGAGGCTAATTTGAATGAATAGCAATTCCCACTTTTATCCCTTCACAGACAACTTGCAATGCTTCAGACAGACATAGTGCAGTTAACCTGAATTAAGAGACCACCAGTCAAAGATGCAGCTGATGAGAAATTGCCCAATTAGAGGGCAGGTCAGCTCTGGACTGGGACAGGTTCCCTTTGGCCTCTGTGGAACTCCAGGAATGCCCTCCACAGAGAGCCCGAGGGAGCCCTTTGACCTAAAGCCCTTATCTTCTGACCAGGCGTCTATTTCACCCTCCACGCCTCTCTGATAGCCCGTCCTAGTCCTCACTCGCCTTTTTGTGTGTGTGTGTGTGTGTGTGTGATTTTGTTTTGTTTTGGAGGGTCTTGCCTAAGGGAATTAACCAGCAATAACCACAAGACTGAAGAATTTTGTTTTGTTTTGTTTGTCTGTCAAGAACATCAGTAGGCTATCAGTAACAGTATTTATCAACAATTAAACACAAATTTCATTATAATTCCATTTTTCATGTGGTGCTAAAGTGCCAAAAATTTATTTATTTCTAGGCCTCCCCTTGATGTGACCAAATACTACAAATACACAACGCCTGCACTTTTTTCTGTGGCTTCAACTTTGAATAAAAGACATCCCTGAGAGGCATCCTTCAATTGAAGCAATACGCTGAGTGAAGCACTGGTATGATAATCCGGCATGCGAAAGCTTTAGGTGCATATTAATGCAAGAGCATGTGTTTGCTTGCTCTTTTTCTCACCGCTCCTGAGGCCGCTGTGAGTGGACAGCTGAAGAGCTCTCTCCGGGCAATTCCAGCGCTCCCAGGCAAATTGATACTTGCACTCCTCAATTCCACTCTGGGCGCCTGCAGCCACGCTGCTGGAGTAGATGAGATAGGCCTGGAAAAGGGGAGGAAGAATCACAAGGAGGAGTCACAAGAGTCCTTTGGTGTTTGGTGTTTTGTTTGTTTTTTGTTTTTGTTTTTGTTGTTTTTTTCCCCCTGAGATACTGTTTGCTGGATTTGCTTTTGAAATAAATAGGCCTAGACACATGCTCACAAAAGTAAAAAAAAAAAAAAAAAAAAAAAAAAGGCTAATGCTGCCACAAAAACAATAAATTGTCAAATATTGTTTGGTCCAACAAAGAGCAAAGTCTTCATCTTATTTAGTTTTCTTCCATTTTTGCCCTTTCTTTACATTTTTGTGGCTCATTTTCATCATACAAAATTTTGCTCTGCTGCTTACCTAGAAGATTTCTTTAATATTGCACATTTACAAAAAAATGTAACCCATGTATCGAAACAATTCTGTCTGATTTTTGTCCGAATGCTCTCATTACACAATTGCTGATATTTCTTCCACGTATCAAGAGTTCTGCCTCAGCTTGAGTGACAGGCTGCTTGTTCAGCCTGAAAGATATATCCTAATATGTCTCAAGTGGTCTTGGATGGATTGAACCTCAAGCTTATTCAATGGTGTCTGACTTGGCCAATGATGACCACCCACCAAAGGACACTTAGCTTGCTACTCTATGATTCCCAACGTAAGGCTCTAGAGAATGATCTCAAGTGCTGAGGCATGTAGAGACCCAGTCTAAACCAATCCTGCAGTCATCCTGCTCTATGAATACAGATGATGAATGGTATTCCAGGTGAGAATATCTTATAGTTTGGACACATATGTGGTTGTTTAGTGAGGCTGTTGCCAGGACCTCAGGTCAGACAGCACTGTTTGGTGGATGAGGAACGAGCTCAAAGGAAATCATCTAAACTCGTGAAACGTGTGAAGCAGCCTCAAGGATGTACTTTAGATAAAGATCATCAGAGAAGATCAAAAAGAGAGTTTGCTTACCTTTGGGCCAGTCATCAGAAAATTATTCACTGACCTGGAAGACAGAGCAGCCCATTAACTCAGAGAAGAAAAATGTTTCTCACCTATCCTCAAAACAGCTATAGCCTGTGGTCATGCAAAACATCACTCTTTTTATTTTATATTTGGCAACTATTCTGATTATTTCATTTCATTTTATAGGCTACCTTTGTCCTGTCAATAGCCTAGGTAGGCTACTTTTTAGAAAATGTCTCACAAAAGTGCCATCATCTTTTACATCTTACTCATACAAGAAAAGATAAATGTGGGTGAAAATGGCAAAAACAGGCTACATAGGCCTACACACAGATATTTAACACACATTTTTAAATTAATTCGAGTACAATTCAGTAAATTAAAAAAAAAAATCTGAATGGAAATCAGATCAGGCCATAGAATACAAACAAAAATGCAGAATCATTACAAAACTAATAAAAAATGTAGAATCATTTTTCATCACATTGACTCGATATGAAAAGCACCATATAGATGTAATCAAATCGATTGAGTATGAGTATTGACTTTTTTGAATATGGTGTTGCAAACGACTGAAACCTACTGTAAAGTCAAGACGTAAAAAATTGGAGAAAATTGGTTTTACTTACCAGGAGTAGCAGGACCTCATGTGAGTCATCAAAATGAAAATGTAGTAGTACACTTCCAAATGCATGAGCATCCTGAGTTTTAGGGAATTCGAATTCTATGTGCAGTAAAGCCGAGCGCTCTGCAAGAAGGATATATACCTACATGCAGATCTCAGGAAGCAGAGGGGCTCATGTGGGAACCGAGGGGGGTTCTGCAATGGAGCTGCTCTCATCCCAACAAGAGATTATCTGCTTAATTAAAGATTTTCCCCTTCTTACTCCTTCAGCCAATCAGGTCTATTATAGGACGGAGAGTTTGAAATGATCAAAAGGGCACCCTGGGTTTCCAGAAGAGAAATAGCTGGGAAGCATTCATTCCCTGTTAACAGTTCAATTAAAATGGTATGAAACTGGAATTGTTAGGCCCACCGACCACTGCTAGAACGATTTATTTAACAAATATTCTGTCCAGAAACAACATTGTTGGAACATAAAATTGTTTAATTTTACTTATGCTACTTACTAAATTTAGACAAGTTTGTGGAAGAAAAAACATCAAATGTGTCAATTTGACCCCTCTCCAAGTTATTCCAAAAATATAGGCCTACCTATATATTTAGGTAGACTAATTGAGATGCAATTTCAGTTTCAAGCATTTCAATTTGCCAAATTTAGCCAACACATGCATTGAACATTTATGCGTTAAATGTGCGAGGCATTATAGCACAGCGATAGCTTCTTAGGCGTATACAACCATTTTGCGTAAATTAGAGACACAAACAATAATTGAATGACTTAGGCCTAAATATGCTAAATATTTCAATCAATGCTATTTTTTAATAGGCTTAATATTCGTCTTTTTTCCATCATTATTATTCCTGATTGTTTATGCCTATGTAGGCCTATCTCTGGCTTGGGATATTGCAACACAACATGACTTAAATTGTCACAACCAAAACTTAAACACTGACATTAAGACAAGCGTAAAAAAAAATAGGCTACATTGTGCGCATAGTGCCAGCGTGCGCTATCAGTACTGACGCGACAAGAATGCTTGTTTGCATATCTAATCTAGATGTTAAATATCAAATAATGTAGTCTCAAGTGTCATTAGCCTTTTTTGTGGTTGCCACTGTCTGACCTTTTACCACGTTTGAGCATTTGTTTCTTTGACATTCGCCTGTCTTCTTGTGTGCAAATTAGGATTAAGAGAAAGTTATTTGCGAGGTTCTGCGGGATGTTTTTGGATTAAGTCTTTGAGATTCACCATTGACAAAAAATCAAACGCAGATCCGCCAGTAACCACGGGGATCACGGCCATTCGAATTTCAATTAATTTAAATGGATTTCCCCAAAACTTCACAAGTAGGCCTATCTGTTTTGCATTTAGACCTCAGTCTCTGTAGCCAGCTGCGCCTCTTAGTTTTTCTTATGTTCTCGGACCCATCTAAGATCACACATTTTAGAAAAGTGCTGTTGACTGCTCATACAAATTTGTCTAGCCTACAAAAGTTGTTTCAAAACACAGAAGTCCAATCAAATACAGAAGCTGGAGATAAACAATTCACACCTTATTACTCATATAACCAAACCTACAGTATGTCTTATTGAAACGAAACCTAATCAAAAACCGAATAGGCTACTAAAGAAAATCCAAATGGCATTCAAAACAAGAATATTTAGGCCTTTAGGCCATTTTTATTTAATTTTTTTCTACTGAACAACACACTGTTCTATTGAAATCTCTGTTGGTAGAGGGACAGGGACAGTCATGTTTCAGTAGAATAGGCCTACATTTAGAAGCACTCTTTTTACTACAACAAATAAATACTTAAATAATAATGAGCAATAACACATATTGTCAATTCAGAGATTTTATTGAGAAATGGTACAACGGGAAAAGAAAAAGATATATCCTATTTTAGGGGGTTGTAAGCAATGGCGTTGATGTTTTGAGGATCTCTCCTTTTGAAAGGGTTAAGCAGTACCACATCACCTCATTCACCGCAGACATCATCTGTCTTAGAAAATATCACTCATCTCCACATTACTCTATGAGGTAATGGTTTGATGTTTACACTGTGCAGCGCGAGTCAAGGTGGTGGTGGTGGGGGGGGTCTTATGGTCTGGCATTGGCAGGGGGCCCCAGGGAAAATTGGAGTATTAGACTGTTAGGGCGGCCCAGAATTATTTTCCGTCATAGGGTCCAAACTTTCACCTTATCCTTGTCATCCCTTATTTTGTCTCATCCTTTTCCTCTTGCTGTTCTCACAAAAGTGAGAGTTCACCTGGGGTCTATTGCGGGGAAAGCTCAAAATGACAGGTGTTTTCAATCATCAGATTATCCAACTATCCAAACAACTAAAGAATACTTATAAATACATTAAGCAATATTTTATAAGAACCAACAAGAAATTATTTGGCCAAGGCTACATTCTCCAAAGAGCCAAATGGGCCAGTTGATAAAGGATACTGTGTGTATTGCTATATTGGTTCTCTAAATCCTCTTACACTTTTGTACCACAAGATGGAGCCAACTTACCAGTGAAACAGCAAATGCACAATTAAGGTGAAGAAATTTATTGATGGTAAACAGTTAATGATATAATAGCAAAAAGTCACCGCACAAGTTTTACAGATTTACATGTAAAAATCGTTTATTTTTTGGTACTAACAATGAACACAATCCTTCAAAATGTGCCAGTTATTAAGGCATTCAGAAACCCAAGGCCAACACTATAAAAAATAGGCTCTTACAGGAAAAAAAAAAAAAAATACAAAAGTAACAAATCCATTCTTCAACTCTGTACTTAACCATTCGCTATTACTGTCAGAATAACAATGTGGTCCATATAACGTAAAGGTGTGATGTACGCTTACATCACCACCTCAACAAAAGCAGTATCATATCATCTCATCTGTGCCGTCTTCGCCTGCACTTATTAAGACATTTGGTAAGATATATATATGTTATTTGGCCTGACGTTAGACCCCAAGGTCCTCTTTCTGGTGGACATGATGTTTTCCTGTTACCACTATTAAATTATGTAGGCATCTATGTTATTTGATAAGGCATCACAAACAGCTTTGTGCAGATATGTTTTCTTATTGACAAACAACTAACTTTTCCCCCCATGTTTATGTCCCAGTGGGACAGACAACGTCCCTTTGTGAAATAGGGGAAGGTGTCTACAATTAAATAAGAATTTCTGTATTCAAATGTCCCATTCTGTTTTTTTATTTGCCCATCATGACGTGAGTGGTAAAATGCACTATGACAGAAGTCAGTTCGGATCTGATCATCTAGTATTGTGCTTGAATCAGATACAATCCATATTGAGAGGTATGTATTGTGCAATGTATCAATAAATTAATCCCAATGTTCCACCCATAACAAACAGACTGTAGAGCACCGAATGCATGGTATGAATGTGTATGCAGCACATTCTTCCTCTTTGAATATAGAACATGTGTTTGTTAACTGGAGCAATGGTTGAATAAAGTAAAATAAATCAATCAATCATAATTCATAATATTGAACACAAAATACTTGTCCAGTCCTTCCTTATTTATGGATGATGTCAAGGATTAATAAAATCCAAACCAGTATCACACCATTATCCAATAAGGGTAATAATAATAATAAATGACACTATGCGCAAAGCTTATCAACGTTAAGCTTCACATGCAAAGCTAGTGATCTGCCACAACATTAAATGTTTCCAAGTGCCACGAAAATAATTAATAGCACATATATGTTAATGTGTATGTTGCATAGCATTGGAATGACATAAATAACCAGGTTCCACTTAAATGCTTCATGAAAAAGTGCTATTTCCACAAAAGTGGAACCGATACATCAGTATCACTTTCTGACTCTTAACCACTAATTCTCTCCAGAGCTAGACTTAGAGACACGCCTTTTCACAAGCCACTCGCACTATCAACCTTAATGTAATATCAATAATAATAGTCCTATTATCAGTATTAGTTCACAGGGCTCACATTTTTTTTTCTTTTTTTTTCTTTAAACCCACTTAAGATTTGGAGACATTACTATGCATTTTTTTTGCAAACTCTTTGTATCTATTCTCACATGGGTTTTGGCCTGTTGTGACTGCATAGGAGTTTTGGAGATCTGAGAATCGCTCAACCAGTCTTATGACTGCCGTCGCCAGTGCGCTGAATGCGGGCCTTGACTACCTCTGGAGACGCCCGCTTGCAGTCCCTGGCCAGGCCTAAGGAGCACATGAGGTCAATAAAGGTTTTGGTGAAATTGAGCTTGCTGCCAAACTCACTTGTTGAATAGTCGAAAGGAAATGTGTGATGGTAGTTGTGAAAGCCTTCCCCTAAAAATCAAACAGAAAAAAGAAAGATACAATTTGGTTATTCTAAAAGTATTTACTCTTACATTAAAAGAAACAACAAAACTTTTACAGAAACATTTAATTGGCTTTTATAAGAAACTGTTCCTGGGAGAGAGGCAGAGAGAGAGAGAGAGAGAGAGCATTCATTTCTCAACACAACACTACTAATGTACAATGTATACAGGTGGAGACCATGTCCTCATTAAATAAATAATCCACCCTTTTATGAAATTCAGCTATTCACCCCCTTACCTGGTGTTACATATGTGGGTAAAAGCATTTTTGTCTCACTGCATGTGTTTTCCTAATCTGGCAACCTCAATTTTAGCTCTTTTTTAGCCTTAGCTTACCGTAGGAGCTGCAATGAAAAGTAGCCAGATAGCAAGTCTTTGACAACATTACATTCCAGCACCTATGCTAAGCTGAAGTTAAAATTGGGGTTACCGTACTAGGAAAATGCATGCACTGAAACCAAAATGTTTCTACCCATACATGTAACTCCAAGTAAGACAGTGAATTTCATAAAAAGGTGGAATATTCCTTTAAACATTAAATTTCCATTAACCCATAATGCTGAGAAAACAAGCACTGAAATATCACATGAAATGTTTAGAACATACCTATTGCACTTAAGGCCACAAACGTGTTCTCCCTGGGATTGATGTGTTCATCATAGGGTCTCATTCCCCACATGTGGGCCGCACTATTCACCAGCCATGTGGCATTTAGCACAATGGTGTACCTCAGGAGTCCTGGGACAAAGTAGCCCACCCAAAGAGACTCCCCCCAAAGGTACCAAGGCACAAACATGGGAACGGCAAAGCAAAACAGCAGCACAGAGAGCTTATAGTGCCTGGAGAAGGGAAGGGAAGGGAAGAGAAGAGAGGGGAAGGGAAGAGAGGGGAAGGGAAGGGTAGACAACAAATGAGACATTTCATAGATATCTGTGGAATGATAGTCACATGTTCATGCATGAATTAACAGTTAGGGCTAATCACTGTACAAAAGAAAAAAGGAGTGAAAAGACACGTTTTGCTGAGTATCTAATCAGAGACTCTAGTCTAGTGCACAGACATGAGCAGCAGAACAGCTTAGCACGTTTTCTGTCACTGTACTGAAAAGAGAACAGAGAGGGCAACGCGTTGTGATAAAAATCTGAGATTCCTATCAAAAACGTGCATCTATTCAAAACTGGTCCTCACAACCCCGGGTATGACGACAATACACCAGGAAGAATCTCTAGGCTACTGTATACACATTTAGTATACAGCTGCAATGCCTAACCATTAGTCACCATTTATACTGACAAATGAATGATACACGTTTAGATGACTGCTGATCTCAGCCAGGCTAATCCCCTTCCGAGGGGGAGGGGTTTAGGGGGGGTTTTAAACCCCAGTGCCAGTGAGTGTATGGGCCGACACGGGGACAGGATCCAACAGCACAGGCAATGTGACAAAGCGGTGGCCTCTGAATGCCTGTGGGCTGAGCTCTGCTCTGGCACTGCTGTAGATAAGCCCTTATCAGTCAATCAGAATGCGAGGTGCACGCTGACCCAGACTACCACTTCCTCTTCAATGGGGTAAAAATAAGGATCTCACGTGCTTTTCTCTCTCACTCGAAGAACTCTCTCAGCCATAGCAATACAGTGGGCTTACACAACATCTTTTGCAAACACTTTTCTGATATTATGTCTACTCATTCAAGATTCTTGCCCTGCTTACAGTATGTCACATGTACTTACTTTCTTTGGAACATGACAACTGAATCTGATTTGAGATCTTGAAGGTCCAGCTTGCGCCCCTTCTCAATGACATCAGGATGCTTCCGGACTAAGAGCCAACCGATATGTGCGAAGAAGAAGCCTCTGACTGCATTGTGAGGGTCTGCATCGGTCTCGGAGAACTTGTGATGGACTCTGTGGTCTCTGGCCCACTCATAGATGTCATTCTAAATGGGCAAGCACATCAGACATATAGAAATTAAAGCAATAATCTTCCTTTTATTTTATTTTATTCTATTTTATTTTATAATCTTCATTTGCACTTTCAAAAACAAAGTATGCCTAAAAGTCAAAGTGCACCCTTGATCAATCAATACATCAAACTATTGATCCTATTAGGCCTACTGATAGCTGATGCACTTATATTGTATACTGTGTATCCTCCTCACCATCATTTGATCTTGTGTTTAGCTGAACTTGTTTGAATTACCTGAAAGGCCATAGAATTGCCCACAGCCAGGAAGATGCGTAAGGGCAGAGAGGCTTTATAGGACCTGTGGCTCCAGAGTCGATGAGCCCCGGCAGTCACTCCCAGGGCACTGATTATGAAGCACACAGCCGCTGCAAAGAGGGGTTAAAGGGGAGAAACATGTGCATCTTACACAAATGAATGTTTTCAACATAGCTGTCTCTTGGGTATTTATGTCTCGTCTGTCACACTGGGGTGGGGTGTGTCTCCACTTTTGTAACTGAATGTCTCTCTATGTACTGAATGTCTCTCTATGTGTGGTCAGACATTGCTTTGAGTTCTCAAGGCCTCAGACCACTGAAGAAGGCCACACTGTTGTGGGCTTGACGAGCTCACAATAGAAAGCCTATTGCAATGGGCAATTGTTCATTGTTCTCACCCTGAAATATTATGCAGTTCAGCAATGCAAAAATGTATGAACCAGTGAGGCACGGTGTTGACAGAATGATTTCTGAGACACCAGTCACATTCTGTCTTATACATGATTGCTGTAACAAATGGAAAATGTAACTGTATGAACACTAAGTTCATTTTAATTCCATCTAGCAACCGCTACATAAATGAACAGCATCAACACTAGCTCTAACACCAGGAGACAAATCTGGTCAAAACCTGCTGGGTAATTCAATTAGACCGTGGCTATGAAATCTAGGCCTACTGATTGATTCATCTCAATAAACATCACAAGATTGCATGCGGCTACAAAACTGAAACAAATGTTGCCTAGTTCTTCCACAGTGTGACGTCAGGGCAAAAGCAGTTTCATAATGACAGGTCATCTAACGTTATTTCTAAAAAAAAAAAAAAAACGTTTTTCAGCATCGTTCTGGACAGATGTGTGGACACACCGGAAGAAACAAAACATTGCATGATGTACTTTAGATGTTTAGTAGTTTAGATGTAGCCTTACCCCAAAATAAAGTGAGAACAGAAGCAGTTGGTACAATGAGCAGTCCATACAGAGCTCCAGTGTGCAGTACTGTCATTAAAACTACATTTCTCCACACTATTTGCCGTGGAGGTTTTGGTCCGTCTTTTTCTTTGTAAGTATCGTCAAATACATCCTCGACAGTTCTGGTTTCAGACATTGTTTCTCCGTTCTGGATGAAGTCTGGATTTCTCGTCATCCTAGCAGCCTTCTCTGTGGAAGCAGCAAATGACACCACATTAGGTTATAGGCTACACGTGAAATACAACAGCTAGACGAGCGCTGTCAAGAAAAACGTAGGCTATTACGACGTCCATGTAAACGGGTGGGTCCTTCCTCTAACTACCATACAACGGATATAAACTCTGCAACAACCATTAGCCTACATTGTCTTTAAACGGTACACAGTTAAGTCTACCTTTCGCTGATGCTCGGTTTAACGTTACAATCCAACAATGAAGGCACAGTGACGAAGAACAATAACGTTACAGTCCTCGTTGAAGAATTCCGCTTACCTCCGATTCTCTTCCCCAGACGTCGATTTTAAAGATCGCAATTGGTCGAAGCGTAATGGATGCCACCTTGTCCTGCCAGTTTCATTGGTCGCCTGTTTATCTGATGTTTGGGCTTTGGCAGCATCTCTCGGGCGACAGCATCCGCAATTCACGAGTGCGTTTATTTAACCATTACATAATAGTCACATAATATCCAGTCACTAAGGTGATAGGGAGTGTTCCAAATGATTTCAACAGTATTTGATGCAGATATTAGCCAAAACGACGTGGCATATTCTATGGTAGGCTACTAATGAAGTGTTTCAACATAGCCTAACTTGACTGTTGGAGTATTTCAAGTATTGCTTTGTGTGTAGCCTATGTAATTAGGAACACTAATAAACACTAGTCCTAGTCTTGATTAATTTGTGGTGTATGCAATCAGCCTGTCAATCATGTTTTAATGGGATACTTGGCTTAAAGTTGTTTAAAAAGAATAGATAAAGTTTTTTAAATTTACAGCTACATTATTTTCAGATGAATGCATTTATTTTGTGATGAAATTCAAAATATACCTATCACTCTATGCTCATGCAATAGCAGTAGTTTCACAATGCACCACTTTCACATCTGTGCTATTGCATTTCACATGCAGGTGATAGGCCTAAGTCATAGCCTAGATAATAGACCTGTCTAAAATAGGCAACATAAATGAATGTCAGTTGCACTCTTAAAAAAAAAAAAAAAAAAAGGAGTACAAAAGCATACCAACACACAGTGGCTTACAAAACCAAACCCCTTGTCTCTTTCTCCCTTAACCTGCAGTTACCTGTCATTAGCCAACTGTGTACTCAAGCAAATTTTCCCTTGAACTCATCTGTACCAGTTGCAACACTGAATTTTCTCATGCCATGCCTCACCTGATGTGTGGTGAAATGAAAATAATCCACCATTTGCCTCATGATAGGGAGATCATGCATCAGGTTATTGCACTCTCTTGTTACAAAATAGCCTACTTGGCAGTTTCTTTGGCAGGCTTTCAAAAATGATCAAAGCTCAAAGACATAATGCAATGATGGGCAAATAGTTTTTTTTCCTGTTCTTGAGACTAATATAGAAAAAGAGCATCTTGGTTAAGCTTTAATTCCAATTCCAAATAATGTGAAAAATGTGTGTTTATTTGCTTTGCAGACAATACAAATAATACTTTTTTTTAATCTAGGCTTATAAGCCTAAACATTTAGCCTGGCGAATGCCAAACTAAATATTTAAGATAGAGTATGATTGTTTCCAATCCATTCCACCTATAAGGTAAAGAAAAGACTCACTGTATATTCCAAACTGGTATACATCAGAATGTTTTAACTTTATTATAAACAACATAATATTGTAGTACCACCTGCAAAGCGGATTGCATAATTTAATATAAACTTATTTAGCAGCACTCGTAAAGGTCATCAGAGACTCCATTAAATTTTAAATTGGTACAGTTTCCCTGGCAGTGCCATCGTCTTCATTATGAATAGGAGGTTTTCACTTCATCCCCAACTTCTGAAGAGTTGTATGCGCACAAATTCCCATCGGCCTTATCTCTCAAAGACAAGAACTAGTTCACAGTGCACTGTATGTGGAAACATGTCCACCGGGATCGCTACCTTGGGTACAAATGGCTTTCCAGTGAGCTTCCTTTGGTGCTCAGAGATGCAGCATAAGTCTCGGAAGTTTCTCATTGCCTCTCCCTCAGGTTTGCAAGATACATACACAAGTCTGTGAATGCCGGGGTGATTACGGAGGGCTCTGATCACTCTGTAATGAAGGCCAGCCCTGGATGGATTAACAACGGCAGTGAGTCCATCCACAGACCCGAGGGATCCTAAAAGTTGTGGGAGAACAACTTCAGCCTTCCCAACTACAAACTCACAGTTAGACACAGCATTGAACGCAGCATTATATTTTGCATCCTCCACTGCCTGCTCGATAATCTCAACACCAATTACTTTCTTCACCCTGGAGGACATGGAAATCCCAATTGCACCTGTTCCACAACAGACATCCAGTAAAACGTCACTGCTGGTGACACGACTGAGATCCCCTACGGTCTGATAGAGAGACTCTGCTGCGGCCCTGTTCACTTGAAAGAATGCATCTGCAGATATACGGAACTTATAGCCCAGTACCTCCTCATAGATGTGCGGCTGTCCATGAAGAAGCTGGTAAGGGGACTCCTGGTGGCTACAATGGGTCATAGTACTCTCTTGAAAGTACAATGAGTCCAGATCACAAACAGACCCTGGCCCTTTTGTGAAGTAGTCCCTGAGGGCATCTTTGTGCAGGCAAATCTCTTCTGTGGTTAGGCGTTGAGGGTGAAAGTAAACAATGGCCATGGTGTTACCTTCTGCGTTAGTCCTCACTGTAATCTCTCGCCAGTTACCTCCCTCATGGAATAAGAGACAAGGCAGTAAAGGTGACTGCCGAATGAAATCCTCATAGCATCTGCCAACTAATTTGTGCTTTTCGGGCATGTTCAAGAGGTGATCCCCATTAACACAGACAATGTTGCCTCTTTTCCCAGTGCCAATGTAGAATCCAACAGTCTTTGGGTTTCCATCTACTCCTTTATTGACAGAGAAGGTTGATTTGTTGCGATAATGATTTGTCACTGGAGATGGTATTATTGGCAAAAGAGGTATAGTGATTGTGGAGGACTGGTCACCTGACACCTCAGCTAGTTGCTTAGAAAGTTCGGCCAAGATTGTTTGCTGCTGGTCCTGCTTTGTTCGTAGCTGTTCCTCATAATTCAATCTCCATAGGGGGGTCACAGTATCAGCGAGTCTCTCCTCCCATGACAAACTTGATCCTAAATATTCTTTAGATTTCGGCCGAGCTCTTTTCTTTTTAGTTTGTGAAGACGGCTGACAACTACTGGCAACCCAGCGTACCCCATCTGCTACATTCTTTCTAAGAAGACACTTGAAGACAGGACATGTCGATCGTATGTGAACAGGTGTAAGTATAAATCTGTGACACATCTGAGGTACAATTTGCATCTTACCACGAAAAAACAATGCACAGGCCATTGATTAATCTGTAGTTTCGCTGTCCTCAAACATTTTATAAAAGTCATAAAAACGTTCTCTCTTTACCCCCACACATTACACCATCCCAGCCATCACACACACTAAAGTTGTCTCTTATTGATGACGCATTTACTAGTGTAACGTCATTCCATGGTGCCCCAAACCTGTAAACAGTTTCGCTGTCGCGATGGACTCAAATAAGGGCGAAGCGGAGCGCTGTATACAAATCTCAATTGTGGCATTGAAAAATAATGATGTGGATAAAGCTCGAAGGTTTCTTGAAAAGGCACAGAAACTGTTCCCTACCAGCCAAGCTGAATGTAAGTAATGACATTACGGAAATAGGGGTTTAGAAGGGTCACTGCTTAATTATGCGCAGGCGCAGCTAAATTAGCGTTACCCGACCTTTAAATTTTGCCAAAGTTCAGTTGATCAACAACATAACAGCTTTTACAGCCAAGTCATATTTGAGAATGAGATCAGATATTGTAACTGGAAATTTAATGCGCTTGTGAATTACTTGTATCATGGTGGGGTGGGCATGCTTGTTTCAAGCTAACAAACCGATAGCTAGCTGTTGGCTAACGTTAGCAAGTGTAATTGTTTTATCCTACACCCCCAGATATCTTAAGCCATTTGAAAGGAAAATTGTCGGAGTTTTGCTGGTTGTCCCATAAACATCCCAATATAACAAAAATTAAGTTATGTCAAAAAAGTGAACGCTAAATTAGCCGAATGTTGCCTAAAAAAGCTACTGGTCAGAGAAAAGATAAGCCGTCAAGTGTTCCCACGTCTCCGTAACGTTATGTGGACAACATGCCTTGATAATGATGGACAACACAAGACGTAAACGAGTAACGTTAGCTACATTATCACAGTTAAACTTTATTTCTAGAACACCCTGTAACGTTATGTGATGATGTCCACGCAGCCCACTAATTGCAAGTCTGCTTGTTACAGCTTTACTTGAAAGACTCGAACAGAATGGTAGACCTCCCAGCCCGGAGAACAACTGTGGAGACTCTGGTGAGCCCGGAGTGAGACACAGGAGCCATGCAACAGAGCCAAACACTTCTGGAGAGAGTGCCACAGACTCGGCCAAAACACACACTCCAGAACAGCTTGATGCTGTAAAAAGGTTGGAAGCATAATGTAGCATATTCAGTGTTTGAAGTTATAGACCTGTAAGCTACAAAATAAGTTGGAAAATGCTACAAAGTAGGTTACATTTGGGTCTAGTACAGTTGTGGTATCTTTGATTACCACTGCTCTGTGCTCAAACAAGGCCTTACTATGTAAATGTAGGCAACCTACTTAGTAAAAATAGTTTTACTTTCATTTGATTCACAGATTTAAAGCAATAAGGAAAGCAATCTGATCTTGTAGATTTTATTTAATACATTAGGACACACACACACCACTTTCTTAGACTGTACTTCGCTTTTGTAGCCTAGGGTTAGGTTAAGTGAAATATGGCATGATATCCCTCTCATTACAATGATCATGACTCGTTAGAATGATCATGATTTTCATACTGGTTTTTGTTGTTGCTGCTTATTGCAGAATAAAGAATTGTAAAAATTACTATGAAATACTTGGAGTAACTAAAGATGCATCAGAAGATGATCTGAAGAAAGCATACAGAAAACTTGCCTTGAAATTCCATCCAGACAAGAACCATGCACCAGGAGCCACTGAGGCTTTTAAAGGTGAAACCAAGTTCTTTTACATTTTACATGCATTTAACAGAAACTTTTATCCAGAGCTACTTATATTTTGTGAGTTGTCAATCAATCTTATTAGTAAGGCTTACCTTGGATTAGCCTGGTCATAACCATCCCCTTTGTCTACGCTTCTCTTTGTATGTCGGCTATTGAGAAACGATTGCTTGCTTGAGATGTTTAAATTAAAAAAGAGATTGGATCAGCCTTTGACTCGTAGCTTATCTTATTCATGCACTGTATTCTTAAAGTTTGCTGATTGTATCAGACAGGATAGATCTGATGCCAATGGCTGGAATTCCAGATGGAGTACTCGAGGGAGAGGAAAATCAAGCGATGGCCAGGCTATCTTTAGATAGTAAACTAGTACACTACTGTACAACTAATATTAAATGACTGATATCAATCTAGCCCACCATACAAAATTAAATATGGTACCTCAATACAGTGAGGTTCCTCTGGAAAAGTGTGGGCTGCCTTTACGTCCTCCATGCATTGGTCAATTACTTCAGGGCTACCTTCCTTTGCTGGGTGAGAGTTAAGTGCCTTGCTCAAAGTCAGTGGCAGTTGAGATTCTTAAGTCTTTCTTTAACCTATTTGTCCGAGCACTTACAGTAGGTTTTTAAAACCATTTTATGCATTTTCTATGCATTTTCCAACCATTGTTTGCGGTCCTTCCTATTTCTTATAGCCATTGGGAATGCTTATGCAGTGCTCAGTAATGCAGAGAAAAGAAAGAACTATGATCTCTATGGAGAGGAAAAGGCAAATACGTCCAGACAGGGACATTCGCATCATCATCACTATGAAGCAGACATTTCTCCTGAGGACCTTTTCAATATGTTCTTTGGAGGTGGCTTTCCGTCAGGTGAGTCTGCAAGTTTATGGTAATTTTTCCTTTTACACTTGTGTTTTGCATAGTTGGAAAGTTTATGGTATTTTTTCCTTTTACATTTCCACATAGTTGGAAAAGCTTGAAGGACATTCTTACAACTACCACACGGCATCACTTTTTTTGTTGTTTAGGTAATGTTCATGTGTATAGCAATGGAAGGATGCGCTATGGCCGTCAGAGAACAGACAGAAGAGAGCAACAGAGAGAGGTTGGTTGCAGCCATTTACTTCATATGTGTATATGCTGTATAATGTGTGTGTGTGTGTGTGTGTGTGTGTGTGTGTGTGTGTGTGTGTGTGAATTATGATTTTGTGTCTGCATATTTTTGTTTCACAATGATATAACCATTTTAGAAAAAGCTATAGGCCTCAGCCCCTTGGGCAATTAGCGTGATTTCTCACATGGGTTTGATTGGTTATAGGACTAGGGAAGTGGGTGTGTGTTCTGGTTATTTGGCCACCATTTAATGAGGTCAGTTTACACGCTTACCATTACAAGCATACAGAGAAAAGGGTGGTTTGTTATCAGCCTCATTTTCATCACATGGTGCAAATAAATGTTGTAAAATGAGGATGTTTTCACAAGCCCTTTCCCCTTCTAAACTGCTGATTGCAAGAAATGATGCAAAAGATTTACAAAATAAGCAATCATTTCGTAAATGACTCTCAGCAAGTGCACAAAAGCGTTTGACAGTTTTGACAAAGGATGTCCAAACATGTGCCTGTCACTGTAGGTGTAATTTTGAAGCTATTTTAAAACCTGATGCGAACCAATTGTCCTTTAACAGGGAGGCCTGGCGCTGTTTGTTCAGCTGATGCCCATCTTTATCCTCATCATCGTCTCCACTCTCAGCCAAATGATGGTGTCCGATCCTCCTTACAGCCTCAGTCAGCGCCCGTAAGTCTGCATTTGACACCATCTTTTCATGGTCATAAATGAACCCATGTGCAGTTTTCAACTTGAAATGCCTCCTCTTGTAATGAAATTCAGTAAATGTTGTTTTAGGTATGAAATTTAGTAGCAGTAACTGTGTTCAAATCAACAGTATTTACAGGAATTTTGTTGTTTTTGACACCAATGTGAATCTCTCTCCAGGTCGATGGGGCATACAAACAGGAGAGAGACCTCCTCTCTGAAGGTGCCTTACTATGTGACTGACCAGTTTGCAGAGGAGTACACAGGGAAGGACCTTAGGGACATAGAGAGGAGTGTAGAAGACGATTACATTTCAAACTTACGGAACAACTGTTGGAAAGAGAAACAGCACAGTAAGTCTAGTTGAAGATGTCAACATCTTCAGGACGTTATTTCCAAGCTCACAGTAACATTGGGCCTCACCAACCATTTTTATGAAAGAAATTTGTTCTGAAATCACACATACTTTACATTTAAGAAGTTTTTCAATGGGACCTCTTTTGGCCAAAAAATGATGATTCCTTGCTCATCGTGCATGTACGGCATCATTTGTGTCATGGCTGTTACTATGGTGATGGGGAAAGTGAGCAGATGACATGACATCTAACCGTGTTTCCAACACTGCAAATCACTATTTGCATTACACTGTAGGCTTTCAACTTCCCAGAACGGCAATCTTTTTTTCCCCCATTTTCTTTTCTTTTTTCTTCATTTATTTTCCTCACCGTGATTTGTCTCTTCTCCTGTACTGTTTCTGCCCGAGTTGTGCGTGTAACAAATCCTCGGTTGGAAACGCCTGCAAATTTACCTCTGCCCCCTAATGCCAATATAAATCTAATTCACCAGGAAGGGGTGGATGAACTTCATGCTCTATTTTTGCCCATAGACATTTAATGAAATTACATTTGATCCAACAGCTGGTCAGAACATGTCACTTGATTAGCACAATGTTTGTTTTTTATTCACATTACACATTTAATGAAAACATGTATATTCAATTTTTACATCCACCAAGGAGGATATGTTTTCGCCAGCGTGTGTGTGTGTGTGCGTGTGTGTGTGTGTGTGTGTCGGTGCACAAAATAACTCGAAAAGTACTGCACGGATTTGGATGAAATTTTCGGACAACGAGTGTATTGGGACGAGTGCAGACTGATTAACAGAACCCCATTTGGAATTTATATTATGTCTGTCACTACATTGCCTTGCTACTCCCGAATGCTTTTCTAGTTGTTAATGTGAATATGAAATGTGGATAAGCTGGATGGAAACGGCTACTGTGGTGTTCTTATTTAGTCACCTGTTCGCTTACTTAATGTTCCAATGCTGGCATGCATGGCAATGCAGCCCTGGAGCATCAGCTACATTCTTCAAGTGTTTGCGGTTATCTCTGTTGATTGAGGGAGCACGTGTACACTGTTATGTTATCTTGAAGGCTTTGGTTGACTATCTGAACAATTAGTACCGTGTTTGTCAGAGGTGATTTGGAGGAATATTGACTGCAGGAAATCACATTGCTGAGTGCAAGTCATGACTTCCAAATTTAGGCCAATTTTTTGTAATGCTGTGTTATCTGTATTGCATGAACGTGTCTGCAAAGAACAAAGAAACATACACTTTATGTTTTGTTTTTCAGAGGAGGGCCTTCTCTATCGAGCACGCTATTTTGGAGACTCTGACCTTTACCAAAGAGCCCAGAAAATGGGCACTCCTAGCTGTTCAAAGCTCTCAGACATTCAGGTTATGCTACATGGATAAATACTGCCTACAGAAATAAATGTATGTATGCTACAGGTTACCCCATAATTGTTGAAATTCTTTTATATTAATATTATTTGCACATTAAATGTTTTTGTGTATGTGTAGTATCTAATTAAGTGCAAATTTTGCTTCACAGATTGTGTTTCCAACATCTCAGTTGACCTTGTTTGTATTCAAGCTCTCAATGAAGGTTCTGAAGCAGTTCACAGAAATGGAATTGCCTCAGGTGATGCTCATGAGAGTGTCGTCAGCCCTCCCTCGCTTTAATCAGAACGAGAATTTTCAGTCACACTCCGGAAATGGGCAAACTGGTCTCAGCTAAGGAGATTACTGGTAACCGTAGACGAATGCTTAGTGAATCTCATTCGTCAACAGTAGACAAGGCTGCAGAAATAAAAGCTTTTTGATATCACCATTCCTCACTTGAAAATGTGGTAGGTTTCATTAAAACCGTAATGCCTTCTGGGACAGTGGAGCTGATGAAAATAGTATGATTTTTATGACTTGTGTGTGCGCATAGCGTTTTGACTCCGCAGGTACACGACTGAGATGTATGTAATATATTTAATTTTTTTTTTCTTTTCTTTTTTTTTTCTTTTGTTTAACTGTTCCCCTATGAACATGGTTGTAGCTATCTGAATTTTGAAATAATTGCTAAATCGAGAATCTATATTTATTAATATTGAATAATCTGAACGATTTTCAATTCAGTTTCATGAGTGTTATCATGTGACGCCAATCCGTGAAGAATTCAACGCAGACTTTGCTTGAAAAGTACATTTTATAAAATACATTTTTGTATTAATGGAATGGATGAATCATTACTTTTACATGTATGGTTTTAGCATAGCCAGAGTTTGGCAAATAAAGAGAAGATTTGGGATGTATGCAGGTTAATATGGGCCAGTCCTCTTATTTCAGTATTCTGATGAACGCTGGGTACCAAAATAATAATTTAAGGAAATTGCAAAGTGGGCAAATTTGTAAGGTGCTCATTTTTCTTTTTAGTGTCTTTCTCTCTCTCTCTCTCTCTCTCTCTCTCTCTCTCTCTCTCTCTCTCTCTTTCTCTCTTTCTCTCTCTCTCTCTCTCTCTCTCTCTCTCTCTCTCTCTATCTCTGCTCTCATGTTTGCGCTAGGTGTGTTTGTATATTTGCATGCACACAGACGCACATAATAGGGTTTTGTTTGTTTGGTTTCTCCAAAGTCTCTCTGGTTTCTCTCTCTGTTGTTATGAGAACAGCCTCTAGAGGGCATCACTGAGCCACTGAGATGATGAATGGTCCCTGAATTGCCCCAAACATCTAAATGGCTGTGGGCTACCCACTGAGATGAGAAGCAGGCATACATGTAGGACCATAGGCCAAGCTGACAACTCCAAATGTCACCACCACAAATTATTGTATCAACAGACACCTTACAACACAGAACTGTATTGTGTATGACTACAAATGGCTGAAAAAGTGTTAAAACTGTGTTTATGCAAGCAGCCAAACATTGTTTGTTTACAAAACGGTAAATAGTAAAAACCACTTTGTCAGACATTTGTAGTCATAAACACTACAGTGGTGTGTTGTAAAGTGTCTGTTGATGTTACATAGCTTTTGGGGTGATATTTGGAACATGTTTAGATGCTGAAAACACAGTTTATAAATCTGCCCCATTGGGCTAGTTGTAAGTGATTATTCCCTGCTCAAGGAAACCTATATGGTTGGTCCAAAATGTCTTGCGTCTTCAGTATTGCCTAATCTCAAGTAACTTGAGCAATAGAGCTCTTGTTGAAAATGACTGAAGTTGCCCTTTAATTAAGGTGGCTACAGACCAAAGATCCGCGGCGAGACGGGCTGCGATGTTCTAAAAACCTGCAACATTCTAAAACTCCGAAACTGCGATTTGACATGTTAAATCTTTCGCTTGCAACCGCTTGCAACAACCTGCGATGATTCATTCACACCACTGCAATCTCGTTGCGGATCTTGAGTCTGAATTGGCCTTTAATTTCAGTTTCATTTCAATATGCCCTATTCAGTCAGCATTAGTAATCGGTTTGTTATAAGGTCTGTGCTGCATCAAATTTTCTTTTTCTTTTTCTTAAAGACGGCATTCAGGTATCTGGAACAACAGGGCTATTGAGTGATTCACACAGGATTTCTCCTTTAATCTAAACTGTTTATGACCATCAACTTTTAGCACACAGAGGAAGAGGGTGTTGATATATAAATGTCATAAAAAAACAATTTGCTGTCAGTAGAGATCTTAGACATTTAGATGCAGAACATCTTAAAGCAATTGTGTACCATGACGTAGACAATAACATTAATAACAGTTAAGGCTTTTATGGTTATTTACCAACATTGATCAACTACAGTGTATTCTCTTGTAGCTTCTGTTGTGCCAATATTCCTCAACTTGTAATATAAAAGTTGATGAGGTATGTTTTAATGTTAGAGGTGTTTGGAAATGACAGGCCAGACTCGTAATTGACCTTGCAATGAGAGGAAAAGGCACCAGAATCCCAGCTGCAACCATGGAAGCAGTCACAAGTACAGTACATGCTGTGATCTCATGAGGGAAATTCAGTCTCTACTTGTACACCATCCATGAGTGAGATACCCACACAGTGTGTAAACACACCGTGTCCCAGGGGAAGTGGGCAACCTTCTGTGGTGCACAGGCAGCCTTTAGAAGCCTTAACTATGCCATATGGGATAGCAATGCTTGATCACTTCCTTCACAAGGCATCCTTTGGTTAGAAATAGGTACTAAAAGGTTATCATTAGGCTAAGCCATGGCTGTCTTTCCAACATGCTTGAGAATGGCCTTTTCTGGATATTTACAGCACTGTCAATACAAACAATGTCCACAACAGTGAAATCATGGCTTAAAGGGACGTCAGGCAACATTTGGCTGTAAAACTACCAAATAAAACCTAACATTTTCCAAAGTATTACCACCACTGCTAGAATATGCTAATGATGTGTGATAGCAAAACAGTTTGAATGTCATGCTGTAAGCATGAGGTTTGTACCCCCACCAAGATCTGTAGGCCTACTGCTTATCCTGGATGACTGGTGAGAATAGAACATGCACATTCATCCACCCTTCTCTAGACTAAATGTCATCCAAATTAATTGAGATGGTACCAATACCAATTGTCTGTTGAAAAGGGTAACTCAAACAGTGGTGAAAAGTAGCCTAGTTTTCCTTTAAATGACAAGCCATCACACACCAGTGCCTTTCAGGAACCCTCATATTGCTTTGAGATGCTGTGTTAAGTACTGTGATTACAGGCAAGTAGCAAACCAAGCATTTTAGAACCTTTTTGGTCACAGCAAAGATCCACCCTCTCTGTCCTCTCACAATACCCAGTTCTACAGAGTACCCACTAGTTTCCTTACTATGACCCCAATAAACTGATGTGCAGAGTTAGGAAGTGTTTATGCTAATATCTGTGTTAGGGTTTAGTTCTCATAACTAAAACACAGCTTCATGAATTTCAAAACTGAAGGCAGAGACCGGTGTTTGCTCCCAGAGGAAGAAATAAAGCTACCTCAAATGTTCCATAAATGTTTCAGTTAGGTAAGGGTGAAGGAGAAGGACAAGTAAATTATATTAATAATGCATCAAGTCATTTTGTGGCAACCTTGCAATAATAGATGCATGCATGATGAATGTACATACGTAACTTTGCTCATTTTCGAAGTCATGGTCTGTAAATAGGTTGTGTCTCCACTCTGGTGTCTAAAATACTCTAAAATACTCTGTTTTCCAAACCACTGGGATCTTTTAGTCACCTATTCATTCACCTGTAATAAGGTCTGCTTTACCTGCCCCAAGTGAGTAAAAGCTGTCAACCCAGTTCATTTAAGTGGATATGCTATGTCTGGATAAAATGTATGTTATTACATGACATAAATTAATGTGATTACATGACATCAGAGATTAGTAACAGTCAATGAGTTCTCCACAGTACACTCTACCATCCTACTCATTGTATACATCTATTAAACCGTTTCCCATTCTATTGAGGATTTGATTTTACCTACACATTCTTCATTCTTATAGACACATTGGCATCATGGATGAAAATAAACACAATTGCTAATTACTAATAATCACCCACACTTACATCACACCTAACAATGTACCAAATGAATATAACAATATACAACTTCCAGACATTAACGAGATAAAGCTATAGGTAGTAATTTGCATGAGCAGACAACATTTCAAGATGAATCCATAGGCTGCGGTCGTGAAGCGTTAAAGTGACAAACAGCTCCTGAGAAATATAGATGTAGGTTTATGTTTATTCTGATTGTGCAGCATTGGTAAAGTAGCCGACGCATCCTGACCACTGACCAGCACAGCCAGGGAGAGAGACTGCGATGTTGTCGTTATAGGATTTTTTTTACAACTTGACATCACACGGGTACCTCTCTCTCTCTCTCTCTCTCTCTCGCTCGCTCTCTCGTGAACGCAGCCTACGATAGAGCATCCCGTAATCAGGTCACATTTCACTGTGGACTCAGCATCCATCTCCCTCATCTAAAACTGCTTTAACCACGGCCGGTAGTCGACCAAGCTATCATCAAGCACCGAACGATGATGGAGTTCATCAATATAAGGTGCCTTCTGCTCGCGGTTGTGATGATGAAAGGCTCTTACGCACAAGGAGAAGTGAAGACAGAAAAAGAACCCGGAAAGACGGGGAATTTCATGGAAGATGAGCAGTGGCTATCCACCATTTCCCAATACAGTCGCAAGATCAAACATTGGAATCGCTTCAGAGATGTAAGTTGGCCTCGTGCTGCACAACGAATACATTGAATGTTCCCCTCGAATATGGATGTATTGCTGTTGTACCCAGGCGGCAGCATCACCTCACCATCGCTTAGCTTGCCTCTCCACAAGTTCATTAGCGCCTCGGAACGGAAACAGCTGCGTTGTGGTAAAACAGAGCAGCGTGCGTTTATTTTGTAGGATGTTTCTAAGGAGGCTGAGCATGGTGGCTTGACTGTGTTGATTAATCCTCATATTAAGTTTAGCCAACACAATTAGCCTCTCTGGAGAAAGTTTTTTACAAACTGTGTGTTAATACTGGGATGTTCAGAAGAGGCGTATTGTATTGGATAGGTTATCTATCTTTTATAGGCCTATCTGATCTGTGATTGTTTTTTTTTTTAGAAGAGTGAGTGTGGCCTAGTGATGAAGTATACAGAAAATATTGTGTTCGATAAACAGGTTACATCCCAGTAAACTGACCATAAGGGAATGGGATGGTGAAATGGCTAGTGCAGTACTGGGAGGGGGTAAGAACGACATAGCAAAAAGTACTAAGACAATGTATAGAGTACTTCATGTGTGCTGAAATAACAAATCACAAGAAGTTTGAGTTGTGCCTATAATGCTCAGGTTGGGTCCATCAGAAAGCATGGTGATACTTGAAAGTGTAGACTATCTAGCCTAATGTGGGGATGTATAATCATCAGTAATGCAGAAGAAGAAGCACAACGGGCTTTTTCAATTTAATTAATGCCTGCATTGTAAGAAGCCGATGTTGGACAGAATATGTAGATAGCTTTCATGTGCATGTCATTCCAGTATAGATAGATTAGGCCTTAAAATGTATGTTATTGTTCTTAATTGGCTCCCTTGATAGGTTGCTTTTTGTTACACTGTTCTTAACTAGGCTTACTTCTACTTCATGGGTGGGTGGACTATTAATATAACAGTTGTGTCAGTTGGTTTAGTAATTCACTAAGTCATCTTTCATTACTTGTAGTTTGCTAGACATTCTGTCTGGTCTTTGTAAATAAATGGATGCTGTGAAAAGAGCTATGGAAGTCCTATAGGCGCACCTCCCTCCTTTTCCGATAACAGATGAAACCAATAATGCTATTCTACTGAATGATACAAACAGTTGTGTTTCTAATTTAGTAGTCATGCCACAGGTGTTTGTGTGTGTGTGTGTATGTGTGTGTGTGTTTCTTTCATGTTCTGACGGCTGTCAAATCCACAGTAGTTTGTCTGTGATTCAAAGAGGGAAGGATGATGGCATCTCTGCTAATGTACTGTCACAGGCACGAAAATAATCCCATGTAGCTTTAATAGCTAATTGTGTTTTCAAACTTCTTACATGTCTGAAAACATATTTGAAATTACACTTCCGATAAACATATTTATGAGCCAATCCCAGTTCTTAAGAGACTGCCCAGTTTTTGTTTGTTTTCGAAATAATTTTTCTATTCCGTCTTTATCCTTATCGAAGACATCAACATACTAAATACTTCATGCTGTTATATCTTTGCATTACTAGCAAAGCCTTTGACTATAGACACATTTTGCCTTGGGTTTTCTTTGGTATAAATGACTAATGTCTGTCCGTACTATTGTTTGCTGATGGATTCATTCTCCATGACATCACTACTGTAGGTCATTTTAGACTATGCCGTGTGTTTGTCAATGGATAACAGAATAGCAAACAAATGTATGTAGCACCTGGTCTCACGATCACAATCCTCCTATTGTACTTAGTAATGAAAAAGGAGATGTAGTTGTAACACACATTTATGTGAAATAAAAATAGCTCTGAATGAATAAATGCCACAAAGATTTTTCAGTGCTGATTGTTCCAGTGATTCATATTTCACTGACATTTGAGCAACTATTCTGGATCCTTTTGCTCAGAAAAATACAAATCCATTTAAGTCGGAGACGAGGCAAGGACTAGTCGTATTGACTTACTTCAGAAGCAGAAATAAAAGATCAGGCTAATGCATTTGCAGTAGTGTCAACATGATCAGCATTGCGGTTTTCTTTTAAACAGAACTTTTTATGAAACTGGGCTGTGCTTTGCCATTTTGCTCATTGTCATACTCTTGTAGCATTTTAAATCATTAAAAAGAACATTCTAGTATTCGGTAAGGTGTTAGAGCCTAGATGCACATTTCACAATAATTATTTTAATGTAAAAATATTGTAGCTATTCAGATAATTTTACCCCCTCTCATCTCCCATCAGCCACTCCCCGTCATGGTAAGAGTGTTGGGTGTCTTTCTGACAAAACCATGACTGAATCTGTCATCTGTTCCACTGAAAACAAACAACCAACAGAGCGGACCAATCCTCAGGAGGGATCTCTCTCTCTCTCTCTCTCTCTCTCTCTCTCTCTCTCTCTCTCTCTCTCTCCCTCTCTTTCTCTCTCTCTCCCTCTCTCTCTTGCTCTCTCTGTTGTTGAGAAGGAGCTCATTTAGAAAGCCGTGCTTCTCTCTAGCCAAGGAGAGGTTGTGTCGGCTTGCACCTGTTATTCCACTAGTTCATTTTTAATGAAGCTAAACTGTTTCATGAGTATGCTCAAGCGCTCTCTCTCTCTCGCTTCGCCACTCATTATCATCTGATTCAAAATTCAGAAGGCAAGGGATTAGTGTGCATGTGTGTGTGTGTGTGTGTGTGAGGGGGTAGTGTTGCTCAAGGGGACCCCTTTCTTCACTTGGATTTCTTAATTAAGAGTGAGGAAGAGTTTTTTCCCCCCTCTAAGATGTCAGAATGGTACCACAGTCTTTCCTACATGTCTTTGTTGCTATACTAGCGTATCATCTCACTGCAGTGGAGTCATAGCATGTGAACCATCACAAGAATAAGGGGGGGTGGGAGCAGTGGCATAGAAGCAGTCGGGCTGGGGGCCAGAGCAGCATCAACTCACATTAAGAGTGCCCTATCCTCACCCATTGCGTGCAGCGCAGGGAAGTTCAGGATGTCAAACGCTCCATGATCACGGCTGCTGATGAGGCCGGATTCGTGCACTTGCCATGGCCTCTTTGTCCTCTGCGTAACACAGCAGTAGCAGCGGCAGCAGCAGAGCTCAGTGGGATGTGAGATGCATGTCAGTGGAGGTGCTGTTAGTCCTCTATCACCAGCACAGCCTGCAGGAGATCATTAGGCATAATGCAGTTTAAGGCCAAGCAGCCAAGTTTGCTGTTAGCGCCATGGTGTGTTTTTGTGTTATTCTCGTCTCAGTCCAGCTCGCCCCAGACAGAAAGAAAAAGTGGAACATGGAACAAAGTTGTCCTCGACTCACTCCACCTCAAACTGGTGTGTGGGGAGCATTCTGGCATATTAATGGCTTCCGTACATCACCCATGGTGCATGGTGGTTCATAAGGTCCCCCTACAACTGTGAAGTACTTTGGGTGTATTGAAAAGCACTATAGAAATTTAAGCTATTGTAGTAGTAACCACAGACCAATACCATATGTATCTATGGTAACTGACAAATTTGTATGATGCAACTGCTTTGAATGTGACCTTGTTGATGAACAAAGTGAGAAAGCTTGCCAGCCCTTGATGAGGAGGAGACTAGATGTAGAGGACAGATAAAGTCTGTTCAGATGACATCTGACAAAGACAAGTGAAGCCATTGCTGCAGGACCATTCTTGGCTAACCTCCAAAAGCGTAGGTGGACTTTAATTGAGTAGAGGGGGAAAAAAAACGGTCTTTTATCATCCTCCTCCTCAGGGGTACAGTGCTTCCTGTCTGATGGGTGGCTTTATCTTGCCCATGCAGGTGGAGAGAGTGGTAACCAGGCTTATTCCGAGGGCTGCTGCAAAGGGAAGATGTGCCTCATTGCTGCTGGGTCTGCCACATAACAGTACTAGTGATCTGACGTTGGAATATATGGACATTTCAGTTAAAGAGATTTCTGAGGCAGAGAAATGTTTTTGAAGAGCCGAAGTTTGGGAGAAATAGGCAAAAACAGTGCTGTGTTTTCAGTGCAGCAGTAGGATGTATCTGTCCAAAATTGAAAATTATTACCATGTGAAAGGTTTACTGACTGAACCAAATGCAACATGCCCAGAATTAGGCAGGTGTTTTTAGAAAGCACAGAAGTAGCACCTTAAAAGTGAATTTGGTCATTCACTGGTGATATACTGCCGTTATTATTTCTCCCAGTGTACACTACAGATTCTCATGTCATTAACAGTTCTCAGTATGGCTTTACTAGTTAGCCACAAATTGATTTAACTCTGTTGACAAAGAGTCAGTTCACTTGAAACAAAATCTGAAGCAATATCTGAAGACAAGATACACTTTTCAGCAACTTCTACAGTATGTCTATCTACAGTGACACATGAAATTCATGGAGGTATTCTTCTTTGTGTGTGCATTGAGTTGCATGTAGTGGCCTGTTGGGATATGAGACTGCCCCATACAGCCTCAGCTTTCTGCCATTGGCTCTATTCCTCCTCGTGATCTCCAAGGATGGGGGGATAGTCAGCCTCCAGCCCCCAGCCCCTCGCCCTGGCTCTCTGGCCTACAGGAATGAACCAGTTTAGTGTCCTTGTGGCTGGCATGACCTTCTAGAACAAAACTGGCATTGCCCCCACTGTGCCAGCAAGCCCAAGACTGATGCCAGGATTGGTCGTAAATTTAAAGAGACTGTCAGTTGCACATTTACGTGGTTAATGGGGTGGTTTTTCTCCCCATGCTTTTAATAGATTGTCACTATTCATAAACCAACTCTGGGATGAGATGGTGAGGGTTTAGTTAGGAATACTTGTAGTTTGAGGTTCAGTGTATCATTTTTCAATAAAATGGGAAATAAAAAAATGGCAACAAAAAATAAGGAAACAGACAAAACACTAGTAAAGAAATCAAAATTATTTAGTCATTCCTAATCAAGGCCAGTATGTTGTCTTTTGTTCTCTTACTTATATAGAAACATTTTGTACTCATGATGAAAGTTGTGTGTGCGTGCACATGAGGGCAGGACTTGTGTCCGGCACAGTTGAGTTGGTCTGAAATGGTGTGAGGGTTAGGCGCTCCTCTCAAACAGAAATGACTCATTTGTTTGGGGGCTCAAGGGACCTTGCTAAACTTTAGGCACGCTGAAGACCATTGAATTAAAAAAAAACAACTCTCAACTGGGCTCAGTGTCAGTCATAAAGAGTTTACTGCTCAATAATCCAGGGGTCAATGCTCCAAACTGGCAGGGCAAGTTAAGATACCATTTACTAGTAATGTTAGTCACAGCATTAGTGTTATACAGTACAGTACCTCTTGTTTTTCTAAAGTTGGGATAAAAGATCAATAATGACAGTTATTAGGCTACTGTATACGTAAGTGGCAATCATTTATATTGTTTTTATGAATCACAGCATGTAACATTTTTAATATCATCTTCATTCAGTTGTCCTATCCAGTGCATAACAATCCTTACTTGTAAACATTGTATATGTACAATGTATGAATGTGCACAGTCTGTGAGACTGCTTGATATACTCAGTTTCAACATTACAGAGCATTAAACAGCATTCTCTGACCTGGTGTTGGAGAAACAATCTTCTCCTATGCTAGAGATGCTCATGCCAATGAGTGTGTCATGCTATCAGCTATACCTCTATGCAGAATTCAGCCTCTGAATCAGTCCACAACTTTGGCTTAACCATGACTTGCATGCCAAACAGCACGTCAGTTACCCACAGTCTTCATAAATAAACAGAAACACAGCAAGTTCAGCAAAGATGTGTAAGAAAGAATATATTCACAGTATAGTGTGTAGAGCTTTGTTTTACTCTAGTGCTGATCTAACAAATGAGCAGCTCCTAGTTGTCTGCTGGTCTGGCACAGTAAGAATGCAATAGCCTTTGGTTGGGTAGCACGAGTCGAGTGTCCTGCTCCCCAGCACTGCTATGCTATGCTGTCCTCAGTGGCTCCTGCTCTGAGCTGAGCTGGGCTGGTGGCCAGGGCTGAGACTGCTAGTGCCAGTGTTGGCTCTGCACAATGCCACCGCATCTGCTGCCTGTGGATACAATGATGAGCCACCGCATGCATTGGGCTCTATGTAGCTCTCCAACACTGCGCTCAATGTAGCTCTATGTAGTTCTCCAACACTGTGCTCTACTATACTTTATGTTGCTTATGTCATAGATATCATCTATATTCTATATGATGTCTGTGGTTGATGTGCTCTGTGCTCTATGTAGCTCCCCAACACTGTGCCCTAGGTACAGTAGCTCCTGAACACTGCACTCTTTACACTGTGTGCTCTCATCCACTGCTCTCTATGTAGTTCCTATCCACTGCTCTCTATGTAGTTCCTATCCACTGTGCTTTATGTAGTTCCTATCCACTGTGCTCTATGTAGTTCTACACACTGTCGCTAAATGTAGTCCAATGGGAGAAAACGTGAATAATTCCGGTCTGCATATGTGGGTGTTACATTACATCACAATATAAACTTTTCAATGATCTTTGGCATCAGTGTATGAGAGCTTGACTATGGTCTATGTAAAGGGGACTCACCCACTGTGAAAAAAGACCACAGAACTAAACAAACACTTGTACCTCTCACTCCACTTGCTCTCTCTGGTAGGATTATATTTGTCTCTCAATCTTCAGGCCAAACTGCTACTGACTCCAACTATGAGACCATATCACCTTTGACACGTACAGTACTACAGTACAGTACATGTACACACTAGCCTTGTTCTTGTTCTTGGTATTGATTTGCATGAATTTCATTCTTTTTTTCCTCCCTCTCCCAAGTCTCACTTGTATTTCTAGAAAAAGAGGGCACAAAACTCAAATCTTGCCTAGGGCAGCAAAAAAACTAGTGCCAGTTCTGCATAATTATATTCTGCTGCTCATGTTGAGCATCAGTTTCCTGAGTCAGATGCAGGCCACAGTCTCAGCAGTGTGAGACTGGCGTCTGTTATATTGGAGGTTATGTTCACACAAGTTTTACACAGTATTTGAGGCTGTAATCCTCCTCATCAAATAGGATTTCCTTATCGCTCATGTCTAACACAGAGTGGGTATTTTGTGCAGGCCTTCTCCCAAGACAGAATAATCTGATCCAATTAGTGAAAGCAAGGATATTTGCAAATGGACAACTTGAGTTCATGCCAATCAAGACAAATGATTACCTATGTGGATGGGCTTCAGATTAGGATGCTACATGTGTCTCTTCTATGAGCAAACCTTATGGCAGGTGTTATATTTTATGGGTTCCTCCTTTGCTATTGATGTTATGCTGTAAATATATATATCAGTGATGTATTTTTATGATGCTAACAACATGGGGGCACATTTTTATTAATAGGTTTGTATTTATGTGGGTGCTGACATATACCAAGTGAGCAATCCATCCACCTTGTTTACACTGTATTTTTTTATTTCTAATTGATATCAAGATATATACTATACTGTATGTTACAGTTGAAATGGGAGAAATATTTGCTCTATGTTGCCTTTATGCAAAGCAGATTGTTTGCAAGTGTAGAAGAATTTGTAGTACTGTAAGTGCCATTGTCAGTTACTGGTACAAAGAGTACTGAATCTTTGTGGCCTTTGTGATGATTCAGAACAGTGTAAACAATGTGCATCATGAGACATTTGTAGATTTATGTTTAGAGAATAACAAAGGGAAATATAATTATGCATCAAGAAGAATGGACTTTCGTTGACACTTAAGAATACAGTAAATCTTAAACACATCTCTTCTCTCTCTTTCCCTCTCTCTTCTTTATCATGCGTTCCTCACGTCTCTCCAGGAAGTGGAGGTCAGTACATAAATGCAATTTTGAAACATGTTTAACAATAATAATATTGTTTTATGATGAGAATATTGAAACATTTTAAAACCTTCTTTATCAATTTTAACATTCAGAACTGGCTTTAAACTGTGGCTCTGCAGTGAAAAGAACATGCTCAGCTGCAGACACAGCTTATTTGTATGTTTATACTGTATGTTTATTAAACAGAGACAATGAACAGTAAATAACTGAGCCTGATTGTAGCCATGGGCTAATTTACAACAGTAGTCCCTGCTTGACTACTTACTGTGGTATAAAGTACATTATGTTCAATATCTACTAAAGAACAGTGTCTCTTGCTCTTCTTCCTCAGGATGACTACATTCGATCATGGGACGCAGGTCAGGTTTCAAATGAAAGTAAGTCCTTTGTGTTTCACCAATTCATCTGTGTTCCCCATCATGTGTGTGTTCTCCATGCTCAGAATCTGTCCTCGTTTTCATCAGACAAAGAAACCCCCGGCTGTTTGCCAAAGGATTTAGAATGCAAACAATTGGAAGCGTCTATGCCTCTGATCATGGAGGCATACAGAGAGAGAGAGAGAGAGAGAGAGAGAGAGAGAGAGAGAGAGAGAGGATGGATAGCATATATTGAGTGAGGTGTGTTCCTCCATTCTGACACCCGTAACTCCAGCTGTGATCCACACTCACCAATGTCAGACATTCACTTGAGCTGGTGAATACACACAATCCAAATTAACAGTTATGATGGGTCAGTGTTCTGCATATTTCAATAAAACTATTATATGACAAAGGTGTCCATATCTATAGCAAAAATACAAGTAAGAAGGAATGATAGAAAAATGTCTTTCCATCACATTCCTCACTAACTGAGATCTTTATCTATGATAAATCATTTACTGTGTTTGGTTTTGTTGTAAACAGTGGGGGTTGGGCCGATGAATTCACAAACAAAAAAACAGATGCTTATTGTCCCAGTGTGGTATTTTTAACAGACATGCATATGAATACTAATATGCCCATATCTTGAAGTTCTTTTTTATTATTATTTTACCACTCTCAGATCCCTCAGAACTCTGTGTCCTTGATGCACACTGAGAATGAGGCTCAGAAGAGAGGAAGTCCATTAGCAAAGATCTTGAGATATAATCAGTGGCTAATTGCCAGCTCTGCTGAGGTCCTGCCAACAGCCCTGAGGGCAAATGATTTAGACTGGAGCACTGAGCACAGTCACATTGGCATTCTTCCTGTCAAATAGAAATCCACTTAGGCCACACCAGAGGGGGTGTGGGTGTGTGAGTCTCTCGCAAACGTTCACACTTACACTCGTCTCAAGACCACTACTGTGTGGTCACTTCGCTAAAGCTAATTCTTGACTAATTCTAGACTTTAAAACATCTCAAAATGAGTCACTCATTAAAACTGTGTAGCTGCATGCAATAGAATAGCGCTACGACCAAGGCTACAAACTAGCTGATTCAAACAACACTGCCCAACAACTTCCTGCCCACATAGAGCGTTGTGATTGGTCTCCCACATCAACCCCCAACGATGGTTGAATATCACAGTTCTCTGTCAGTGGTGGCTAGACTGAGCAAATCAATTTGCTACTATTAGGCTACGTCTGGATTTCTAGGCTAGGTTTAGACTTTAAAACAGCTCAAAATGAATCCCACAATAATATAAAGAGTATATGCTTCTGTGAACATTTCCAGCCATCTTCACCAGTCCTAACAGTAGCCTATTTTGGTTGTCCGTCTCTAGCGGCGTTTCCTTGCGCTCTGTCTGCCTCATGTGATGTGCGTGTGCCCTCAGGGCTAGCTGGATAAGATCCATTGGGATGCTGCATTTTAATAGCATTGATCTGCATCAGTACTTCACACAAGGAGACCCATTCCATTCACCTCAGCCCATTGATCCGTCCTCCTCCTCACAGGACAGCAGTAATGAGGCAGCAGAGAAGGGCAGCTGAAAGATTTGTCACATTCAGACATGACTAAACGAGTGTGATGTACTCTAGTCTGCACTTTGAAGTCTGCCCACCAACACCAATGGCCTCCAGAGCCTAGCTAGCACATTTGAAGAGGATCAGGCCCCTGGGTGCTCTCCTGTGTTGTAGGACTAGGTGTTCCTTGTGTTCTACTAAGCAAAATAGCAGTCCTGCATTATGAACTGTGACACTTTATCTCCAAGATAGGTTTAGTGTTCCAGCCATTCATTTTGCCTATCACATACAGCCATGACATTTTGATGTATGTACTGTATCTATATATCAAATATATGTATGGTAGGTTTTATTTTGAGTAGCCTATAGGCGGTTTTATGTGTCAGTTAGACTCCCAGCATTTGACACCTCAAGAAGCTGATCTCTTGGGTCTGCTACTCCAAATTAGCATAGAAAAAGAAGGGGGCAAGTATAACACTGTGGGTGTAATCTCAGGGAAACCTACAGTACAGTGTTAAGGTGGCTATCGATACAGACCAAAGATCCACGAAGAGATGGGCTGCAGTGTAAAAACCTGCAATGTTCTAAACTCAGAAACTGCGATTTGACATGTTAAATCTTTTGCGATGGCTTTCAACTGCTGGCAACAACCTGCACCTATTGATTCACACCGCCACAACTGTTCTCTAAAACCGTCTCATCTCGTCGCAGATCTTCAGTCTGAATTGAGCTTTAGAATGACATAAGAGGGTGCCCCATGACACCTTCTCTACTCAAGTATGGACATGACCCTCCCCCACATTTCCTCATTTCTAGAGTGTTTTTTTGGAACCAGATGTGTGATGCATCCGCTGTATGGTGTGACATCATCTAAGGATGCTGAAATTTAGCTTGTCCTATATACACACACAAACAAACACAAAGCCTTCCCAGATCCTCCCCAAAGCTCATTATGTTGGCTTTAAAGGATGTTTATCAGGCTGATGCAACAGCGCGCCCGCTCCCCTGGTCATGCAATAAGGCTCAGCCTTGCATGGGAAAGGAGAGGAGAGGAGAGAGCAGTGAATATCTAATAAGCTGTCAGTGCAATAAAACAGCTAGAGGCCATTTTACAGAAGCAGCATGAAAGCTCTCCAGCCAGCTTCACCTTCAGCAGCACTATTGAAGTGTAACTGGGCCTGGCTCTTCTTCCCTCTGGCAACACAAGCCCTGTTTACAGTACATGGACACTTCTAAACTGATTATTTGACCAAATATTCCATTTCAGTTTAAGTTCATGAATGCATCTCCTTGGATATACTGTTCTATAGAATGCACCATGGAATGTTTCTAATCAGATTAGATAAGTTCATGTGAACGTGCCCACAGCCGTGATGATGATGAAGATGATGATGATGAAGGCATGTCCACCAACAGCGAGTGAAGGAGCTGATGAGGGTTGGGATGTAAACTGCTGCTGTTGGACGTGGAATCTGCTGGGATTTTAAAGTCCCATAAGCCAGATTTGGCACGAGCGCAGTGTAGTGGGATACTAATTAGCTGTTTGATGAGAGGCGGGCAGCGCAGCGTTGCACGCTTTACGAGATGCACTCTGGAGACGAAGAAAGAGGGAGAGGGGAGAGAGAGAGAGGAGGGGAGAGCAAGGAGAGAGTGATGAGAAGGACTCTCTGTTTTCAAAAGGCATGATGGAGAACACAAATCACCTCCCTGTGATTCTCGCACAGTGCCTGGAGATAGCCGGGCTGCTGGTGGTGGCGGCGGCGGTGGTGGTGGTGGGTGATACCCATGCCTGTTGCTATGGTAACAACATCACACACTGTTTTACGCTAATCCTCTCGAGACTGTTCTGTTAATATGAAGCTCGTGCTTTAACACAACGTCATTGTAGTCATCCATCAAAAACACATCCTGAGTTGTTTACAGAGACGAAAGAAGAGGTTCATTCAAAAGCATTTTCATTTAGTGAAGCTACGGTGCCTGTCAGTGAAGTGCAGCAGGTGCCTGTACATGTGCTGTAGAGTACATGACGTTAGTAGCACAGCAGAAGCCTCTTGGGGGTTTCTTCCCTGTCAAAAAACTCACATATCAGAAGAGATAAAACCACAGATGATGAAGTATCACAGGGGATAAAACTGGACCTTCTCAATCGTATTATGCAAGAGTTTGTAATGAAAAAAAAAAAAAGCTCAAATATCTGCGTTTCTGTTCACAGTATTTTTCCAGCAGGATTTGCATCCCCAAATCAGATTTTCACTTTTGAACGTTTGCCATTTTGGATAATCCTGTCATTATTTCAGTAATACTGAATTGTTTTGTGTGATTTAAATGATTGATGTCAAACTGTACTGTACAGCTACTGCCCATTTTGCACAGATTGTTTATTTCACAAAATCATTTTGTTGTTGTAAGCAAACACTGACATGAGGTCAGTTCATCTGAGAGGTGAAGTGGAGTGTTAATGGTTCCATGTGGTAGTGAGCCTTTTACTTCCACTACTGTGCTGACCGAACACTCAGCTAACACCACCATCCCTTCACACACACACACACACACACACACACACACACACACACACACACACACGCAAACACACACACACACACACACACACACACACACACACACATACACACAGAGAGAGACAGACACACACATACCCCACCGCTTCCCTGTTCAGCTGGGACCACTGGTGTAAAGATTTACACATATGAGTTGAGCTATCACACAAGCACACACACACACACACACACACACACACACACACATGGTGTCAAGACAACATATTGAGCATCCTTGCAGTGGAATGAGAGGAGGGGAGTGGGATGTAACAAGCAGCCTCTGTGCTGCAGGTGCTCCCAGCAGACATGCATGGCTGACATATTATACATGCTTGGAGGGGAGAGTAGAAGGGGGAGAGCAGGAGGAGGAGAGAGGGAGGAGGAGGAGGAGGAGGGCAATGGAGGGGGAGGAAGAGTTTTCCTGCTCCCTGATGGACGGGAGGGAGAATGGATTGTTTTTCTTCAGCTGAACCTCTTTTTCTCGCACTCTCTCTCTCTGTCTCTTTTCCTCTTTCTCTCTCTCTCTTTCCCTCCCCCTCTCTCTCTCTTGCCCTCACAATCTCTCTCTCTCTCTATCTTTCCCTCTCTCTTCTTTCTTTTTCTTTTCTCTTTCCCATTATTTCTCCTTAATCTTTCTCTCTTGCTCTCTCTCTCTCTCTCTCTTTTCCTCTGTCCATCCCTAGATGTGGACACCACAAAGGACCCCTGTCAGAAGGTGAAGTGTAGCCAGCACAAGGTGTGTGTGGCCCAAGGGTCCCTGCGTGCCGTGTGTGTGAATCGTAAGAAGCTGGAGCACAGGTGACACACACACACACACACACACACACACACACACACACACACACACACACACACACACACACACACACCTACCTACAGTAAGTGCTAGTGCTGCTGCCTTCTTACAGCCATCGATCCAAAGTCAATTAGATCTTACTACAGGAAATTACTTCCTTGAAAAATAGCTAGAGCTGAAGTGCGAACTGAACATCACCCATAAAAGGTGTTCCTAGGAGGAGAAGGAGAAGAGAACGTGAAAAAGAGGAAGGAATGCTGAACTCATCCTTAAAGGCTGATCTGTTTGCACTGATAACTAATCTGCCGCTGTTTTTTATTTATTTCTTCTTAGCCAGTGGCTGCAGCTCCGAGGCTGAAGCCTCTTCTCATACACTTAGCCTGAGGCCTTTAAAATCCCACCCTGCACCTAGATTACTTAGGCGGCTCGCTCAAGGGATCCTCTTTATTTGATCATTCTTAATTACATAGCCAATATCCAGAGAGCATGATTCATTTAGACGGCTTCCTTGCTTCATAATTGCTTCAGATATAATTACTCCTTCTCCATTAGAGTCAGATTGTTTCCAGCCAGATTGTTTCTGGGGCAAAAGCTTGACAAACATAATATTTCAGTTAGGTATTTACAGTATAGTACATCTCACAGTAAATAGATATATTTTCATGATACGTATCTAAAGGCTGGTCAAAAGACCAATTGTATGCAGTATTAGTTTATGATTAAGATTAGTTTAAGATTTTTTCCTGATTACTTTTGTTTGCTTGTGGGCTTGTGAGGTACATGTATGTTTATTAAACTCTTTTCTTGTGTGTCCCACAGAATTAAGTTTCCATTGGTGAAGTCTGAGCGTAGCTGCAGCCCCTGTCCTGTGTCCACTGCCGGCCCGGTGTGTGGCTCAGATGGCCATAACTATGCCTCCCAGGTAACCATCACCACCACCACCACCACTGCATCTTCACTTTATGTCCAGTCTACATACAGTCTCACCTTAGCTTAATGTCCAGGCTACATACAGTCTCTGCAGTCTCACCTTAGCTTAATGTCCAGGCTACATACAGTCTCTGCAGTCTCAGCTTAGCTTTATGTCCAGTCTACATACAGTCTCTGCAGTCTCCTTAGCTTTATGTCCAGTCTACATACAGTCTCTGCAGTCTCACCTTCACTTTATGTCCAGTCTACATACAGTCTCTGCAGTCTCAGCTTAGCTTTATGTCCAGGCTACATACAGTCTCTGTGGCTACCTGGCACTACCAAGGCTAGTGTAGCTGAGGTCAGCTTGACCTCTCACAGCTCCCCCCGCCACCTCGTCAACTACAACAAGCTCACGACAAGCGAGTCGAATGCTGTAAAGCCCAGTCCTCCAACTTAGCAGGTTAGAAGCGTTGTTGCAGGTTGGGGTTGTGAGGATTTACCATGCACTTTCGCCAGCTAGCCCAGGATAGTTGGCATCCGTTACACTAGCATGCTAGTTGTCTCTACAGTTATGGCCTTTCTTACCGGATTCACATAGCCACAGAGATCATTTCTTTGCATCATTTCTTTGCCCATTTTCTGACATTAATCTGCTCCATGTTATGACAATGAGGCTGATAACAAACCTCAGCTTTCAATGTATTCTCAATGGCAAGGGTGTAAACTTATCTTACATAACCTGTAGTTATGGTGGCCAAATTACACGCTCCACCGGCACTTTGGCATCCTGTATCTCTTTGACCCCAGCAGCCCACCCCTCATCTGCCGACATTTACATTTATGCTTTTAGCACACACTTTTATCCAAAGCCACTTACAAAAAGAGGATTATCATTCAAGCTATAAAACCAGTAAAAACCTTACTAATATTATAGATTGACAGGAGATGATTTTGCAGGGGTGTTATAAAAGTGTAGGGGGGAGAGAGAGAGAGGGGGGGGCGTTATTGAAAGTGCCTTCCAGGTAGTTAGAAGTTTAAGGCAAGAGGTAATCTGTGAAGTGCTGAGTCTTCAAGAGTTTCTGCACACAAGGTGGAGGAGCTGTCCGTTACATTTACCCCTAGATGATGTATTTATCTTGCATGCTTACATTAGCTTCAGTTTGAGCGATGAGAAAAGTCTTAAGTCTAATGTATCAAACCACCTTTATTCCCATCACTGGGGTGATATAATGTTAAACAAGTGAATGATATATTTAGCAGATTTGTTCTGTCTTTCAGGGCCCTTGCGATTAAGAATCTTGCTAGAAATCTTTGCCAATCTTTGTTCAGCAGACAATACTGAAACAGTACCAGGGAAACTGGGATACTTTTGTACCTTAGTCAAATTCATTAGCATGTGTGAAGAATTTTGTCTCTAATGTTAATTGGGTTTGGTCAAAAAACCCATCAACGTAGGTATCAGCAAATGAATGCTCAAATCTGATCTGCTTAAAGTGAGACCTCCACCCCCGTCTTGTGAAAAGAGAATACGTAAGCTGTAGAACATTTGCACCTCTTGCTCTGCTTTTTCCCACTCTGAGTGCTAAGCCCACAGCAGCACAATATGATTTGTTTTGGGGTTGCCCTTGCCCACAGCTCATGCATATAAACCCTCAGCTGGCCTAGACTGGCCAAGAGGAGTCTGCTGTGGACCACACATACAGTACAGTTAGCCCAACCCTCAAAGGGCTCATTTAGTATTTGTTTAGTCAGACTTTCTCCTCTCCACACGGCTCACAAAAAAGGCATCCACCACGTGGACAGGTTTGGCAGCACTTACAATAGGGATTCAGAGATGCAGAGAGGTGTTTTTTTTCTGTTTGTTCTCGTGCAGATGGTGTGCAGTCCTGTGTTGAATTTGTAAGGGCTACAACGGACTGCAGTAGAATAGAACACTCATAGAAAGCTAGAGGAGTGTGCTCTGGTTTAAGTTCCCCTTCCTCTGCTACTGACCTTGTTCATACTGTGAAGTGGGGAGAGAAATAGGGCCTCATCTGTGCTCACCAGTCAAGCATGGGCTCTCCTGTGAGTGAGTGAGTGAGTGAGTGAGCTGCTCCCCTCTCCTCTCCTCTCCTCTCCTCTCCGCTCCCCTCTATAAATATTTGATCTGTATTATAGCTGCAGCTCAGTCAGTCTTCTGCCCTCAGGAGGATTAGTGCCACTTGCTCTAGTCCTTGTCAGGTGTCAGTGGTCGCCAACACACACCTCTGGCCTTGAGTCTTTTACTGTAACATGTATGTTCCTGTAATCACAATGTAGTCTCCTCTCTCTCTCTCTCTCTCTCTCTCTCTCTCTCTCTCTCTCTCTCTCTCTCTCTCTCTCTCTCTCTCTCTCTCTCTCTCTCTCTCTATCTCTATCTCTTTCTCACACTCTTTCTCTGTGTGTTTGTGTGTGTGTGTGTGTGTGTATAAACGTGTGTTTGCTTGCAGTGTAAACTGGAACAGCAGGCTTGCCTGACGGGGAAGGAGCTGACGGTGAAGTGTTCTGGTTCCTGCCCCTGTGTCACGGCCGCCCCTCCCACTGATAAAGACAGCAGCAAACACGGCAAGTGCACACACACACACACAGCCTGGCCCAAAGCAGATACTGCAATATGTCCTCTGTGTTGTGTTGTGTTGTGTTGTGTTGTGTTGTGTTGTGTTGTGTTGTGTTGTGTTGTGTTGTGGGGTATTGTGTTGTGTTGTGTTGTGTTCCCTACTGCCTATGAACAGATTGTGCTGATCATAGCTCAGTAGACTGTACCTACAACAGACATGTGTTCATTTTTGTCCAATGTGGTTTCTGTATGTCAATGTTGCCATGGAGATAAAAATGTAATAGGGCAATTTCACAGAAAATTGACTTTTGGTCAATTACATCCATAATTCCACTAAATTGCCTTGATGTTTGTGTGATGTGAATGATTCTGGGAAATGTTTTGTACATTTTTCTCATACATGTTCTACAGCCAAAAATAGGAAATGGTCAAATTTCATCTTATTGTCTTCATCACACCATATCATTGCATTTTATTAGCATTGTAATCAAGCATCAACAAAAATGTCAATTTTCTGTGGATTGCCCAATATTGATGTTTAGTGTGTTGTGATGCACTGTGCCACTGTGAAATGGCCAAGCTCAGGTTCCTGTCCACTATTCAGTATATCATTCCCAGTCGTCCTTTCTCTCTCATTCTAATTCCTAGCCTTTCCCTACAGTATCACTCCATCCCATTCCTATCTCTCTTCACATCTTGTTCCATCGAATTCCTTGTTTTCTCCTCTCTCTCCATCCAATTCCCAGTTTTTCTCCCTCTTTCCATCCCATTCCCCATCATGCCATCTCTCTCCATCCAATTCGCAGTCTTCCATTCTCTCTCCATCCAGCCTTGCTTATTCCAATTCCCAGTCTTTCCCACTTGTTCAATTCCTAGTTTTCCCATCTCTCTCCATCCAATTCCCATCTTGTTCCCTTTCTGCATCCCATTCTCAGTCATGCCTTTATCCCATACCTAGTTTTTCTCTAGTCTCACACTAGTCTGACCACAATCAATAGACCCTTGGGTACATCGGCTACAACCAATCAGAGCAACAAACAAGCCGATTCAAACAACGCTAAGCCCACCCAATGACTCCCTGGCCACATAAAGCATTGTGATTGGCTAAACACCATGATGTCTGAATACAACCTAGACCATTGTGATTGGCTAAACACCACCAATGTCTGAATACAACCTATTAGCTCATGGCTAGACATGCTAGCTGAGCAAATCAATTTTCCTATTGCTATAGGGTACGTCTAGAGTTCTAGGCTTGTCTTTCTCCCTCTCTTCATCCAATTCCAATCTTTTTTCCAGTCTTTCCATCTCTATCCATCCCCTTCCCAGTCCTCTCTCTCTCCCTCTCAGTCTCTCCAGTGCAGTGAGAGATCTGTGATCACTCGGGCTGCTGCTACAGTACAGCAGATGAACTGTAAATGCCACAATGTCCAATTTCATGGAACAAGCTGAACCCTGACAACGGGAGATTGAAATTACAATGCAACACAATCACAGCTTAATGGTTAAGCAGATTTTGTGCGATATTACATTCATAGCTGGTTTTATTTATTTATTTATTTATTTATTTATTTATTTATTTATTGTGATGAGAAAGCTGCAGAGCCTTGTGTCAGATTCAGGTTGAACCAGGACATGCTCCTGTTGTTCACCCCCAGTCCACCACTCCGACCCCCCCATCCCTCATCCCTCATCCCAATCCCACTTGTAAACAGAGAGCTCGGAATAGAGTGGAAATAGAGTGTAACAGCTCGGAATAAAGTGGAAAACACTGTTGCTGTCACTATGGTAGTTCTCTCTCTCTCTCCTTTTGGTTTTGCAGACAAGGTCACACAGTTCTCTGGAGGTTTTTTTGTAGTTGTTTTATCTTGATTCTCTCTGTCTCTGTCTCTCTCCCCATCTCTGTCTCTCTCCCCTCTCTCTGTCTCTCTGCCTCTCTCTCCTCTCTCTGTCTCTCTGCCTCTCTCTCTCCCTTTCTCTTTCTCTTGCTCTCTTCTCCCATCTCTCTCTCTCTCTCCCTCTCTCTGTCTCTCTGCTCTCTCTCTCTCTCTCTGTCTCTCCCCCCTCCCCCATTCCCCCCATCAGACAGCTGTACGGGGCAGGACCTGGCTGATCTGGGGGATCGTCTGAGGGACTGGTTCCAGCTGCTCCAGGGCAATGCCAAACAGAACCTGACGGCCAGCCCAGCAGCCAGCTCTGGCTCCAGTAAGAACCTGACACAGTCAGAGCACACACTCTATGCCAGGATCTCACCTCCTCAATTTTCTCCTCTTCCTCCTCTTCCTTCTCCTCCTCCTCTTCCTCCACTTCTTCCTCCTCTTCCTCTTCTTCCTCATCTTTCTCCTCTTCCTCCTCCTTCTCTTCCTCCTTTGCCTCCATCAAGGAGAGTCTCTATTAAACATAGTCAAAGCCTGCTAGCCCACCAATGTGATCATGCTGAATGTGCGGGTGCTGCAGACAGAGATGGTATAGTAGTGAGAATGTTCTAGTGGAGTTACCCCATTTTAATTCAGCAGGCCTAATTGCAAAAAATGTCACGCATACCCCCAAATCAATGCTGATCACTGCACTGATGCTGAATCACTGCATGAATGCATTTATTGGTACCTCTGGTAATAACGGCTTATAAATATGATATTATAATGAATGCCTAAATAATAAAAAAGTTAGAAATACATAAATGATCTGTTCCAAGAAGTGAGGGAACTCCATACCATTTAAATATTCATACATTTAAATTACATTTTTACATTTATGCATTTTAGCAGACATTTTTATCCAAATCGACTTACAGAAGAGGATTAACAATCAGGTTACGTAAAAGAAGTCAGACAGGATATGTCTAGGACCCCCATGTGCAAGTCCCATTACACCCACTGATTGGACAGGAATGAAATTTTCCCTTCAAACATGAATGTACTGAAGTTCAGATCAGCCATCAAACAATCCAAAACCTTAAAGCGATTGTTTGGCTTCATTTAAACATAGCCCAGTTGTACGAGCATAGGCAGTTCTAGACAGGGGCCAACGGGGGCCCGTGCCCCTGGAGAAGTGACCCTGACCCCTGCTGTGGCCCCTGTGCTGACCAGACCAGAACCTGCCAACTGCACTTGATAGCGAGTGGAACGAAATAATTTGTAACAACATAGACTGAACACGAACGCAAATACCA
>JAODXP020000006.1:17265403-17382903 GCA_027497455.2 Sardinella longiceps | reverse complement strand
TGTGTGTGTGTGTGTGTGTGTGTGTGTGTGTGTGTGTGTGTGCAAACATAAATAACACATATGGGGATGTGCGTGTGTGTTCAGGTGCCTACATCCCCAGCTGCGATGAGGACGGCTACTTCCGTAAGCTGCAGTGTGACCAGAGCCGAGGGGAGTGCTGGTGTGTGGACCAGAACGGAGGGGAGCTCGCGGGATCCCGCATCCATGGCAACCCTGACTGTGGTAAGACCCGGCTGGCCACTGGGCAGCCTCCCCACAGACGCAGCACAACAACAACAACAACAAAAACACCACCACCCCCTTTTATTGCTCCCTCTCTCTCTCGCTCTCTCTCGCTCTCTCTCTCTCTCTCTCTCTCTCTCTCTGCCCAGGCAGGCAGGCAAGGCACCCTTCCACCCATCCCAAATCTTTATCCCTCCGCAGTCAAACACCACACACACACATAGGACCAAGTGCCACATTCACTTTGGCCAGCTTCATTTGCATTCTAAAAGACTGCTTGTCCCCCCGATAAAGAGCTTCTTTCAAGATTAATTACGACTGGCTGCACTGAACCTGCAGGTGATGTGCAAGAAAGCCTCTGGCTAGGTTTTAAAGCCCGGACTGAAAGCACCCCAATCAAAGGCATGGCTCTTGTTTGCTGTTGGGGCCCTCGGGCTAATTCATGGTGTCTTAGGTATAATTTGTTTAGTGCAAAGGCCTTATTGTGTTTTCTCTTGCTATTATATCTGTTTTTGCTGCTATTGCAACAATCCTGTTAAAGCCACATCCTCCCCCGTCTCCCTCTCTCTCTCTCTCTCTCCCTCCCTCTCCCGCTCTCTCTCTAGATGAAGTGGTGGCGTACTCTGGAGATTTTGGCAGCGGGGTGGGTTGGGAGGACGAAGAGGAGAAACGAGCTGAGGAGACTGCTGAAGAGGCTGAGGAAGAGGAGGAAGAGGAAGAGGTGGGAGAGGTAGACGACGGGGGATACATCTGGTAGAAGCGAAAATGCCAAATGGCCGCTTGACAGAAAGCAAGCTCTCGATTAGCGAGCGTGGAAAAAAAAGGGACAGCTCTCAATCTCTTGACACAAAAACGACGACGGTTGGGAAGTATAGTTGTCTGGACATCTTTCTACAACACTCAAGAGCAGCGTGGGAGGGTCAGGGAACAGGACAATAGGGGTAGTTAAAGTGCATATAGGACACGGGAGAAAGAACTTCCAATATGTCTGTCTTAAATTCTTGTGAAATTTCATAATTACATTGTATTGTATGTGCAGGAACTCCTCCTGCTGCTGTCTTGCAGCCTCCATCATCACTGATTCTGACCTCTGCACTGGGTACTGCACACTCTTAAAAGGGCCTATGTGGAAATCTATCTATAGGATTGAAGTTGTTTGAGCTCAACTACACGGCATGCTTCCATTGATTTGCATTTATTTTATTGTATAGCGCCACCATTGGTGAAAAGTGTTATTGCAAGACCAAGCAAGTTTGCATGCTGGATATGTGGATATCTAGACAATACAAAACTTTGGCATTTTTGACATTACTGTATGTCAGAATGATTGCATCTTTTGTTGAGGTTTTTAGGTAATTTTTGAGCGTTTGAGCTCCACATGGGACTTTTAAAGAAAAAGGTACCATTAAAAACCATTTTAGCTAGTAGTTTAATTTCAAAGATACTGTGTTTCTGTGAAGGCCAGCATTTTAAGACTGTATGTGGACTAACACCATTATAACACCAAAGTCCAAGGACTCCTTATATTAGAGGAGGGCTCCATTGTCTGCACAACTGTTCTGATTTAAAAGTGCAACACATCTTCCCATACTTACCCCTATACATATTTCATGTTAATGATATCTTCAAACTCACAACACATAGATTGGTTTCTTAAACCTTGACTATTTACATGCAAGACATCCATCACATTTGCATTACAATGTTTAATGTACCAAAAGTGAATTTTCATTATGCTCTACAATAAAGAGCCAAACATCAGTGTGAACTTGTATGTTTTCATCTAATATCCAGATATACCAAGTAGGTTTTTTTGCTCAAAATACATTTACATTTATTTATTTTACCATGATCTTAAAATAAGCTACATAATGGATCCAATAGTAAAGACAGTTTGACTTCATCGCCAGTGATCTACTGGTACAGGTGTGAGATCTATTAAGTTTTGAAGATAAATCTAGGGCCAATCCTCGCAGTAAAAAGAAGTAAGAATAAGGAATTAAAATAAGAATTTAAGTTTATATACCCTTCACGAGCCAAAGGGAGTGCAAAGAGCAAATTGGCCGGTATTCTCCCAAGTCAAAAGTTCCACAACTTAATGGCTTCCTACTTGGTTCCTTCAAGAAGGAAAAGAGTGCTTGTTTCTACAAAAGGGGACTGTTCGATCAAAGTACTGTATGCTTCAAAATACACCAGTGCACTCCAGAAAAAATTAAATCAAGAAAGCAAATTTAATCAGGCCTCAAATAGCCAGCCACTGATGTGTAGTATCCGTTTAAATTCTTGAAACACAGCAGTAGCGTTACAGATTTAAAGGCATGCTTGTTCTTTGCTGATGGGATTCGGTTAACTACGTTTTCCACAGCAAATATGGAATTTTCACTCGATTTTTGCATGCAGCTGTGTGATGTTATCATGAAGGCTATAATGTGGTAAACTACTGTAGATTCGACATGGTGTGTCAACTGCAGACAAAACACGTGACGTCTCAGTTCCATGTCTTGATAGCAGCATGCCATTATGCGGGTTGGTATTGAGATGAAATATCTGCATATTTGAGATACAGCTTTGTGATAAAAGGAGATGATTTTATTGGAACACAACCTGATATTTCCTAGAAACCCAAGGGGACCAATACTTTCAGTTTTTCAGATGGTTTTATATTTGTTGACACACCTACAGTACAATCAAAATGGCTGGCTGTATTGATTTTGCGAAACAGTTCTAGATCATCACAATTGTTTTGTTGCAATGGGTGTAACCACTGGCTGACTATAAATGAATTTGATATGTGAAGTACTGATTTAACTCAATTATTTTACTTTGAAGATGAACATAATCAGCGCACTACGCTACAGAACTAGAATCTAGAGATGAACCACAGAATCTAGGTGTTTAAAGGCAACTACAACACAGGCACTTGAACAGAGCAAAGCCCTGGAGGAGGCATGTGTGTGGGACTGGCAAGGTGTGACTCTCCCTTTAGCATACTGGTCAAAGTGATTATTCACAAGTGCAGTGAGTGGCAGTATAGGGACAAAGTAATACTGTAGGCATACTATGGATGGTGGTGGTGGGGTGGGGTCTGTCTCACCTACACTACTGAGTTAACATGCAATATGCAATTTACTGTTCTCCTACACCACCAACACCAACAATACAGTAAGATGTCTACAAGGGAAAAAAATAGGATCTGCTCTTACTAGATTACAATGAAGAAAAGAGAAGTACAAGGTGGTGGAGCCCTCTCAAGGCGTAATCACAAACTCCTACAATAAAATGTAGTATTTATTTAGCCCTGTACGTATGAGATACTATATTGCATTGCTTAAGTACAACCATTGTTTTTTGGCATTTTAGATGAGCAAGTTGTTCAACCATATAGCATGTTATCTACTCTAGTAGCAGAAGGGGGTGCAACGCAGAGGTCAGTGGATGAAGACAGCATGTCATTGTTCATGGTGTTATTATGCAAATAATGTTTAGCTTTTTTCCCATTGGTGTTCTAGAGGTCTTTGTGTAGAGACAGCCCACGTTGGTTCTACTGGCCCAACTAATGACTGCAAACTTTGAAATTTAATGTAACTCTCATATTCAAAGTATATTGCTGTATTTGATAATAAAAAAAATAGTGGAACCATGACTTTGTATTTATCATTGTATGACATTACATGTACAAGTTGCCATGGTTGCTTACATGACACAAAAACATGTGACATCAATAAGGCACTGACTGTATGAGTAATGTGCTATTTGTATTTCATTTCACCAGCGGTGGAACATGAAAGGACTCAAATCTCCAAAGAACTACCAGTCACTAAGGCCTGTGGAATTGAGGATGTTCTAACAGGGTGGCTACACTGGATACGTTAAGTCAAAAGCCCCTTTCACACAAGAGCTGACTCCCAGGTATTTACCTGGAATTAAACGGTAGAACTGCATAAACGAATTACACGGGTAGTACTTTTTCACCCAGACATTACACTACCTCCCCCTCATCTTATTTGCCGTAACAATTAGCTTCAATTCTAAACAACTGAACTGGCTAAACCACACACGGCAGCACAGCCAACATTCTAAAACAAATCACCTTTCATTTCAATGTATTTTTGACAGAACTTGACTTAAGACTTCTGCAACACATCCAGTGTAGCCCTAGGGTAAGTCTAGTTCATGTCATAGTCTGCTTTGTGTACTCTGTAGTCTCCAGACAGTCCTCACTCCTTCCTCCACTCTATTGAGTTCCTCTAGCACTTCTGTGTCTCCAGTCTTGGCAAAGCTGTTGAGCAGGGGCTCTAAGACGGTCACAGGAATGCTGAAATTTAAGTGTGGATATGTCACTTTGGCCCCAAAGTCACGCGTGTTGCTGGACACAAGACCTGGATGAAGACAAAAATAATTAAGCTTTCTCACTCAAATTGCAAGAGCTACTTGACTGTAAAAAATAATACATCAAAAAAAGAATTAATATGTCAACAAACACTCTTTTTCAATATACTTGCAGACAATATCAGTCCTGCAGATACCAGGCATATGGCTATGGGCAATATGTTCATTCAGCGCCATCTGCTGCTTTGACAAGGAACTGTTTTTTTCAGTCAATCAACAAAATTCTCAAGCTGAGGTGTTTATTCAACACTTGTTTCTAGGTGACTGAACATGTTTTGTCAGTGTTTGGTTCTGGAGTGCGTTCCCCAAAAGCATAGTTGCTAACTTAGTTAGCTGCTATGTTGGTTACACTGCAATTTTCCAACCCAACTCGTCAGCACCTATGCTTTTGGGAAACGGATGCCTAGGTCAAGTTGCAACGTTTTGCACCAGTTCCCATTCATCCCTATTGGTGACATATAAAACATTTTACCACTTTTTGTCATGTTGACCTCCAGGCTGATGTGTCTTACCAAGGAGCTCTCCTGTGTGTAAACGAACTACAGCACCCCCGCTGGCTCCAGCCTGCACTGCACATGTGGTCTGGAGCATGACGGGCTGGGACCGAGTGCTCACCACCCTGGACAGGATCCCTGAAGTCACCGAAGGCCCACAGACGCCACCGAAAACACCGTAACCAATGACAACCACATCTTCACCTGAGCAAGACAAGGAGAAAGTGCAGAGTATGAAAGGAAAACTCTACACAGTTTGTGCAGTAACGTTACTGTAAAATAAAAACATCTGATGAAAGCCAACTATTTTATTAGAGGGGAAATTAATTGTCTGTAGGCTACTTCACCCATCTGTGATAAGTGTGTTTACACGCACACACACAGGTTAACCCAAAGCACTTCTACACTTTTCTCTGAGACTGGTACTGATGTTGCCTAATCCACATTCCATTCACAGGGGTAGCTAGAGATTTTCAGCAATATTTCTAACTCAATTTCCGAAGTCCATAGTTTGGACATAAGGTTTAATGCTAACATCATGATTGGTTGCACTGAATGCTCTGTCTCGAGTGAAAATTGATTACCTGGTGTGTACTGAGAGGCAAACGGTGGTACAGATTCACATTGGGGGTCAGTTTTGAGCTGAACCAAAGCAATGTCATAGGGAGATGACGCTCTAGTAGAAAAGATCACGTCACCTGCCATAATGTGGAACCTGGTGGGGGATGATAAAACACCAAAAAACGATAAATGAATAAACTTTTCCCTGCAAAATGATAGCAAAAATACAGCAAAAAACAATTTGTGTTTGTACTGATAGCCTAATGGAGAACAGAATTTACAATCCACCTGTTTCAATGTTGTTATTACTGCTGTTGTACATCTTGTGCTTGTAGTAAATGAATGAATTACTTAAAAATTACCAGAATGCACTTACCTTCCACTTTCATAAAACTTCACTGTAACAACAGATTTTCCATTGACCACATGGCGACATGTCAGGATCAAACGACGCTTGTAGAGAATCCCTGATCCCCAAAATTGACCACTCTCGACCAGAACCACAATTGGATCTGTCGTCACTCTCTCGGAGAGTAGCAGTCCATCATCGTTACTGGGAATATTTCCAACAGCTTTCAGAATCCTGCGGTGGCCAATGGCCGACTGTTGTAGGTTTCTGAGTATGGTATGAATTGAACATACTAGTGTCAGCCCAATCCAGTCACTGGACTTCCAGCATAAAGGGGCTACGATGATGCCGACGAGGCGGTCAGCGTGTCTCCCATCCTTCACAAAAAGTCCGCCACCTTCTGTGCCAGGTAAGCACCGCGCATCAGTAAGGATGACCACGTTATCCTCCCCGAAAAGGTTGCTTACGATACCTTGGCTCACTGTGCTGATAAAGAGGTCAGAGCATTCGGAGCCAAAAGGGGTACCACAGGCTATGACTGCACATCCTTTCTTCAAACTATCACTTTTAACATAAGGAACAGTGTTACTACAATTCCAGTGTGGCACAGTTAGTACCGCAAACCAAGACAAAACGTCAAAGCTCCCAACTTCGTTGTCCTCGCCTTCTATTAAATTCCATTTGTCAGTCTCTTTAAATAACTTTCGAAACGCTGAGCGAAACTCTGGACAATTGACTAACATTAAAAGTTCAGCAGTTTGTGTCGGCTTCCCTCTGACGGCCAGCTGAGAATCGGCCGAGCACTCATTCATTCTAACATTTGGTTCATGATATTCGACGCATATGTCAAGAGTACGACTACGGCTGCCAGGCAAAATAAAGTTCTTGTCAGAGGAAAACCAACTTCCCTCCTCCAGGGATCTAAACAGGACCCCACTACAAAGCACTATCCCAGCACTACTTATCACAGTACCGCTGCAACTCAAACGCTTTCCCGTATCTGGGTTATACACTGATACAATACAGCACGTCTTCTCAATAGACTGCATGACCTTTAGCCTTCCAAACTGACACTAACCTTCCAGTGAAAGTTTGTTGTTACAGGTGGGCTACTGCATGTAGCTAGACCTTCTCATGGGAAACCGACAGCGCATTTATGAACCAAGGGGATACAGGCTAGCTTCACAACAACGCTCTAGTGTAACACATCAGTTCACTGCCCCACTGACACGCTTAGATCGACACGATTGTTCAAACTTTGCAGACTGTCAACATCAGGCTACCAGCACCACCGACCACCATCAGATTTGGTGCATACTTCCTGTTTCTCAAAGGACACGTGGTACGCGTTGTAAAATGAAGGCGTCCTATTGGCTCATTATCAAGGACGTCCAATGTCTAATTTGTTGACGTTTAGAAGTGGGTGGATGTATGCCACTAAAGTCTGCAATCATTGGTCAGATAAGACTGCAGCCGGAGTTGCAAACTTGGCTACACTGTTGAGAAATGTCAAACTGTCTACAAAGTTTCCAGTGCATATTGTTACATTGTATAGGCTACGCCTGCATTTAGTGTTACAAAGTAAAATAGAGAGAACATTTACCACAGTTACTATTGTATCACATCATGGAATGAAGAAAAAAACCCACAAAAAAAACCAAACAGTAGTCCTGGACTTATTTTGTGAAAGATTAAACATTTATTTTTTATGTACTCTCATATCTGAACTGCATAGGCTACCAAAAGCAGTTGATAGTCAAAAAGTACTCACTACATTAACATCACAAAATATATATCAAGACCTTTGTCTGTGGATGGTCAGACTTTGTTATTGCAGTGTACACTAAGCATTTTTTGTTTATTCAAACATATATAAAAAGATAATTTTGCATCTTAAACAAATAAATAGATTACTAATGCTATTGAGAACTGCGTGGCATTTACAGCATCTGGAACCAGCTTTGTTACACTAAATCGATTGTCCTGAGTCTCCTTTCGATCACTGGCAAAGAATGAGGTCACAGTTCAACTTAAGTTTAGTCTTCACCTCCATATTGTTTGCTTGTGGCTTTCAGTGCATTAGTGAATAACATCTTCCACACTTAAATTAATAATAACTAGGCTTATAATGATGTCACCATAGTAATAATAAAACCATAATAAATAGTAATAAATATTACATTATATTTTGTAATATATTATGCATTACATAATTGAGACAGTGATGCTATTTTCAACAATTAATATGTGCTTATGACAGTACTGAGAGATATTAGGTAGGTATTTCAAGCAGTGTGTACAATACACATAAAGGCACAGTAGGCTCACTGTCTTTCACAAGGAGGGTTAAGCATTGGCAGGCATTATGGGCACAATGGGAAAGAAACCACACAAAATGCAAGGGACATGTTCCTATATGTGAACACCTGAAAATGCCTACTATGTAAACTGCCTTGATGATTTGACCCTGTAAAGAGACAATGGCGTTGATGGCTACATGCTACATAAATTCTTAGTTACAGTTCTGAACTGCACATGGGCTTTATACACAACCAATCTATAGATGTACCACCATTCAACTTTTTTAAATGAATGGGTTTTCAATTTAAAAAAAAAAATCATTATAATAACTACTAATATTATAGCCTACATTCATGTATGTAATACTGCTTTAGGTATTGTAGGAGGTCCTCCATTCTCAGAAAAATAAATAAGATACAATAGATATTACCATCTTAATCTGTGCCATGTGGAAACATCAATCAATCGATGTACTGAGAAAGCCATCTGAAGCCTTCCCCATATCCTTGTCTCTTTAATACGCTGCACATAAACACCTCCATTGGCCTCAAGTTCAGTTCCTTCAAGTTCACCTTGCCCTGTAGAGACAGACCATAAGCAACCTCAACACTGCCTTTGGATTAAAGATATACTTAATTGAACTTAAAGGAGAAATCCTGTGTAAATCAATCCATAGCCCTGTTGTCCAAACTCACCAAGTGCTGTGGATGGTAGGAAAAAGAATAAGAAAATTGGATACAACAAAGACCAAACAGTGAACCGGCAACTAACACCTAGTGAATGGGACATAACAACTTACTTTCAGTTACATTTCCTTATGTCCCATTCAGTGAGCATTAGTTATTTGGACGATACAGCATCAAATTTCCTCAATTTCTTTCTTAAAGAAAGCATTCAGATACCTGGAACAACAGAGCTATTGACTGATTCACACTGGATTTCTACTTTAATGAATTATTTAACTACATTTCAAATCCAATGACATGCTTGCATCTGGAAAGCATTGTGGCAAACCGTCCATAATCTTCTTACCTTGCCAGTTGTGTGTCCATACAGGCCAAACATTCCTCTTAAGGCATCTTCACTTATAGCCTCTGGACGGTCAATTTTATTCCCCAATATGAGGACTGGGACATTTGAGATGGTCTCATCAGTTAAAAGGGCCTGCCAAAATGTACAGATGAAATCATTCACTGTACATGCAAGTAGAGTATCCACTAGCCTAGCAAGCTAAATCTGTACATTGCTGCTGCTAGGGGCGTTTATATTTCAAGGCCACATCATTTAACCATATACAGGGTACCAATAAGATTCTCGTGAGCATTCTTAGAAATAACTTCTATTCTGCAAACAAGAGATAGAGAAGAGATACTTCTCAAATACTGATCTGGACTATGTTTCCCAAAACCAGTTTTAGCCAATTGGTTAGGAACTTAGTTGGTTGGCAATGGGGAACTATGGTTTTGCTAAATGCATTCCTGCCATCAGCTCTATATAACTACTTCTTTCCCTGAAAATTTATACCCAAACTCGATGAATGCAATGTTTTAACAATCGTTTTGTATGAATTTATGATGTGCCCTGCTCCCTCTCATCCCTACAAATATCATCAAAATCATTGCTCAGATTGCTTGTAAGTCTGTTCAATACAATCTATATCTGTTGACTCACACAGGTGGGAAATGGCAGGAAAGTATCCTGACTTGCTTAAGTCATGCAATTTCCAATTGCCTACCAAACTAACTAAGCTGCAACTAAGGTAGCAACTATGCTTTTGGGAAACAGACGCCAGATCAGTATAGCGAGAAGCAGGCTAAAGAAACAGCAGGGGGTGAGGAACCTTACATCAAGTTCAATTTTAGCCTCAACTAGGCGCTCATGGTCAGCACAGTCCACAAGATAGACAATTCCATTGATAGCTGGGAGGTAATTCTTCCATACTCGTCTTGCTGTGGAACATAGAAATAGCTTATTAAAAAGATTTAAGACTTATACTACTATTCAACTGTTTAAGTTTTTGGGTCTATACAGTGCATCATTACCCTTACCTACAATACAATACAATATCAACATTTTTGTCCATCTGTATGTACTGTATGTATGTATATATGTCTATGCGTATGTGTGCCTGCAGTGAATCTGCTCTGTTCTCTGCTATGAACTGGGCCCTGTTCAATGCAAGGTGCCCACTAACCCACCCAAGTGCACATATCAAGCTTACCTAGTATACAGTTATCCCTCTATTGTCATAAGCAAATGTGATTTAACATTATAAAGATGACCATAATCATGCAGTGATTCTATTAACATTTATTTTGGAGGTGCATATGGCTTACTTTGCAAATATGCCTACATTGCACTACAAACAATCTGCACTACACTTCTGATCCCACTTGAGCAGCTCACCAATTATGAAATGGTCATGAAATTCTAGCATTTTTTTATGAACTTTCTAAACAGACCTAGTTTATATGAATTGCAGTCATTTCCATATTGTCCTATAACCCATAACAAACTGTGATGTTATTCCATATAATATAATCTGAAGAGAATATGATGGGACATTACTGTTCAATAGATTTTGGAATATTACACACATCCTGAACTTGACACCAGACATAATCTCACTGCATCTGTATACCAGTAATCATACAGTATGCACGTGACAAACATTTCTTGTTATTATGTGATTCCATCCTGAAGCTCTTCTTACCGCTCCACTCTATCTCTGTGCTACAATCTATCTTATTCACACTACTTTTATTTATCTATTCAGGTGTGTATACAGAGAGATGGAAACCCTGCTGGGCATTGCTGCCAGTCGCACCTCCTCTGGTGCCTAAAGGAACACCTATATATACAAATGGAGATCACAAACGTTACCTTGCGCATGGCCACCTAAGTCAAATGTTGTAAATGTCATCCCAGCAATAGTTAACTCCTCGGAAGCTGTGATAAAGCATATCAAGAAGTATATCAATGTCACGAGAGTATTACTGTAGTTTTATTTTTAATGTGTTAATAAATCATTTGAAACTGACTGGAATGTTATTTGAGCTTACTCGGATGTAGAGTGGGAACATGCTGCCCAAGCCGATCATCCTTAAGCATGTGCAACAGTGTGGTTTTCCCAGCGTTATCCAAACCAAGGAATACAAGCTTCCCTGTCTTTCTATACAGGCCTAGATTATATGAAATGCACAGTAATTTCAAACTTAGTCCTGTGACCCATGATAAACAGTGATGTTATTTCAAATAATATAATCTACAGTGAATATGATGGACATTATTAAGAGAGTACTGGTTTACCAAGCAACTGTAGGACATTGCTGAAACCTCTATACAGCCAGTCAAGTATAAAAGACATTTCTGTTGCTGGTACCTGAAAAGAAGCCCATAGAAACTCACAATAGTTCAGTGATTTACATTATAAATGCATCCATGAAACAAGGGATTCACAAAGTCGTTTGCTTGGTGCAACAAATGAAGCATACATTTCTGTCTTCAGTAGGCCTGCTTGACCTATAGAATGTCAGGTGTCTTATGTCCAAAACTAAAACTAAAACAAAACTTTGTTAAATAAAGTTAAGGAATAAAGGAGGCTAGGCTATTATGCATCCATCCATTTACAACAAGGATATGTTGTAATACAGAATGAATCAGGGGCTCAGTTATAAAACGTTTTGCATGACTTGGCCTAAGGATTACATTCGACCACTGGTCTGTTGACCTAGTGCTTGTCACTAGCAAATAGAAAAGAGAATTTACAACGCATAGAGCGACTGTGACTTTCTTTGTGAATGATTTCTCATGCCAATGTACAGACTGGCTGGTCTCGCAACTGACTATTTTTATAGTCAAGTTGTGGTTGCTTGACATTGGACACCGAGGGGATCTATACACAGACACAACTGTCACTCAATAGCCCAAGGCTCCCTTGCTTTAGTGTAAGAAACCAAAGTCACAAACTATACAGAAATGTTTACTTCTCATTGATTTCAATGAGCTAACCTAATAATATTGTAAAGCACCCCTGTGACTTAGCTAACAAACACAATAGCAAAGTCAACAACTGTCTGGTCAAATTAAAAACAGAAACTCACTGACGTTAAAACCGTAAACTGACGGCAACTCAGCGGTCCGTTAGGCTACTGGTGGCGTTATCTAGACCGCATAATGAAACTCCTTTGGCAACTCGTTCTGAAAACAACAGGTTCTCTACCCCGTTAATGGAAAGACCACAATATCTTCGCATTATTTGAACAAGTGTCAAAGTAGTAGAATAATAGAAAATGTGGGGAAAAATCAATCCCTTGCGTTCACGAATAAGGTCATTTGAGCGACTTAAACAAGTTAAGCAATTCACAATGGCCAATTCTAGCCTAGAAGTAAAAACGGACTCTTTCTTCCTATCTTGCCACCTCTACTTGTCATTCAATATCATTCATCACAGGAAATAAACTTCATGTTCGTACCTGAGTCTATCAGACTAGCTAGAAAACACCGTCCGAAATTCAGGCAGCCTCTTCTGTCAAGTCCGAATTTGACGTTCAACCGGATCTGCGTAACAGGGACTTCCAGACTATGCAAAGTTTACGCGTGCCTTGTCGCAAAAAAGGTGCCACTTTCCGAGTGGTTCTAGGTTAATAAGCTTACGAAACTCCAGCTCTTCCAATCTAAGAATTACTAGTGAAATTACTCAAAGGTTTAGTGCATAGCCTGACCTAATGTCTATGACGAGCGGAATGAAAGACTGACAGACACAGCAATAGAATGAGGTAGAATATCGGGGCCACGCGATGTGTTTACAGTTTTGTTGCGCTGAGCTAGAATTATCCAACTATCCCACACCTGTCAAAAGTATTCAAAAAGTTGGTTTAATATTCAAAACACAAACATTAAACTCTCTTAATTCTTAAGTCGACTGTTCTTCTCCCTTTCTCCCAGATACAGTACTATTAATGAAGACAACAGAACTTAGTCTTGATCAAAAGAAAGGCTTTATTAAAGCAATTAAGAGTCTCTTACAGAGTGCCAGAATGATCCAGAGTGCATTAGCCTATAGGCCTACCAGTAAACACCCTGATTACACAGAAGTTAAATAAAATGAAAACTAATATTACACCGTTCTGAATTGTGGTTAGGCTACCATCTCTGTTACACCGTCTAAGGAAATATGTTTCTTCATTCTATGTTGAAGTCATGAGTCTACTTTCAAGTACACAAATTGTGCCAACTTATGGTCCCCGAAGTGCTCTTCCTTTACTTCTCATAGTAAAACCATTTATCAACTGCAATGGAAAAAAAACACATTCAAAGTCAGTTCAGTAATATGTACAGTATAGTAGACTATATAACACAAATATAACTAGAAAAAAAAAGCAAAGCAAATTTACCAGAACATGGAATGGGGTCTTCTTTTCCACAAGGGCTAGTCTGTGAGGGAATGGCACAAAACACAATGAGTTACTAATGTTCCTTTAGCGACTCATCTCGCAGCATTTGCCTCTAATTTCTATCCAAACTAATCCAAACTAATTTGCTCAGCGGGTATGTCTAGCCAACAGCTACAGAGAACCGGTGTATTCAGACATCGGCGGTGGCAAATGATGTGAGAGTGCTAACAGGTGGTTAGGCAAATACTGGTAAAAGAAAGTGTCACAACACACCCCTCTGACAGCAAAGCAGGGGTGGTACAGAAGTTAGCGTTGCTGACATCCATGCAGATCATGCACATCCCATTCTGGCTTTAGTCATAATGGTGTGCAACTTGTATGGCCTACAATGCCACTGTCAAGGAAGTGTATGGGTCGTTGGTCTTTTTATTTGCCTTTAACGGGATCTTCCAGGCAACACTTCCCTCTGAAAAATTACATGACTTTTTTCCAAGCAGTTCCTTGTGAGACTTCCTTTAACCAGTATTTGTCTAACCACCTGTTTGCACTGGGTGTAAGCAGCAATAAAGCTGCATCATTTTATTTATTTACCTTTTTGGAATCGCAATGGCAGTGATGAGTGCCATATAGTTCACTGGCTGATATTTTGACAATATCCAATCATGCATTGAAAATCATTTTTATGTTTTGTTTTGTTTTATTTTTGTTTTATGTTCATGTTTATATAGATTTCAGATATAATATTATAATAGAAGAGCTTAATGTTCTTACAGCATCGACAACAGCTTTGGCTTCATCGCAGGAGCAACTGTGTGGGCTTCCAGAGTTGCACGTGTTTTTACTGCAAAAAAGCACACAAATACAATCAACATTTAGGTCTGTGCAATTATGTTACAAACCCATCATTATTTTCATTAACTCTTAATTTATGGAAAGCCTATTTATTATTTAATATGTTTACATTTACGAATAGTGACCCACAGTTGGTTAATAATAATCCATTGCAAAATTTATAATGTCGAAAATGATTCCTGTCCTTACCAGCAGAGTCCCCCTGCATTAGTTGGCTGCGATATGAGAGTCTTCCAGAAGCCATGGGTGCTCTTGATGGTCTCAATGGCAAAGTCCTGCAAGTTCACAGTTAACATCAGCAAAGAGCCTAAACAGGTTATACTGTACAGAAGGTATACAAAATGGAATGAATTTATCTTAACTGATTAATATGATCCCAGATACATATTAGAAGATATTCATTTCCATTGATAATTCCACTGTATCACTTAAAAGGAGAATGCCAGTGTGATTTGCCCCAAAATTATATTGAAACATCATTTCCAACGTTTGCCAAGACGCAGAATTTTCATAAATTCAAAGTTGCCCCACACTTCCTTGATGGTATAATGACGGTTCCAACATTTCAGACGGGGCATTGAGAATTTAGTAAGTTCAAAGTTGCCCATCATCTTGCTCAGACCTGGGCAAAGTAAGGCCTGGGGGCCACATGCGGCCTGTTGACTTATTTAATCCGGCCCATGGAACCTTCTCAAAATATAATAATCTCTCATTTAGCCAAGGTGGCTTAGATTACAGGCCTGATTGGTGAAATATGTTGTATTCATGAAATACAAATCCCCCCTTTTAACACTGCATGTTAACATGTCCTCTGAAGAAAGTGGAGCTACTGGTTTGAGACTTGCCATTTGAAAGGCATCAACCAGTTGACTGTTAAGACCCGGCCCAAGCCAATGTGGCCCTTCGGCCAAAATAATTGCCCACCCCTGATCTAGCTCGATGCCCCTGATAGCTACAACCCTCCAGCCTGCTCAAATGTATCAAAATTCTGCTCACCCACAACCGTTCATATTTTTTAAGATGTTGCAATATATTGTACAGTACTTTTGGTCTACATCATCACACCAGCATTCTCCTTTAAGTAGCTGTTGTCCATTATTGTCATTTTAAATTTGCGAAATGTTTACTGATAACAAACCTTGTCTTTAAAGTCTCCATTGAAAGCAAACTGATTTTCGGGCTTCCCATCGGGCACTTTGTAGCGTCTAAACCAGTCTACTGTGGCTTCAAGATAGCCTGGCTTCAGCTTTCGGACATCCTCAATATCTGGCATCATACACAAAATAACATCAATACATGAATAACAAGGAATCAAGGAATTCTATTTGTCACATGCATAAGATTACTGGTGCGGAAAAAAAAATCTGTGAATTATGTCAGCCTATTGTGCTACGTACAGAAGTTCAATAGGAAAGGGGCTACATCTTTAATATGAGGACATACTGGAAAATGTCACAGTCAGTTTTGGCATTGAAATCACATGAAGTGATGCCACAAACATCAAACAAAATGCTACTAAAATTGTAAGTGGTGTACCTTAGTCAACATTAATTCAGTAAATCTAAGTGTCATTAACTTACTGTTAAAGTCCTTGGCTTCCGGGTCATCAACATTGATTGCCATAACTTTCCAGTCAGTTTCTCCCTCGTCAATCATTGCCAGCACACCCAACACCTTAACTTTGATGACCTCTCCTCTTGAGCATACCTAAAATGTTTGAAAACAAACATTAGCAACCCTATGCCATATCAAAACTACAGCATCCATTCTGGTCCGTTAGGATATTATTACTAGAAAGTTAATCATCACAATCAAAAAGGTAAAAAAAATTAAAAAATAAAATTACCTTGCTGCCAATTTCACAGACATCAATTGGATCATTGTCACCACAACATCCGGTATCGCCATCTTTATGCTCAGGGTCTTCCCAGGTCTAGTAGTGGAGTAATAAGAGAATGTGAGATCAACATATTGTGGCCAAAGTCTTGTGTGTGTCCTCGAACTTTCCACAAATGTGTCCATTCCATTAACACTGAATAATTTCAGCCATTAATTTTAAACCCTTTATTATTGGCTGTGTATTACCTGAGGTATAGCTCCATAGTTCCAGATGTAGCCTTTGTGAGGGAAGACGTTAGCCACGTAGCGCAGATTTCCTTTCTTCACATCTTGTTTAATTGGGTTGAGGGGATCTTTGGTGGCAATCTGTGGAGATCAATTTATGTACGGTAAATAACCCCTGTCTGCTTTATAGAGTCTAGATAGGAAAATCTATTGTATCCTTGCTCAGTTGATATGCCATACAGTTGTGAAAAAAGACAAAAACTTTTGACCATCCTGGGCCAGAAGTGCCCTTTACTTTGATTATTTTTATGCAAAGTAGGCTACATGTCACACTAAAAACTAACATTACAACACTTCTGGTTTCTAATGAACTGCACTATATAAATACGCTTGCCTTGCTATAGATTACACTATGTGACAGAAAACTGTGGTATCTAAACAGCAGAAAAATCCAGGCATTTGTTTCAAGCTGGTACAACAGGATTCCTCCTGCTGTTGTCCAGACAGGCTCAGTGAACAGACAGGTCAGACTTGGTCAGAAAGGTGATAAAGTGACATCAACTCAAGTAAGTTAGCCACAGCTTCTTAAGACGTTGTCAAAGTCAGTGTTGTTTTTTTTATTATTATTTTAAAACGCCAATATAAAACACAGACAATACATAGTAATCTCTGTCCATACCTCAGCACATCATAAAAAAGACTATTCACACTATGTGTGTTAACTGTGTCACTTGTGTCACTTGACTGGTTAAAAGAAAAGATTAAAAAAAAAAAAAAAAAAAAGAGAGAGAAAAGAGTGAAAACGTAAATTGGAGGGGGAGCAACATATTTTAAGAAACATTAGGCCTACTTATTTTCTCAAGCTGTGTCTCATGAGCCATCTAGCACAGGATATCTGTAGGTGTCAGACTAACCCACAAAATAGCACTTTAACACATTAATTTCCTAGACCTGTGAAATCATTTACTTTTCTGCTATAACCCAAACCATCTGGTTTGTTTATAATAATGCAAACAAATGAAACCAGTGCTGCTTACTACTCTCTCACTTGCTGCAGCTGAGAGTCATATAAAACAGAATATTACTGTTTTACATAGAGAAATAGATCAACTTGAACCTGAACTTGAAATAAAAACCTGCATCAGAGTTCAGCTAAAGAACATAGCCAAGATAAAGGGCTTTAGTGCAGTCTGAGACTCCCTGAGTGGTTCAACCAGTAAGAGCCTGAGATCTACAAAACGTCTAGGACATCTGAAGATGGCACTTCAGGGGCACAGACGCAGAACCACCACCAATAACACAACTTAGTGTGCTTTGATGGTAATTTAGTTTGCTTTGATAGTAATTAGCCTATTGCCACATCAACTAGGCCTACTTGCATTAGTGCAAAAATGTAAATACTCTGTCTGAAATCCTCTGAACAGACTATAAAATGAACTTAGATGCACTGAGACAGAGCAGCTATTCAGTGCAATATAAATGCCGCCAGTCAGGAGAAATCAGTGAGGCCCAGTGACTACAAATCCCGAATGTGTACTCCTCCCACAGCAAACACTGTAATCACATCCAGCACACCACTAGTGCAACTTCCTGCCCTCAGGAAGGAGATAGGAGACTAGCAGAGCAAGGACTATCTCAGTAACATCTAAATGGCTCCCCCGAGCAGTCAAGCTACTCAACAAGGTTCCGCATAGATCTCACCTCTTCTACAATCTAGCATACCTTAAAGCCACCTGGGGTCCGTTTCCCAATTTCCCATTGCCAACTAACTAAGTTGCTAACTGGTTAGCAGCTATGCTTTTGGGAAACGGACGCCAGGGTGGTATTCCAATAAGGAGGTTAAGTGGCATATCTGTGTAAGTTATGCCAGAGGTCGTGGTAAACCTAACAGTAGAAGAGCCTGACTCTTGGTTTTCTGAACTACTCTTTTAGCAGGTTTATCAGCCTCTCTAGGTGAACTAAATCAGGTTCATCACTTTAACCACCATCTTGGAATACTACACTGCACAACTACCAGCACACAAATGCTCTAATCTTTGTACTCAGAACTTCCTAAAATGCACACTGACAGTTTGAATGCAACCACAGTTAATGTTCCTCTCACCAACCTACACTCAAAATTCATACCATTACTGTAGACAAGACATGTTAAAACCACTTGACAGAATGCAACACAGGAGGGCTTAAATTGACTGGACATTACTTGGCAAGTCTCAAACCAGACTATAAAAACTAAAAAAAGACTATAAGCACTGACTATACAGGGTTTCCCACACATAGACCAATGTGTGGCGCAGCACCACAGAGTCAACTCCAGGCACCACAGATTGAGATTGAGAATGAGATGAATAATTTCAAATGCCTCTTATAGTGTTAAAATTGTCTCAGCGGGTGACCCTGAAGAACAATAGATAAACATACAGGTGGATATTATCTAATAGGGCAGCTCAGAAAGAGTGTGCTTGATTGGTGCCTGCTGCACACACTTTGCACACCCCAATGACTGGCCACCATGATACTCAATTCCCTCACCGGTGCTAGGGGAGAACCTCCTGCTACCTGGTCTGTGGGAAACACTGCAATAGATAGCAGAGCAAAAATAAAATCATATAATCAGCTCACGACAGACATCAGAGCAAAAATGAAACCATACAATGCTGTTTCCCGGACTTCCTGCACGTAAAGTCAAGAACACTTCCTTGACAGAACACTTCCTTATGAGTCAATGCCTACTGTAATGAAGTAAGGATACAGTAAGTTAAGTAAGTGAAGACTTTCAATAAATGTGTCCGGCTCCAGTTCTACTGCAGTTGTAAAATTCACCAGCTGGTCTTATTTGTGTGTGGGGGAATTGTATCAGTGCTCAACAGCATTAGATGACGCAACAGGCAACCCCTAAGCATCCTTACTGACCTTTGACAAACACTATTGGAAATGTGAAAGGCAACAAAACTTGTATTGAAAGACCCAAGGGCATTGTCTCATAAATGGGAGAAGTTTCAAGCTAACCCACAACCTTTGAGGAGCTGCTTTCTTGGCTTAATCAAGGAATCTGATGGGAAAAGGACTGATACCTGATACAGAGCCATTTCCTGACAAGTTTCAGGGGGGGCATCAAAATGCATTTCTTTTATTTATTCTTGATTTTTCCACTTGCATTTTTGGAAAAAAAGGGGGCCATCTTAAAAGTTGCGCAGATGACCGTACTCAAACTTTTTTATAAGAACACACACACTGACGAAGGCAGTAGCCGTCTGTTTGTTTGTCCTTGCTGAAATGTGAATAAGAATAAAAGAAGACTTAAAGTAACATTGATAAAAAAAGATAACCTCCTGTTTGATCATGCACCCAAAAAAGAACAGGAGAGTGCAGTGTTTCTTGCTTTTTGTTATAGAAAAAAAGGGGCAAAACTCAAATCCAGCCTATGGCAGCTAAAAAGGCTAGAACTGGCCCTGGCCTGATGGTCAATCTGAGTTCCAGAGATCCGGTGTGAAGATAGAGAACTTCAAGTTGGAAGTGACTCATATGAAATGACCCCCAACTGACCGCCAAGACAGAAAAGAACTTTGGGGGGCTTTGGAAGAGCTGAACAATTACTCCTGGACTAGTCCAGCCAGTACGCTAATCTGAACTTGAGAATGACCATCAGACAATATCCCCATCTGCTATGACAAAGCTGGAGAGGACTTGTGTAAAGGAGAAAAGAGAGAACGACTGCCAAAATGAAGGCATGCAAGTGTTTGTCATGTCCAAGGAGACTTAAAGGGATGCACCGGAGTGAATTCAAGCATAGCCCTCCTGCACGAGCCTTCCAACAGCAATATATTTCGCATGAAATGAAAGAATATCGAACAGCATAGACCTAACGCGAACGCGAACCACTTTACATTGAATCAATGTCAGATCTTACTTTCAATTCCCAATAGTCAGGTCCCATTGATTCAGTGTAAAGTGCCTGTTCGATTCTGCGTTCGCGTTCGGTCTATGCTGTATCAAATTATTTAGTTTCACTCGCTAACTAGCGCATTTAGCAAGCTCTTTCAACAGGGCTATGCTTGAATTCGCTCCGGTACATTCCTTTAACACACTGGGCAATGCCAAAGGTTTCTTTTCTTATCATATTTTGTAAGGTATGGACTTACAGAGTCTGAATAGGGTTGGGGTGCATAACAATGGATGCAACATACCTACACTCAATACTTGTATTGTTGCAAGAATACACTCACCTCCATCTTTGCGTTAGTCCATCTTGGTACCTCAACGACCATGTGGAAAATTTTCTACAGAGAGAGGTAGCTTAGATTAGAATTACTTATACAGGTATTGGTCTACTTAAGCAGTTTTAAAGAATAGAATGATGTTTGATGATATATCTTAATTTAAAATATGGTAATATAATATACATAGTCTCCATCATTTGTTCATGGATCCAGGCAAGGATATCATTATGAATGGAGGTACATAATCTATTAAATCAGTATAAGGGTAGGATTAGAACTATTCCTTTAACAACCAGATATGATGACCTCTTCCCTCTAGATTTCAACATGACAGTTTCACAGTAATAGCAAAGGTCATTACAGTGGTAAATTAAGTGTTCTGTAATTTAAAATAGGCCTAAATATTCATTGTTAATCACATCAAGCTCTTTACCTGATTTTCATCTGCATACATAGGTATGTCATGGAATGGTGAGATGTACTTCCCTTCGGCATTTTCTGTAGGAAAGATAAATAAGAAGTAAATCTATTTGACCAAATGTCTCTAAATTTGAACTTGAAGTGTGTAGCCAAATGAGCTCCATTAGGTGATGACGTGGTTGCACCACGTACATAATACATAGCCTAACGTTACTTCTTTCGACCATGTAATATACCATTTGTAAAATGCAATAAGATACACAATAAACTTCAGTAACTCAAGGCCTGTCGTTGTCTCAGCATCTCAATACGTTAATAAAAATAACTTTCTCCATGTGAAACTGAAAGTTCGCAACAAACGTTACAAATCAAAAGCATAATCAAACTCATTCATCGCTCGTTCCACACCTTCCATGACTCGACAAGGAACAGTAGCGACTTCATCGCGACCATTTATTTTCCCGGTAAAACTGGTTAGACGATTTTGGAATTAGCACGTCACATTCAGTTATCAATTAGGGTACAAATAGTGCATTGAAATTTCTGATATTCCTCAATAATTTCACCATGCATTTGAGGACAATATGAATGACACGTGGAAACTTCATATTACGGCCCAGCATCAGTAACGTTAACGTTATCATGAAATACTCACAGATACAATCCCGATACATTGTAACTGTACATTATACTTACTGAAAAACACTCTGTAACTCAACGTATTTGGATTCCCCCTCTCTTCGATTGTGAAACTCATCGTGCTAGCTTTTTTGCTGTATTCAGACTACCGAACTGTGCATTAGTCGGTGAATGACGTGTGGAGTGGACTGTGTACACGGCTTTCAGGCCAGGACCTCATGGCCGCATGCGCAGTTGTGACTGGGCGAGAGAGGCGTGCAAACTCGATATGTTGTATCCAATGGTTGTTTCCGAGAATGTCTCATCGGTCTCTGATTGTATTTATCATTTTATGGCATGATTGTCATACGTTATTACACTGTGGCATTCACGGTCATAGACTCGTTATCTAAACAAACCAGCATTTGGCCTACATCTGCTGCTTTCTACTGCAGCTTTTTATTGCTAAGTTAGTTTTATTGCATGCAATTTTTTTTTACTTCTGCACAGCTCCCACGTCAGTTGGCTTTGTTTTCTGTATTTATAGGTTTTATAAAAGCAGATAAAAGTAAGAATACGAGAGAGCAAGTTGAACACGTGATGCTGCTGGCAAATTACCTCATATCCTCTATACATGCTGCGCTTCCTGCCTGGCGGAGGGAGGGGACCGTGCTGACGGCTGGGTTAGCAAGCTGAGCACCAAGAAGGTTTTTGGAGAGATAAGAGAGAGGGAAACGGGTTCGGGATACCACCTTCCCGCTTGATAGTCTACTATCTTCAGTTTCCCATCATTTGTTTTGTGATTGATTTGATGCAATGTCGACCAGTCGTCAGCTTAGTGAGAGCCGGGCCATCCCGACCAGGACGGTGCTGATAAACGACACAACGCAGCTACCTCATGATTATTGCACCACCCCTGGAGGCACTTTATTTTCCACCACTCCGGGAGGTAATGCAAACATATGATGTATATTGGGCAGCAAGAGATGGTTCTTTGTCAGTTATTATCCTTACATGGATTGTTTGCTGCTGGATTGCTACAGTGTGGCCTATACCTTTTGGTACAAGCCTAACCTAGCGCTCAAAACAAAAACAAAGCTTTGCGCCGCCTATGCTGACGGCTTGAAGAATCTGATTGGCCGAGCACCAACGCAGTGATTGAGAAGCATGTTACGTTGTAACAATGAAAATTATGATATGATATGGTAAAGGCTATGCTATGTTACCAATGTATGTTACACACTGTAGCCTGGTTTTGAGACAATAAGTCACACTGTCTGTTATGGCACATTCTTTGCCCATCGATCGAGGCAATTGCTGATGACATTTGTCTCTGTCAGGTTTTGCGTTACCATTTAAGTCACGTTCAATCAATAATTGCCTCAGCTTCATGGCAGTTCTGTCATTATCTGCTCAACAAGAACATGGCATAACAATACCGTACAACTCTGCATTCTGTCCTTTTAATTTACCAATCTGAGTTTAATTTTGAATTTGAGAGTTTGAGCATATAATTAAATTTTAATCGTGCTGACTGCTGTGCCTTGCCAATGGATAATTTCATGATAAAACAGTCAGGACTAACCTTTCAGAATTATCTCGAGTAACCAGTAGGGTATGCATGGTAGAGGGTTGCTTCTGATGTGCAACAATTGTTATGGCCCTGGCTGTGTTGGCTTCCAGTTGCTATTACTGAACATAAATCAATGTCTTATCTATGATAAGTAACTTTCTATGCACACAGTTATGAATGCCACTCCATATCAAATCATGAAATCGATAAGTTCTAAAACTCATTTTGTTAATACGTTATTTAGACCTAACACAATCAATAGCTATGCGTAGCAGTTCTCTTTTTCATGTGGCAGGAGAGAAGGACAACCCAAGACAAGCCTTTATTTGTTGTGACAGATTGCACATTCAAATCAAACCCCTCTGGCATTTTACACCATAGGCAAGGCAACCATCCCTATCACTCGTACCACACCGCACCCTCAGATAACACTAAGAGAGTCGTCAGTTCACTGCTCTCATACCCACAACATTTGAACAAAGGTGGCCCTGACATTCATTTCCGGATTGCCGCAGATACAAAAACACAGCTATCAGATTTCCAATGCAATTTCTTTTAAGCCCCAATTTGAAAACCAGCCATGATCAATCAGTTGTAATATTGACAATATTTCCTACAATTGCAAAAAACACACATTGATATATTATTTATGTAACAAGTTTTATGTAACTCATAATGTAGGGGACAGTCAGCAACTTAGTTAGTTGGCAATGGGAAATTGCATTGCATTGTGTTGCGTTTGGGAAATATGCCACTTCTAGCTCCACTCTTAAGTCTGATGCTCCTGATTTAGTGCCAGTTGAATTGAAGATGATGCAATTTGCATCCTCTCTGAGATGACGAGATGAATGAGAATGGTAATCATTCTCCCCAGGCATGTAGAATGCCCTCGGGAGAGCCCACTAGGCAACAGGACAACAGTTTCTAGGCAACAGGTATTTTGTTGGCAGGGTGAAAGATACTTTTATTTTAGAGAAATTGGCAAAGATTCTCTTTTTTTAAAAAAAAAAAAAAAACATATTCATTGTTGTCATCTAGTGGCTGGCCAATATTCAAAATGCACTAGAACAATAGCTTTCGTTTGAAATAACTGTAATTGCTTAAAATATCACTTCTAGCATAATTAATTCTCCTCTGCAATATTTATTATGCTAACTAGCAGCAAAACACATAATTTAATTTCATCTACTCTGTTTAAAACAGGCCATCTGGCCCAGGGTTGAGATGATAGCAAATTTCTATTGCAATGATGAAAATGAAGTAGCCTGGGCCCGCCCATACTTCCTGTCATTGCATGAAATTTCGCACTCAAGCCTGGCTAGAAAATGAGTTGATTTATATTGCAGTATGTTTTATGTGTTTTATCTTATCCTTTATCTTCAGGAACCCGGATTATCTATGATCGAAAGTTTCTGTTGGATAGACGTAACTCCCCAATCGCCCAGACCCCACCAGCACACCTGCCTGTTATCCCAGGAGTAACCAGCCAAAATGTCCTGAATGAAAATAAGAAGAATGAAGCTAACAACATTAACAACCATGATCCCAAAACAGGTACAGGTTAGCCTCCTCTTTGTGTTCCCTCCCCTCTCTGAATCATGAGACCGTCCTAATCAAACTGCCATTGTCATTTACAAAGATGCCCAAAAAGTGCATTGAAAGAACATTGTACTCAGAATTGTACTGCTTTGATGGGTCAGACTGCTTTGATAAGTGCTCCTAAGATACATCAATTATGAATTAGCCTAGTGTTATACTCTCAAAGGGGGGTATTCTCCCAGGTGCCTAAGTCTAAAACCGCTCCAAGCTCACTTGTCACAAATGTATTGCAGCCAGTACCACCAAAGAGCACTGAATACTGACAACAAGTTAAGACAACACTGATCTGCATAAAGTGGGATCCCCCCCTCCCTTGCTGAAATGGTTCCATTCACTCCTCTTCTGAACTGCACCAAACAATAGAATACCTGCCACTTACCATGAGACTTACCATGTCTTACCAAGTCTCACAATCTCTTACATTGATTACAAAATGTTATTTAATGTAAACCTTTATGATATTCACTTTCAGGTTAGAGTCTAAGAACTGATTTATGTGTAATTGTGTCCTGTAACATGTCCGTAGATTAACCAATATTATTATTACTGTTTGGGTGTCCTGTGTAGTCAAACTCATATGCAATTATTATTTTTTTTAGACACTGAATATATCTTGAGTATCTATTTCATTTGGGTTTAATATATCCATTCACAATTTCGAGGCATTGCTTTACCTTTGTAATGGCCAGTGCCCTGGTACCATATTGATGTGGAAATGAGACATTGTAATTGTCCTCACACGTGTATTTGTCCTCACGTTGGTGTGTTGCAGGTGATGATGCCCAGTTTGAGATGGACATCTAAGCGAAGGAGAACGAAGATGAAGTAACAAAGAAGAATGAACCTGGTACACGTGTGCCAGTGGCTTGGCTTGTAGAAACCAATGTCATGAGCCCTTTCAGCCATCTCTCCTTTTTGCTCTCTCTTTAGCCGCTGGGTTCTTTATCAACCATGGGGATTAATGTTGACTTCCGTCAGTTTACTGGGTTGCTTCAGTCCGGGAAAACTAATTTTAGATGTTTCCATCATCTGTTTAGAATTCCTGGACACTGGAGTGAACCTGCTTCATGGCCATAAAATAAGGGAATAGGTGACAAAAGTGCCCAGAAGTAACAAAATATATTCAAGGAAAAAACTTTTTTTTTCCGTTTTCAAAAATCAGTTTTACTGTCAGTGCATTTTATTGCTAGATAACTCTTTAAATCACTCACTTTGTTATGTCTGTTTGTCCATGAATGAATGAGATTTGTGGACGTTTCTTGGGTATATTCCTATTTTGATTGTCACAAAAACATTTTTTGAATCCAAAATTATTAATCAAAGAAAATTGTAGCCTAAAACGATATCCAAAAGGTTATTTTGGACGATATACATCTTTCTGATGAATTTGGGAACTTAGCATTAATCACCATTCCAATCAGGCAATCAGGCATCTTTATCATTCCGATTTTATTTTGCTCATTATTTGCTGGTGTGATTTTGACATCTATTTGTAAAAAAATCTTCAGGTATTCATACAACAACATTTAAGATGTTGTACAATAAATCGAGTCTGTTCCATTTGGGCATATCCCTCCCCTTTCATACCTGTGGTATGGTGGTAATGGACCTTACAGATAAATATTTTGGAGTAGTATATGGCCAAATGCCATATTCACCAACTTTTGCCCTATATACAATAATTCTTGCCCCATAAAACTTCGTTTCTGTAGAACAAACACTCTGTCAATGTTTGTGTCTACCTTGAAATTTTATTTTGAACACATTGTTTCACAAATTACCACGAATATGATAGAATTCCTGGTAAATGATATGCCTCTATTTTTTGTGAAATAAATTTAGATATTGTTATTTTGAAACCACCATTCTCACATGTATACTATAAAGTCTCAAGGTAAAGTGGCCTTTTTGTGATTGTCTGCTGAATTGAAAGGCAGTTAGGTGGATAGTTGTTTTCTATGAGCCTTTCAACAAGGAGGCCCAAAGTACTGGTCTTAAAATGCACTTGACAAAACTGTAAGAGAGAGACTTGCCACACACTTTGACAGAAATGAAAAGTGTCTTGTCAGTATTCAAGGGACAGTTTAAAATCAGTTGACCGCCCATTTAAAACAAATTTCTAAGCTACAGTATATTCAAACTTTAAATACTGAGTCAGAGGTAGGAAAGCACTGAAATGTTGTCAGGTCATTGATAGAGATTAATATAATTCTGATAGACCACCAGTCAATTGGCCGTTGAATATCAGAGAATAAAACCGCACACTATTATAGCAACTCTATATAGAAATGACCTGGCACTCATTTAAATTAAGTCATTGAACTTTTTTGTGAGAAACTTGAATTTTTTTCCAACTCTCCTCTATGCATTTTCACCTCTATGGTTTCCCATCACCTTTATGTGTGAAAATCTATTGAAATTAGTTCAACTTCAGTTCCTATTTAAATACTGTATCGTAGTCATCTTATTGAAATCGAAGAATGAGACTTAAAAGTGAAAGAGACTTTGGTAAGAGAGCCTGTCTCTTGTGCAGTGATCAATACAGTTTTTGTTTTACTCTTCTTGCACTTGTGCTAAGTGTGTGTACCCATGCCTTACTTTGCTAAGCTTAGAGGCTGCAAATTTCATCTATTGAGTTATGGCTCTTTGGAATTCCAGATTTTTCTTTCTTTCTTTCTTTTGTATCTTCCTCCTTTGAGGAAAGATCAAGCCACTCTTGTGTCTATTATCTGCGAAATCTTTATATTTTTGGAGATTTTTTTTGTGGCTGAATGGTTTTTTTCTTGCTATGAGGGGTGTAATGTGTTGCTTTTTTTGTTTTGAATGATTGAAGTTGCTCGGTAGCTCTTGTGTTAAAATTTCAGTTTTGAGCCGTTTATCCAAAATTGTCAAGCAAAACAACATTCAGGTGATTTGAAACCAGTCCTACCAGTTTAATTCCTGCATTTCAATCAAAATACTAAAGATGGGACTCCTGTTAAAGTAAAGGGAATCTTTTTCTCTGTTTAATTGAATAATAAAATCATGCATTTTTGTTTCAGATTTAAAAATCATTATAGCTGCCTTGTGGTTTTTGGTCAAAAGTATCAGATACATTTTTTAAACATCCTGGGGGCCTGTGAGCTCTGAATGATTTCGTATCATGTCATATATAAGATGAAAAAATGTTTTTTTTTTTTTTTTTCAAATCCCTGAATTATATTTTATTTTTCAATAAAATGCCAATGCCAGTGGACACTGTTACAGCAAGATCAATAAAGTTCCTTCATAAAAACATCCTTACATGTATGTTTTAAAATCTTCCTATAAGGTTATTTAAGGAGTCCCTGTAAGTCAGTCCCTTTAAGCTTAGTGTTATCTAACTATATAAAGGACTTGTGTGAAGAGGGACTGGTTGCTTGGAGACCCATGGCAACAGGCTGTGCTCACTAGAAAACTGCCTGTAGGCCTAGTTGGAGCATGCAGTCCTGTTTTTTACTTGAAAGAAAGACTCTTTGGAAGCAGAAGTTCAATCGATGCGGTAAAAGTCTTTTGTGGTTGGAAAGATTTTACAGAATCTTTGTTTATATGGTCATGACAGCGATGAAGCACGTGGAACTAGGGTAAGATACAAAAACAACAGCAGTATCCAAAAACAGGCTCTCAAGCCTGTAAGCCAATTAGGTGGCCGCTGAGCTGAAAATGTACATATTGTCATTTGTATTATGACAAACTCGTGATATATTGTGATAGAGTAGTTTTATTTCTATATCACCCATCACTAAAGTAAATAATCTTGAGCATATCATCATTGCATGCTCCTCTATGGGTTTGCTCAAATTCATTTTGTGTTTAAGAATCATCGATTCTAAATGCTCAAAGCAACTCTCTCACATCTACAATTAGGGTTACTTCATGTATATCCCATGAACTAATTAACACCAATACTATGTGATCAAGCCCTGTAAAATGAATACCATTTGCACAAGCACAACAGACTTGCAGACATGCAAACTGTTGATTTTGATTTTTCAGAGTGGTAGTCAGTATACAGTATATGCTCAGAGTGCTGAAGCTCCTCTTTTGAACATGGTCTGTTGCCAGGAGATTGAGTGGGTGATTGGCCAGCCGTGTGTGTGTGTGTGTGTGTGTGTGTGTGTGTGTGTGTGTGTGTGTGTGAGTGAGAATAATGTTGAGAGAGAGAGAGAGGTTCTTGAGTCCTCCCACGGCTCCTCTCAGTCATCCATCTGTGGAGGCCTGAATCCAGTGAGGCACCTTCCTGAGGTTCCAGCTCTTTGTGCCCTCTGTCTCAGGAACAGAAGGCATCCCACCTGTGCTGCGATCATTGCCATGGCAGCATGCCGGCCTGAGTGTCTGTCTGTCTGTTGGTGCCTGGCATGGCAGCATGAGAAATGACTGCAGTTCACCTATGAGGAGGGTGGAAGGCAGAGGACAGGGCCGGACTGGGACCAAAAAATGGCCCAGGCATTTTATTATTCAATAATAACTTCATGGCAAGCTAAAATAACACTGAAAGTTGGATACATAGCATGAACATTAGAGATTTAATTGGACAAGCCCAATACTTCAAGAAAAATGATGTCTAAATTATGACTGCACCAGGCCAAAAATGGCCATCGGCCACCAGGCATTGCCCTGTATGCCCTATGGCCAGTCCATGCCTCTGCCTCCTGGCAGAGGTGTGGCAGAGCCAGGTGATAAAAAATGATCAAATAAAACTGACTTGGATTTTAATTAGCTTACCAAATGAATTGAGGCTGAGACACAGAATCCAATTTCCAAAGTTTTCTGTTTCATTATATTTCTGCAAAGAGGAAGATGTGATTATTAGGCCTACAGAGATGCAGCTAATCCACTCCAAGGAGATGGTTTCAGGGGTAAACAGGATTCACAGCCCAAGCATTCAGACTTCACAACACTTTATTTGGATGCTCTGAACAGAACAGTGTGGTCTGTCTTTGATCCTGTCTTGCTATTCTTTCATGTAAGCAACTCACTTATGCAGTTTAGTTACTTCTGAAACTGTACTGTATATGCAGCCTGACACAAGAGCAATTGAGCATAAGCCTACTGTATGTTATGTGCCAAGTTGTGTTTGTGACATTTTTCAAGATACACATCTGCTTGATGGGACAGTGCTAAAACAAAATATTTGATCTTACAGGAATGCTAGCCCCTTGGTATAGAAAATCTTTCTCCAAACCTCATAGTTTCTCCATCTCTTTACCAGCTAGACAGCATGAGTCTCAGAAGGCTAATGAATTTACTTAGCATATTCTAACATTTCCACATGACTGGCAATCTAATGCAATTTAGAACAAGCATTTGTTTGTCAGTTACTGTAGCAACATCATGCATTTCATAAGGCACTTTGCTTAAAAGTGCAGTCTCCAATTCCAATCCTTTTCGGTTGAACCAGAGAGGGTTAAAGCGATCTTTGGTTAAACTGAGTAACTCCTTGTGGTCATCTACTGTAGCTTTTCATTTCTGTATGATGCACTGAAAAGGTCACAGGTGATCATACACAGTCCAGGAATTTGATATGCAAATACAGTAGCCTACATGAAGAAAAGAAAAGATGAAGAAAAGCAAAAAAACAAAAAAACTCATTGCTGGCTAAGCAAGTGTGGTAGGGAAGAACACTGTTTGCCATTTCATCTTAGTAATCTTTCACCAGAATCACATAGGGTACAGCACCTTTAAGTATGTATATCTGTGACTTCCATGTCCTGGTATGGGACATCGGGGTGTTGATTTCTGCATGACGTTCCCAATGAGAAGGATGTCCCTGTGAATGCCGGATCCAACCCACTCTAGTGTCTGCCTATCTGCCTGCCAGATGATCTCTCCAGAAGTTGGATCATATAAATGAGGAGGCAGACATGAAGTGTGACACAGTGTGACACAGTCCAGGCCAGAGAGAGAGAGAGAGAGAGAGAGAGAGAGAGAGAGAGAGAGAGAGAATTTAGCTGCAGAGATGGGAAAAATCCATGCATCACACTGCCTGTACTGCCTGTAATTTTAGTTTTTCAGCCGATTTTTGCTCATTTTGATTTTATCAAAAGGACACACATCTACCAACCAGAATAACATTTCTAAGTTGAAAAGGACACTGGAAGATGGCTGAAACCAAGAATAAACAATCAAGGCAAAAAAACTTGTAAGGCTGTCAAATTCTGATATTCAGGAGCTGAATACAAAGATAGTGCTGCAAGATCATTAATCAGAAAAAAAAACAATATACAGAGCTACAACAATATGTAGATCCTTCCTTCCTCTCTTCGACATCACTGGATTGGAAGGGACTCGGAGTCTGGATGTCACTGACAGTCCCATGATGCTTTGACAGTTTTGACAGTCCCATGCAATCTGACTATAGCCTTAAATTAAATCATCAATAAAAAATTAAACAATTTTCCCAACCGTATCAAAATTAAAATGTAGTAAAAGTTTAGTATTGCTATCAGAATGCTGATGCGGTTACCCGTGCTTTTTGAATATTAATTGGATGTAATAACCTAATGGTAGCCTACTCTTGTCGAGCTTGTGAGGTCTATTGACAGGAAGTTGTCACATTCCCTGTAACCTCCTTAGGAAATTTGTGGACAACATCTTAGCTGTACAGTCATACAGTACTGTGAGTTACAGTAACATGAACACATTGAAGCTAGGGTTATCAGCAAGGTCATCGCAAAAGTGAAATAAAAACGCACAGTTTGTCCAGTGTTTTCTCAAGGTTAGTGTATTCGTTTGGAGAGACATCATGCAAATGACAAACTCCCAGCACAGTGCACACTGTTATCAAAAGCTCGCAGGCTTTCGTAGACACACAGCATTTCAATCGCAGAACTTCCAGAAAAGTTCTATCCTTCAGGAATGCCTTATCCTATCATTCAATGGCAGTCTATCAATTCAGTCTATCTGTTCTCTTTTTAATGGTAGGCTATCTCTTTCAACAGGTAGAGAGGAATTTCAGATTCATGATGATTATCTGAACTACACGGTGGGGTGGGTATAGAATATCTGACACCATGCCCAAACATTACCCTGCATTGGTAAGGTCACAAATTGCTGTGTGTGTGTGTGTGTGTGTGTGTGTGTGTGTGTGTGTGTGTGTGTGTGTGTGTGTGAGGGGGTGGCAGTGGTTTGTGCAGCATGCTCAATAGTTTGTGAGTCATATCTCAAGCTTTTGCCCAAAGAAGGACAGCAAAAACCAAATGTCATCTTGGAACATTTTTATGCAATCTCTGGCATGACCCTGAAAACTTCACTTGACTATTCCCACAGGTTTCCCTGAATTTATTTCGTCACAGTAGGCCTACATCAACTTGCTGATAATGACCCTGTATATTTAGTGCTTTTTACATAACAGAGAGGTCTCAAAACAGATTTGGAGAATAAGAGCCCATCATCATTGCCATGCACTGCAGGGAGTACAGTAGCCCAGTTTTTCTCTTCTGTTTCCTCTTTCCAGGGGGAATATTTTATAGTTGAGGATGTGCACAGTAGAACAGATGTCTTGAGTACCACAGGAAGCTATGGGCCCCAACTTCCGCAGGTCTCATGGGAAATACCCCATCTAGCGCATGCAGCCCAGTCTGAGTATGAGAGACAGCACACTGGCTTGGCACTCGTTACTAAAAAGCAAAAAAATAGCAGCTAATTTGCTTCAAAATGTGTTTTTTTGACCAGAACAGGTTGCCATAAGTTTGTCTGCTCTGTAAGTCAGACATTCATGACAAGGTCGAGGCAATGATCTTGCAACAATGACAAAGTACCATTGATTTTTCAAAACAATTTGCTGGTAATGGCAAACTTCTAACTTTTGGCGACTTTGCCGTGAATCCCCCACAACTTTTGTCTAAGTTTGTTGCAAGTTTACTGAAAGGTCATGTTTTCATATCCAAATTAGTTTGTGGCAAAGTTACAGTACTATTGCTGCAAATTTGCAGCAATGTTTGCCAGAACATTTTTTTCTTTTTTGCAAAGGACAGTTTCCATTCCAATCCTCAAACAAAGGCTGCTCTTTGGCCTGGCCTTGTTTTCTAAATCATACTACAGGTGTTTGGTAGGGGTGCGCACATCCACAGACAATAATCCAGGTGCCGGACAAAAGCGGTAGACAATGTAATTGATTGGTCCGCACACTGAGTATAAGCTCCAAAATGCACTTTTTATTTTAAAACATAAATGGCAACGCTTCGATCCACCAGTGGGATCTTCCTCAGGCCTCTAAATCATACAACCAAATGTCCAGACTCTCTGTATGAAACGAAGTGTAGAATGAGGGGCTGGTTTTATTAACAGGCTACCTGCTTTCTGACATCCCACTGTCTGGCAGAATGCACTTCCTTTCTCTGGGAGTGGTTTAGTCTAAAGAATGCAAGAGGCAGGTGAGATGGGGGCTACATTGCACGTTGAAAAAGGCACATATCTGTGTTTTTGTTTGTTTGTTTGTTTTCTTTAACTTGCAGTTATGGAACTTTGCGAAACAGAGTCAGAACTTATTTTATGTCTACAATGATATTAAACACTTCAAAGATGAGCACCATATGGTCCCCATTCTATCAGAGGAGGACATCAACGTCACAGAGGAGATCAACAAGAAAGGCTTATTCACTCTGCCCTCATACAGGTCTATCAAACATCTCCAAAAGTTTCACAATCAAATCAATGACATGTTAGTGGACATCTTAATATAACCTTTGACCTTGTGATTTACAACAGGTATTATCGTCTATCACTGCCAATTGAGGGAGCGCCCCTAGAAGAGACATTTGATGCCTTCCTTATTGTGATAAAAGTATGACTCATAGATACAGTTTATTTTTACACTGGTAATCATTTGGAGTCAGTCAGCCCATATTCCTGCTCTGAGGCAGCCAAGTGCTTTCGGTATAAGAATGACAGCTTTTGGTACAAGGCAGACCGAATTTGTGATCTGGCAGCTAACGATAACAGATTAGGGCATTACAAAGCCCTCATCAGTTAGTATTGGCTGCAGTGTTGGTGTTTGGTCTATGTTGCTCCTAACCTAGCTAGTGGGACCACATCCATGTCTTGATTGCAAAAAATTCACACAGCGACAGGAAGTTTGGCCAGGCCTAGGCTGTGTTGCTCTCAATTCTTTTGTTGTCATGCTGACAACACTCAGCAATGTGAAACAACAGGGTGATGGGTTGATTCATTCCCTTTAACTGTAGTCTACTGTGCATCCATCTTAAAGCCTGCCATGTTCCATATTATGTCCCCCAGGAGACGCCCAGCCTGTCGTTACACTGAGATCCCTGCACACCTCTGCCATGTTTGCTCTTCAGCTGGCAGGTGGGGGCCGGACGCACCAACCTAGGGGATGATCCTGGAGGCACTTGTCATGCAGCATCTTATAGGAGCTCCAGAACAAGCCGTGTAAGACACACACACACACACACACACTTGTGGCTCAATGGGGTTTTTTTTGTCCCCAATGGCACCTTAGAGGAAGCATAGCCTAAAAGGCACTATGTTAACCCAAACCCTAACCCTAAAATTTAGGAACCTTGAAGGCACTATAGAGGGCGAAAAAGGCCAAAGACCACACTTTTTTGATTGAATTTTACCTAAGCTGATATTACAGATAGACGTGCACTGTTCCCACACATTCACACACATTCCTATTCCTTGACATGCTAGAAAATGCATTTGGTCTTGTTTCTTCGCCAGGTCAGATCTGACACAAGAGAGAACTGAATTTCAGATCATAAAGACATTAACCAGCAGGCTTCCAAAATCCTGGAGCAGGTGAGGACTTTACCCTTCCTACAGTATGTACTGTAAGCACACTAAATAAGGCCCTTTTACCTTTGCAAACACACACACACACACACACACACACACACACACACACACACACACACACATTGCAAACACATAGTATTTACCATAACTAAACTCATGACTGAACTACACTTCTGGGCTCAATCGCTCAGCAAACATTCTCTGCACATCCTTGGCCAAATAAATGTAAGCTGTCTGTTGTTTGCCACATAAAAGATTCAATCTATGAGAATAAGAAAAGGCTGGAGGGAATTGGAGAGGATTACCAGATTCAGGTGAGGTCATTGCCATAGTAACAATGGGTATAGGTTTGACAGTGGCTGATTGGCTGGCTGGCCTAAAACCAATGCATTCTGGAATGCACTGAGGCTTTTTATATTGAGCAGGCGTCAGTGATGTCTGGCTTTGTTGACCAAAGGATGGTAACCTGACAAGCCAGACTATAACATAATGTATAGTCTGACCATGATGGACAGATCCTAAGGGCAGAATCTTTCAAATCAGACAACACTAACCCAACAACTCTCTGCCCATAGAGCATTTTCCCTATGGCTAATGTCAAGACATACCTGCTGAGCAATTTGCTTCCGCTAGGGTATGTCTAGATTTCTCGCCTAACAGGCTGGGCTTTTACTCCCAGTGAAAAGAATCCTGCCCAGTTAACTAGCCAGCCAAGTTGAACATGCCGGATGGGCTACCTCAGACACATCCGCCTCATATTTAATGTCATGTGTCCCTGGGGATGTGGGGATGATCACACCCACTTCAACATGTACTTCAGCGTTTGTCCTCTTTTGCCATATCTCAGGGACATAGTCATTTCTCTCTTTGTAACAAATGGCCCTCAGTGTCTTGCTTAGATATCTTTGAAGTACTGTATCCATTTCAGGGCCATTTGGACGTCACAAATTCATTCTTGACTATTTAAGTAGGCTGGCACTGTTGTGTTTCATTGTTTACAAGTGTCGGCTATGGTCAGAGACTAATAATAACTCATGTCTTTGTTTATCATGCACAGGGTAGCAGCACAAAGAGTTATCTTCTTCAAAGGATGCTTCAGAGCCTTGAGTGTTATTTTTATCTCACTATTTTGAATGTCTACCTTCATGATCAGCCAATAGCAGTGTGATTCATGATATCTACTGTATTACAGTGCAATGTGGCCTCTTTGTAGCTGCCCAGTGTAGCAGGTGTCTTAAACTAGCATTTGTGGGTTGTGAATGCTATTTAACCATCAGAGGTGCTTGTGAACAGCAGCCTCTCTGCCTATAATATGCAGTTGACGTTGTTCTAAGAGGTACCAAACACTCGTCTAATAGTTGCCCATAAACTACATTTCACAGGTTGTAGATCAAGAGAGGAATGATTGCTGCTTTCTGTGCAGAGAAAACAGTTTTTGTAAGGAATGTCTTTTCAAGAGGTTGAATAAAGGCAGGTCATGAAATCAACAGCACATTTGTCTTTGAAAGAGTCTGCAGTACCTTGAACGCTACATGATTCATCTCATCCTATTTAACAAATACCTCCATCTAAAGAGGAAGGTCTCCTGGAGATGACCCTAGATGGACACAGCAGGTGACCATATCACCATCCTGCTTCTTATTCTCCATTTACAGTGGGCGGAATATTTCCAGGTGGTTTAGTCCAACAAGCACTTAGTCCGGGATTAAAAACATGGAGCTAAGCACATTTTTTAAAAACTAATCACTTGGGATAATACCATCCAGTATGAAGAGTTTGCATATTTTTTGTTGGATGATGCCTCTTTAATGGTAATTATGTCTTTAAGTGATATATTACATTAGGGGTGTGTGTTGATGTTTTGTCATATATTACTTTTTGATTATATTCTAAACTTTTATTTTTATTATTAAGTGTTTTTTTTTACTTGCAGGTAGGGGAAAGGCCTGACATCTTCCCCATTCTCAACCAGCCGTGTTTTTCTGAATTTGACAAGCCCAGTCATTGGCCTGCCTCTGTTGCCGCTGGCGACAGCACCCTGCTCAGGCACTACCGTGGCGTGGAGAGCTCATATGAAGAGTGTGGAGGCAGATGTCTACAACTAGCTTACTGTGGGCAGAATACATAATAAACTTTTTGGGTTCATTCCCAATTGCATTTCCATTTTCCATTCCAAAACGAATTCAAATATTTCTGAAGATGGCTGTAGGAGACAATAGTGACAACAAGTGAACAGAACTGACAAATGGAGATGCAATTTTCAGTCCTGCACATGATCAGTAGGCCTACTTATCTAGTGAGACTTTTGCTTCTGCAGAATGGATTTTAAGATTTTTGATCATTTTAATAATTTTCACTTTCAGCAAGATTTGGCCATGCTGTTGTAGAGCATCCATGCTATAGCCTAAATAAAAACTGAGCCTCAAAAAGGCGGGTCTGTAAGGTTGGTTCTTGAGGACAAAGGGAGTCATCCCTCCCATGATGATGTGAAAGTGAGCCATCTTACTGTTACAATTAAATAAATACATTTTCAAACGTTTTGTGTATAAAACAGGGTGCTGAAATTTTAGGTCCTATGACAGAAAACTATTTTGGGGTCCCCAAACATTGATTATAATACAAATATTTTCTCTGATCTCATGATCACTGATCAGAGTAGCCTCCTCAGGCCCACCAAGTTTCTGTAGAGCCACTGCGTGTTCCGTAGGTGTATCAGAGTCGGCTCTGGTGTAGCTAGGCCTATGATGACACCTAGCGCATTCTATGGAAGGTGCACCCAGGAAGCACTACAAATGTATGTTTATACCATAGGTTTATACAGAGAATTTGTAATGGTGCTTTTGTAGGTTTATCCAATTTTGCACACTGCAAACATCTATTTACTATATTACATGAACGTAGAAGTAAAATAATATGTTCTCAGGTTGCAGTTAGCCCATTAGAGTAGGAATACATCAGCATTGTTTAAATCCTAAAACAACCTTTAATCTATTTTCTAGTCACAATTACATTATGGGCCATTTTTGTTAGGCCTATTTCAATGTTTACAAAAATAATTTTCGGTTGCTATAAAATAGTTGAGAACGTTGCCTGTATCGTTCACATTTTTACTCAGGCAACAAATTAGCAACCTTCACCTCGTTGCAGGCATTTCATTGGGCGCTTCCGGGTCCTCCTTCCTTTCCCACATCTCTGAGCGAGCCGACGCCAAGATGGTGAGTTTTGTGGCAAAAAATAATTATCAAAATCTGATATTATCGGGAACATCCTTAGATATATCTTGAAGTTATTAAACATACCGGGCCCCAAACAACTAGCGAATATCTCTAGCCCAGTATTGGGATGTTTATTTATTGGTAAAATGGTAAATAATCAATCTGAATAACAGCGGTGGCCTTCACCCATGTCACCTCTCAAATGGTCACAAGTATTGTCTTTACAGTACCACAAGCAGTTGTATTGTGTCTATAATCTAAAGCGATCACTTTCTTTAAGTGGTGCTTGTCAAAGAAATGTAGTGGAAACTATATTCAGAGTAAAATGTGAGGGTCTGTAGCGGTAGTTCCTATCTAGTATCCTACACACATCTTGCTAACTAGTGTTGGCTAGCGAGCTAGGCTAGTCGATAAGAATTACAAGCTGAGTTGTGCGTTGTTCTTGGCCATTGCTTTTTTATGCTTTCTTCTCGCATTGTTGACTTGTAACAACATCTGTGATAGTTGTAGGAGGCACTACCAGTGGTTGTGAGACTGTTTAGAAAGTTATCTCTTGTCAATGGTAGCTATACTGACATGTATTGTAGCTTATTGGATGCTTGATCCATCACCTAGGATTTAGGCCAGGGCTCTCCAAATAGTACTAGCTGAAGAACATCTCTTTAAATTGTCGAAGAATATGTGAGATTTGATAGTCTCTAATGTGAGTTTGCATTGAGCCTTATAGTCTTTGTGCCATTCTGATGGAAAATGTAGTTGGAAATTCCTGATGTAGAACTATGTTGTCTGCTTCAGGCATGAACATATAATGTTACATGATAAGGCTAACTAAATACCATCTATAATAGATACCATAAGTTACTGATTATTTGACAGTTGCACATTTGTGTGGGTTGCATTAACTTCACATATTGTTGGATGTGTAATGGAAGTATGATGATGCTGGTCACCTGTCATGTTCGAGTTATGACTGCAGAGAAACAACTTTTATTTACTTATTTTTTCAGAACGACTCCGTAACAATCAGGACCAGGAAGTTCATGACAAACCGCCTGCTCCAGAGGAAGCAGATGGTAAGTGTACACAAAGTTGGAAGCTATAGGATCTACAGCTGTCATGGATGATGTGTGCTAGTACATTTTTTTTTATAGTGGCTGCTGTTAATAGAGAAATTTTCTGTCAACAGGTTGTCGATGTCCTGCACCCAGGCAAAGCCACAGTTCCCAAGACTGAAGTCAGGGAGAAGCTTGCCAAACTTTACAAGACCACCCCTGATGTAGTGTTCGTCTTCGGCTTCAAGACTCAGTTTGGTGGTGGCAAGACGACCGGATTTGCCATGGTTTACGACTCATTGGACTTCGCTAAGAAGAATGAGCCCAAATACAGACTGCAGAGGGTATGAGGATGCTTGTCTGCTGTGGTGTTGCTTTTAAGATTTGTTTGATATCTAAATCTAATGATTGGATACAGATTGATGTATTTGCACATAATTTGTTGTTCATCAGACAAAAGAGTTGTGTTGTCTACATAAATGTATTCTTTCTGACCTGGCATGTGTTCGACTTTTTCAGCACGGTCTGTATGAGAAAAAGAAGACATCCAGAAAACAGCGCAAGGAACGCAAGAACAGAATGAAGAAAGTCAGAGGAACCAAGAAGGCATCTGTTGGTGCTGCTGGCAAGAAGGTAAGATGGTTTGTTCTTGCTGACGTGATTCATACCATTCTTAGTCCATTTCTGTTATGCTTGCCATCATATTTTTATTTTAGCCTCAAAAGTAGCTTTTTCTGTTCCTTTGCCATCTTAATTTGCTCTTGTCATCTCTTCCCTTCTTCTCAAATGTTGTTCGGGACAATAGAAGGTAAATGGTGTTAAGAGTGGAGTAACTGCTACCCACTGTTATACTGGGGTGATGTCCCATGCTAACCTTCCCCAAACACCACCTACTTTAACCCTAGCCACTGACTGCCTGTCAGTTATGGGTCTGTTGCCCAAAAGCATAGTTGCTAACCAAGTTAGCAACTTTGTTGGTCGCTGTGCAATTGCCCATTGGCGATCAATTTAGTTGCTAGCTGATTAGCAACTATGCTTTTGGGAAACTGATGCCAGATCTGGATTTATTGTAGCCAGATCTGCTATCGTTGTTGTGCAGTGCCAATTTTCTAATATAACACTGCTGACACTAGTTACTCAGTAAAGTACACAGTATTGCTGCTTTAGACACTATCTAGTGGGCAAGGCTTGACTTAACTCCTCATCTTAGATGAGGAGGTTCTCCTTAATCTATAGAGTACTCACTGTATCCTGTCTTATGAGTTGCTCTCTGTGGGTGTTAATAATGAAAAGGTTTGCTTTAAAATTGGGAACTCTTTCCAGACTAATCATAGCTTTCCTGGCCACTTTGTGTACATCAGAGAGCAGCTCTTAAGAGGTCTTTTTTTTTAAATCAAATGTTCTATTCAAATGCTTAATTTATTTTCTTCATCTTTTGCTTTATTTTTGCCTCCTGTGGACGATGTCAGAAATGAGGTGTCTATTCCAGGTAGAGCGGAGTTGGCATGGTGTGCTGATAATGTTGCACATCTTCCATGTCCTGTGTAGCTCAAACCAAAGCTTTGCATGTCTTACCCCTCTTTCGCTAGTTTATCAGAAACGTTTTTGAACAGCAACAAGTTCCTGTCGTGTCCTCCTGTAATGTTTCTCCATTAGTAATCCTCAGGTGGTTGTGTTAAGAACCACAGTGGCATCAACTTTAACTTGAAATGTTTACAAACATCCTTTTGTGTGATACACTTTCTAAACACAACACTAAATTTGGAGCATGATCCATGTGCTCTTTGTGTGTGAACTCACGGGTTGGGTTTTGCAAAAGTGAGGCAGATTAACAAACCACTACAAAATGCATGGCCTCTCCAGACTTGTCTCCATCTTGTTCTGTCCCCCACTCTTCAAGCTTGGAGTGGCCCTGACTGGCACTTTTTTTGAGGGTAGCTGATTGTAAACTAGAAGTCCTTTGTCTAGAGTGAAGTATGTTCAGTATGAAGTATATTCCAAGAAGGTGGTTAAGTGATGAACCTGGGTTAAGTTAAGCTGGAGGAAGTGGTAGACCTCCGAAGTAGAGAAGCTGCTGGCCTTGTTTAGCTCAGAGAATGCAGACTTCAGGGGTCCATCTCCCAAAAGCATAGTCACTAACTAAGTGACTATCAACTATGCTTTTGGGGAAAGGACCTGTGGAGTTGGCATTGTGTGAACTAAACTAGACCAGGGTTGTCTTTTGGCAGGTTAACAACCACTGTTACCTCAGGCTTAACTTACTTCGGTTGACATCTATCCATATGCTTGGAATACCCCCCAGTAATGATTTCCTTAGTGATGTCTGTAGTCATCCCCTCCCTCTTCCTAGTGTCCTCCTCCCTCCCCAGCTCTAGTGGAGTTGCTGGTAGGTTTCCTCTGTGTTTGCCTCTCTACATGTCTAACAATCGTCCCGTTTCTCTTGTTTTACAGTGAGACCGTCAGGGAAGTCGATCATCCTGAAAATGTTCTTGTATATTGTCAACAAATAAAAAAAGAAAAAATTTCTCAACATCGTCTTTGATGCTGCTTTTTTTATGGGTTAACGAAGGAGTTGACTTGTTGGGATTTATGAATTGACTAAAAGATAGGGTATGATGTTTTCCTGGAACGGTAACGGGTGCAGTAGGCTTTTGGCTATATAAAGGACCATGTACATACTGTACAGTTCAAGGAGGAAGCCTGTTGGATACAAATGCAGTGCCTTTAATTAACGAGAAGTACGATTTACTAACTACAATTCTGAATCTGATTGTAGTAGGTCTGTCGTGGTGGCCTTTTTGCTTAAGAATATACTTTTATTATCGTCCCCACAGGGTAATTTGTCTTGGGCAAAAGTTCAACACAACTGCAGGCAAAAAATGCCTTAAGCAGACAATAGACAACAAACATGGGTATGTAGACAGCAAAATTTGCATATACTTAGTATGTAACTAATTAGTCAAGAGTACTGGAGATGGAGTACAGTATCAAGTGTGAAATTGCTTGTGAGCCATATGCTGAAAAATCCAAGTTGCAAAGGAAGGGCCTATTGCAAAATAGGGAGCACCAGTTTACAATGGGAGCCAATTACTAGATTTGAGTTCATGTAACAGGGCTCAGTACTTAAGATGCCATGGTGTGCCACATGAAGGATGCCAAAGGGCTGCAATTGACCCAGAGTCCTTAGTCTGGCTGCCCCTGGTCTTTGTGGTTGTAGAAGCGACAGATGGGGATTTTAGTCAGGCGAACGATTATGCTTTTTTCTTACCAAGTGCATGATTATGGATTCAGAAGTGTCAAATTATTTGCACCCTATTCCTCACTCTCTTAGTGAAATGTGAGGAGGATGTCGGAATTGGATCTATTGGCCAAGTGTACTTGCACAAGGAATTTGCCTTTGGTAGGTGTTAACCCTATACATTCAACATATTTACAGTAATACAAGCCAGTGTCGTTTTTTAGATGCCGTAACGTTACATAGGGATGAATTCCCTGTGGCCAAACATTTCAAAATGTTACGACTGCTGAATCTGGAAATAATGAAAGTTGTTACTAAATAAATTAATCAAACAAATTACAAAAATGCTCAATCAAGTGTGTCTGTCTACGGAAACAGTGCATTTTATTTCACTTAGTATTATTGCCACCAGGAGGTGCTGTGTACCCTTGAGAGATGAATGGCAGCCGTTTATTGTTGATCAGGCACTTACTGGTCACTGATCTGTGCTGAGGTGTGCCAATAATTTAATAATTTGGGCTGTTCTAGTTGCTGAACCAACACGGTAACAACTTATTTTACTAAAGTTACAATGAAGCAAAGTTGTTACTTTATTAGATGACTACTTTACTACATTATCGGCTGGGCGAATGAAAAAAAAAAAAAATGAAAATGTGATAACTGTAAATTGTCACACATAGCATCAGCACTGTATTTGCTTGAAGCCCTGCATGGCCACAAACACACCTAGACTCCCACTTTGGCTTTTTATTCTCATTGATTGGTCTATTCATTTTTGACTTTCATAGCACAGCGAGACGGACAGTCATGTAGGTGAAAGCACTGCAAGTTTTGCACTTCATATAATGGTGAGATTATAAATTATAATGAAATAATATTAAATAAATGGTATATTAAAAATGGCCAAATGTATTACATTACAGTCAGTTATTACCTGATTGGGCGTTATTCTGCATTTCTGGTTAGGGTCACACTGACATCTTTTTAATGTCTGGTCAATGTTGAGGTTAACTCAGAGCCATAGAAAGAGAGATGTTGTTCTGTATGAGCTTGATAAACTGGGGTAATGTGGAATCTGCTAAATATCCCATTGATTCCACTAGGCTTTCCCTCTCTCCAATATAAAGCATTCATGGCTCATCACCAGCAGCACTAATTTATGTCTTTGATTTACCATGCATGCAGAGTCTTGAAGATGTCAGTACCAGGCAAAGCGTGTCCTCACAATTTGCTTAATTGCACATGCAAATGAAAAAAGAAAAAAATCTATTTATTTATTTTCTTTTTTCGTGAGCTGTTAATTTATTATATTCAATTACAACCTTTCAGCCACTTCAAGGAGAATGAAAAACTAAAAAGTGTGACAACACACCCAGACAGAGACACACACTAGCACGATTTACCAAACAACTGCACATGTTTTCATTATGAAAGAACAAACACAGCCTTGATCCTTTGTCACCCGGCTGACAAATTGTCTTAGAGTGGGCGGGGATGCAGGCAGGAAGAGGGAACAGCAGTGACGCTAGCAGTGGAAGGCAGCTGTGTAAAAGCAGGGAGAGCTTGCTGAGAAGTCCGCAGTCTTTGTGACAACGACGGCGGCAGGTTTTTGACATAAATGGAGCTTTCAGCAGAGGGACTGGGAACAGATGGTGACAGAAAATGAGGCTCCTCTCCGCAGTCGCTGACGTTCGGCTCCCAGGGGCCCCCGTGCGTTCGTTCGTCCCCCTTCCCCTCGCTCACTCGTGTTCTTCTGAGGTGGAGAGGATGAGCGAAGGCAGCTCATTGGACCAGGGCTGTGTTAAGCTGTCCCGTCCCATGGAGAGGTGTAGAGAGGGGAGGGGAGTTATTATGCCAGGCAGGCAGGCAGGCAGGAGGAGCTGGGGAGGGAAGACTGGTGTCACCTGGGTCCTGGCAGCCATTCAGCCCCTCTCCCAGACAAACAGAGCAGATGGTGGGGCCACGGCTGGCCTCCTCCGGAGCCTCTCTGATGGGGTTGGGGGGTGCTGGTGGTGGTGGTTGATGTGGAGGCTAGTGCAGAAAAGTTAGCTTCTAGTCTAATCTGTCCGCTAACACCCCCTTGAGTGACTGGAGACAATGGTAATGTTCAGCTGAGGACTATATCAATGTCAGCACACTACACTCAAACTGTGTAGGAACTCAAGCTGTGCTCTGGTATTTGGCCAACCAAAAGCAGTGACAATGTCCTCTCTTATGTGCCCTTAGGTTAGGTAAATGTGTAGGTTTACACATTTACGTGTGTGTGTGTGTGTGTGTGTGTGTGTGTGTGTGTGTGTGTGTGTGTGTAAACTAGCTGTAGGTTTGGGTGTCCCTACATGGCACTCAAACAGAGAGACCAGTGGCGTGGCAGGGCAGAGGGATTAGTAGAGCCTCCTCTAGTGGTCAGTGGCTGTAGTTCAACCAAAGATCTTGGAGTACTGATCAAGATAATGTAATATAAGGGGAGCAAACTTTAATAATTCCAGTCTGCACTGCCTTCCAATACGAACTTTTCAACGATCTTTAATATCAGGGTATGAGAGCTCGGCTTTGGTCTGTATAAAGGGGGCCCCCCAAACACGCCCAAATAGAACATGGAACTTAATGAACATTTGGACCCTCTCTGGTTCAACCCTCTCAGGGACGTTTGCCTTCATGTCCTCTGTATTAACCGTAACTTTTCTTTTCTGCAGTGTGCAGCCACCGCCACCTTGAATGAGCTGCAGATGTTCAGTGGTGTATAGTCACCTAAGCGTGTAATTGCAGGAGAGATCATTTCTCCTTTTTAATGCCTCAATCTGGGATTGAAGCGGCGGGCCGGGCGGCTGCATATGCTGCTCTTTCCAGAGTGTTTGGAGGATGAGAGCCAGAATAATGAAACATTTGGTGTTAGTTATTTAATCAGGATGAATCAAACAGCTGTGTTATTGTCTTAACCCTCTCAGCATGGCGGACATCCAGAAGGGACTAGTGATGGTGCGGTCTGAGAGAGCGTTGAAGCAGAGCAAGAGGTGTCAACGTTTGTTCCTGGTTCTATTTTTGCAATAGCCTGGCGAATGCCTAACTAAAATCACAAGTGATATTTAGTCTGGAGACCTACCTATTGCATTTCTCGTAGCGGAAGCATCGTTTACGATTGTCCAGATCCTATTATTGGGCGCTACGAATGTCTATCATAGCGTCTGTACATACCTCGGAGCCAATACCAGAGCCACCACGTGACGTAAAATGCAATCGAGGGCCGTACAAATCCCTCTTTGTTCTGCGATTGGATACCGAAAGCAGGCGAGAAAAACGGCCATGGTCACCATGCTGCTTTGCAGAGTGAAATGAAATAAGTGCGCAAAGGAGCATGGGAACTCTCAGGCTATTTTTGCAAAGGGGAGGGGGGCAAAATCTTTTCTTTTTGTGATGTAATGCAGTCTTAACCTGCTCAGCATGGCGGACATAGTGCTTGTCTGGTCTCACTATGATTAGGTTCTGCTTCTATCCTACAGTACATACATTATGCATGTAGCTTGATGTCCTTAGCATGAGTGCCCCTGCCTACACACAGAACTCTCACTGCTTCATGTCGATATTAGCCTGCTCGTAACCAGCCCATCGGTTTACGCTTCGAGGGTCTGGAATCTCGGCTATTGAGAAACGATTGCTTGCTGGAGATGTTTAAATTCTATAATTCTATTAAAGATTGGATTAGCCTTTGGCTGATGTACTATGATCGTATTCTCGCACTGCATCCGCTGATTGGATTGGACATGAAGCATCTGATCCGATCTCTGACGGAGTACTGGAGGGAGATAACTATCCAGCAAAGGTGTCGTAGGAAGGCTATGGCCAGGCTATATCAAAGGCAGCGTTTCTTCATTCTACGATTTTTAATTGTCACTCATACCCAAAATATTAGATGAAATCACAGGATTTGAATGGATAGATGCATCTATCAGCCCCTATTGGACACAGGCCTGTGGTTTATTCCAGCACACAAGTCTAAAAGTAGGTCGTGGTGACGACGGGGCTGGGATGGAGAGGAGAGGAGAGGAGCTGACTGAGGACAGCCGGATGATGGCCGGACCCAAGAGTGGCTGTTCTAAAAGGAGCATATGAGATGAGTGTGTGTGTGTGTGTGTGTGTGTGTGTGTGTGTGTGTGCTATTAGCTATGTGTATCTATTCATGTTTGTTAGGCTTGTATGGTCAGTGAAAACAAATTTCCGATCTGTGGATAAATTAAGACTAACAAACTTACTAACTAACACATTTTGTGTGTGTGTGTGTATGTGCACAATGTGTGTGTATGTGCACAGTGTGTGTGTGTGTGTTACCTAGCATGCAGTTGAGCCCGAAGGCCTGGACGGTGGACTGGTGCAGTAACATTACAGTGTGTTTGTGTTTGTGTGTGTGTTCAGGCCGAGGACAAGACATTACGAGCAGACTGGTAGGCTCAGGCGGGTGGGATAATCTCTGAATAAAGGCAGGCCTCTCCAGATGGATTTCTCTCTCTTTCTCTTATCTATGCAGAGGCTGCTGCTGCTTCCTCCTCTGGCTCTGTGTGTGTGTGTGTGTGTGTGTGTGTGTGTGTGTGTGTGTGTGTGTGTGTATGTGTGTGTGACTGCAGACATCTGTCACTTACCTGCTGCAGATTATCTCCTGGGTAATCAGCAGCAGGGCTGGGATGGCCTGAGAACGATTCAATGAGCTGCCGCATGCAGCATATACAGCTCTCCAGTTCTCCCTCACTGACAGCCTGAGCCTGAGCAAGCAGCCCAGCCGTGCCTAGCAGAATTAGTCTTTTTTTTTCTTTTCCTTTTTTCCTTTTTTCTCACACTCTCTCGCCGGCTGTTGTGAATGTTCACAGCTAGGTTCTCTCTTTAGCATGCCTGCTGCGTTGCTGAAATGGCTGGGTTTGCAGCTCTCTCACCTGTAATCCACTCTTTGCTGCCCCCTCCCAACCAGGGGCGTCGTAGTGGGGGGGGAAGGGGGAGTTACCAAGGCCCCAAGTGATGGGAGGGCCCTTGAGGAGCCTGGAACTGTATTCAAGGCCTGAAGGGGGGCCCATGGTCATTGCTTGTGCATAGGGCCCAGATTACGGTGCTACGCACCTGCCTCCAACCACCTCGGCTGGCCTTCCTCAGACCCCACCCTACCAACCTCCTGCTTCTGCCACTTAAAACTTCTTTTATTTTGGTCATTTGCGTGGGATTGGGCTGGAGTGGGGGTCCCAGTGTGAACTGTAAAGTACTGGAGAAAGAGTTTGGGTTGAGGAAGTGGGCCTGTTATAGGTTAATATAGTGGCTAAAGATGAATGCAGTCATGACACTGTGAGGCAGGAAAACTGTATGGAAATGAAGTTCAAACAATCTGCTAAAATATAAATACACATTATTATATATATATATATATATATATACTATATATATATACATATATATATATATATATATAACTGTAAAATACATCAGATTTTAAGAAATATGAAATATGGGACTACAAAAATATAATAGGCTATATTTTCCATCCACTGTGTTCTGTAACATTAGCTGCAGATCTGGTAATGGGAGTGTGTAATAGGAGTATTTGCCACATGTAGGTGGTGTTAGTGCAGGTCCTCCCTCTCCTGTATTAGCACCCATAACTCAGCCTAATGGACGGCATTATCACTGTTGTATTACAACAGTTTGGCTTCTCAGTGATTTATTAGGCATGTGTGCCTTGTATTGCCATCAGATGTCAGCTGACCACTCCCCCCCTCCTGCACTGCCCTTTTTCTAACAGCAGGGGGAGCCAGTCAAACAACATAAGATCATTAGGCTTGATGCTCTGTGAGACACAGGGAAAAGCTCTCTGTGTGAATTGTGCATGAGAATATATTTGCATTAGTGTAGATCTGCAAGTGGCAGCCAAATGCTTTAATTGCTGAAAGAGATTTTAAGCATTTCATAATGCCACAATGAGAGCTGATTCTTGTATTGTTGTAAATCTATTATGTTGTCTAATCATTAGATTATCACTTATAATTTATTTATTCTCCTTTCACCTCTTGCTTTTGTTGCTGTCGTCCAGTACATACAAATCAAAGGCTTTCAAACCGAGTTGAAAGAGAAATTACACCCTACAAATAATCCCTTTTTGTAGAGCTCAACAAACATTCGTTAGGGTTCTCCTCCCCGACGTTAAACTCCGGATGTGCCGTGCATTTGGAGCACCAGGCAGGCAGGTGTCATTACAGCAGTTCATTTGCAAGGTAAGTGACTATGAGATGTGACAGCATTGGAATTAGTAATGCGGCGGGGCTGTCATTTTTATCAACAGGGCCCTGCAGGGAGGATGTGATTAAATGGATATTCCACCCTCAGCATTAATACCCTCTGCCCCACCTGCCCCACTTTCATTTCCCATTTACTTACTGGAGCAGAGAATGGGAGGGGGGGGCTGTGAGGGGGGGGCTTTGCTATTGATTGTGCAGACGAGGGAGGGAGGCTCATTCTTCTCCCGACATCAGTGGGCCACTAATGGGGAAAGAGGTCTTGTGTGGAATGATAGCAAAACCTGCTTCAGGTTCATGCCCCCCCCCCTCCCTCCCTCCTCATCCCTCCTTTCGTTCGTCATTCATTCATTCTTTCATTACATTGCGTTTACAGACCAGATGTATTAATGGAGCATAAAAGTAGAGAGCAAGTGAATTTTCTCAGTGCTACAGCTGCTCTTCTGCGAGCATGTGTTAAAATGCTGCGACTTAACAAGGGGAGCTGGAGAGAAATTACTTTTTACAGGCAGGCTGTTTCTCATTACTTGGCCACGTTGTTAATTTGCCTGTTTATAAATAAACAAGTCAAGTACAATGAATTGGTAGTGAGAGTAAAGTGTTGTTCTGTATATATAAACACAAAAAACAGCAAATATATGTACACACATTTTATATATTTATATTTATGTATTCATAATTTTGTATATATTTCACACACACATCTTTTAATATTTTTATTTGTAGAAGAGGTCAAGTGATAACATTAATTTTTGGCTATGTTAGTTTGACTCGAAACTGCATCCTTATTATGCTGAAAGCACAAAACAAATCAATGCTCACTAACCTTTCTGTCTCACTACTGACTTCTGGTGGTGTTTCTGACAACATTAGAAAAAAAAGGTTATTCAGCCATGCCCTAATCTTTATATTCTCGCCTGAAGGATCAATCAGTCAACGGCAGAAAAAAATGGTGTAAACTCTAAGAATAACATATCTGGACACTCTGATGTATAGATATAGTATATTTATATATTCATATATTCAGGCATACTGTAGCATCCAAAAAGTCACAATACACCTGACAAATATATATACGATAGAAGAAACTAATCTTCTAAACTAATCTAATTAATTGAAATTAATCTTCTTATCATCATTTATGTAAGTCATCATTATCATATCATTATGCTTATTACTTAGCTTATTACTTAACTTCATTAACATACTTTGTTCATTGCCGTTTGTCCAAATGGTTTGTGTGCGCTAGGGTTGTGTTCAGTAAAGCTCCACACAAACCATCTAACTAATCTAAACTAATCTACTGATCTAATCATCATTTACAGTATATAAGTTATCATTATTATCTTATTGTGCTTATTACTTACACATACTTTCTTCTTTGCCATTTGTCCATGAAGTTTGTGTGCTCATGGGTTGTGTTCAGTAAAGCTCCAGAGCTCAGCCCTGGGGGTCAAATGGAGGAAGAGCAGCCGATAAAGCCAACGGTGAGCGACTGTTCAAATATGAATGTGGGGACAGGAGAGATGGATGAGAGGTCAAACTCTTAACCGCTGACCTCTCGTTCTATTATTCATAATGTCATATTCAGAAATGTCCGACACAGCAATCAAAATGCTGTCTTGAAAATGTTTGGGCTAGCATTGCAGTCTTTTTCTTTAAAAGCAAAATAAATCTGTTTTGTGTTTGTTGGTCAAAACATGGGGGTGGGCACCGTGGGATTTGAACCCTGGACCTTTTTGACTATAACTCTTCCGCGTCGACCACTGAAATATTTAACATGCATGACACTATGATTTATGGGCAAGCAATTCACAGGTCTCCCAAGTTTCAGACCCCTCATCGTCAGTAGAATTACAAATATGAACTCAGACCTCACATTAAGTCTGAACCTACAGCCAAGTTTCTCCTGCTATTTGAGCTGTTCACTCAGTAACTGACAAATTCTTGCTTAGTCGTTCCAGTATTTCAGTAATGTTGATACATGATGCTGTTCTGTAGATACACATAGCCTATATTAGTAGATGCATTAATCCAAATCCATGTGGCACTGAAAAATATAATAAGATATGTTCAGATTGAGGTATATTAAGCTTTTTTGAAAGATTATTTAAGCATAGTCTTACACACTCCATTTTATTGCCTAAACTTTCCCAGATCTTTGAGTTACAGCGTCAGAAGAAGAGCACCTTGTGCATTCTTAATGGACTTTAAATGTATGCATGATTCCTTGCCTGCAGGCGATTCTATTTCAAGCACCACAGCGGCTGCACTCAATCCCGATGGAGGCCGTTTGTGTGTCCATATAAGATTCCTGTTTGAAAGCCTACTTTTCTGATGCCAGCTCTCACATACTGTACTGTACCGCATCGCATGTGATGCATGCAGTAAAGTGACCGGTGAAATTGATTTGATTGCGGTGTAGAACCATTAGTCTATGTCTGTCTGCACTGTGCCTTTGGTGGGTGCGGTTAAACTTAAAGTGCTGTGCTGTGTCAATCATTACAGTGGATCTGAGTCTCTTAACTGTGGATGCTCTGCCAGAGACAGATGATGAAACCATCTTGGGGTCTGCTATGGTTGTCATCATAATAGCTCCTTTTACATGAATACGTCTAATCTGATTATTTCATCGGATATCCCATTTTAGTTACATCTCTTTAGCCGCGTTTCCACCAAGCAGTATGGTACAGTTCAGTTTGGTTCAGTTTGCAATAATTTGTGTTTCCATGGTAAGAAGTTCTAAATCATACCTAAGTAAGCATACCGAACCGTACCGTACTGCTGGCTGGAAACAAAGCTTTAGAACACTGTTCTACAGAATGAACCTTGGAATCTTTGTAGTCAGATTAGTAGTATCCATGCAAACGTTCCTAATAAATACCCTACACCAACATCCTCCATCCATATGAGAGGGTTAGAAGATCTTTGCTTGAACCCTCTCTGCTTCTAATCTGATTATTTACATCAATGTTCCATTTTAGTTGGAGTTTACGAATATATAATATAATCTCCTTGGGTGTTCTAATGCACCTTGGAATCTTTCTAGTCAAATTAGAAGTGTCCATGCAAACGTGCCTAACAGCAGGTGAATAGCCTACACCAACATCCTCCATCCATCTCATCTATGTGCATGGCATTGTAGGCTACTGTATGCCTGCATGGTGTGCCGGCCGGCTGGATGGATGGATGGGGGCTGGCTGGCAGTGTGCAGTGACATCTGGTGACTAATATGCTCCCATGTTGGCTGTGTTCTCTAACCAGCAGCTGTTGTGCAAGATGTGGTGAGGGTGAGGAGGAGTGAGGAGTGGTCAGAAGGACAGGAAGCCCTTGTTGATGTACAGTACGTGTCTGCATGGAAGTTCAGGTGAGTGTTTATAAAGACGAAGTGCGGTGTGAAGATGGAGAGTAAAGACGAAGTGCGCAGGAGGAATGATTGAGGAGGGGGATGTGAATTTGTCCAAATGTCACACAGACAATCATCGTAGTTCGTACTAGCTTTAGTTTCTTTGGGATTTATTAAACAAAATGAGTGTGTTTAATGTCTCATTCCATTGTGGCGCGTCAATACCACTTTAGTGTTAAAGATGAATGCAGAAACATACACTGTTGCCCACCTATAACAACTTCACATAATGATATGGCTTCTCATAGAGATGCCAGTGATATATAAATCTGCTGTAGCTTATCCTTCTTCATATACAGACATGCCTGGCAACCTTTGAATGAATTCATTGTCGTTGAAAATGGCTTCTCATTGCTGGTTCCTTAAACTTGTCAACAAATCTGTATAGTGTGAATTTACAATGAACAAATATACAAAGACTCGGTAGCACAAACAAAACAAACAAACAAAAACATACCATAGAGCCAGAGATCTTTCTTATGTGGTGAGCTATAAATCGTCAAGCCGCTGTCCCTTCTTCAAATGCATTTGGGCATCAGGTAGACTCTTCCATGTTGGTATAGGACACAGGCCTTGTTGTCATGGAAATCAACTGAAGTTAAACTCTCATCAGTCCAAACCATGACTCATGTTTTCCTGTCTGCCTTGTGAGAGTGAGGGAAAATCAAAAATGTTTATGACGCTGCACTCCAGTCCAACTGGGATAGTCAGTCACTGCATATTCCCACATTGTGTGAGGCTATAGTGTGAGAATTAACTAGTATAACTAGGGTATGTTGCTGGATAGCTGGAATTAACACATATATCCCCTATTCAATTCAATTTTAGTTGTAGAGCGCACAAATACAATATATTTTCTTGCAGTGCTTTAGAAACAGTACAGGGAGCACCCATGGATAACGGGCAAAGAAAAACTCCCTTCACTTACTAATAATTCATTTTTAGGAAGAAACCTTGGGCAGATATGTGCTGTGTTAAGTTAGGCCTACTTACTTATCCTTGGGGCGGACTGGTCTTCTGCATTGTACTAGTACTGTACACACATTTGGAGCTGTGATGGAGCTCACTCAGAGCCCAACATTCAGAGCCCACATACCCACACATGGGGTAGTGAGCAGCCATTGTCACAGTGCCTGGGGAGCAGTTGGGGGTTAGGTGATTCACCCAAGGGCACCTCATCTGCAAAATAAAGAACTGATAAGAAAGAAGTGGAGACCTCCAGCATTGTGCGTTTAGACTGCAACAAAATGTAATGCTGCAACAAGTCCACACACACAGGACACAGCAGCTTGCATTAAAGCACATACACATCGCTTACGCTTGGTCTAACAGCAAGTGAAAGCCCTTATGGAAAAGCCTCTCATAGTTTCCCATGATGACTGCAAAGGGCCTGTAACAGTAACAGACAGTTACTATACTCTAAATGTATGTAAATGTATCAAAAGAAAGGGTACTATTCCTTTAAGATCTCTGCATTGAGCAACAATAACAGATATTTTGGCAGGTAGAGGCGATTCAGGAGCATCCCTATATGAATTGTCCTTGCAAGTCATTTTTGTGGAACAGAAGGTACAGTGTGAAATAGAGATTCTTTTTTTAAGGAGTAGCCTACATGTCCTCTCTCATTTGCAGTGTAAGCATTCACTCTTGTCAGAGCTTCCTTGACTTCAAAGGGACAAACTTGCCCATCCCAACTTGAAAGGGAAACGGTGCTTGGAATGAAAACTTCACAGCAAAGTTTGTGTGTCGGGAGGAATCTGGCTGGGTTTCCCTGTGTGCATCTCACCGCTGCGACCAGCCGTGTTTTAGCTGTCATCAGTGCCAGCATTGGAAGCTGCACCCCATCAATAGACTTGCACCATAGCGTTGCGCTTCAAAGGAGAACTAGCCTGAGGGAAACGTTAGACCTCTAATGTTGTCTCAGATTCCATGCTCCTCAGAAAACTACTGATGCGGAGATTCCATGGAAAAGCAAGGAACAATATCACAAAATATCATTTTGCTCCTTGGAATGTATTGGATCACTTTCCTCTATGTAGAATTTTGCAACTTTTGATACTTGATAGTGAATTCAGCGTTCTTAAACCTCAAAATGATTATTATTAACTTGCAGAAGCGCTTTTTATCGTAATCTAGTCTGTAAGAATAATCTTTGAAGATATGGTCACTTAAAATGTGTGTTGTATTAGCCTTTTGGATAACATATGCTATGAAAATAAGGATGAGCGACAGGGATGATGATCAGGTTCAGGTCCAGAGGCTAGCATAACCTGTGCATATTGCTAATTGTAAACAATGTGTTTTTTTAGCTTGAAAATAAATGAAACCTTGCTATTAAGCAGACTTAAATGCATAAATGTTTAATGTTGCATTATTCATGGTAGGCGTACTTTATGTAAATCCCTTTACAGAGCTTATGTAGACCAGGCATCTGGTGTTGCAACTGTGTCAGAAGAGGAAACAGATTAATGCTCTGTAAAATGTCAGTTATAAACCTATTTCACATGTTTCCTTTTATGGACTCTATAGTGCTTGTGAATTGACCATGGATTATATAAATGTATTCCAAAGAATATAGTGATGATGTCATTACATACAATACATTTACTGATATAAACCACAACTCATATACAGTAGGCCTACCTTTCTTTTCTCTCTCATACACACAAACACTCACACACATACACACACTCACACACATTTGATATATTTGTAGGGGATGTATTAGTTCTGTCTCACTCACTCTCTCCCCTCACACACACAAAATCACTCACACACACACACACACACACACACACACACACACACACACACTGGCACAAGCAGTGTTATGTAAGCGGGGGTAGGCAGCACAGCGGCCGGGCGTGTAAACAGCTGTGGTGTCATTGCAGGGCAGAGTGCCAGCGGGCCCATCATGTGACTCCATCTGGGCATAGACAAACAGGGGGCCATCTTATAATAGACTCAAAGTGCCTTTAAGCCCATTACATGCAGTCAACACCATCCTTGGCCACTCAAAATGGCACCCTGCACTCACACTGGATCCCCCATCAGCCTGCAACCACCACATAGATTGTCCACAGTCCTTTGGGAAGTGGAACTGTTCGTCTCCTTAAAGAACTCAACTATCACAGACTGTTTAACTGTCCACTTAGCAGTATTTTCACACAGCACCACCATAGAGTTGGTTGAGTGCTTGTCCTCCTTTTAATTGCAGAGTCAAACCTCTTGAGTTAAATGGAATTTTGCAAGCACTCCAAAATGCATTTCATTGCACCTGTGAAATTAGTGCTCGGGTGAGCAGGAAAAAACTATCCATTCTCAAGATTGTTCATGATGAGTATTTAAATTATAGATATTTCATGAAACCATTGAAGTACTTCACAAGCGTTTTTGTTATAACCTCAAAAGTAGGGTAGGATATGCACTTCTAACTATATTTTGTAATATCCTCTTTACACCCTGATTGCAACCAATTAATTAAATACTCTAAATTAAATACTTAAATAATAATAATAAAAAAAAATCAATAAAAAATGTTAGTCTCCTCTGTGGAAGAAATAGGACAGAACAGGAATAAAATACCATCCAATCATTTTGAGTGCCCCATTCAAAATGATTTGATAGTGATATGTCTATCAAACCGCCATCCCCTCCCAGACAAGATCAAGTGAATAGGTGAGTATCCATAGTGAACAAAGTGAGCAGGAAATCCGCTGAGACGCTGTGTTTTGTCTTAGTGCAAAGATGACTGTAAACAATATAATAGTCAACATACACACACATACACATACACACACACACTCATGGTATCTGAATAATATTGAGTAAATATACAGTGTCTGATCTGTCAAATCTATCTTCATGTAATTAGTTTTGCGTTTTGTTTTCTAAGCACACTTAATGGCATTAATGAATTATGTACTGTATGTGTGTTCGAGGGGACATACTTTCTAGAGATCTTTACAGCAACAGCCTGTAGCAGTCTTCTCTCCATAAGCAATCACGCTTAAATGATTGTGAAGGCAGAACGCAACATTGAAAAGATCAGTATTAGGGCACAGATTTCCCGCTGAATGTAATTGCAATGTTCCACTTCAAAGGCTTGAGCGGAGACCGAGCGTGTGCGAGAGAGAGATATCCTTAAATCACCCATTAGAGGAGCTGATGGAAACCTGACCTCAGTGGTGGAGGGCTACTCTTAACATAGGAGACTCAGTGCTTTGGAAAATTCAACCCGCACCTTTCAGTTATAGTTCATAGCTACCATATCAACATTTCTGCTGGCAAATTAACTCACGTTCACTTACAGATTAAAATGTCAGAACACATTTCCATGTTGCCCTCAAATGTTTATGTAGAAATTAAACCAGAGTTCTTCAGAGGCTTCGCTGTTGCTTAGAGGCTTTGCTGCTTTCTTCATCACCACACACAAAAAGCAATGGATTTATCTGCTCCATGACCAAGTGGATGGAAAATGATTCCCTTGCCACTATATATTAGAATCATCCCGCGTGAGTCTGTGTGTGACCCCTGGTTTGATGACACTGACCAGAGAGGGCAGAAGCAGAACAAGGGGTGAAAACATTTGTTAAAGGTGAAATCAGTATATATCAATCCATAGCTCTGTTCAAACTCACCAAGTTGGAAAAAAGAATAAGGAACTTTGATTTAACATAGACCGAGCAGTGAATCGGCAAATAAGAGAATGGGGCATAACAACTTACTTTCAGTTTCATTTCATAATGCCCCATTCAGTCAGCAGCAGTTATCGGTTTGTTATTCGATCTATGTTGCACCAAATTTTCTCTTTTTCTTAAAGACAGTTTCAAGGAACAATAGGACTATTGACTGATTCACACCGGATTTCTCCTTTAAGTTCTAGTTTCTATTCCAGATGGTTTTCCAGATCACCGATTGTAAGAATTTTTCCCTTTGATATGTTTTTGTTAAGCCATTCTTACCATCTCTTACACAGTACTTCACAGGCTGTAATTTTAAAGTGTTACCGATTTAGATGGGAAATAGTCAGGTTTGCTCCCATTGTAACACAATATATTCCGCTTTGTTGTCTTGGTCAGTAGGCTATTTCCTGTGACCCCTGGCTAGATGACCACTGACCACTCCGCACCTCTGTCCCAATAATATAATACCCTCCCCTCCAGTCAGACGCTTTTGGCTTTGGCTACTCAGCAGCTTGAACGGAGGAGGCTTTATAACCTCTCTGGGTGTGTTTGTGAAACGGGGGGGTAGCTCCTCTCCTCTCCTCTCCTCTCCTCTCTGCGCTCTCCTGGGTCCACTGAGGATGCGGCAGCGGGGAGCGGTAGGAAGTAGTTACAGGCAGCGGCGGGCGGCCACATTTGTCACCGTGAGGCAGGCCCGCTGCTCTCTGGGTTGGTGGCCTGATTTCCATTTCAGGATGAGCTGCTGTTTGCCGCCGCTGCCTAGTAACTGTCAGATCCAGAGTGTGATTTATGGAAATGGGCTGGCAAGGGCTGCTGGGTCAGAAGCGATCTGTTGAGAGACCACTGCTGGGCAAACTGCGCTGTATAAATGTCCCCATCCCCTCCCCTCCCCACCCCACCGCAACCCCCCTCACCCAACCCACCCACAGATAACCACAAGCAGAGGAACACACACAGCACACAGCCAAGAGCTAGCCTAGCTTCCTAATGCAGGCTCAGGCTGTGTCTCAAATCGTGCACTTCTATCAGTGCGCTGCAATGTAGTACACAGTGTGCACTGAGAACTTGCTCTCAGTGTGTATTTTGGACGTTCAGTATTGTTCACTGTGATTACTGCTTTGTAACACTACACGGAGGTTATGGACGGATGTTACCGCCATTTAAAACGGCAACTCAAACAAAACATTCAGACTGATGACTGTAGTTTTCCAGTGGTTGTCAGTGTGAACCCACTATGCACTGTAATATGTTTGAGGTGTTCAAATGTGCGATTTGAGACATAACCACAGAGAATGTAATGCTAATAGGCTAGTCAAATGACCTGGGACAGCCCGCACCACGTCAGCTCTCATCAGTCTCCACCCTTAAAACACACTGGATAGGTAGTTGGAGGAAGGTGGAGGTATCTCCTCTTGTCACCTTTTATAAGATATATGCCAAGCCGAGAACAAAGATAAGAGCTGAAGCCCATGAATACATCAGAATGGCAGTTAACCACATTACACTGGAGGGGGCGGGGGTGATGCTACCTTGGCCGACACCACCATCATGCCAACGTCACCTCTCTTCCCTACCGCCGTCCACATTGGGGAACCGTTTCTTGGAGGGGATCCTGATCACAATATTGATTTTTCATACCTTTATTGTGTTCTTTTATTTTATTGGCTTTGTTTGTTTATTTTGATTATCCTGTTGCCTGTCTTTCTTTTCTCTTTTACGAAATGCTATTTCACTACATGTCTTGCATTAGTAAGTCAATGTATGTGACAAATAAACATCCTTGAACCTGTGACTTCAGGATGGATATATAGTCTCATCGTAAAGAACTCTCCACTTTGTCTCTGCAAAAATCAAATCAAATGCTATATAATGCCCGCTGTGATATACGTAACACTCCTTTCTGTGACTCTTTTGCACTGTGTTGTAGCATTGCTGAGATTTGTAGATTGTAATGTAGCAGGAGCTTTTGTGTGGGTTTTGTGCGCTGGCAGGGAGGGTTGCTGACACCTTCTGCTCCCTCACTGCTGGCTTCCATTCACACCTCCAGACTGAATCCAGGGAAGACTTTCAGGTGAAGATCCAGGACTTATAAATAGAAAATATAGAGCCGTGCTCACAGCAAGGTTAATGGGTTTAATGACCCACGCATGCCATCTCATTCTGACCCCCCTTGTCTGAGGGAGACCATGTGCTGATGGATTTCTCATCAGAACATCCTGCTTTGTGTTTGTGGTCTGTGTGTGTGTGTGTGTGTGTGTGTGTGTGTGTGTGTGAGAGAGAGAGAGAGAGAGAGAGAGAGAGAGAGAGAGAGAGAAAGAGAGTACATATTTGGATAAATCAAATACAAAATCTACAATCAAACTAGCTTTATCCCTAATAGAAAGAGGCATAATATGTGCATGATTTTTGAAGTGCACTCCTCCATTGCTGGGGAAAATGGTTGTTGCGACAGACCCAAAATCCTTTATTTGCATTTTGTGATGAATAAAAGGGTTCATGGTGCCGTAGAAACCAGTGAAAGAACTTTCCTAAGCTACATGTGTCTCTTATCTCCCCCATGCAGTAGGGCTTACTGTGGCCTTCCATCATCCCAACCAACACCAAAAACAAAACAGAGCACAACAACAGCAGGATCCACTTTATGCCTTTTTTCTTTCTTTCTTTCTTTTTTTTTTAAACTTCACTCCACGTGCTTTGGATTTTTTTTCCTCATTTTTGACTTGCTGCAAGTATTTTGTTTCATTGGCACAAAAAAAATTAAAAGAAAAAAAAAGAAAAAACTAGGCAGAATCTTTTTTTTTCCCTTCTCTTCGACTCAGGTAGTCTCTGTCCTTCTGCATCTTTTAGTCTCAAAGCCTCATTAAATTACTATGTGTTTAATTACGTGTTCAGAGGGAGAATTTTGTTCCAACACAATCAGAAAAATCCACGCATACATTTCTTCAAACACTGTGTTGAGTGTCACAAAATAATTAGGCCAGCACATGGCTACACCGTCCCCCGAGAATGCGGTTGAAACCACAACAGTGCGGAGGAGTTCGCCTTGTTCCTGATGGCGCCACTTGAAATGGCTCCATAAAAAAGCAAACACTCTGGCTTATGTGCAGATGGTTTGTGTGGTATTGCCTGTGCCAATGGGGAGATTTAATTGTGCCGCATTTTTTTTTAAAAAAAGTATCTGTTTTAATAGCGCGCTTGCTAGAGTTCCCTGCTGGCACGTTTTAATTAGTTGGAATCCATTAGACTCCACTTCCTGATCTACCTGCCAGGGTTTATCGCTGGTCTGGGATTACACAGGAAGAGCTTGCAAAAGCCCCCTCTCAGGTCTGTTCATTATGAGGCTCTGATACAAATACACCCACCCTATCTGCAGTACACACCACTCCGGCCCACTCACGCCGTCTAGACCACAGACACACAGTAATCCCTCAACAATTGCAACACCTTTGGAATGTATCTAGATGATGTCATGCTATTGCAGCAATTCATAGCAGAGTTACCATCTGCAGATGACCAAATACCTAAACAGTTATTGTAAGAAAAAAAATTCCGATCATGCTATTGCAGCAATTCATGGCAGGGTTTCCAGATGACCACATATCTAAACAGTTATTGTAACCAAAAGGTTCTAAGGTTACATACTACAATGAATGTGATGAAGAAGTGCTTTGATACACTAAGGGGTGATCTTACTCTAAATTAATTTGCATGTTAAGTTAACGCTTCACGTGGAGCATCGGGCGGTGCTTATCTCTGTTTCCCTAACCAAAAGGCCACATGGCTGCACAGGGCAGTATGACTATAGTGGGGGTTAGTCCTGGTACTCCCATGTGGGTGATATGTATTCTCTCCCACGACCTGAGTCTTCCTCCATGGTGTCCATGGTTGGAGATTGACCCAGACCCGTGCCCAGGCCCCAGACAAAGTGCAGTCAGTGTGGTGGCCCCAAGTTACAGGAGCTCTGAGGGTCTCTGTGCTCTCTACCTCGGCTGCCAGTGGAAAGTGCATTTACAGCTCCTTCTTATGATCCCTGCAAACTGGATCAGTCAGCAGAAAAGAGCTGACTTTGGTCTAATTTGTGTTATGAAAGGGGGTGGGGGGTGCACCGGCCTCCGAAGCCTGCAGGCACGTATTGGCACAGACTTCACAACCCATCAGGACTGCAGAGGCTGAAGTGGCATGTTTTTCTTATCATTGACTCTTTCCCCTTCTCCCTCTCTCTTCTTGTCCTCTCTCTCTCTCTCTCTCTCTCTCTCTCTCTCTCTCTCTCTCTCTCTCTCTCTCTCTCCCTCTCTCTGTAAGACATCAAACTGCAGGCAGAAAGTGTTGAGTTCAAAAAGTGCTCCCAGCGACATTCATGGGTGACAGGCATATGTGACCTCGGAGAGGTTTAACAAGTAAATAAGATACTTGGAGTCGTTTCACATGCAATGCTATATTGATATTGGTGGGATATTGAAGTTATCCTGAGGGTTACTGAAATAACATCTTTTTGCACTCAGTAAACCTGGTGAATCTAAGATGACATTGACCTCAATATTAGCCATCATTACCCAATAAGCATTGCATTAAAGACCTACTTGTGTATAAGGAGCCTGGGCATGTCTGACTCTATATTCCGTTAGTTTTATTTGGACATGGTCAAAGTACAAGTGGAATTTCTTTCCTAATATATTCACTTGGGGCATATTAGAATGTGACCCAGGTATTTTGTTAGGCTATACAAACACCCAACACTTGTCCTTGCTGATAGAAATTTTTAAGATTTGTTGTCCCTTTTCATTCCCTTTTTAGTATAGTGCACTGTATTACATATCACATTTCACCCCATATTCACTGAATGTACAATCAGTATCTGTATATTATAGCCTCATTTTAATTTGGCCTAAATGCTTTGCAAAGACAGACCTCGACTTAATAAATCCCATTAGAGGAGCCATAAAAAATGGCTTTGCTGCTGCTGACTGCTGCTCTCATCTGTGCAGTGTTATTACAATAATGCAACTGCAGCAGCAGGCCTAATTTATGATCTCCTTTACCACAACCTAACAAGCCCTGTTTTTCTTTTTCCTTTTTTTCCCCCCGCCTGTGATGAGATGAACACAGCCATACCACCACCGCATGGGGAGAAGACTGAATCTGGGGAAAATAATCATTTTTATACGGTACAATGTGTGTAGTGCTATTGCAAGAGGTTAATAATGCTTAATTATGTATTGTGTGCACTGTGCATTAGGACGCTTTGTACGACAAGAGCTGAGATGTCCAATTTGTAAAACTCACAGAGATGTTAATGTGTGGTAGTACAGTATGGAAGATTGAATTTGTATGCATTTTGCACAGACCAGTGTGTGTGTGGTAGTAGATTGTGTGTGTGTGTGTGTGTGTGTGTGTGTGGGGGGGGGGGGGTGTAGATGTACTGTATCTGCATGCATAAGGCTAGATCTGAGTGTCAGATGCTGTGTATTGTGACATTTCCAATTAATGTGAAGACTTTGCCTGGTTAAAGAGGATGCTCTTTTGTGACAACATCCCTATTGATTCTCTCTGGAAAGTGCCAGAATAGGATACAGCCTAGAGACCTCAGTTCTTCACCCTTTCACCCACAACTCAGTCTTATCTCCGTCGCCCATGTCCTTTAACACCACACTGTCTGTCACTCTGCGCTGTTTCAAGGTACTTAGGGGGCCCCAAGCAAACAGGGCATGGGGAACCCTTCACCTCCCATAAACACCTACATAAACCAAATTGTATAATGCTCAAGGAACTTTCCTTAATATAATTATTCATGTTGAACTTGCAATTGTATAACTCTGTCATATTTTATTGAAAAACACCACCAACTAAACTACTAAAATGATTAAAAAGTCATTCTTTGGGGCCCTTTTCAGCCTGGGATCCCAGGCAATTGCCTGGTTTGCCTGTCCTATAACACTACACTGTCTGTCACTGAAGGCCTCCCTGGGGTGTCACGCCAATCTGAGCATTAGCCTCTCTCTACCAATAGATGGCAATGGTCTATTCCTCTGAGAACATCCACAGACACAGGTCAGCCCCTTGTTTTGGTTCAGAGGAATTCACAATGTGATGATTAAGTCAAATTAAGTTCAATGTCATGTTTTACTAATGCGTTTGATACAGATGACTAGTGTTTTTTTTTTTTTTTTTTTTTTTTTTGGTGTGACTCGGCAGGCCCAACTGTGCTTTATGTGAATTCAGTTATTTATGTGAATTATTATTCCGTTTCGTAAAAAGGCAATACTGAAAACAGGCTTTCTTGGTGCAAAAATCTAAAATATAGTACAGTGACTTCACCTTTAGATCATTCAGATCAGACGCAATGCTGCTATTTTATGTGGAGCCAACATTCTGCAGTTGAACCAAACATAAACACAGACATGTATAGCAGAGAAAATGAGCTGCTGAGGCAGTAAAAGACTGATTTGTTATGGAAACCAGATTTGAGAGATGAGTTGTATCTTTCCCCTCTGCTTCCTCTCCTCCAGACTAGGGCTGGCTGCAAAAAGGCCATGGGATATGTGGATGGATTGGCTGTGGATTAAAGCTGTACTGGCTCCCTGGGGAAGTCCAACTGTTCAATATGCACCACCAGGGGCCCTGCCATCCACCACCCCTCTGAAATGTAAAGCATCGACGACAGAAAGCTGATTGTGAGGTAGGTACAGATACAAAATAGCCTACATGCATAAACACCTCTCTGTATCTGTCTCTCTCTCTCACACACACACACACGCACACACATGCACACACATGCACACGCACACACACGCACGCACCACACATACAGACAGATTCAAGCAGACAAGCTCACATACAGTATACACACAAACAAACAGACAGACACACACACACACAGACTCAAGCAGACAAGCTCCCATAAAGTACAGTACACACACATCCACATAAGCCAGACCAGAGCAACAGACTTGTTCTCTCTCTGGGGAATGAATGTTTTGTCGTAGTGCTGCACTGGCTTGATTGAGTCGATGTGTTTCCTTATAAGTGCTGTCTGAAGTGCTGAGACAAATGTGCAGCCCAACACAGACATCAACCTCAGTTACAGTATGTCTCACCACTGCACCACTACTGCTACACTTCTGAGGTGAAAACTGGGGATATTTTCCTGAGTTGTCCCTGGAAAAAAAAAAAAACTGGAGACTTTCCTACAGTATTTCTGCAGTCAGTATCAGTAAATTAAGTCCCTGACTCTGGAGAACTTGTCTACAATAGCTTCAAAAACCCCTGTATAGTGATTTTCTTGTTTGTCGTTGAAAGATGGTGGTCAAAATGGTCCTGGCCATGAAAATTGGGGACGTCTGGTCACCTCTGCCACTACCAACCAGACTAACCCCCATCTCATGGCCAGGACCAGAGCACCAGGACAAACAAACAAATAAATAAACAAACAAATAAATAACGCTACAAATGATTAAGCCCAAGCATAAGCCTGCACTGTGGCTGCTCTCCTAAGGACTAATGGAGCTCTTCAGTGAATCTGATTACTACACTATAAATTTAGTGCACCTGGAGTTGCTGTACTCTACTGCTGGCATCAGTGCATCCGGCCCCGGTTATTACACAGACACAGAGTCTGATAGTGTCGGTATCAAACCCTTAAAGGCACTCCTCCACCTCTGCATATTCATATGGGTTTAACTTCCTCCACACTAGCAATAAGCAAGTCTATGTGTGCTTATTTTTTATTAGTAGGCCTTGTATTTTTTATTAGGAGTTTTGTTTTTCATGTTGTGATTTGGCAAACCTCATCTCATCTGTCTGTTTGTCAGTCAGTCAGTCAGTCTTGTCGGTATTATACACACACAGCCTTTCTTGCCACCACCACCACACCAAATCCTGTTGTCGAGGATCCCTAGTTGTCATGGAGATCCTCTCTAGGTGGGAGGCATGTTAATACCCTTGTGGCAGTGTGAGCTATTATCTGTGAGGAGTCAGTGACAATTTTAGAAGGCCTCTTTTAAAAGTGGGGCTTGGTGGCTGACATTTCTCAAAAGGGCAGCTGCACTCCACTAGATGATGGCTGGAAATGGCCGAAAAAGACAAGACTAGACTGCCGAGCTCATGTCAAAAAATGACATTCTGTCTTCTTTGAGTCGTACCACCATCGAAAACGAACCCCACAAAGAAAAAGCTTGTGATAGCAGCATTTGTTATTTTAGTCCCCCCCCCCCCCCCAACTCCCTTCCCTTCCTTTCCCTTCCTCCCTGCTAACTGAAGCTGTCTGTGAGGCAGGCAAGAGTGTGTGGAGTGTGCAGTGAGTGTGGTGTGTGTGTGTGTGGTGTGTGTGGTGCTTGCCGGCTGGCTGGTTGTTTTCTCTGGAGAGTGAGCTTCCTGCTCTGCCCTCAGGACATCCTTGTGTTGCAATGTCAAGTCCGCGCAGATCTAATTCTGGGGAGACACGCAGAGCTCGTGACCCGCCTCTATTCAGCGCCGTCTGTTCAACAATAACATCGGGAGCCATTAATTGATCTTGACTTTCATTTACCAACTAAGGGTAACTTGTCGTCCATTAGAAAAGCGAGCCTGTTTAATGCCAGCGCAGAGCCAGGGGTGTCCAGCTCGATTTCTCTATTTGGGTACCTCGCTTCAAAATTACAGCACAATTGGACCAATCTTGTTCCACAAGTAAACGTTCACACACAAATAGCTGTGTGTGCACAGGTATATACTCTCATTTTCCCTCTCATCCACACACACACACACACACACACACACACACACACACACACACACACACACACACACACACACAGTAAATTAAGGTATAAACAATCTGTCAGGGATAAACATTAAATCAGGTCCTTTTAAGACCTCCAATAATTAAAGAAAGACCATGAATCTGGTCTATGTGCTTTATTCTCATTCTGTTGTTGTGACATTGTAAAAGACTGAGAAATACTCCCTGTACTCTAGAGAAGACAGAGAGCAATGACACAGGCACTTCTTTTTAATGCTTCACTGCTCAGTTGAACTGTGTGTTTTATCAACTCTACATTATACAATAAAGTTACTGTGTGAGGTAAGATAGCCAGATTCCATACTCACATGACCACAAGAAAAATATCTCTGCCTTATACCACCCACTATTATAAACATATCCCCCTTCACACCAGTTTCAATCATGGGGAGTATTGGCAGGCTTTTCAACATCTCGACTCGTCGACAGACATTCAATAAGTGTTTCTTTTGCTCTTTTATAGGACTCGGAAAACCACATTTGCGCCACAGCATGAAAAGTGCTGAAGGAAATCTTTCATTTTGCGATCAGGATAAGACATGAAATGACGGCACCTCCAGTCACCTCCTGGATCTCTTCTTGTTGAGGGGATGAAATACAGCCTGGATGGTGCCTGTTTGATATTAAAGAATGAAATAGAGTGTTATTTGATGTGCCAAGTCATCCAATACTGATTTGTATTCGATTAGAAATATCTCACAGCGTTCCCATTGCAATAAGAAAAACAGCTCCATTTCACCATTCTGGTGAATGGTCACCATTTCACCATTCACCAGTCACCATTTCAGCAGTAGCTACGTCTGATAAGGGCAGATCCTGGACATGGATAATAATTATTCTTTACTCATCAGGTTAAAGAGAAATTCAGCAATCTCAGTGGAATTGGTTTTCATGCATCTCTGTGGGAGCTAGTGTTTGATGGACACTGTAGTGTATCTTCCCTATTAGTGCTGAGAATAAGCAGCACTGCCCTCTGTCCTCCCCTCTCTCTCTCTCTGTCTTTCTTTCCCTCTCCCTCTCTCTTTCTTTCTCTACTAAATTCACCATGGTGAAATTTAGATGTGCTCCTCTTTGACTTCGCTCTCCCAGCCTGGGAAGAATCCATGAAATTCACTCATGAAAAACCACACACACACGTCTACACTACAGACTGGGGCCGCCTAGCTGTCAAGCCGCCATAAATCACCTCAAAAAATGAGCAAAGGTGAGCGTGAGCAGCGTGTTGAAAGCGTACATCTGCTCTTGTGTAATGTGGAGTGCTGCTGCTGTGGCTGCTGCTGATGTCTGATGGTTTGTTCCTGCGTGGTGACTGATAGATAGGGGGGCACAGAGCTGGAGATCCGTCCTCCGTCGCACCATTAGGAGTCCTGCAGCTCAATAAACATTTATGATAAGTGCACTGTTCTCAGAAAAAGAAAAAAAAAAATGTTATTTCACAATACACAATCCACGAATGAAAAAGGGGGCCACAGAGCTTTTTTTCTCTGCTGCAATTGTCCTGAACACATTAATCCATCCTGTCAGTAGTTATTCTGGGCCATGGAGAGTGTTTCTACCCCCCACTCTCTCTCTCTCTCTCTCTCTCTCTCTCTCTCTCTCTCTCTGAGGTTCAATGGCAGAAAATCCATAGCCTTTCTAAGAGGAGGAATTCCATTAGATAACAGATATGGAATCCATCTCGACCCCCCCACCTTATCTTCTCTCGGGGTGAGAAATCAATATGGGAGCTTCAGTTGAACTGCCAACAATAACAATAAATTGATGCGCCGAGGAGAGAGGCGGCGTTTGCAGGAGCCTCAGTAGCAGATACTGACCACACTTTAATGGCTGTGGTGTAAATCAGGAGAGGTTAATTGTTCAAAGTGTTTCCTAAATGAGGTAGAACAGGATGCAGGGATTACAAGTCATGAATGATCTGTGGTGGGCGGACACAAAGTGACGACTCCAACAGAAATCATAAGACTTGTTAAGACATTTTGAGAGGTGAACAATGTGATTCTGAAGCCGTAATTGTGGGAAGCAGCACATTTATTTGTGTGTGTTTGTGTTAGCGCACTCGTCGTCGTGGTGCATGCCTGCATGTGTGTGTGTGTGTGCCTGTGTGTGCACGTTAGAGCGTACAAGCCACTCCACTAACTGTCTTTCCTGAGAGCCGTGGTTTCCTGTTGGGAATGCCAGGTGTGGTGTTTGCTCAGGCCGTTGCTAGGTGACACATTCCAAACAGTGCTGTGGTTGTGGGGTTACCGCAGCTCCAAGGAGGGAGATGAAGTCGCTCTTCCCATGAGCACTGGCTCCTTACTCCACAGACGCCCCCCTCTACCTCTACTCTAGGGCTAATAGTGAAGAAGAGATAGTTCAACAGTTCTTCCCTAGTTTTTTAGATGGATGAAATTGACCACTATAAGTATGTAGACTTATCATACATGAATCAAATGGTGCCCCAGAGAGTCTTCTTCAGTCAGTGAACCCCATGATTTAAGAAATTTGTCATATTTCATATCTTTACTATTAGCTCTTTGTGTTGTTCATGTAACTTGTCAGTTCATATAAAAAAGTAATCTTCACCATGAAACTTTCAGTGTGAAATATCAGTTTGCCATACATGAGAGTAGAGCCAAAAAAAACCATTGGAAAAGGTTTAGGTCTCAGCACAGTCCAGTTTACTGTGTCTTAAACTTGCCAAATCTTCAACTACAGCAGCAACTACAGCAGTCCTGTAATTACTATATACAGTGATTTTAACAATCGTCTTGTTTACCAGCTAGCCTACCTAATCATTTGGTAAAGCTATCTGACCCCATGGTTGTCATGGTGAACCTCAGTGGTTCCCTCAGACTGGTGCTGAGACCTTAGCCAGCAGGTGTCAGTCTTCCCTGGGCTATCAGTGGAGCAGCGACCCCCCCACCCCCATACCTCCCACCCCACCCCCTAGAGAGAGAAGAGGACAAAAGGCAACCACAATCCCATTCAATGGCTTTCTGCAGGAAATGGAAAAATGAACAGTCCCTTGAAAGATGCACACAGTGGCTATATAGTGACTCAGTTTTTTTCCCCTTTCTTTCTCAGTGTGTGACCTTTAGGCCTACCCATGATGGAGATGACACCAGCCATTAGGAGTGGATAGGGAACACATCATGCAATAGTGGATCATGTTTATATTATTAGTATGAAAATTGAAATAGTTAGCTTTGCTGGTATCTTTCATCATTCATCATGACTCTCTTCCTGACATACTTTCAGGCTTCAGTGTTGATACAGTCCATTTATATTTTCATCTCAATGATTTGTGGTTCAGTGATTTCATACCAGCTTAAAACAAATCCGTTTTGTTGACTCATGACAGAAAATAGCTCAATAAATAACTTTGATATCTCTCAACCTGCTGTTTTGGGTCAAATAGGAGGAAATGAATCAGGATTTAATACCAGCCTCGTGAGACAGAGACACTGCATGAAATCTGATTGGAACAATAGTTTACAACCGCTACATTAAATCCATGTCATCTCTCCTCGCCTGGCAAAACTTATCTTTCATAATAGTCTGAAGTCATCACAGTAGCCCCTCCCCCTCTCTTTCTCATCTCCTCCTCCACATGTTTTTTTCCCCCCTCACATCACAGCCTTGTGCTCGCGGAAAGAGAGAGGAGGACCACCCTCACAGGGAATTGAGCTCGCGAGTTAATTTCATCCCACACAATGACACAATCTCGGCGCCTGCATGCGTCGCGAAGGCCATTGTGTGCTCCTGTTCTCTCCCTGCGCCTTGGAGGAGGGAGACATTAGCATCGGTGACATTGAATCATCAGCGCATGAGAGCCATCACTCCTCTGAAGGATTAACTTGATTAGCATGTTTTCATGCCACTCGTCCCATAATTGCCCCGTTGAAGCACCCACTTGTTGTACTGGTGAAACATGCCCAGATTCTGGACGCCACGGCTCTCTTTGGAGAGAGGTGCACTAATACAGTGCCTACGAGACAAGACCACCATCACCACCACCACCACCACCACAACATACACCAATAAACATTCTTGCTTTCCTGAACTCCACTATCTGCCTCTTGTGAATGACCTCAAGTTTATACACTTTTTATTTTCTTACACAAATACCCAACAAATGCTCCTATATTTTATTCATTCATGATTCAGAATGAATGTTAGGTATGCCTTTGTTCCTGCTGTAAAAAGTGAATTGGTGGTGTGCACATCCAAAGTTGCTAGACAAAAAAAAGTATGGTTTAAAATAAAGTGGAATGTCCATTCCAATGTCCATTCCAATAGACTTTCCACTTTATTTTGTTCCTGTACATTCCTCAGTGTGATTAGAACACTTTAACCTTTGCAGTATTAGAAACACATTAGAATGGTGTATAATTACAACAATGAGAAGAAAAAATGCAGATGTCAGCTAGCCCCATGTTTGTGTTGCCTCAGGGCCTTCCTTCCTCTTGTGTGAATGGCAGATCCGTGCACCCAGACCATAAACTGAGTCCTGCTTGTCCTGTGAAGTTTTCCTAACAACATGATGTCATATGCAGGAAGGTATTTCTCAGCCTCGACCTGTCTGCTCCTGCCAGGGCCCCCTGGTAACATGATCCACATTAAAAGGCTTGCAGAGAAAGCTGGCCACTCATAGACAAAACCCTTATTTATTTCCTCTGGGGGGAAATTCACTTTTCCTGCTCTGTGGTCTCAACTTTATGTAACGTGAGAGCTTAAAGATGGCCCATTATTTTGTAGAGGGTACGGGTAAAAATAAGAAAAAAATTACTTTATTGTTGTGAATGATCTTTTGCATGTATAGACCAACTTCATGTCACCACAAACATGCCTATTTTTAAATGTTTATACTTATGTTGATTGTTCATGATTGTGATGATCCTGTTGCTTCCTCCAGTACACCCCCATTAAATGTCATTAGAATTTATTAATGACATGACTATGAAATGCAGACATCAGAAGGTTTATGTAAGCTCTATCGCTGGAGTGAAAAGCAAGCCATGAGGTCAAGAAAATTGTAGATGTTAGATCTGTGAAACAGGATTGTGTCAAGACACAGATTTGGGGGAGGATAAGAATGCTTCTGAGGCACTGAGAATGCCCTAGAGCCTAGTACCCTCCATCAATCTCAAATGGATTTCCAGCCATCAACAGAACAGCCTTCCTAGATCCTGCTGCTCGGCAAAACTGAGCAATCAGGAATGACAGCTTTTTGGTCAGACGGCTAACCAAGAACTAAAGTGGTTAATGACATCCAGAGTGTCTTCATGGGGGTGGAGGAAACTTCAGCCTTTAGAGAGGGTCAGCCAATAGTGATAGACTCCACTCAAGCAGACCAGAGTGGCCACACTATACTTCACTAATAAGTATCTGACAGTTAACTGAGTCGCAACAGTGGATCTCAGACAAGGAGAAGTTAAATCCGTTGGTGTAATGAAACAAAGACTAAACTAGAAGAGCACTCAGAGAGCGCAGACCTCCTCCAAGGCAATGTGTTCACAGATACAATATAAATTCCAGTGCTGGTGCTGAATCAGTCCTTACTTGTCCCAATACATACATTGTCCGAAATTGTCATCCAAATCCGTGCTGTTCTTTTCGAGTTATGTTGTACACAGACACACACACACAGACAGCGGCGAAAACATAATCTCCTAGGCGGAGGTAAACCAGGCAGTTAGTGTATAACCTCATTCATACGTTGATAAATAAAACGTCCGCTTTTACTTTTAATTAAGTATTTTTGTATGTAAAAGAAAAAAAAAACAATCAATTTCCAGATGAGTCTGACATGTTAAAAAATATGAATGTGTCACAATGTAAATTTGGAATGGGATGTATTATAAAACTTCTATTACATCTTCTTGTGCCAGTCTGTTTTAGGAGCCATTCTTGTGATTACTAAAGCGCCCCATGACTAGAGCCAAGGCTGTGAGGGCTTTTGATTTGTCCTGTGATGGCAGGTTCCCTATAAGTCAGTGGAATGAGGAATGAGACAGAGGGTGAACAGGACACTTATTTAATTCTCTGTGGAGTCCTTGTTGTGCTGGTCCAAGGTCAGGCACAGCATTGCATGATAATTTGAAGTAGGCATTTGCAATGTTTTCAGTCAGGAGGAAAGGCTATTCACTATACAAAGGCACTGAATTAACCCAGGCCTTAACACTGCAGTTGTAAACTATATCTATTGGCCATAAACTCATAATACATTTTGTGGGAAACACTTCCACCTTAAACACAGGTAGGGATAAAAATGTGTCATCTTCAAAGAGTAACAATTTGTGTGCCTGATTTTTATCAGGAGAGGAACTACCACCCTACACAACTACCCCCATCCTTTTTACTCATTAGGAAATGCAACAACCAACGCCCCCCCACCCCCCAAAACATACACACACACACACACACACACACACACACACACACACACATACTCTCCCCCCTGCTCTTTCCCGGAGTCTGGCTTCTCTCCTTGCTCCCCCTGAATGCCCTAAGGGGGCAGTGAGCTTTCTGAATGCCCTGACTCTATTGTGAGTACACACTGATTGCCTTTAGCCTCTCAAAAGCAAGTCCAGTCAGTCAGCATGGGGTACATGCAGGCTGCTTTATCTGTTTCTACCCACATTTTTTGAGAAGAGAGAGAGAGAGAGAGAGAGAGAGAGAGAGAGAGAGAGAGAGAGAGAGAGAGAGAGAGAGAGAGTCTCTCACCTCTAGTCTAAAAGCCAGATGCCTTTATGTCCTCCCCCTCTCCTCTCTCTCGCTCTGTACCAAGTCTAGTGTTCTATGAAGGAATCAATAGAAGACTTGAGTGCATTTCTCTTGTTCCATGTTGTCAAATAGGGTGTCGGGACTTGTCTCTGTGGGAACTGATGTATACCCCTTACAGCCATTTTGCCTGTGTCACACACTGGGGCCTAATCTGCATTTCACTTGTTTGCGTTTGTTTAATGTCTTGGTGGTGCGTTTTTTTTGTCTCCTTACAACGGGTGTTTTTTCTCTAGAGGCCCCTGAGAGGAGTCTCTCTGATAGAGGTGTAAACAACCTTGTGCTCGAAGCCTCATGTTAGAGTGCCTGAAACTCCCCCTCCATCATGCAACTGCAAAGCCCTGGCAGTGTCCATCATCTCTTGTGTGATAAAGAATTGGCCGAATCACAGGTGGAATCAAGGCTGGCGGTTTCTGATACAGTCAAGGTGGGCCATTGCTTTGGCCTTTGCAGGGGGGTGGGGGGGGCTTTGTGATGCTGCAAAAACAATTGGGGGTGACACAGTTTTGCGTTGTTGTCTGTTTGTTGGGTGTTCGCCCAGGGCATCATAGGGAGTAGGGCCGCCATGGGCTGAATAGTGTTCTTTTTTGCTACTAGACACATTTATTAAATGTCACGGTGGCAGCAAGGGACTATAGCAAGGGTTCGCATGAAAGGTGATTCAAAGCTTTGCTGAAAATGTTGGAGAAACTCACACACAATTACTGGCAAGTCATTCACAAAAGATCTAACAAAAAGTAGACTAAATAACTAAATACAAAGACTTTCCACATGTTCAAAAATACTTTTTTTTGTGTTGCACATGTGTATTCAATTCCATATTCCATCTGTATAAATGTAAAATCATATACGAACATTCTCCAGCTGAGGTCACGGCAGCTATAATCCATCCATCTTCATGGCAGCCATATTGTTTTAATGACCCTAAGCTACATTAACTGACTTTTCACTAATCATGGCTTTCATGGACCAGTGCTGGAGTGAACCATATGCAGAACTTTGACCAATTAAAAAAAAAACAAAAACAAAAAAAAACTAAAAGAAACATGACTAATGACCCAGTACATACAGAGTACACAGTTTACTCAGTGGATAATACATAGCACTAAGTGAACATCCACCTGCAATGAGTTTTGGTTTTCCATAACTGTTTACACCAGAGGTGGGCAAACTAAGGTCTGGGGGCCTCATGTGGCCCGTTGGGCTATTTAATCCGGCCTGTGGAGCCTTCCCAAAATAGAATAATTTCTCATTTAGCCAAGCAAGGTGAATTAGATTATAGGCCTGATTTGTCAAATTTGTTGTATTCATGAAATACAACCCCCCCCCCCCTTTTTTTTTAATCCTGCATGTTAACATGTCCTGTCAAGAAATGGGGCTACTGGTTTGAGACTTGCCAGTTTACTGCCATCAACCCCCATCAACAGGCCCGTAAGTCGACATCTAAAACCCAATGTGACCCTTCAGCCAAAATAGTTGCCAACCCCTAGTTTACACTATAAAAAATGAAGGTGGTAATAACTCCCATCCTTTGACACTGTTAAAACCGTAACCTGAATTCATATCTTCATTATAGCCAACCCTATGATTATATAGAGACATTATATTAGCATAACAATTAAGAACACATTTAAATTGTGAGAGAGGTTAAAGGAATTTGATGGAAGGATGGACTGACATTGACTACAGTCCTATGGTTGAATACAACGGAATCTCTTTCTAAGAATAGGGCTGAAATAAAATGAATGGCTGCTCTGGCCCATGATGTCATTTGCCAGATTTATCCCTGCCAACTTAGATAACTCCTCAAGAGCAACTGTCCTTGAGACACTGTTCTGTGAATAGACCTGGTGCATTAGTATAAGGATAGCATGAAATGCGGCCACCTTTGTTTTCCAAGTTGAGCTATTAGATCTAAGGGGAAAAAACACATAAGCAGTGTAGTCTCTTTATAATCATACTTCCAATACCTGTACAAACAGACTGTAGCCTATATTAGGCCTATTATATGATGGCATATATATTTGATTACTATACAGAAATTACCTCAAGCTAATGTAAATCAAACTAAAGTCATTATTCATATAGTTCAACAGGCCCATCCATAGTAACCTGGTAGAAAGACCCATAGCCTATTATTTCAAACTCCTATGCATTAACCTACTTAAAACACCGCAAACAAAGTCGGTATAAGCAGACAGAAAATGGTAGGTAAACAGGCTCACACTAATATGAGTCTGGTAAATTTTATTTTGTTCAGAAAATCAACCATGTCGGAATGCATGCTAGCAGAATGTTGAAACCGATGGAGTTCGAGTTCACCATTATTGGACTGTCTCTCTGTGAGGTCTCAGCTGGGGGCATCACGTTAAATATTGAGACACCCTGCACGCGCTCACTGAAACAACTGTGTAATTAACCTTGTATGACAAAACATGGTTTGACAGGTATTTCAGAAGAAATCCCTAAAGCTGGTTTGCACTCTTCAGCAGGCGAATAAAACAACCACTACGCAAGACTTTTTTTCTCTCGGATGCACCACTCCAGACTCGGCAAAGCGCTGTTTCCCCAAGGCAGTCGAATCAAGCCGTGCTAGCGAGGGGAGCTAGTGTGGATGCTTGTGCTGTTGGAGAGTCATTGTTCCTTGACGTCACCACTCAGCCAAGCCTGCCGCTGCTCTCAAACATGTCTTTGTTATTCAGCTTTCTATTCTATCGGAGACTGGTGAATCGCAAAATACGGAGAGGGTATTCCCTCATTGGTGTAAGATGACAGCAATAGCGTAATGTAGCCTAGTAGTTGCAATAATAATAATAATAATAATAATAATAATAATAATAATAATAATAATAACAACAATACTTTTGGTTTCTGTAATAAATTGAGCATACGAATAACACACACCGCATAAAATAATGAAGAACTTTACATTGCTGATGTATGATATTTGATGAATTTTCGAGTATAAAAGCAAAAAAATCGTTTGTTCCAGAACAAAAACGATCCATAAATAAAAACATTTGTGCCTTCACATTCCTTTATGTATTGTAGGCAAGCATGGTGATCTTAGACAGCCCTATTCGGGTGCGGTAATCCTACCCTATGAACACTCGACTTGACTCTGGGACACATTTTGCTAGCAACCACGAAGCACGGCTCTGTGGTAATAGAATAGCCGATGTAATTTGACACTTCAACTTGCCGTCCTCTACGTTAGTTGATTCAGGCACTCACACGCCACTGATACGTTGTGCGCTTTCCAGTGGTTGTGAAGTGTGAAGAGAGACTACAAAATAAGACTTGAAAATACAGAGGATTTTTGGACCCGGCTTTTAGTTTTGGCTCTATCTGAAAGTAAGTTCTATGTCTATTTCTATATCTTTCTCACACCTCGCAGGCTTTGACCGAGAGTGTGTTTTGTGCATTGCCGTGGATGTGCTCTTTGCTCTGGCGCTAGCACCGACATCCAATAGCTAACAATAGAGTAGTCTTAAAGAGTGAGACACCAGAAAAATGTGTCTATATTTCAATTATGAATAGAAAGAGGTTGTGCCCTGTGTGTCTAGCAGTTAGAATATTGTAAGAATGTGCTTAATTAGCAGAATGTACATTCGGTGGTTGTGCCTTGGTGCTTTAAAAATAGCATCTCAATTTAAATTGAGGATGTGATTTGGATTTCAGAACTCTTTGGAGATAACGTGGGCTACACTAAGCATACATCCTGCATGTAGGCTAAACTTGGCGCTTTCGATATTTTGCTTTCGATATTAGCCGCGAACAGTGCACATGAATCAATCTGGAGTTATAGCGACATTAACAATACGCTAAGTTAATTTATCGTGTAGCCATAGGTTAGTCATGCCGTTGATCTACTCGTCTGCTAGAGCACCTAAATTGAACTCCGTTAGGTGTAAATTGCTGAAAGATCACCTCATCAAAAGGGTAGGCTATGATATGAATCAACTGTGTACACCAAGTGAGGGAAAATTGATTGACAGTCGCAGATACAGTTCTGTAAGGACATAAGTAGCTTTGTCAAAATGCTTTCGGGAACACTTTAAAGTTGCTCTTATCTGCATGCAGCTGTGAAGAATTGCGGTAACCCCTTGTATCATGTCATTGTGCTAGTAGTAAGCTTTATGAGGCCAGTCAGAGTAGAGTCCTTTGCAATGTGAGGCTCACAGACATTGCTGTACGTTTTAGTTACTACCATGATGTGCAACAAGGATAAAGGTGGTTGAAAGAACAGCGCGCGGGTAGAGAAGTCCAGACGGAGAGACAAAATTCAGTAACGCCCCTTCTCTTCAGGTCTGAGAGAAGCGCGACTCCTAGCTATGTGTCCCAGGGAAGTAGCAGGACATTAAAATAGCACATGATGTAGGCTGAAGAGTCAACATACGTTTCAAATGAATCCAATTTTCTGTTTTAGTAATCACAAGTCCTGGAGTTATTTTTGCATGTTCATTAGTTTTATAAGTGGCTAAGTCAGGCACCATGCGTGAAATATTTTCAAACTCCCAAGTTGGGGTTATTTAAACAATCATAGCCTATTTACTATTCGCAGTGTGGTCATTGCGATGTCAACGAGTCACAACTTATGTTTGTACTGCAACACTGATGACCAAAGGCTTATTTCAGTGGCTGTAAAGTACATGGGGGGAGTCTGCTGTTTCACACGAGCAACACGTCGATATGCTGCCACAGATTTATGGACACGCGGGCCGTGGTATCAAAGCTAATCATAGTGCTTATCGTTATTTGTTTGCAGAAGAGAGAACATTGTAAATGCTCTTAGGAAACATGAATCATGTTTGTTATATCTGTGGAAAGACAATTGTCGATGCCTATAGGGTCCATGTTGTTTTTTTGCAATTTTTTTTGTGTGTGTATCATATGTCGTTGGTGAGAGGGTTCTGTAGACTATGGGTACAGAATGGACTGTGAGAAAAAGAGTGGTTCTTCTGCCTCTGCTGTAGATCTGCTGGAGGAGAGTTTATATTTCCATAGGGAAGAAAGGAGCAGTCAGTTGTGGGCTTCAGTTTGGACAATGAACTTGTAGCAGTTATTCAAAAGGGATATAAGTCTTTCGGAAGTATGGTGCAGTCAGTGAAGTAGTGACAATGAATCAAAGGGCTCTGAATGTTGTTTCTGGTTTGTCTGGAATCTATACTCACTGTATTGTAGATCAGTAATCTGAAGACCACGTTATGTTGGTCTGCTCACTAATTCTTCACTGTTGACTAAGGCTTTGTTTTCTGTGATTTATATTAGAGCATACTCAAGTGAACATGAAGATTAATCTCAGTATGTTTGTACCACATCCCTTCCTAAATGAACTGTAGGCTACATATTCCTGCTGCTCGTAACATTAGGCTATTTTCTCTGTGCTCTGACTCCTTTCTCTTGTGTTGTATGCTGTCTCTTGTCAGGAACCTGTTAGCCTTTTAAATCTGTGGCCCTGCACTAATCAGTGTTTTGACAGGTCTGACATTTAACTGTTAGTACACTATTGTGGAGAGTTGTGAAATAGTTGGCTTGTGTTCATTCATTACGGCCCCGAGCCGTCGTCCCGCCACCAGCTGCACACACCCACTCCTCAGTATATAATTCCGGCATTGTTGCCTAGCTCCTGCCCTGAGCTCAAAGTGCTGTTGATCAGCACAATATTACTCACAGAATTCACAGCTTGCTGCTGCTGCTGCCGTTTATATGCTAATAGTGTTTCCCCAGTCACTCACAGGTAAGAACTAGGCTAGTGAGAAGTACTTATTAGCAATCTAATAAAGGCCTTGATGCATACTGTTACAGGTAACTCTCAAGTGTTTTTGCATAAATCATTGGTTTTGTAAAGTTCGAGACTAGTAAGCCTAGGCACTTCACTATTTTATTTTGATTTTCCTTTTATTTCCTAAAAAAGAGTAGAAGTGTTGTAAGTGATATTCATCACTTAGGGAAAAGCTAGACCTGCAATGATTAAACCTACTGGATTGACAGATGCTCTTTGTCTTCTTGTGTGTGGTGAGAGTGAAGCATTTGTTGACCATCATAAGGCGCAGGCAGAACAACCTAAAAAAGGGAACAGACTTGAGAAACAGTTTTGTTAAATGTCCCAACATTTTTGTGTCACTCTTTTCATTTATTATACCTTCAAAGTTTGTCTGTTTTTGTGCTACCTTGGTGCGGCTGTTTTGCCACAGAAGGCATTTTAGCTTTCTGTCTGTGCTCTTCTACGGGTCATGGCCTCAGGATTGTGTGTGTGTGTGTGTGTGTGGCCTCTGCTAGCCTGTGCCCCTGTAAGTGCTGTTGCCTCTGATGGGGACTTCCAGGCCCACGCTGTCAGTGGCTCATGCATGTTTGATTTGACGTGCCTTGAAAAATGAACGCTGAAGATGTCACAATGGCTGTATCCCATTTCTGTCTGAAAGAGCGAGGACCTTGAATCATAAATGACACCCAGCCACTCAGACACAATATGAGAGAGAGCTTGAAATTTTTGCACTGGAGAACAAAATGTTCCTGCTGCACTCAAGATTTCCCCCTGATCACAAGCAATTACCTTCACATGCTGTGCCTGATGAAATCTTGCTGGGATTTCAAACCTGCTTACTTTGTGCTTTATAAATGACTCTCAGGCAAATGTCCTCCTCTCTGAAATATTTCACTTTTAATAGATCACGGGGAATGAATTCTTATTGAGAATGGCAGTGTACTGATACATAGGTCCTTATAAGAGTCCATTTTGCTGCACTTAATTTTTTCTTGCCAAGTTATGTACAATGGAATGAGTCTCAGAAATGTGAAATGTTGAAGGCTTTAAATGACCAAAAAGTCCAACACCATATTCCTTGTTGTGTTAATGTTTTTCTTAGGAACAATACCGGTTATAAAATTCTAGGCTGATTCACAACACAGGCACAGGCACTGGCCCTGGCCCTGGCCCTGTGCTTCTGCACTGATACATTAAAAACAGAGGTGTATTCCATCATGTCAATAGCCTACCTTGGGACTTGTCATCTTGTCTCGACTGCACATATCTGCATCTCTCCGTTCGGTGTGGGTGTCTTCTACTGCCAGGGAGACGGATAGTACACATTCTGTCAAGGCAGTAAAATTACGCTCTACACTGCCTGAAGGAATTCATACCTCCTTGTTCTCTGACAAAGCAAATTAGCTGGGATTTAGCCAGAGAGCACAATTGTTTTTGTGGGGCATATATTACCTCCAGATATTTGAATCACTACACTTGTATAAGACATATGATAAACTTGTAAAGGGCACTACAACAATGACTAGGCTACTCTATGTGCTCATCCAATTAAAAGAAAGGGCTATTCTGGCATAATGTGGAAAATCATTATGACTGTGGCTGCGGTCTTACAGTCAAAAGTCATAGGCACGCTTCCCATTTAGCTGTCATCCTGGCAATACCTCCAGGCAAAAAAAGATTAGCCTAGCCTTCTTTTCTTGAGGGCTTCTTATGTGGGCTAGATGAATAGACTACCGTAGGTAGAGATCTATACCTCCATAGGAAAGTCAAAGAGAAATTTTGCTGCATTTCAATCTGGCAAAAAGAGATAGTTTTTTCTTCCTCAATGTCTTTTGTTGCTCTACAGTATATAAATGCACAAAATTTCACTATGTGGCTATTGATATGGTAATGTTGGGGTGCTAGTGTCCTTTGAAATGGAGTAGGGCCAAAGCAATTTTTTACCCTCCAAATAGCTCCAAAACAACTGTCAAAGTTTGAAAACTTATCCTAAATTTTTGATCCCAGGCAGGGGGCTGGAGGGAGGATGTAGACTACATTACTGTAGCTATGATTCATTATGTATGTTCAAAGCAAAAGTGTAGCACTTCAGAAGCTAATATTTTGTGACGTTGTCATAACTTCTTAAACAAAATTTAAGACCCTGCCCAACACTTCCTCAGAGACATAACACATTTCCCGAAGTGACATCCAAAATAAGGTATGGTACATTTGACTACCTTTCCGAAACTTGAATTTGTATGACAACTCCTATCCATAAAATTGCATAAACCTCCCAAAATTCCTGCTCAACAAAATGGGTGCCAACTGCCAAACAAAATTCAGCAGTCATTCCACGCTTATGTGAATGGCCAGTGTCAGATTGAAAGCTCTACACTTAGTTTCAGTCCTGCAATGGCCCTGAAACAAGTAGACTACTTTGCGCTGTTTTCCTGGTCTTTCTTCATTATTCACAACTTTAATCATAATTCTTGCACATTATCTTGCACTATGCTGTGGTCTTGTTAAACACTATCCTGGTAGACAGTCTTACAGTGCTTACATGCTTACATTGGGCTGGATACACACGTTGTCGGAAGTCTAAGCCTGTTACCATTAGTTTTTAAGCTGTTGGCTGCTAGAAAATCTAGTTGGGGGCATCTCAAGCCTACAGAGAGTACTCTAGCAAACTAACAAATATTCATGGGAGTGGAGGTACAGTACGGTACCACGGCAGTGCTAGCCTGGCTAATTAAACACCACTGTGCGCTCCAACTGGTTGGGCTACAGGAACACACAGTGGTCCAGTAGTGCAGAGATGCCAATCCAGGCTCCCACCGATGGGTGTCCTTCTCTGGCTTGACGTCCCCCTCTGGCTCTACATGTGTTTCACGCATCAGAGCGCCTCGGCGGGGCTCGTGAGGCGACAGCCAGGCACGAGGAAGTGTGAGCTAGAGCATGATAAATACAGAGTGGGTGTCTCTGTGCGTTTCTGTCCAAGGCAGCGCAAGTTGGCATGCAACTGCAAGAACCACTTACCAGGTAAGTGCTGTTTCCCCCCAGCTCTTAATAAGTGCTCCCTATCCCTAAGCGTAAGAGTGAATATTTTTTCTCCCACCTCTCCTTCTTCTTCTTCTTCTTCTTCTTCTTCTTCTCCTTCTTCTTCTACTCTCGTTCTATCCCCCTCTCTCTTCTTCTTCTTCTTCTTCTTCTTCTTCTTCTCTCTCTCTCTCTCTCTCTCTCTCTCTTTCTGTCTTTTGCTTTCTCTCACACATCCTGATGTGCCTGCACAGTGCCTTCCAATCTCTTTCTGTCTCCTTCTTTGCCAGTCCAGCCAGACTAGACTATATCCCTGGGTTATGGGCTCATGTCTGTTCGTTGCTCAGCCTGCACTTCTCAGATAAAAGAGGCATATTTTAAGCCTCAGTGTGAAAATATTGTCAGGGAGCAGGTCTGTGTTGGCAGTTTTGCTTGGCTGATGCTCTGCGGGCTACTGCATCTTTTTCATGGAATGTCTGTCAGACTGTTGTTCTTGTTGTTTACAGTATCATATTTTTTGACCATTTTTTAAAATTATTTATCATTGGTCCACTCTCAGACATATCAAAACTCAAATTTGGCAAGTTTAAGAACACGAAGCACCTTCAAAGGATAAGAATTATTTGAATATAGTCGCAGCAGCGTTTGGAAATTCAAGTTGTTTTGGCTTATTCTCAAGCCTTTGTATTGTTGTTTAAAAGCATTAGGTGACAAGGTTAACACACTGTATATTAACCCAGACGCAGTGATGGTGGCTGTATTTTTTAGCATTTTTATTTCTCACACTACAGTGCATCTTCACAGAAAAACAGAAGCCATGATTGCACTGATCATTTATCATAGCTGTAATGAGATTAAACTAATCAAGTGTATTCCAGAGACAGCTCTGACACAGACTGGGTGCTGCTTGCCAGGGATTGTCTTCAAACAATATTTGTCATTGTCTTTCTGTGCTTTTTAATTAACTGTTGACAAACAGCACCAGCCTTTTATGTTTTATGATTTAAAGGACGTTCAGCTCCAATCTCCATCAAAGTGTGTCATCTCGGAATACAATAGGGGGTAATGGCGAGCACATGTTTGCCAGACATCATCATTTGCTTTGCGAGATTGTTCAGTAAGCACAATGAAATATTCAGTGTCATGTTTTGAGAATGTAAAAACTCACTCCCACACCACATAGCTGCACTAGAGTGGTGATATATCATTGCCCTGGGTTATGACTAGCTATTTTTTTGTTGTTGTTGTGCAGCGCGAGTTTTTGTCCATGCCACCTTGCTTATTTTATTTTTCCAGAGAGATCTGTTAAAATATTGATGTTGTTTATAATTTATGGAGATGGGATTTCTGGCATGGGATTGACAAGTTATATTTTGTGGAACCTTTAGAACCAGTGTTTATGTACGTATTTGAAATAAAAAGGCATTCATGAGACAGTGGTGTGTTATGTGTAGGTAGGCATAACTGTTGGATGTTCGAGTCCAGAGGCCTTAGGGATGGTGAAAGCCGAAAACCATGTTCCAACTGCAAGAGCTGCAACCGAATGTGTGTGTAAAAATCAGTTTGATTACTTTTATTTTTGACTGTTCTAACTGAGTGCGACTGGAAGCACCGTACTAACTTAAATAAAAATAAAAAAACATTTTAGTCGCTTAGTCCGTTAGATTGATTGGCGAATCTAATCAAATAGAAGGGCGTACATGTAACAGACCCAATGTAGACAGTGAACATTTACAAATGCATTTAGCAGATGCTTTTCTCCAAAGCGACTTAGAAAAGAGGAGAATTCTTAGAACAGTCAATGCTATCCATCAACCTCACAGTCGGGTGCAGTTAGGACAAGGTGTAAATGTGCATTGGCTGTAAGTGCTCACCGGGGTTATGTGCGGGTTCCCATAAGTTTGAATCTGAGAGCACTTTGAAGTTAGTTGGCACCGAACAGCAGGCGGTGGACCGGCCTGTCTCCATACTGATTACTGACCCATTCTCTTCTCCAGGTTTCTCACAGACCTTTAAAAAAGTGTTTTCTGGTCAATTTAATTGAATATGACAAAGGCTATGAAAGCTCTCGTTGTGGTGTGTGTGTTGTGTGTTGACACCGCTCTCACTGCCGACCCGCCTCTGGAAGCACGGTTTCGGGCGAAAACAGTAGATGATGTTGGCATTTATTTGCTTGGAAAGCTTTTGGTGTGTTTGGAAAGCCCAAAACGAGAGAAACTCCATCTGAAGTGCCCTGAGGGTTGTTTTCACCTCAGATTCCCGCCCGTCTAGTCAGCCAGCACCCGCAGAAGTGTTTGGTGTGCAGGGATGTTTTTTTCAGAGAAGGCAGCTAACCTTAGACCTGCCTCTCTAAGCTGCCATTGACGACTACAGGCACCAGGGGAGAGTCCCTGTGGGCTGCTCAGGGACTGGGGAAAGCTTTTGTTCAAATAATGTGTGCACAAGGTCCATGTCTGCACTAGGCTACCTCCTTTAGTACACTTCAGTCAGCAATATAAAATAAATCAGGCAAATCAAACCACCTTGTTATCAGTGTTTTTTTTTTTTTGCTCGCAGTTGGAAGAGAATTTGTGCACCTTTGTGCATTCTGCAGTTGGGAGCAGCCACTTTCTGTCCTAACAGGGAGGCTAGACTGGATGAGTTAAGTCAAAGACTTGTCGTAACAATTACCTTCTATTATAAACAATGGAAGTGGCTACACCAGACATGGCACTGGCAACAGCCAACATTCTAAATTCTATTCACCATTCGTTCCAATGTATTTTTGACGGGAACTTGACTTAAAACTTAACTTAACGCATCAAGTGTAGCCCTAAGGGTAATAGATCTGGGAAAGGAAACTTCGCCTCTATTTGTAAACAATTGACCCAAGACCTTGGACTTCAGCTCCTGCTTTCTTGCTGTGTAAATTTGCCTGAGAAGTCTTAACTTGAAGGATAAGCTTAGATTTGTGTACACAGGGTCTGATATTGTGTACTGAAGTCGTAGCCTAAGCTTTTCCCTTAATGGTTATTTGGGATTTGGGACTCGGAAGTCCAAGGTCAGTTGTTGTGTTTGTATCTGTATTAGGATGCAAATTGTTTACTTAGTCGAAGAATAACATAGCAATTGTTGAGAACTGACCCTTGTAATGAGCCTTGCCTCCCCTGTAATGTTAGCTGTAGACGGTGTCTGAAAAATTACTACACGTCGTTGGCTTCTGGCCATGGTTCAGCAGTTCATTTGATATTGAGTGATGATGCTAGCTGCACATTTGGGGAACTGTGCACAGCCACTCGTACAGCAGTGCAGCGCTGTGGGGACAACCTGTCACTTGAGGTAACTGCCACAATAGACATGCTTCTCCAGCCCGCGTGCTGTGGGGAGGGGAGGGGAGAGGAGAGCTTACAAAAGAGAAGAGTGAGAAAAGGCTCCCTGCCTGCAACCCGTGGAGCCTCAGCCTATTCTCCGGCTCCTAGGAGCAGGAGGTGGGGAGGTGCGGAGGTGGGGGGGTGGGCGGGGGAAGGAAAGGCCTGGTGGGGGGAGGGAAAGAGGTGCAGCCGGTCACGTGGGCGCTAATTGTATTTGTGTTGGGTGTCTGTGAGGCTGTCGCAGTAAATCTGTTTGACTCGTCACTTTGTAAATCATTATGATGGCTAAAAGCCTTTCGTATTGGATTTAAACAAACGGGGGAAAGTTGTGACGCTTATAACTGTCATATAACAAGAGTGTTGTGTTTGTTTGTGACCTTCACAATAAACATGATTGCTGCCTCTTATTTTTAGTTTAAGCAATAATGAAGTAATTTGACTTGCATCCAGTATTTCTGTTCAGGTTCATTTTACATTTAAGATCTGTGCAAATTGCATTAATCTACAAAGTAGTTGGGAAATTTAATTCAGTCTTTTGGAATTGCAGTGAAGACATCTGTCTGTCATGTCTAGGCCTTAATGTCCTTAATGAATCCTCCGCTGTCCTTGCGCCAGGTCATTCCGGGTGACTATCAATGTTTCAGGAATGCTTCAACAAGAGTCACTTACTGGTCAAACCAGTTCTTAGGCTGACAGAAACATGACAAAGTACATTATGTCCCCAACATGGCCTTTGTTTGTTGTTTGATAAACATCACAGAGCTGTCGCTGTTCTGTGGTGCCCGTGCTGCCGCTGCTGCTGCTGCTGCCACTCTTGCCTGGCATCGCGCGCCCGGGCACCCATTTGTCACCCTGCGTTGATGTTCTGTCGCTGCAAGCCATGGGGATAATGAAAGCAATGTCAAGTATCATGGAGACACTGCTGCAAAAACAACAGTGCCGTCATCCCACCCTGACTAGTGAGCTCATGTCTCTCCACACCGCTAGATTGAACATGTAGGCTAGTTTGAACACTTCATGTTCACAAGCTATTTATCATTCAGGCAATAGGCAAGTTTCCATACAACTGACAATATGATTGTTTTAGGACAAAAAAGGCATGTGGAGGGATAGAGATTAACTTATAGAGTAACAGAGACTTATTTGCTAAATATTCTTGCAGTTTTTTGTTTAACATTGTCCTGACACTAATTATCCACTTTTACTTTTCACAACCCAGTGAACATGTGAGATGTGCACAGACTGATGTAGCTTTGGCCAAATGTTCACGACTGTGTGCAAAACTGACAAATGATCTGGATGGAAAGGCAAGCAAGCAAGTGGCCCAATAGTTGAGGAAATGTGTCTCCTCTGCAGTTTTCAGCAGCTAACACTTCCTCTGATTAGTTACACACACACACACACACACACACACACACACACACACACACACACACACACACACGCACAGATGGGTGAAGAGGGGGAAGACAAATCAATTCATGTGTGATTGTTGAGGAATCCTTGGATGTTCCCCTTTGATCATTGTTGCCGTGGACACAGTGAGCTGTGTTTTTAAGGGATGAGGCTTTTGGTTGGGCTCATGGAACACTTGTTGTTACTCAGATCAGAACAGGCGAGGACAGGCCTCATCGGCGGCTTTCTGCAACAGAAAATGGTTTACAGCCTCTGAAGTGTACTCTCTGGATTTGACAGTAGCCTACTACTTAGTGTGTAGTGTCTTAGTGTGTAGTATAAGTGTAGAGTCAGGATATAACAGCACAAATAATGCAGATTGGAGTTTTATTTGCACAGATTGTTATTTATTGCACAAATGAAAAAGCCTTGTTGAAAGTATATAATTCTTATCTACCCTAATAAAATAATGTAAGGATAATCTAAGATCCCATTTATAATTTATATAATCACAGCCATTTTTTTCCTGCCATAATTTTTCTGCTGTAATGAAATCCATTTGCAGGCGCCTCAAAGCATGAACCTTACTGACTGCCAAAGACGTCATTTATTCTTGACAGAGGACACATTCAGTAGTATTCGAAGTAATTTCCTTCTCATGACTTCGATCGATTCAAAGTAGAGGATTGAAGCGACTTATGTAAGCGGCATTGCAACATCTAACATAATACGGCCGTTTGCGAAGCTCGTAAAATGTTCTCTCATGTTCTTGGGCGAGCGAAGAAGAAGAGAGAGAGTAGAGAGAGTGGAGCGAGGAGGCCCAGAGGAAACACAGGTAGAACGAGCGAGCGAGCGATCTGCCCCAGACAAGTAATTAAGCTGTGGAGCTAGTTTGGTCAGCACCTTATCGCCCAGAATATGGAAATGGGAGATCAATATTTTATGGTTGCCTGATCTAATTTCTAAGTAGCTGAAATGCTTTGGTTCATGTCCTCTGTATAATTCAGTAATGTAACCACCACTAGCTCAGTTCCCTCTCCCATTGTAAACCATATCAGGCCACACAGATAAGGAATGATAAGCACCTGGCACTCTAACCTTTGTCTGGGCTGTGGGTCTAACAAAGGGGCGTTATTGCTGCTTTGACAGAAAGAAAGATAGGCAAGACAGCAGTTGCTTTTACATCAAGGTCTTTATTGTTTAGTTTAGTAGTCGATGAATCTTAATCTTCCTATTTGTGTTCAGTGGCTTAAAACAAAAGAAGGGCTAGGATATAGGCTCGGAAATGACAGTATAATTCATTTACCTTTAGCCAATTTAAAAATGCACTGTGCGTATTTTTATGCCACAAAATCCTTCACTAGTCCCAGTGGTAATCATGTGATTATTTTTTTATTTTTATTTTTTTTATTCAGAACAGCCTGGAAATGAGTTTGATGTAGTGATTTGCAAGGTTGAGTGAATGCTGTAAGAAGGCGTTGCAGTTTTCCTCCCCATCTCCCGCTACCGCTCCCGCTCTCTCTCTCTCTCTCTCTCTCTCTCTCTCTCTTTCTTTTTCCCTCCCTCTATTCCCTCCTTCTCATATTGGATGTGGCCCTTCGCCCTGCTCTTGACGGAGTCTGGAATCAAATAAATGAAGCACAAACTGGCAGAGTGCCAAGATAGAGATTAGTGGCACAGGGACTGCTGTCAAAAACATCTTGGTAGATAATTAGTGCTTCTTTATAACCACAGATTTAACAGGTTTTTTTAAACAGCTCTGTAGGCATTGCTGTAACCTAATGTATCCAAGGCAGTATATTATGTTATGCAACATTTTGCCATTGATTTGGAGGGAAAGGGCAAATACACTGCTGACAGGAAGCCTGAACCCAATGCTGTGCACGTATGGCAGGCAACTGGAGCGAGAGACATGTTGTAACAGTGCTTATATGCATTTCAGATTCTATACTGATTGACAGGCATTTTTGTTTTGGGGATTCATTTAATTTAATTTCCAGTACTTTGTTTGCCTGGTTCTGAGATATGGATGGAACCAATAATAAAAAAAAAAAACGACATTTACCCTCAACACGGTGGAGACGAGCTTAACATGTGTTTTGTTTCAAATTTATGATGCTTCCCACTCTCTTTTCTCAGCACTCATTGGCCTGATTGGTAGAAGGCATATCCGATGCCTGCAGAGGCAATTTTCATCTATGCTTGTTAATCCTCTCTCATGGATGCTAGAGATGACATGAAGTTGGCCAGACTGATGCATAGAAGATCAGTATGTAAGAATCAGGGTAGTAATTTGTTACTCTTGTGGAAAAGAATGCTGTAGATTCATATGTAATGGCAATGAGCAGGAACAACTAGGCTGTTAGTGGAAATTCTACTGTGATGCTTGTTAAAAATCAACTTATTTCTGAGCTATACTAATTGAGAGATGCTAGATATCTTCTCTAATGATATCATATTGTAAAGTTTTGTTCAAGACGACTCAAAACTGAGGCTTAGGCTACAGTGCATGTAGGTTTACATGTAGCTAGCACCACATGTATATTGTGTAAACAGAGTTTTAGCATAGTGACATGATGGTCCCTCCTTGGCTTTCAGATCTCAGATCAGGCTGGCATTCAATTAACTTGACATGTTTTTAACGGCCTTCTCTGGCTGTAAGATTGTGCACACAGAAATATAGTAGGTATATATATTATGTAAATATAGTATAGTAAGGGGGAGGAAACTATAGCTGTCTTACCCAGGTGTGTGTAAACGTAATTCCTGAGACTTAAACATGCTTTGTATTTGCACATACGTAACTGTAGCTATGTGTTGAGTGTCTCACAAGGTTTCGCAACAAAGCCAGTGTTGGGTACTCTAGCTGGTTAGGCTGGGCCGTTCCTTGATAGACATGTGGGGGTGGCACTGAGGGACGTGGCAGCCCTAGCAGCATGGAGACAAGCAGAGCAGGGAAGCCTGAAGATCTCCAGCAGCAGCAGCACGGCACCACTTATTGATAGTCATGCTGCACAGGCACCTCATCACAAAGGCAGTGCAGTGGCCAGTCCACCACCTCCTGCTCACATCGCCTGCCACATCCACAGAGAGAGAGAGAGAGAGGGAGAGAGAGAGAGAGAGCGCCTGCCACTGCTTCCACAGAGAGAGAGAGAGGGAGAGAGAGAGCGCCTGCCACTGCTTCCACAGAGAGAGAGGGTGAGAGAGAGAGAGAGAGAGAGAGAGAGAGAGAGAGAGAGAGAGAGATAGAGAGATAGATAGATAGATAGAGAGAGACAGACAGAGAGAGAGAGAGAGAGAGAGAGAGAGAGAGAGAGAGAGAGAGAGAGACTGCCACCACATCTACAGAGGGAGAGAGAGAGGGAAGGGAGAGGGAGAGAGTGCAGCCATTACTACAGAAACAAATGTGTAATGCCTCTATGTACTGCAGATATGTGTGGTGTACAAGAGTATGTTAGCAAGAAATTTAATTTAGAGATAGTAAATCAGAAGATAATTGAATGAAAACGGAAATGTAAGAGGCTAAATTCAAGGAAGGAGCACAGAGTGGTGGTGGGAATCAAGCCTTCTGATAAACCATCTATCCTTTAAATATGAGCTTCAGCCAAATTGGGTTCCATTCCTTACAGAGAGGGTAGCCTAGTCGTTTCGATCCTTATAGGTCATTTAACCCTGGATTGTTTACAGGTTTAAGGCTTGCCGCCGTAGTTTGTTGACACACTGGAGTGACCTTTTTCTCGATTCTGGTGTTTAAGGCTGTGTAGATAAAAAAAAGCTGTCTTTGAAAGGAGATGGAGTATGCTGCTGCGTAGGGGGGGAGAGAAAAGAGGCTACCTGTCAAAACTCCCTCTTGAGAGCTTCCAGGCAGGAGTGTAGCAGCAGCAGCAGCAGCAGATTGGCTAACTGCTGGATGAATTGGACATAATTCAGCATTGAGGGTGACTCATTCACACAAGCCAAGCAGTCAGTCAGGGTGATGGGTTGTCCTGTCCTCGCAGGCATGAGTCGCATGAGATCACTCTGTAGCTTAGTATGAAGGACTACTCTGACATCCAAGGAAATCTTTGACCTTCAGAGTTATTTCATCTATGTGTGCTCCATTGATGGAGCTGTAGTTCCACCAAGCCCTCATAATATACAGTATCTAGTAGACTAGACAGCATGAAAAGGATTGCGCAGGGTGCACTTTCCTTGAACGTATGAAAACGCGGTTTTCACTTTAAATCAACCTTGATCTGATCTCATACATCTCTTACAACGTCTCGAATACATCATGTTATCTAAGATTTGAAAAGAACCAATATTCAGTTGGTTTTTGGCCACCGATTCTGAAAGAAATGTCACATAGAGATTATGAGGCGGTAAATATCCAGTGATCGCACAGTAAGTCATAAGCAAATATTTTAACAGGCTGCATTACTCTGAGTATTTATAATTACACAAAGATGTTTTTATTTTGACACACTATGCACATGTGCAGCAATTTCTTCTCTGCTCACAACCTGAAATGAGACACAACAAGCAGCATTAATATTTACTGTATAGAACCCATGTAAACAAACTCATAGCTATCCAGCAAACAGTTTAAAGTACAAGCATCAGATGATGACAGTGAAGCTGGACATTTCTTAGTGGCTGCTGATCCTGTTTGAACACATATCTGTCAAATCACTAAGCTGTAAGTCATACAGTAACTCTCTTACTGTGAAACCCCATAGCTCACTTGCTGTTCAATCTCTGCTTTGTCACTGCTGCCACTGTCACAAGTGGTTTAGAACGAGGCCTAAAGCTACAGTATTGTTGAAATCAGATATATGCAGTAAAAACCATCTGCCTAATGCTATTCTCATAGTCCTAAGGGGGTAGCTTAGCTGTTGTTCTTTAAAAGTGCATATTTGCAAGTCAATCCGGTGTACTGACACTAATGCTTATGTACTGTACGTATAAAAACATATTTTTTATATCTTTAGTGTTCACCACAGAGTAACAAATGTGTGCGCTTTCAAGCTCAAAATAGGTAATTGCTATTCTATAGAATGTTAGAAAACCCTTTTTACTTGTATATTCGCACAAATAGGCTAACACTGCTTTTTTGAGAGCAAGCAGAGCCCAATCTTAGCCCTTTGATACATCAATAATGGTTTGCCAGCCAGGTCTGGGTGCCGTGAGATGAGGGCAGAAGTACTTGCATGTGGATGCTAATTGGGCGCTTGGCACTCGAGTGCAGTGCAGTGCAGAGCAGGCACGGAAACCCTCTCTGGATAGCATCACACAGGGCGAGCGAGCGGGAGGGAGAGATGCCACTCCGTTTGATCACGCTCGCCGCCGAGCCCCCGGCCCTAAGGCATGAGCTAATAGAAAATGTACGCCCATTTGGAAGCCTTTTCCGCTGTTCAAATTTAGTTCATTTTCCTCTCAGGCTGAGAGAAGATCACTCATACTCTGAGTGCGGCAGACAGACGGTGTTAATCTGTAAACATAATTAGAACCCCATGTGAAAGCATTGTCTTGAATGTCAGAAAAATCAGACTATTGAATAGAGGAGGTTTCTTGTTGTCATTATTGAATTGTTTACAAAGAACGAGGTTCTCTTTCGTAGTGTAGTTGAAATCAGATATCCGACAATATCATCAGAGTGATTTTGGACGTATTGTAAATAGGGTTACAATATCCTAATTGCCTGTGTGTCCTTTGCCCCTTTAAATAGGCGAGATGTGAGTGTGTGGGTCTTTTTCCCTTGAAGTGTGATCAGATACTTGAGGGAGTGAAGTGTTTTCGATAGAAACCACATGAATGATTGATAAAAAGAGCAGCTCTGTTTAAAATCATCCTGCTCCAAGGTTATCAATAATTCAAAGCATCGTCTATATTTTGGTGGCACATGAAATATCAGTCACAAATTCCAAATCTCAAGTTGACAATATCTATCTGAGGAATCAGTGGTTTTGTAGTGATATTTCCCCATTAAAAGAGCTGAATTTGCCCTTGGCAAGAGTTATTAGTTTTTTTGTGTTTGAAAGGCATGACAACACTTTCTCATTTTTTAGATAATAAAAAGAAAAGTGTTAATTAAGAAGATGGGAGCAGATACAGGAGTCCCTGTTGTCTTGTCTGGTGGAACAAACACAGCTGTCTAACTGCACCACCTTAATTCCACCATAATTAACATGGTTTCTTGGCTCAAAACCTGCACCCAAAGAAAATGACATGCCACATTTTCCCCCTTCTGATCCTTTTGATGGCTGGAAGGCCCGAGCATAAGCGTGGCGGCTTTAGTGGGCCACTGCCCCCTCTGAGATCTCTGGCCTGTGGCTACATGGTGACAGTTTGACCTTTTGCATGGGGGGTTGTGGTAGTAGTTGTAGTGGAAAGAGCGCCGCGGTTAGTAGCCCGCTTGTGTTTTTCCTGTGTTTGGTTTGTCCATTCAGCTCAGCTAGTCCACCCAGTGAGATCAAACAGCTGCGTTTTTGTCCAGCGGAAACGGCCACTCCACGTCTCACTACGCAAGCAGACAGGCAGACAGTTGGACTAGGCTAGCCCGTAATATTCATTGCTGGGTGATTTTTGTGACCGTTCTGCAGAGACGGGGCCCTGCTGGTGATCTGTGTCTGTGGTGTCCCCTCTTCACTGGTCAATGATGTTTTTGCCCTCAATGGCACCTTCCAGGCAGCACTGTCTAAAAGGCACTACCTAACTCAAATCCTAACCCCCTTAACCCTCACCCTAACCTTAGATTTGTGGGGTTAGTACCTTTAAGGCAGTGCTGCCTGGAAGGCGCCGTTGAGGGCAAAAAATACCAAAAACCCTCTTCATCTTGTCCAAGTCTGGCTAGCTGTCCAAAGACAGGTCGAGGGCCAACATCCAGCTCACATGTAGCCAGTGGGAGAAACTCAGGAAAGGCGGAAGACTGTTTGTCATCATAATGGCCGTGCCTGCTTCGGGAGTGGCTCTCTTTCAGGCGTCCGTGTAGGAGGAGAAGAAGGAGGAGGAGGAGGAGGATGCCCACTCTAGACCCACTCCACTGGGTGACATGGCACTCAAACTGGGCTGGTGTAGTGTGAGAGGCATACACACGCACACACACACACACACACACACACACACACACACACACACACACACACACACACACAGGGCTCACACTGTCACACCAACCCAGCCCAGGATTTTCATGTCAAGTCTGTGGGGATGTACTGTGCTGTGCTGTGCTGTGCTGTGCTGTGCTGTGCTGTGCTGTGCTGTGCGTGTCTGTCAGCTGTATCCAGAGTGAAGCCAAAGCGATCTGGCACGCATGGATATGCCTTGCCGCCTCCGAGGATGCCTAAGGGGGATATGACTGCCATCTTCCCTGAGAAGGTGCAGTCACAGAGGACTGTGTTCATTGCTTTCAGTCCCCCCTCCCTCCCTCCCTCCCTCTCTCTCTCCATCTCCCTCCCACCATCCATCTCTCTCTCTCCCTCCCTCTCGTTTTCCCTCTCTCTCTCTCTCTCTCTCTCTCTCTCTCTCTCTCTCTCTCCACGCTGCAGACCTGACTGCACATCTTGCTGTGTGCTGGAGCTTCTCCCTATGCTGCTGCTTTCTTATTAAGTGCAGAAAGGTAGCTACATGACGTTTCTGACAGTGTCCAAGTCACTGTTAACATCCCGGAAAATTCAAGTGGGCAGTTTGCCTTGACTAGCGATGTGTAGTAGGCTTGCCCTGTCATGGGCCAAAAAGCTAACATGACAAGAGACCGTCTGAGAGACCCAGGCTTATTTGCACTCCAATGATTTATGGATTTTTTTCATCTTTTTTTTTTAAGAATTATTGTTAGAAATGAACCAAAAGTCTGCTGGTCACAGTACATCAAATCTGATGGACAAGGACAGTGCTACTTAAGCTTTGATTTTGGGATGATTGACTCTGTGTGTGTGTGTGTGTGTGTGTGTGTGTGTGTGTGTGTGTGTGTGTGAGAGAGAGACTGAGAGTGAGAGTGTGTGGTGTTCTGACTTCCTGGTTGCTGGGTGTATTATCATCCCCAGAGATCAGCCAAGCTTACCACCGAACTGAAATATGGCATGTCGCTCTCTTGTGTCAACAACTAATATTTACATAATCCTTCCCCCTGCCTTTTCACTGCTTTCATAACACACACACACACACACACACACACACACACACACACACACACACACACACACACACACACGAGCATCCCTGTGCTGCCCTGTGCTTAGATTAAAGAGCCAACATGGATAATGGCACTAAAGCATTTGTCATTAAGTAGATCTGGAGTCTATGGGCTTGACCTTTGGAATGAGACTCCAAACGCAGCGCAGAGTCATATGCTGCCATTAGGAGAAGGAAAGTGCCGGAGGTAAGACACACTTTGTTTCCAGTCATTCAAACTCCTACTGTAACTCTTACAAAGACCTGCTGCTAAAGCTCAGGTTCTGCTAGAGCTGCTAGAGCAGTGTGGTCCGGGGATCGCTGGAGGTCCGGAACCAAGTTCAAGTGGTCTGCAAGGGGATTTCCAAAAAAAAGAAAATATATATATATATATATATATACTGTATGTGGATTTAGTCTGTTTTTCACTACAATTATATATATAATATAAAGATGCTGTTCACTGAATGCTAAGAAACAGGCCTGTTATTTATGATAAAATAAACTTCAGGCTATCTGAATTATAAATCTTAGTGATGTAAAATACTAATTCAACCACGACTCAGTAAAGCAGTGGTTTTCAAACTTGTTTGTCATTCCCACTTTGGAAGGCTAGAGAAACTTCAAGCCCGACCTGTCTCAATTTGATACAATATCTCTGTGGGAATACTTATGCATATAAGATGCTTACAATGTTAGAATTTTCATAATTCTTTCAAAGCCAAATTTTCTCGAACCTTCATTAAGCTTCTAGAAATGACAGTATGGAAAGCTCAATTTATCTGAAAATAATGTAAATTCGAGGGATTTAGCCATCAGATATCGCAAAAAGATGTCTCGTGCTCACCTGTTATGTATCTGGCTCTACTAGTGGCTCTTCAGTTTAAGAAGCACTGGGTTAAAGGGCAAAGGGTAATGTGACTTTGAGAAGGGGGTGCAAGTGCAGGTGGTCTATGAAAATCATTTTTTGGGCAAAGTGGTCCTCGTACTGAAAAAGTTTAAGAAAACACTTTGTTGGAGGGAGCTGTCAAAGTGTAGTTGTGATTTAGTTGGGAGAGTTGCGGATGTCAAGAGGGAGGCCTCCCAGAACAAACTAGTGCACAGCTTGTGCTCTTCTCTCTCCTCTGTCTGTTTTATTTCACTAACTTTTTCTGTTCCAACTGTTGAAGTGTGTGTGTGTGTGTGTGTGTGTGTGTGTGTGTGTGTGTGAAATTTAGGCTAAGTTAATGTTGAGTGATTCCATCTCAGTTTTCCAATTGTGTACGGGAAGGAACCTCTCACTTTCCATCCAGACAGACATTCTAAATTCAACAGGACCTGTGTGATCTCTCTCTCTCTCTCTCTCTCTCTCTCTCTCTCTCTCTCTCTCTCTCTCTCTCTCTCTCTCTCTCTCACACTCACACACACACACACACACACACACACACACACACACACACACACACACTGAGAAGAGCAAATCTTTTAAATGCAGAGCAGAGATGTGACTGACTAAGTGAATGGGCTGCACTGCCACGAGTGAGGAGGAGGTTATTAAAAGAAGCAGTGCTTGCTGGTGATAAGGGCAGTTTGCTTATTGCATGGCACCAGTGTTCAGGGCAAAGGATTATTGCCACTTGTGTATATTTCTGCTGATGCCTTTTTTTTATCCCCCTTCAGTCAGATGGTGTGCATTAGAATAACTTGGCTGAGGCAGACTGCTTGGGCTTGTGCCCTTACCTGCATACAAAGCAAAAATTTCACACATTCACACACACACACACACACACACACACACACACACACACACACACACACACACACACCCCTGTCTCTCTCTCCTGCCTTATACCACCTCTGCTTTGCACACATTCAGAGAAAACTGGCATACACGCACGTATACACCCACACATACAAGGCACACACACACGGTAGCACAAAGGTGTTTTTATTTTCAATTTTTTTTTTTTTTTTTTTTAAAGTTGAATGTTGCAGTAAAAAAAAGTAGAGGAATGTGAACGTTCCAATGTGGAGCTTCCTGAAAATAAAAAAGGTTCTTGTTACACAAAGACTACAACATGTTTCCCCATGTTTGATAAAAAAAAGAAAAGATAAAATAAAATAAAAAAGACAATAACAAAAAAAACAAAACGTGATCTCCCTCTGGCCATTTTGAATCTGAACACACATGAAGAGGCCTTCTTCACGCTCTCGTCCAGCCAACTCCCAAGCAAGCACACAAGCATACCTCACCTCCTGCTGCAAGCCAACCCATTATGGCTCCTACCCTGCATCTACAGCCCACCTCTCAGCAAGCGGAAGCATCTTTCTCTCAGATGCACATAAAAGCACCATCACACCACACTACACCACACCACCCTACGGCCTCCCCTCTCCCCTCCCCTCCTCTCCCTTCCCATCCCATCCCCTCCCCCACTGCCATGGTTGCCTGCTGTCAGTGTGGTAGCTATCGCTCCTCCAGCTGTTATTTACATAAATGATAAACAGAGCGAATGGCGGGACTGGCGGCGTAATCCACTTCCAGTGTCATTAGAGAGGAGAGGAGAAAAGGCTATTACTGCCTTGCTTCATCAGGGTGACTCACTTAGGCCTTTTATGGAGGTAATGGAAACCTCTCTCATTTAGGTGCTTCTCTCTCTCTCTCTTTTTTTTTTCTCTCTCTCTCATTTAGGTGCTTCTCTCTCTCTCACTCGTTCTTTCTCTCCCTCTCTCTCCCTCTCTCTCTCTCTCTCTTATTCTCTCTCTCATTAAGGTGTTTTTTTCTCTCTCGCTCGGTCTTTCTCTCTCGTTCTCATGTAGGTGCTTTTCTCTCTCTCTCTGTCTGTCATTAAGATGCTTTTCTCTCTCTCTCTCTCACTCCCTATTCTCTTTCTCTCTCTCTTTCACCTCTCTCTCTCCCTCTCCCCCCCCTCTCTCTCTTATTTCTCTCTCTCTCCCTCTCTCTCTCTCTCTCTTCCCCTCCTCCTCCCTGTGTGTGTCCCTGCTGTGGAGCTGAGGAGCATCTCCTCCCCTGTGTAATTGATCTTGTTGGTCCTCAGCAGTCGAGAGGCCTAAAGCGCCGCCTGTTTGCTGCATTCATTTTTCAGCGCCGGCAGAAGTAGCTGTGCCAGAGTGTGCGATGGAGCAGCGCTCCGCCGCGTGTGTGGGTGTGTGTGTGTGTGCCTCACCTCCCACAGCTGCCGTGTGCATGTGTGTTTGCGTGTGTGTGTGCGTTGTGTGTTTGTGTGTGTGTGTGTGTAGTGCCTGCGCTGCGTGGAGCATCTGTATCTTCTTACGCACTTTGATATCAGACCGATTACAGCAGCCTAAATAATGCACAGCATCCTGCCTGTGCAAAGCGTTTGCCTTCACGTAACTCGCAACTCAATGGATTTGAAATCAAATGCAGACGGTAGTGCGTACGTAGTAAAACTAAGAATGAGCGGATCAGCAAACCATCTGCGACTGGTGACGGACAGTGTTGAAAGTGCACCCAGATAAAAACGGTTTCTACACACCCTTTTCTGTACATGCAGACTGCCTGTCCATGTCTTTTGAGAAGATTCAAGAGGGCAGTGCATGTTCATGTGTGTGTGTGTGTGGGTGTGTACATGTGTGGCGGGGAGGGGGGGCATCTGATAGCAAACTGAACTCGGCTGATGAATTCTCACACAAACACTCAGGACCTTGCTTTCCACACAGGAAGCCCAGTTTGTTTTGGGTGTATGTTTTCTTCTCCCTCCGGTAGCAGAGGCTGCTGAAGCTGTGGTCTTTGTGTGTGTGTGTGTATTAAGATCTTAGTGCAGAGACGGGAGTTGTCATACATGTGTTGTTGTGTAATTATGTGCACTGTTGTTGTTGTTGTTGTTGTTGCGGTTGACTACTCTCTGGTATGCTGTGTCATAGCCTAAAGCTACTTTCACACCTCTCTCCAAAAATACCAGCAAACTCCAACAATGTCAAGTTGGGAAGATTCTAAAGATCCATTCTAAGAATGGAATTGTCCATTCTAAAAATTCTTTTTTTTCAGTCTGGAACTGAAATCTTTTTTTGGAACATTCTAAAGACTCCAACCAACAACTTTGTTGGCGTTTGTTAGGGGCTGTGTGGAAGTAGCGGAAGGTGTGGACATTTCATCAACCACACACACACACACACACACACACACACACACACACACACACACACACACACACACACAGCCATCAGCGGTCCTCCCTATCCTCATCCTCATTACCTTCAGGAGCAGCAGCAGCAGTAGCATTGTGGGCATAGGTGGCCTGTACTCTGGTTTCCAGAGCTCTCTCCCTTCCAAGGATTAAGCTCCATTATTCAGCCCTGAGACCCAATACCACACACACACACACACACACACACACACACACACACACACACACACACACACACACACACAGACATTTATTCTTGGATTCATTCAATCTCTTTTTTCCTTTGTATTTTTAATATTGTGTTGCGTGACAGACCAAGATAATAGTATTGATCTCCCCCCTCCTCCTCCTCCTCTGTGCTCTTAAGCTAGTGCTGGTATTCCTTATTATTGGGAGCTTATGTGTGCCTGCGTGTGTGTGTGTGTGTGTGTGTATGTGTGTGTGTTGGTGGGTGGGGGTAGGGGAGTGTGTAAAAGGAAAAACAAGATTTCACACCGACGAGAAGAGCAGGTCATAGGAGTGAGCTCTCTAATTACCTTTTGTTTGCCTTCTTTGATCGGTTCGGTTCATGCTTTCCTCGAAACACACAGGGGCGGCTTATGCTTTTGCTTTTGCTTCGCTTTTTTCTCCCCCCGACCCGAGCTCTTGAAGGCGAGAGCGCTGTAATGCAACTGACCTTTGTGAAGCGTTTGACTGATGAGGTATCGGTCGGCAGGAAAATGAGATATTTCCAGCTCTGCCTCTGACAGCCTTACAAATGAACGCATCAGGCAGCGTGATTCCCTCAAGACAGGCTCTGGCTACGGCTCTGGCTTCTGTGGTTCGCTGTTCGCTGCTGAGGCTGAGGGCTTGTGCTGTGCTGTGCTGTTGGGCAAGCTGTCGTTGTCAACACTCAGGGAGGCTGGGGAAAGAGAGACAGCACCACTGCATCTCCCTCTAATAAGAAAACATGGCCGCTCTTCCTCCTTCCTCCTTCTCTCTGAGGTTTTCCCTCTCTCTCTCTCTCTCTCTCTCTCTCTCTCTCTCTCTCTCTCTCTCTCTCTCTCTTCTCATGCCTGTGTGACACTGTGCTGAAAATGGAACAGGAACGTGAAAGCAGGTTTATAGCCAGAGCAGCACTCTACACCCCTGTCCTTTTCTTTCTCTCTCTGTGTGTGTGTGTGTGTGTGTGTGCGTGTGTGTGATGGAGAATTGGGAGGGAGCTGCCAGCGAACACCTTCATTGCTTTTGCCCTTGGCTAGACCTCTGACACCACTGCCTGTGAGTCCTATTCATGAGGTCTGCTCCAGTGAACACACCAGGGAAACACCACACCGCTACACCAGTCCTCTGATGCCTGTGGGTGGCTGCACAGTTGAACACGGCGACCAGCCCCTTTTAAACAAGGACAGGTTTTCCCCCGGCCGCCAATGAAAGATACTAGCAAAGATCATGGAATACTGAGCAAGATACAAGTTCTATCAGCCAATGAGAGCTCAAATTAGTCTGCACAAAGGGGTATTTTGACCCCCTCCCGCTTGCATAAATAGAACCAGGAACTTACAGTAACAAACGTTGAGACCTCTCACTCCGCTTCAACCCAATACTAGTACAGTCAGTCTGGTTTGCTCTTTTATAACAGCCATTTAATTGAGATAGGCTGTATTTCCTGAAGCTTTCTTATTGCTAATTAGTTGTTGGCCTATGGTTATATACTGTACATTAAGTACTACTTAGTGTTGAGAAGGCTTAGAGAAATGCAAGCCTAGACTGTAATGATAGGAGATATGATAACGTGAGTTGGTTTTGTAGAATTGTTTTGGTGTTATTCAATAGTTAAAACATACATGTGTTGATTTTTTAATGTATTTATTTATTTTTAAAAAGGTGTCAGTACAGGATTCCTGGTATAATATGAATCATTAATCAAGACACTGGGGAAGTATGCTCAGCATGAAGCAAATCACCTGCATTAGCATAGCAAAATGCTGCCTAATTAGCATTTAGCGCTATGCTCATCTGCTGAGAGGAGCAGGCCGGTTTTAATCATGTCTATGATAAACAGCCACCAAAGGAAGGTTGAGCTGAAGAGGGGACACAGCAAGGGCCAAAAGGAGATCTTAAACGCGGTTCTCTTTTCATATTAGTTAGGCTACTGTATGTCAACATTTCCCCATTTCAGATGTTTGAATATATCAATTTGTGTTGGGGTCAAGTACTTCTTGTCATTCTATTTACAATTACAGGCATAACATTGACTAATTGGCTGACTGACAGTCAACTGCAACTTAGAAACACCACAGGCTTCTAAACTGATGACTAAGCCGTTTTTATTGGTACTGCAGGGGGTTTCACTGAGCAACCAGCCCTGAAGCATTCACTTAAGAATTCAAATTTTGAGGCCCCCCTTTTTTTTTTTCCTCCTCGCAAGCCGGCAAAGATTTACCTGTGAGCAAGATTAGACTGACTCACCTTAAGTAAAACAGGTGTGTCTTGCTGTCAGTTCAGCCACTTAAGAGTGTTTTCACAAGGGCTTCTCAGAGGCAGTGTTTTCAAAGGCATTCTTCTGGACTTATCTCTCATATTGCATGCACTCTTCCTCCCTAGTGCTGAAAGCACATGTGTTTGCTGCCAGGTACCGCTGGAGATCTGATCTCCCATCTAATCTCTAAACAACCACGGCAACACCACGGCACTACAGGGAAACGCAGCGGAGATGAATATGCTATTATCCTCCGGACGATTCCAGTAGAATCTATTGTGTTGGGACTTGTGCTAAAAAATTCTGTGATATAAATATGAAAATATTTAGCCTATAACACATTTCCCCACAGTGCTGCTGTGTTTTGAGATTTCCCTTTACGGTGGCATGCTAAACTGAGCGTCTCGCTAAAGCGGCTGTCTTTAAAAAAGGCTTTTCCTCAAGGGCCTCCTTCTTTGGGATCTAAAAGACGTTTCTCTTGATTGGCAACATGGAGTGTTGTGGCAAAGAGAAGTGCAAATGTGAAGGAAGTCGCTCGACAAAGCTGCATTATTTAAATGAGGTTGGGGGGCTAGAGAGAGAGAGAAAGAGAGAGAGAGAGAGAGAGAGAGCACTCTCCTCTACTCTGCTCTGGCCTGGATTGTGTGAGATGTGTGAGAAGCATGATGTGCTTAAGACTGCGAGGCTTGATTGGTCTGGAGCATTTCCCATGTGTGTGACTGACTCCGAGCCAGGGCCGCCTTCTTTGCCAGCGGAATAAAAATGGAAGCCATGCTCATGGTGCAAATATCCTGAGGAATGTTTCTCTTCATCTAACCTCTTTTAAGGGGAAACTATCCTGAGTATTTTCATTTGGGATATTTTTCGCAGATGATCTCATGCTCTGAGCACCACAGCGGCAGTTAAGACTGCATGTGTGGGATTCTCAGCACTTGACCTGTTTGTTTATGAAATTGTATTCCACTTGCTAATTTCCGTCCTGATAAGCATCTGACAGCTCGTCGTGAGAGTCTTTATCTGAGAGTGGGAGAAAATGGCTCTTTTTACTCAACGGAATTGATTTTGTGCCCCTGCAGAAAGCCAGCTAACTACCCCAAATCTTTATTGTCCTCCACCATCATTAAAGCATCATCATTACTTTTTAGCATGTTTAGCCCCTTGTAGGTCCTTTAGGATGAAATAGAATCAATACCAAAATTCACAACTGTCAAAATTGTCAAAATTTTAGTGTTGTTGATTCTATTTCATCCTAGACTCTCCAGAAAAGGGTCAAAACATGCTAGAAAGTGAACTTTGCCTTTAAGCCTTGAGTGCTTGAGATCTTGAGGAACTGTTGTCAGTGGGTCAGTGTCTCCAGGTATGATCAGGATGTGTTGAGCTCAGTGCTTAATGGGTTGTGTGTGTGTAGAAGTATCAAATAAAGGGTTAGATGAGTATTTGTCGACTAGCAGTGGTAACGTTAGCACAGGATCTGTGAGGCTGAACAGTATGATGGAACCTGTGGTCTTCCACACAATGTGGATCAGAAGCAGGGAATGTCAAGAGGGCTTCAGAATGACAATGGAAAGGTCGGTGTTTGCCGACATCAATGCTTGAATCGTGAACTCATCCATGATGGCTTGTTTGGATGAAAAAAGGAGTGTGCGTGTCACACAAGGCCTGAAAACACACACACACACGAAGAAAAAAAAAATATATTTTCAGTTGTGGATATGATACAGTGCTGTGAGTGGAGAAGTGGATGGATGTGATGTCAGACACGTGGATCAGTCCTCTGAAATGGATCCCCTGTGGGAGATGGTGAGACTCTGTCTGTGCTTGTGTCTGTGGATGAGACTCTAGCAAGCAGACATGCCTAGCAGACTCTGTCTCCGTGGCAGTCACAGTCACACGTTGGCCACTATCAGCTCACACAGTCACGGATGGAAAGAAAATTAGCCCTGTTTAACACGATTAATTTCTTGGGAGGATTTTTTGGTTCCTTTTTTTCTTTTTTTTTTCTTTGAATTACGACAGCTCTGTTCAGTCCTGTGCTTTGTGATGGAAGGGAAAGTTTTTGTAGATGTCCCCACTTTCACCCATCAAAGCACCTAGGAAAAAAAAAGTAAGAAAACCTATTTTCTTTACTGGGAAACGGCTTAGAGTCACTGGCAGCCAAGTTCTGGTGGTAGTGGTGTCTTTGTTCTTTCTTTCTCCAGATTTACTAGCAAAACTCAATTACAGATCTGCTCTGTATTTTCCAGTACATTTATTCCCCTGTGAATGTTTGCGTATTCCAGTGATTGCTTTCTAGCAGGTTCAAATATGCAGAAATGGCAATATCCTCATCTCTTGGAAAGATGTCGCCTATTTTACATTTTGTAATTATTTTTCCAGGAAATGGTCAATTCTTCCACTCGCATAAAGAGTAAAATAGCTTCACAGAAATGTTTTTGAAGCCAGACGTCCCGATTAACCATCTGATGCACGATTGCAGTTGTTCAATTTGAAAGTCTCATTTAGTACCGTCCACAAATATTAATTTGCTCATCTAAGCAGAAATATTGATGAGGATCCATCTGTGGTGCTTAGTGTAGCCCGGCTCGTGTGAAATCTGATGACTGTAGTTACAAGCAGCAGGCATTTGGGTGCTTGTGTGCTAGAGCTAGGACATGTCTTAATTCAGTCACGGAGGAAATTCAGTAAAGCAAATAAAATGAGAGAAATCCCAGGAGCGTGGCATCTCGTGGTCTCGACGACATCCAAGCATCATGTGAGGACACTGGCCGGTTGCCAAGCAGCCTGCCGAGCTCTCTGCTCTGCCGTAACACGGCCAAAGCGCTGGGAAAGTGCGAGATCATGTGCACGCACACTCGCTGACTGTCCACTAAACGCGCTACACTCGCCCCACAGTACTGCTCGACACTCCCAAACGCCTTCAGACCTCGGACTCAATGTCTTTCCCAGGGAGTCGTCCAAGTCAATCCCGTTAACGGCCATCCGAGAAGCGCTTGCTGTTGCTGCAGGCCCGTCATTATCACCTGGGGCAACTCCTGATGCATTAATATCTGACCTTCTGTTTGCATGCCGCCCAGGCCAGAGCTCCTGATAGTCACCACGCTCTTTGGCACCCAGAGAGAGACTTCGCTGACTTCACTTCAGCGGCCTCACCGCCACTGCCATCGCCATCTCGCTCACTCGCTCGTTCGGCCAGCGTTAATAATAGCCCCTTAATAGGCTTACCTGTCAATGTGCCATGAGTTGTGAACTCATAAATCAGATTTGCCCGTGTGACATGAGAGGAGCCACACATGTTTATGTCACTTGTACAATTACATAAAGTGTCGCCCACACCCTTGTGTGTTTTTTTCTGTCTTTTTTTCCTTTTTTTTCATCATCCTCCCTTTCCCCTCCTCTCTCTCTCTCTCTCTCTCTCTCTCTCTCTCTCTCTCTCTCTCTCTCTCTCTCTCTCTGTCTCTCTCTCTCTCTTCGGCGTTGCGTCCTTACCTGGCAGTGAGCTGTGAAGGAGCTTACCGAGGCGTTGAGGAATTGTATCATATTAAACGGCTGTGTGTAATGAGTTTTGGAGCGGGAGCGACACAGTGTGATAACCTCTGTGGAAGGACACTGTCTGAGCTCTCTGGAGGAGCAGTGTGGCCAACCCTGGAGGGGGGGTGAGGGATGGGGTGAGGGGTGGGGGGGGGGGGGTGGGAGTGAAGGGAAAGGAGCCGATCTGCCTGGGTTGGCTCTGTCAGGGCAGCTCGGATGGGGGTGAGGGATGGGGTGAGGGTGGTGGGCGGAAAGGGGAGGGGGGTTGGGGGCGATCTGCATGGGTTGTCTCTGTCAGGGCAGCTGGCTCGAGTTAAAGCCCTTTCCTGTCTGATGGGACTGTGGTGGTCACCTGTTCAGCGTCTCATAAAAAACAACATAAAGAAAATACTTGCATAGGATTTTTACAGAGAGTAGAGAGGAGTGTGAATACAATGTTGCAGTTTCAAGCTGTGACTAAAGATTCAACATCTCAAATCGCAGTTTTAACGTTGGTTTTAGAATGTAATGGTGCAGCCAGTCTAGACAAGAAAAAAACAAACCAAAAAACTAACATTTGTCGTGCCGTGGCTCAGTGGTCTAGAGCGTCACATCATTACTCCAGGGACGCGGGTTCGAGTCCGACCCGAGGTCATTTCCCGATCCCACCCTATCTCTCTCTCCCACTTCCTTCCTGTCCATCTCTATACTGTCCTATCCGATTAAAGGCAAAAAGCCCCTCAAAAAACATTGTCTTCATCATCAGCAGGCATATGCAGAAGACTTAACCGACATCTGCTGAAGCACTTCTCTGTGTGTTTGCGTGTGTGTGTGTGTGTTTACTGTTTGAAGAGAAACCTAACACGTGCGCCATGTGTCATGTCTCTCTTCTGTCCACAGGTGCGCTGGACTCTGGTTGAGGAGGATTGGACAGATCCACTGTCCCTGGGGGCCTACATGAGGGAAAGCACGGGGGAGGGGGGGAGCAGTAACCACAGCTCAGACCTTCCCCACTACTCACAGGTGAGACGCAGATCATAGCATCAATTTCACATCATGCTCAATTCGCTTTAGAGATCGGTTAAAAAATGATTCTCATGTTGTTTTGAGCCCAATTCAGACCGAAGATCTGTGACGACACAAGACAGTTGTAGAGAGGAGTGTGAATACAATGTTGCATGTTGTTGCAAGCAGTTTCAAGCTGTCGCTAACGATTCAACATGTCAAATCACAGTTTCAGAATCACAGTTTCAGAGTTTTAGAATGTTGGTGGTTTTTAGAATGTTGCAGCCAGTCTCGTCGAGATTCTTTGATCTGTAGTGGCCTTTATGGTGTGAAAGCAGATACTTACTGCAATCAAGGTTAACAAGGAATTTTATTATTTGTCATATATGCATATGATTACTGGTGTAGAAATGCAGTGAAATTACGTCTGGTGGCAGTATGAAAGGTGCTACAAAGGATGGTTGATGGATTTGGTTAATGTGCTCATCTGTAAGTCTGTAGAATGACTAGCTGAACCTAAGGAGGCTGTTGGCATTGCTAAATGTTTGACCCATAGAGATCTTAAGATGTTTTCCTTACACTATTGGATCATAAACAATACAAGGCGTACAGTTTTTGGTCACACACACACACACACACACACACACACACACACACACACACACACACACACACACACACGTGAAGTCATGTCAAGGTTGATGAAAAATGTCTCTATCACACAGTGGTGTTTTGGGGGCACGTTTGAATATGCTGCTGCATCTGTGTCTTGGTGTTTTTCGGAGCCTGCGTATATTGTGTTTGTGTGTGTGTGTGTGTGGCTGTGTATGATGGAGTGTGTTAGTGACGTGGCACTGGTCCCAGTGCATGGGCTAGCATGACATGCAAGCACACACACACACACACACACACACACACACACACACACACACACACACACACACACACACACACAGCATGTTGCTTTCATTTAGACCACCTGAGGGGACCGTGAGTAAGAGAGTGGAGCTGAACACTCCGCAGAGTTTATGTGCTTAGCTCCCATCTCTCTCTCTTTCTCTCTCTCTCCCTCACTCACTCATTTCCCTCTGTTTTCTCTGTCTTTCTCTCTCTTTCACTTTCTCTGTAGTTCCCTCTATTTTTCTCTCTCTCTCCCTCCCTCGCTCTCTTGCTATCTTGCTCTTGCTATTTCCCTCTTTTTTTCATCTGTGTCTCTGTCCCCCCCCCCCTCTCTCTCTCACTCCGTGTTCTCTCTCTGTCCTCTCCCCCCTCCCCCTCTCTCTGGCCTGTGCTGGGTTCTGCCCTGTGTCTGTCTCAGGCCCTCAGGCTTCCAGCACCTGCATAATGGAACAACAGAGGAAGGAAAGGAGAAAGAGAGAGAGAGAGAGAGAGAGAGAGAGAGAGAGAGAGAGAGAGAGAGAGAGAGAGAAGAAAAGGCAGAAAATGGAATCAGATGACTGTGTCTTATGTTTCCTGCTGCCAGTGCTTCTTGTCGTTTAACTTTCACAAGGGAAAATATTTTCCATAACTGAGCGGGGCGTGTCGCAATATTTTTGAAGTCGCTCGATGTCAACTGCCGTCAATATTTGGAGTTAAATGAAGAGAGAGAGAGGGGCGAAAAAAATCCTTCAAATGGCCTCTCTCACACACAGATAGAGAGGCATATGAGGAATGCAAAAAAAATCTATCACTCTTCTTTTATTCTGTCAGGGGATTAAGAATTGGGGACAGCCGGAATGAGCTAAATAAATAAATAAGTGGGGGGAGAGAGAGAGAGAGAGAGAGAAAGAGAGAGAAAGAGCGAACGGTAGTGGGTAATCTCGCTTAGTGCAGTGTGAATGCTAAGCAGCGCTGCGGCCTGACAAACATCTGCCTGGCACACAGCTGAAGGGGATAAACTAAAGCGATTAGTGGGCTAACGTCAGCCTGCAGGAGAGGGCCTGCCTGCCCATCCACCCTGCCCGCCCTGCCTGCCCGCCTGCCTTCCTGCCTGCTGTCCTCCTCCTGCTCCGGCTCCAGCTCCAGCAGTGCTGGATCCTCTCCCACACACACCCACCTGGACCTAGGGCAGTGACACTGCCACACTGCCAGCCAGAGGTCAGCCTCTGTGACATAACCGCTACAGTGTTGGAGCGGTCAACAATTGGCAAAAAAAAATAGCTGTCTCCATTTTCAAAGGAGATCAACAGTATCAGCAGCAATCAGTAGGCTTTTTTTTTTTTTTTTTAATTTAAATCTGGTTACTGCTTTTTTATTTGGTTTGATTTATTTTGGATACAAATTAAAACAATGATCCAAAGGATAACATGCAAAGTAAAATACTTATTTCCAGCATGGTCCTACTACTATACTCTATCGTGATAAAGATGTATATTAAATTCTGATTCAGTTTTACTTTAAAAACAGAGAAAACATTTATATCACAAGGCAATAAACAAATGCATACACAACAAATAAACAATACACTTGATATTAGGTAGGTGTAGTCTAAACCTGCCCTCCAGCAGAGAAATAAGGGTTTCCTACTGAACTGCAAAGGCAGACTATATCCAGATATAGTCCAGATATTTGTCACAGCGTCCAAATATTTTCACCTCCCCTTTTCTCTCCTTCTCTTTCCTTCTCTTTCCCTCTCTCTCCTTGTCTCTCTTTCTCTCCCTCTCTCTCCTTCTCCCTCTCTCTCTCCCTCCCTCTCCTTTTCTATCCATCTCTCTCTCTCTGTCTCTCTCCTCTGATCTGTAACCCATGTTACACCCCACTACTCCTTGTAGACGTGCACTAGCCCTCAGCCGGGGGTTACTGGAGGTCACCCACTCTGATGTAGAGAACTGGGGCCGATGTGTCAGACAAAAGTCTGCCGATCAGACTCCCCTTAGCACCTCCCTGCTGCCGCTGCTGCTGCTGCCCGATTTGCTCTGCGACCTTCACGGCACGCCGCTCCAGCCTTTAGGAGTCGTCCCAATCAAGGAGTCGTCAGGATCAACTCTGCTCTCACACCGATAGCAGAAAGGGTGAAAGCGGAGCGAGAGGTGCAAACATTTCTGTTCTGTTTTGGCAATGGGGGATCCCCCTTTATCCCCCTTTATGCAGACCAGAGTCGAGCTCTCACAGGCTAATATGAAAGAATGTTGAAAAGTTTATCTTGTGACATAATGTACTTATGCAGACCGGAATTATTCAGGTTTGCTCCCATTGGAACAGATTACGTTGCTTTATCTTGGTCAGTATTACATGATCTTTGCCGATAGCATCATCTCATCAAGCTTCACTTTATCCCATGATGGAGAACACTGCATTCGGGACAAGCTTTTTAGAAACGGCTCCAGCAGCGCTGTTTCCACTGGGTGTTCTACTAGCCCTACTATTATGGATTCAGCTGACATATTTATGCCTGCATTGCCAACGCGCGCACGTGCCACCCAGGCCAGGGTGTGCGGCTGAAAATGAGTTTGACAGCGACGGGTTTTCTGGAAAGTTCTCTTATGGCGGGCAGACGTGTGTGTGTGTGTGTGTGTGTGTGTGTGTGTGTTGCGTGGCGCCCATGATAAAGAGAAGGATGTCAGCACTTGGTGGATTAGCTCATGCCACAAGAATTAACATCACATTCAAGTTTTTCTTCCTTTTTTCCTCCTCGGTGGATTTCAGAGCCGTTTGATTTATGTCCCCCCACAGTGCTACCCTCTAGAAAATACACTCCTCACAAGCGCGCCAGATGAACAGCACAGCACAGCACCGTTTTTATTTTTTTTTGTGTGTGTATGTGTTTCTTTTCTCTCTTTTTTTTTTTGAGGGAGTGGGTTCTTCCCTCGAGCAAGTGTCTTTTCTGTTATTGTATAACCAACCACTGCCTTTGTTAGCGGTACAGTCCCCCCCCCTGTTCTATTTTTTGCTTCTCATGCCAAATTAGCACACGTACAGTACAGTTGAGGGCTAGCACACATGGCTCACTGCCGGACGGATGGATGCTGTCATCATTACTTTTCTAGGCCATACGAAAAGAAGAGTGTGCTTCAAATGACATGCCAGTCTCCTCAGTTTTTCTCCTGGATCGTCCTTAACGTAGAAATCCAGGGTGAATCAATCCATAGCTCTGTTGTTTGTGGTCATTGAGTGCTTCTGGTTGAAGGAAAGAATTTAAAAAAATTGACACAAGATAGACTTAGACTAAATAGCAAATTAGCAACTAACACTAACCAAATGGGGCACCAAAACTCACTTTGAGTCGCAATTTCCCATGCCCCATTTAGCCAATGTTAGCCGCTGGTATTCTACTCAGTCTGGTGTTTGTTGTACCAAATATTCTGGTTACCTTTCCTCCAGACAGTACTCTGTGACTGTGAACGACTAGGGCTAGGGATTGATTCTATCCAGATTTCTCCTTTAAAAGCATGGTGGAGCAGCTCCCACAGGGGAATTGGGGCTCCATGCGTATCCTTTTGTAGAGGGGTAACTAGAGTGCCACCCACTGTGCACCCCACAGTTTGGTCTAGAGGGGTGCAAAAGCGTGGAGGCGCCTGGCCAAGGACTTTGGCTGGCCCTGATGGCCAGTTACAAAACAGCATGGCACTGGTGCTTACAGCTGCAAGGTCTTTTTTTTTGTACTGAGCCAGCCCTGCAGACAGCTTGGCTCTAGGTTACTAGGGCTGGGAAAAGCCTAGTGCTTCTGGTTTCCAGTTCCTGATATGCTCTGGGGAGTATCGGGAGCTATCCTTTGTTTGCTAAATCCAAAAATGTTTTTATTTATTGTACGAATGGTGACAAAAAAACCAACAGCACCTTCATTTAATGCCATTAGAATGTCAGGTCTTGTTTCAAGAGGCATTGAGTGCGGGTTGTAATGACTAGTTTTTTTCCGTCCGTTGGTCGTACAGTATGTGTGTGTTTGAAATGAACATAACTGCCTGCTACGGCTGACATGAGTCTATATGATTACACAAGATGTTTCGTCTTGGCCTGTCAGTCCAGTCTGATGAATGGCTGTAATATACTCGACCATCAGGAGTGAACACACTCATTAATGGGCTTCCATCATTTGAGCGATACACTTGGAATGCCAATGGCAGCAACAGAGCCTTGCCTGTCTCCCAATGATTTAATCTGGCTGTGTTGTGTTGTGTTGTGTTGTGTGTCCCCCTCTCCATTCATGTCGGCAAACAGACAAACAATGTGCTCATTTGAATAATATCACAAATGGTGTGGGGACGGGCCGTCACGGGCTCCTGAGCATGAATGGTGCCAACTCATCGAGAGCCGCGGAGAGGAGAGACACTGGACTACCACCACTAGGTCTGTTGTCTGAGTGTGTGTGCCCGTCTGTGACTGAGTCTGTGTCTGTGGGTGTCCGGCTATGCACATGGCGTACTGCACTGGACCATGCCAAACATTCTGCCATGGAGTACACACTTAACAACCAAGAGGAGAGACCATTCTGTGGGAAAATAGCGTAACGAGATAAAAAAAACAAAAAACAAACAAACAAAAAAACCCTGAATGCTCTGATGATGCAGATGCAGTTCATGTGGCTTAAAAAAACTTGTGTGGCATTCTGCAATAAACCCTCTGCTTTAATGCAGTGTAGCCTGCTAAGAGAGTGCCACTTCACTTCAATTTCTTCTTCCTTTGATACAGACATCACAGGGCTGTTAGTAAAACGAGAACAGTACCAAGAGAGAGTGGCTACCTTTTTAGTAAGATTTCATACTTTCCCACCATCCTGAACACTCAAGGTATTGGGTATTGTATTCAATTAAATATAATTTCATGATATGACAAATTTAGTGCAGATACTGCATTACTGTGTATGATGTAATCTGATATTTGACATGTTCATGTCAAGACAAGATAAGGACTGCCTAGCAGGTTTGAAGTGCACTTTTTGTTCGTCTCTTTCTTCTGAAGGACTTACAGTCTGTAAGCTCTCTGCTCATTAAATGAAGGTTGTGTGATCTTTTAAAGGAACACTATGTAACTTTTCACCACTATTTGACATGCCATTTTGTTCTAGTCCATCTCCAAATGAACTCTGATGGCATGTAGTCATATGAAGGGTGAATAAACACAAGTGTATTTCACACTAGACATCCATGGAATTGCATTGTGTAGTGCTGGCTGGCTGGGAGGTTTGAACCATCTCAAAAGAGATGCAGCATGACATTGTTCACAGCATTGCTATCAAACACCAGTTAGCATCATCTAACAGTGCCAATAAGGTTTTGGGAAATGTGTGTGCTTAGCTGTAGTTTTACACCGAAAACTACATATAGTGATGATAAAAAAAAAAACAAATGTATAGAATGCTTGAAATAAACAATGTGTGAAAACACTTGGAATGGAATGAAGCCGGCTTCATCTACTGTATGTGACTTGTTTTTCTAGTTTGGGGATTGTAGTTCTCCTTGGATCCTCTTTTTGCTTCTGAGCAAGGAAAATATGCACTTTGTACTGCATTAAAAAAAAGCAACCGACCAGAGGAGCTTTAAAATTCTTATTTACTGCTCTCTCTGTTTTATGAGCAATGGATTGCAGGTGAGGCTTGCCCAGCCCCGGTGTGCACATACATACAGCACACACACAGCCTCTGTTGATGAACTCCCGTTTTACCCTCATTTGACAGCCTTCATCTTGATACATTATATCCACGTCCGCTCACTACGCTGCCAATCATATATTCTCATTTTGCTCTATTGAAGAAATCGCCGCTTTTTATGAATTCCATAAAGGCGTACAGATGTTCTGGGTGTTTTGTTTCACCTCCTTAAGATTTTTTTTTTCCCTGGCTGGTTGGCTGTGTGTGCATGAGGGGCTCTCCACACCTGCAGATGTTGCGCGTTAAAAACCGCAGCCCCGCAGCAGCTTCTCTCGCCAGCCCTGGCGGGATCGTTGAAACAAAGCAATTAAGTAGCGTCTGCGCAGGAGATATTTTATAGAATGGGGTGTAAGGATGTGTGCGCCGCACTGCACTGCCGTCGTCGGAACGAATGCGCGCGAAAGAGAGAGAGAGAGAGAGAGAGAGAGAGTGATAGAGGGAGAGAGTGGAATGCGGCGAGCGTTATAAAAGCAGCGGGGGAGTTTGGGATTCTGAATGGAAATGATTTCATCAGAAGTGAGATTTCATCCAGGCTCTACACCCTCCAGAGTAGTGTGTGTGTGCGTGTGTGTGTGTGTATGGTGGGAGGTGGGGGGGGGCACAGAGAGGAATGTGAGGAGGCCTGGATTTGGGTCTGCATGTTCTCCTTAATGAACGCAGACAGAAGGGCTGATGGGTGGGGGTGAGGGTGAGGGGGGTGTCCTTAAGTTTGTGTGTGTAATTAGGAGAAGACGACGGCCCAAACCCACTGTTGAGTTGTGACTCCAGCAGGGGCTGGTATTCAGAGCCCAGGCGGAGGCCGAGGCCAGGGAAAGGAAGGGAAGAGAGGCAGATCTGGGTTGGGGGGATGGGGGAAGAAGAGGAATTTTGCGGGGGCTCAGGATTTGCCTGGAACCCTGAAATATGGGAATTCCAGAAGTCTAGTCTCTTCATTCTAAAGACTTACTGGAATCATGCCTTGATTTTTTTTAAAGTGCGTCCTTATTAAGTAGCATTTAGATTATTTGGTATTAGGCTATGTCATGAAAGATTTATATGCAGTATTTTATTTTATTTGATAGTGGATTGGATCAGTGATTTTTGGGGTGTTCTTTCAGTCAAAAACAGTCCCCATTGGAGAAATTTGATTTGATTTGATTTATTTGACCAACTCAGATATAAAATAAAAAGGACACGATTCCAATCATAGACCGCACCATCTCTTTCAGCAAGACAGTCAGGAGAGGAAGTTCCTCTCCACACTACTAGGCAGTGAGAGCCGCATGGTGAGCTCCATACTCTAGAGGTTTTCTCTCCCTCTCTCCCTCCCTCCCTCGCTCCCTCCGTCTCTCTGTCCGTCCATCGCGGAGCCAGATACCAGAGAGTGAATTATTTGCAGGACTCTGACCCTCCTAATTGGGACCGGCTGAGGTTGTCTCTGGGTTGCGTCGTGGTACGCGGTGGCGGCCAACCCCATCCATCCTGCTTGTGCTGCTGCTCCGCAGTCTGACTGCCAGCCACGGAAAACTGACCCCGTGCCTGAGCTACAGAAGAGAGTCAAAGTATTTATGTCGGGAGGGGGGTGTGGGGGTGAGGAGGAGAGGAGAGGGGGGGCAGTAAGGAGAGAGAGCAGGCAAGAGAGGGAGGGAGAGGGAGGGAGAGGGAGAGAGCATGCGAGAAAGAATTAAAGGCAGGGGAAACATTTAGACAGCTGCACGTGTGGTGGCATGTAACCTCCTGTCTGTCAGATGAGAGGAGAGGAGAGGAGAGGAGATATTTCTGTGGGGCCTGCAGGCTTGCGAACTATAGCCCCATGGCGGCCTTCCTTATCAGTGCCACTGTGCCCTGCATGTCGACTGAGAGGGCAGTCCGTCCGGGCCACTTGTGCTCCTCTGTTCCGGATCTGTGTGTGTGTGTGTGTGTGTGTGTGTGTGTGTGTGTGTGTGCACCATGCTTAAAGGGCCCCTGCATAATGGGAGAGTTTACTCATCTGAAATCACTCGGAGCCCAGGGCTTAATGGGAAAACAGAGTGGAATAACAATAGGCCTTGTCATATCACTGAGTGCTCCGCCATGATGGACTGTGTTATTTGATTATCGAAGCCTTTTACTGCTCTTAGTCACGGGGGCTTTCAGGCCTCGCTCTAATGATAAAATACTGTGTTGCTATGCAAGAGGAGGGAAAAACATACAATATTTGACATTTAAACAACTCAACCTCACACACACACACACACACACACACACACACACACTCACACACACCCCTCTCGGTAGCCACACAAAAGCTTTGGGATCTGCCTGCCTGCAATCCGGTCTTAGAAATACTTGCATCAGGCATGTGTTGTTGATGAATTGTGCTCTGTGCAAACATGTTTGCACTAGTCATTTCCTACGTCTAGAAAATATTTTCTCGTGTCTTTGTAGACAGACACAATCATATTGCAAGAGCATACACTGTGAATTTTTCATGTCACACGAGCCTGTCTGTGAAGCGATATTAATCTTGAGCGCGGTGGAAGGCTTTGGAAATCTGCTGCAATCTCATGTGTTATGATTTTTCTATTTTTTTTTTCCTATTTTTTTTTCTTTCTATTTTTTTTTTTTTTTTGGTTTCCTGTTGACTAGCTTCTAACCCGTTGGGCTGTGACTGTTGTGGCGAGGATGGGATGTGGGTGTTTTTGTAACGATGTGGGCGCACTTTCGGTTAACCCGCTCGCCTCAATGCTATCGCCGAGTGAAACCTGACCCTCTGGCTCTCGGGGGCTGGCTGGCTGGCTGGCTCACTGACTGACTGGCGTGGCTGAGCGGGGCTGAGCTGAACTGAGCTCAAGGCGCAGCTGCACCGAGACGGGCCCCGTGTGTGTGTGTGTGTGTGTGTGTGTGTGTGGGTCTGTGAGTGTGTGTGTGAGAGAGAGAGCGTGCGAGCGAGCTGCACTGAGACGGGCCCCGTGTGTGTGTGTGTGTGTGTGTGTGTGTGTGTGTGTGTGTGTGTGTATGTGTGTGTGTGCAAGGCAAGCTGCAAGGACACGCCAATATTTTCATTCCCCTCTTCAGGCATTTCCGAGCGCTAACAAAGGCAGAGCGAGGTGATGAAACCGCAGAGGAAGCTCTTTCTCCAAAAGCATCCAATGATTTGGCGTGTCTGCGCTCATGACCCTTTGCTAACAGGAGCTGTTTGCTACCAACAAGACCCCCTTTTTTTATTATACCACATGCCATGTTTTCTGCAATCCAATTTATGTGCTGTTTGTACAAATGGACGACTTCTTTGTCCTCTGTGTGTGTGTGTGGGTGACTGTGTATGTGTGTGTTTGGCTTGAAGTCGGAATACTCCTTCTGATGAAACCCAATGATTTCCTTTCTCATTTTTGTGGAGGTTTGATCGGTTGTTGGTGCTCAGACATACAGCCTGATGGCAGAGTGCCAGACCAGTTTTCAGTGTGTGTTACCGGTACTGAGACTTTGTGCTCTGTACTAAGCATACTGTTTTTTTGGAATACTATGTGTGTTATTGTGAATTGTGCTGTGCTGAGCAGAGCATATGTTTTGAAACGCTGGTTCCAATTTTCGGTGGTGTTAAGCCAGCAGCTCCCTCTTGAGTGGAATCATTCTTGGCTTGGCTTTCTGGAAAGTTCTATGCCACAGCTCTCGCAGTCTCAGGTCACCATCTTGAAGAAGTGAGCAACACCCTCTGGGCATTCATTCGTTGGTTGGTTCGCGCTCTTTAAAGCCCCTTTTAAAGCATTTTCCTGCGGTTACACAAGCCAAGGCCAGAGGAATGCCTGTCTCCTGGAAAGGAATCTCAGTCACCATTTTTTCTTTCCTCCTATTTTTTTTTTTTTTTGGTTTACTTCAGTCCTCTCCCATTGACCGGCCCCAGTCTTCCCTCCCTTTCTCTTAGAGAGGGATCGACACTGAGGTGCCTCTCTGACAAATTGATGCCAATAAACAAGGATTTCACTCCGCAGACTAAACAGACAAACTAATTGTTACTGTAGGTGCTCTTTGCTGTGGCACGCAGTGAGAAAAGAGCCAGCAGCAGCAGCAGCGTCCGCCGGTGCATTCTTCTTCCCTGCGTCATGGCTGTCGATTTGTAACTTCCCAGGCTCTCGCATGGCTGTGTGGCTGTGGCTGTCTGGTCCACTTGGCTGGGTTCTGATGCTTTTTTTTTTTGCAAGCCCGAGCTGCAGGCTGGCATTTGGCAGCTTTTGAGCTGTTTGCTGCTCTTACTGGAGTCTGAATGAAAAGGCAAGCAGCCCTTTTGAACTCGTCCTACTGAGGCTACTGATGCATTCACCAATCGGGGGGAGTTTAAGTTACTTTAAGCCAAATCTGTTCTGTTTATCTGAAATAGTGAAGATTTGGTTATCACAAATCATCAGCTTACACTAAAGCCAAGTTGACAGTAATTGAATATGAATGATTATAACCTCCCAAAAGCACTGATATCTATTTTCTTGGGTGTGGAATTGTCAGCCAAAAGTCTTTGATAGTCTTTCAATGCACCTCCCAGTGTGGGTTTTTCAGCCGGCGCTCAGATGAAGCCTCAGTCTTTGTAATAAATAAACACTCTTGGAAACAAAAGGAGCCAAAAGTTGAGTCTATTTTCAGTGGGAGAAAGCGTCTCGGTTCAGTGATGTGCTCGTGTCCTCCTGTCAGTCGCGTGCAGACGACGGTAAACAGTTTTGATCTGCGGAGCTGTGAAGCCAGACTTACACACTCTCCCCGGGGAGTCACATGGTCATGAGATCATGAGTGTGTTTTGTCGGATTTTTCTTTTTCTTTTTTTTTTTCTCCTTTTTTTTATCGAATGAAAAAGCAATTGAAATTCAAATGTAATCTCGGCAAATGGTGCTGGGGAATCATTATTGTTATTTCTTCCTTCTCTCTTTTGTGCGGTGTATTGCGGATAGAAGCTGTTGTTTCATTGATGACCTGTGTAGCTTGATGCTGTTCTCTCGCTCAATTATTGAACTCCAGCCCCAGCCCTGCCCTGCCCAGCCCAGCCCAGACGGCAGTCATCATAGTGAAAGCCCCCTTTCTCTCACTAGTCTTACATCACCCCGTCATATGACCCATTGTTTCTCTCTCTCACTCTCTCTCTCTCTCTCTCTCTCCCTCTACATCTCTTTCTCTCAATCTCTCTCTTTCTCCCTATCCCTCTTTCTTTCTTTCTTTCTTTCTTTCTTTCTTTCCCTAACTCTCTCTCTCCCTCTCTCTCTCTCTCTTTTCTGTCTCTTTTCTCTCATTTTCTGTCTCTTTTCTCTCATTTTTCTGTCTTTTTCTTGTGTGGTATCTTTGGGCCCCTGGTTCCCCTTTGGAAATGGTCCTAACAAGCGGAGCGCGAGAGCCGCCAGGGAGTCCGACCCTGAGACACCCCCGCTCCACTGACCCCAGCGAGCGTAAACAAAGTTTGACGCCACACGTAAGACACCTGCTCGCTAATTGGCGCCGGCCGAAGCATTGGGAGAAAAAAATCTCTTGTGTGGAAACGGCAGCGACCTGCCACCCTCCCACCCTCACCTCCCCCATTGGCCAATCAGAGCCTGTCTCGAGGATGAGCAGAGACTGTGACGAGTGACTGACTGCCAAAGGCTGGGTGGAGGGAGGGATAGAAAGCTAGACTAAAAAAAAGGAGGGAAAAAAAAGCGTCTCAGGGGTTTTTTAGGGGCCTAAATGAATAATTCAGTTGTGCGTTTCATTGCGTGTTTTGGCTGTCACTCTGCTTAATGGCATGTGTGCCATTGGAGATTAATCCACATGTAAGACCATCACAGTGTGTGTATGTGTGTGTGTTGTGTGTGATTGTGTGAGTGAGTGTGTGTGAGTGTGTGTGTGTGTGTGTGTGTTTTTGTGTGAGTGAGTGTGTGTGTGTGTGTGTGTGTGTGTGTGTGTGTA
>JAODXP020000006.1:17255403-17262903 GCA_027497455.2 Sardinella longiceps | reverse complement strand
TTTGCTAGTATTGACTCAAGTGAGCCAGAGGCCTTGGTAACTGATCCAGACTGTTAAAGAACAGTGTGAGCTCAACCTGAGGAGCTACAGCAAGGCTGCTCTTCAAAGGATGTCTGGCATTGTGAGGTTCAGACTGAAGTGTTCAGATTAGGCATTACTTTACCTCTACTCAGGAATGGCACCTGTGTGTTGTTATCGATACACAGTGTGTGTGTTTGCCTCAAAGGATGTCTGGGTTTGTGAGGTTCAGACTGAAGCATTAAGATTAAAGAAGGCCGCACACTGGCTCCGACAGCATTGCGGAGCACTTTGGAATTCAACTATTTTCATCTCCATACGGTGGTGTGCGGGGTTGCATCGGAAACAATGAATTCGAAATTCGAATGTTGTGAGCGCAGTGCTCTGCACTTTGTCGGAGCTGGTGTGCGAATGAGTGCCGAGCACTCCGATTCCAACATTCTATTCCAACTTTTCCAATTTTTTCAACCCGCGCCAAACTCTTCCGCCGTCAATTGTGAATTATGATTGAAGCCTATTTTGTCTTCGCCGTTCCACTGTTGATTCCATAGGCTACTGTACTATGCTTGTTGCTAATAGTGCGCGGCCGGTGTGCGGGGGAACATTGTGGAATTTGAAAGTGCTCGCTATGATTTATGAACCAGTGTGCAGAGGCCTTTGCTACTTCTTCACTACTCCGGGATGACACCTCTGAGTTGTTACATGGTGTGTGTGTGTGTTTGGCAACATTTTCTTTTCATCAGTGTTTCATTTCATTTCATTACATGCCAAATATTATCCGAAACATTTTAGAAAAATCATTTTTTTAGAATCCATGTCATGACATCCAAAAATGAATGATTTATTATTTTTTTTCTACGGCTTCAATTTAAGCAGTTGTGCTCAGAGCTTTTCGTGCCATTGCACAGCATGGCCCCTTGCTAAAAGCTTTGTGTGAGCCGAGTGTGGCAGCAGCAGTTGCAGTAGTGGTGTGTGTGTGTGTGTGTGTGTGTGTGTGTGTGTGTGTGTGTGTGTGTGTGTGTGTGTGTGTGTGTGTGTGTGTGTGTGTGTGTGTGTGTGTGTGTGTGTGCGTGTGTGTGGTGGCTCAGGCTGCCTGTGTGTGTGTCTGTGTGTGGTGGCTCAGGCTGCCTGTGTGTGTGTGTGTGTGTGTGTGTGTGTGTGTGTGTGTGTGTTGGCTGGCTGGCTGGTTGTTCAGCGGTGGCTGAGCTGCTGCTTGGGGCCCCAGTGGGGGGCTGCTGATACGTTCATGGCTGTTTGATATTGTGTCGTGTGAAACGTGAGAGCCCGACTTCTGCGCTGCTAATCTCAGCCCAGCATCATCGCTAGCGTTAGCGTGAAAAGAAGAAGAAGAAGAAGAAGAAGAAGAAGAAGGAGAAGAAGAAGAAGAAGAAGGCCTGCCTGCGTGGAAAGGAAAGGAAAGGCAAGGAAAGGAAAGGAAAGGAAAGGAAGGTTGAAGGCACAAAGCGGCTAAACACGCCACAGCACAGCCCCCAAAGCAAGCCATTAATACACCGAGCATGACTCCCGTGTGCGGAAATAGGCAGCCGGCTCTCTTGCTCGCTCCCTCCCTCGCTCGCTCGCTCGCTCACTCACACAGAGGCTGACTCGGAATGTTCATCTCTAATTAGACTTCTAGGAGGATAAAGTGAGCCGGGCTCCACGAGTAGCGTTTTTGAAAATCAAGCAAGCACACGACAAATTTAATTAGCTTTTTCTTTTTTATGGGTAGAATTTTGTAAAGATTGCCAACTGCCATGTTAAGAAATCTGCACCAGCACTTTGGCATGTCTGTTTTTAGATGCTGTCATTTAAAGGGGAAAAGAAGAAATGTGTTAAATGGGTTATTAACTCAGCTCAGGACAAAACTTATGTGTGTGATTTTTATTTTCTACCTTTCGCAGTTTTAGTAGATTCAATAACCAGTCTACTTGGATATACTGTAGGCATAACTTAAAGGAGAAATGCTTTGTGAATCAATCCATAGCTGGTTGTATGAAGTCATGAATTATCTGTAGGAAAAAGAATAAGAAAATTTGAACAACATGGAGTGAATAGCAAACTGGTGGCTATTATGAACTGAATGGAGCATAGTAAAAATGAAACTGAGAGCCAATATCTGTACCCCATTAAGTTAGTGTTAGCTGCCGATTCACTTTGTAGTCTATGTTGTATAGACTATATGTGTATATGCATGGTGTATATATATCAAATTTCACATTCCTTTTCCTACTGACAGGACGAGTGAGCCCAAACAACAGCGTTCACTCTTTAGGAGTCAGTGCTTCTCAACAGATGACAATCCTCATGTAAAACGATGGTAATCAGTGTCTGTCTTCACATAGGCGGAGGAAAAGAGAGCTACTCTTTCGCCAGGGGAACTTAATGTGGGTTTTGTTTCTTCTTCCCAGGCTGCGTACACGTATGATTGATGAGGATACACCCGCGGATTTGCCCAACACTAACCAAGGAATTCCACAGCGTCCACTGGTAAGGCTTGACTGATGGCCTGTCAGTACCCCCCACACACACACACACACACACACACACACACACACACACACACACACACACACACACACACACACACACCTGCTGACCCCCAGCGCTGCTCAGCTCAGTTTTATGTGATTGTGTTTACAGAGAGCTCCCTCAGATATCCCTGATCAAGCTAGTGGCTCAGTTGCTCACTTATCACAGACACACACACACACACATACACTCACACACACACACACACACGCACACATAGACATGTTGGGTGGCAGAAGTGATATGTCTGGAAGGGGCTGGAAGATGTGTTTTTTATGTGTGTGTGTGTTTGTGTGTGTAGTATGGTGCACTGTTGGCCCAATCTACAGCTATGCGTGTTGTTTGTCAAACAGAGGCAGCACTGGTGCTGTGTGTGTGTGTGTGTGTGTGTGTGTGTGTGTGTGTGTGTGTGTGTGTGTGTGTGTGTGTGTGTGTGTTCTTCTCTGAGCAGCAGCAGGGGAAGTTGCTGTCCAACATGAGTCATAATTATCAGAGGGGAGTGGAAATCTTTTTGGAGAGGCCTCTCCTTTCCTCTCTGCTCCCCCCCCCCCCCAACACACACACACACACACACTCACACACGCCCCGCCTCAGCCCCAGTCTCCTAGTCCACCACATGGAGCCCGTGTCAGTTTAGCATTACTGTCATGTCATGTCATGTCGGCCATGATTAGCACAATGAAAGATGTTTCACTCATGGCGTATCCAGCACAGGCGTGCAGAGCATGGTGCACTGTCGGCCCCATCAGTGTCCACGTGTGTGTGTGTGTGTGTGCGTGTGTGTGTGCGTGTGTGTGTGTGTGTGTGTGTGTGTATGTGTATGTGTATGTGTGTGCGTGCGTGCGTGCGTGTGTGTGTGCGTGCGTGTGTGTGTGTGGAGCATGGTGCACTGAAAGCACCATCAACAACCATGCGTGTTATTTGTCACACAGAAACAGCAGTGGAGCTCTGTGTGTGTGAATGTCCATGTGTGTGTGTGCATCTGTGTGTGTGCATGTGTGTGTGCGTGTTTGTGTGTGTGTGTGTACTGATGAAGCACTGAGTAGCTGGAAGGTGAATGGTTTTGGTGGCATCTGCATTATGCTAATGCAGCTGAGAGGACTGAGAGGGTGGAAGCACTGCTGCCAGTGGAGGAATGTGCAGCCCTCCCTCCTTGCCTCTCTCTATCCCTCTCTCTATCTCTCTTTCATTTTCTCTCTCTCTCTCTCACTATCTCTCTCTCTCTCTCTCTCTCTGTCACTCTCTCTATCTCTCTCTCTCTCTCTCTCTCTCTCTCTCTCTCTCTCTCTCTCTCTCTCTCTATCCCTCCTGCCTGCCTGCCTGCTGTAAATTATACATGCAACCTGCAAATTCTCCAAGAAACAGGGAGGGAGCGGGAAAAAAAGAGAAAGAGAGAAAGCAAGGAGTCATGCATATCAGATTACCCCCCTCTCTCTTTCTCTCTCTCTTTCACACACACAGACACACACACACACACACATCCACACACCCGCAGACCGACTCTTGCTTGCACACACAGATATGCTGATCCAGTAGACAGTCACACACACATTTATATGTGCGTAAAAAAGCCTAAAAAGGCTTGTATGCAAAAACGTTTCTGTGTTACACACACACACACACACACACACACACACACACACACACACACACACACACACACACACACACACACACACACAAATACACCCTTTCTCACATACACCCTTCCTTAATACTAGTGGCCCATATAGTATGCTCTCAGTTAGCTGAGAAGCAACATCAGTGGTTGTGAGGAGATTCATTTGTAGTCTGAGCTTTAGGACACTAAGTCCCATCAGCCCCTGGGCTCTGGTGTCCAGCCGTGGCCTGGCCTTGTCTCTTGTCATGGGCTCCAGTGTCTGTCCAGCCCTGGGCCCATGGACTCAGCCGTGGCCTGGAAGGGGAAATGTTTTCAGAGCTGCAAGAGGAAACTGTTACTTCCTCTGCTGTTGTCACGTTTGAAAGGAGATCCAGACGACTGTACCGTAGGAGCGGCTTTAGGTACTGTAGCCCAGCCAGTGTTTATCTGAAAATGAAATCAAGGGATTATGTCCATGACACGGTTTCACGTATAAATCAGACAAGATGAAACGGGCCTCATCCGTAGCGTCCTATACATTTCCAAACTTAATTATGCTGTCAAAGCTACAAGATTGATAGGGATTAGCAGGCAATTAGTCTTAATAATTTGTGTTTATGACTGTAGGGGACCACACAATTATTCCTTAGTACAAGGATTAATTTGATTGATATGTATTATGACTGCGTCTAGGCTTCCTGAAAATATTTACCTACAGTATTTACTGCTTGTCCATTAGCCTGCATGTAGCAGACTCGGGTAGAGTGCTGTTTCATAGCTAAGCAGTGTAGCAGTGGCTAAATAAGAGGTAGGTAAGCTAGGAATTTGTCATTGATCATTTCTGTGATCAAAGTGGTCCACAATATGCAGAATCAGATGTTTAAAAACACATGAGAAACGTGTTTGATAATGGAAGATTATTGATGTAGTATTAATAAAATATATATTAGGATAATGCAGTGGGATTTGGTAATGTTAAGTTGTATGTGGTGCATAAACTCTATTATGAGGTGGATAAACTCTATTTTCAAAATTTGAGAGGTAGATAATTTGTGTTTTACTTGCGTTTAACTACCACTACATCCCTGTAGCTAAGCACATGTAAACTGACAGCTGACAAAGCCACATACACAGTAGGCAGAGAGAGGCCTGAATGCAAAAACGTCAGACACACACACACACACACACACACACACACACACACACACACACACACACACACACACACACACACTACACACATCTCTCTCTCTCTCTCTCTCTCTCTCTCTCTCTCTCTCTCACTCACACACACAGACACACTTTGAGAGGTACATAAACTGCTTTTTTACTTGCGTTTGGCACATGTAAAGTGACAGCCCCAATCCAGGACCAAAGACAGTACAGTAGGCAGAGAGATGCCTGAGTGGTGCCCAAAGGCTCCATTGCTAGCCTACTGCTACAAGTACTACTAATCTACTGTATCTCCTTGTTCTTTCCCAGTATAACCCATTTTAAAGTATCATATTTGTAAGTTCACACATTCATAGCTACATACTGTATGCTTACTTATGTTATGTTAGGTAGAATTGATCTCATTGCTTTGTCAATACAAACGCTTTCTTGTCATGCCAATAAAGCACCTTTGAATTGAAATTGAATTGAATAGAGTGGGCTTGTGTGGAGAACAGAGCGATTTCCCCCGTCTGCCTTGATTAAGGCCTGAGAGCTTTCAAAAGGAATGCCCAGTCTGCTCGGCTGCTTGCTCGCCTGCCTGCCTGACTGCCTGGCAGTGTGTGCAGTGTGTGTGCAGTGTGTGTAAAAAAGTAGGTCATGGGTGTGGAACACGTACAGTACAGGGGGATTGTGTCTTGCCCTGAAACTGTGTGATAATCTGCATCGTTTCATACTGCGACACATTTCTGACATGCTTTTGTGATTTGAGAGGGGATTTGACTTACTTGAGCGGGCCAGGCCTTGCCGGGCGTCATGGCCATGCCAGTGCCATGCCCATACCATGCGGCAGAGAGGAGGAGGGCACACTAGTCGCCAGCGCCCATCCATGAGAAGCATCAGTAAACAAAGACTGGCAGCAACTGGCACAAATCAGATTAAGCGCCAGGAATGTAAGAGGATTAATTGGGGTAAATCTTTTTTTTTCTCTCTCTCTCTCTCTCTCTCTCTCTCTCTCTCTCTCTCTCTCTCTCTCTCTCTCTCTCTCTTTTTCTCTCTCTCTCTCTCTCTCTCTCTCTCTTTTTTTGGGAGGTCTGCAGCTATAATAGAGAGAGACTACAAGCAATAGTGGCAAATGCTGCGAAAGTGCACACAAGCTTGATTCTCCCCAACTGTTGCAAATTTAATTTCATCCTCTCGCTCCATCCTCTTCCCTTCCTCCGCCAGTAGAAAACCTTTGTCGTCTGCATCGCTGGACGTGCAACACTGACCCCTCTGACCTCTCTCACCTGTGGAGGTAATAGGCTCTTTAAATGCGCAAGCGGTGATGTAAATGGTTTGAGGAAAGCCCATCTCAGATGCATTAACGGAGCGCCACTTAGCCCACCCATCAGACGCAGAGTGCTCTGCCCCTGGAGTCCTCCGCCAGTGTGTACCTCACCCCTCCACCCCCCGCCCCACACACACACACACACACACACACACACACACTCCTGCCTCTGTGCTCGCCTGCCTCACCCCATGGCTAAGTGGACATGATCAATGTGCAGGCGGATCATAAATAACCCGTATGAGTTTCAGGGGGGCTAAGGGGGGGACTGGTGTAGAGGTGGAGGTGGAGGTGGTTGTGTGGCTGCAGCTGCAGCAGTGGCGGTGGCTGTGGTGGTGGCGGCAGCGGCAGCCCTGTCGTTTTGCAGCGTGTCCTTTTCACCTTGCCTATTCCGAGTCAGCGAGTGCTGCGGACCTCAGGGGATTGAGGGATAGAGAGGGGAGGAGAGAGAGAGAGAGAGAGAGAGAGAGAGAGAGAGAGAGAGAGAGGGAAGGAAGGGAGGAAGGAAAGAAGAGCATTATGAGAGGAGAGGAGAGGAGAGGAGAAGCGGTGAGGAGAGGGAGAGAGAGAGAGAGAGAGAGAGTGTGACTGTGGATGTGGTGGATGGAGGCCTGCAGTCATGTGACTGTGGCTGGTTAATGGATGCGGCGCGAGTGACGTCATGCGAATCCCACGGCCGGAGCGGAAGCTGGAAGTACACTGCAGGTCATTTCCTTTTCGTCACGCTCCCGCGCATAGTCCCCTCCCCGTGACCTTTCACCTCAGCCGCGTTGCACATGTCAGATATTCCTCTTTGCCTTCGGAACAAGCCCCGACTAGTCCCCCCCCCTCCTCCTCCTCCCCTCTCCCTGCCCCCTCCCCCCCTCTACTG
>JAODXP020000006.1:17237903-17240403 GCA_027497455.2 Sardinella longiceps | reverse complement strand
TCAGTGAGGCAGAGAGGGCTCGGTGGAAAAGGGCAGCGCTGTAATGGCTGTGTGGTTTGTGTGTGTGTGTGGTGTGTGTGTGTGTGTGTGTGTGTGTGTGTGTGTGTGTGTGTGTGTGTGTGTGTGTGTGTGTGTGTGTGTGCTGACTCTGAGGAGCTGGACTCAGCTCTTGGCTGGCCGGCTTGTTTGCTTTGGACCGAGTGCTGGATCCCCAGACGCCTCTCAGCACGGCACAGCCCAGCCTTGCCTCTCCTTCTCTATGACCCACAGTCCCTCTGAGTCTCTCCCTCTCTCTCTCTCTCTCTCTCTCTCTCTCTCTCAGTCCCTCTGAGCCCAGCCGGGCTTCTCCCTCTCTCTCTAAAGGTTAATGCACATTGCCACGACGTCAACCCAAAATGTGTGTGTTGGGTCCGTCTTTTGGAGGTTTGAGAAGAGCGGCAGACATGGGGTGACCTCCGCTGACTGGTGCAGTCGGTGTGGTGTGGTTGGCACTCAGCTAGGTGTGTGTGTGGCTTCTATAAGCAGGGCTGATAGTGTTCAGGCATCATGCCTGATTTCAGGCGTAGCCTACCAGTATGACTGGAGAAAAAACAGGATTCAACTAAAATTTCAATTGAATATATGGAGTTTGCCCATGACCAAGTAGTGTTTTAAAGTGCGTTGCAAACCTAACACCCCAGCACGGAAAAATGTTCAGGCTTAGGATTTTTTTTCACTATCAGCCCTGTATAAGAGCCACAGTCCCTCTCAGTCCAGACACAGAGCCTGTAAGTCCAGCCTGGCCTCTCTCTCCTCCTCTCTATCCCTGAGCCACAGTCCCTTGCGCTTTTCACTTTCTCTCAAGTTGCCTGTCGTAGAAGGCACCAGCGGAATACTTCAAAACATAGTTGACTAGAATGCCGTCTTTATGTTCATTTCATTGTTCAGGCGCCATTGCAAAGATATTGACAGATTCTACAGAAGGTTGGACGTTAAAGGCAGCATCTATGCTTCCCTCAAAATTTGGCAAAAGGAAGGTACAGTACTTTTGAAGGCAGCTTTTTGTCTCTTTTTCTGAGCCCAGCCACCATCCCACACCGCCCAACCCAGGCCACTTGGTCACAGGCCAGCTCACATAGGACACAGGAGGCCCGTGGCAGAGAAATCATACTGTAATATAAGTGTAATATCTGTACAAGTACGCGCGCGCACACACACACACACACACACACACACACACACACACACACACACACACACACACACACACACACACACACACACACACAGACACTGAAGTACACATAACAGAGTGGGAATGAATAGAATTCTTTATTAACGCATTATGATGTAGTTGGCCATTACTGGCACACACACACACACACACACACACACACACACACACACACACACACACACACACGTGAGCCGTATGAGCCGATGCCCTTTGCGTGTGCTGTGTGTGTGTGCGTGTGTGTGTGTGTGTGTGTGTGTGTGTGTGTGTGTGTGTGTGTGTGTGTGTGTGTGTGTGTGCTGTGCCAATGTGGTGGGACAGGCTCGGGGAGGAGGGCAGGGGGCGTGGGCCCTGGCTGGCTGTGTCGAGTCGCATTGAGGAGTAATGAATGGGCCTCACCTGGTGGTCTCAGTGCAGGCTGCCAGCCTAGTACGGTGTGTGTGTGTGTGTGTGTGTGTGTGTGTGTGTGTGTGTGTGTGTGTGTGTGTGTGTGTGTTGGGGGGGTCTCCCACCAGTGCGTCCCCAGCAGCATGTGGCATGAGGCCGTGGCCAGACTCACATTAATCAAACCTCTCCACCTGCCCACCCCTCCCTCACAGGCCTCACCTCCTCCCTTTCTCTTTCTCTCTCTTGCTCTCTCTCTTTCAAAACCCCCTTCACTCTTTCCCCCCCCCCCTCGCTTCTCCCTCTCTTTTTCTCTCAACCTCCCCCCTCTCTCTCTCTTTCTCAAACCACCTCCCTCTCTCTTTCTCTCAAACCCCCCATCTTTCTCTCTGTGCTTTTTCCTCTATCCCCCTCTCTCTGTGTGTGTGTCTCAGGGGGAACAATGGCTCAGTGAGGTCTGCCTGTGAGGTGGCAGCAGTAGGCAGTGTTTGGCATGTGTGCACGCCACCAAACACACTCGGCACACAGTCAGTCGCCAGCTCGCTCAGGGATTAATGGCGGACTCCCGCTCTCGCCTCAGCCCTCGTCTCTCCTCTCCTCTCCGGGCCACGCCATGGTGTGTGTGTGTGTGTGTGTGTGTGTGTGTGTGTGTGTGTGTGTGTGTGTGTGTGTGTGTGTGTGTGTGTGTGTGTGTGAGAGTATGTGAGTGTGTGTGGGTGTGTGTGTGTATATGAGTATATATGAGTGTGTGTGTGTGTGTGTGTAAGTGTGAGTGTGTTTGTTTATGAGTCTGTGTGTGTGTGTGTGTGTATGTATGTGTGTGAGTGTGCTTGTGTGAGGTTAGGGGTTATGGTGGCACAGGGTGGTAGGGAGGGAGAGGGAGGCTGCCAGTAGTGGCTCCCC
>JAODXP020000006.1:17227903-17230403 GCA_027497455.2 Sardinella longiceps | reverse complement strand
CACGCACACACACGCACACGCACACACACTTGTGTTGGCACGGCCGCCACTGGTCCTGAGTCAGAGCCCTGTGAGAGGGGCCATGGCACTACTAGAGCCAGCAGCATGGGCATGGGCAGCCACACACACGCGCACACACACACACACACACACACACACACACACACACACACACACACACACACACACACACATACACACACACACTCACACTCACACACACACGTCTGATCTAGCCGCAGTGCCAACCTAACTCAGAGCGCCACTCCACTCCATTGAGTCTGCCCACCACAACTCCTCAGCCAGCTCCAACTATGTCCAAGACTCCTTGGACTGTCTGTGTGTGTGTGTGTGTGTGTGTGTGTGTGTGTGTGTGTGTGTGTGTGTGTGTGTGTGTGTGTGTGTGTGTTTTTCCTGATGAATTTGGACTGTGTGCCACTGGGACTATGACCCACAATGGTTCCATCACCAGGACTTCAGTGGATCTCTGTCTGACTTGGCCGTGGGTGCGTGCATGTGTGTGTGTGTGTGTGTGTGTGTGTGTGTGTGTGTGTGTGTGTGTGTGTGTGTGTGTGTATACCCCTAGACCCTGAGCCTCAGTATGAAGTGTGATGGTGTGTGTGTGTGTCTCCGCCCCATTACTCTGAGCCCCAGTATGAAGTGTGTGTGTGTGTGTGTGTGTGTGTGTGTGTGTGTGTGTGTCCAAGAGAGCACGTGCTGTAAGTGTGAGTTTACTGGCGGTCCATTAGTGTCTAATCTGATTAGAGCTCCTACCGGTCCAGCTGGGCTCAACTCCACACAAAACCACTCATGATCACTGCTGCTGCTACTACTATGCACATACACTCACTATTGTACACACACACACACTCACTATTGCACACACACACACACACACACACACACACACACACACACACACACACACACACACACACACACACACACACACACACACACACACACACACACACACACACACACACACACACACACACACACACACACACTGATGCTCTCTCACACACACTATGGCACTCTCACACACATCTCGTACTTCTCTCTACTTCATGTAAGTGTGTGTTTGTGTGTGGTTATCATAGCCAGTGGGGTGGTCTGACTGGCAGCAGTGTTCGACCAGTAGGGTTGGTTGTCATGGGCAGTGGGGTGGTCTGATTGACAGCAGTGGTAAGCCAATAGGATTGATTATCACAGGCAGTGGGGTGGTCTGATTGGCTGCTTAGCCTATCACGTCTCAGTGTCTGCATGCTGCTGGGAGTCAGAGAGTCAGATCCTCTATGGAGACACCACTCTTGATTGGCTGTAATTAGACATGGCGTCTGTGAGCACGCTATTTATATCCAGTGCTTCAGAGAGCAGCACACACACACACACACACACACACACACACACACACACACATACACACACTGGTTGCAGGCTGCTGGTGCTTGCAGAGTGCTGGAATGACCCCTGGGATGTTTTCGTGTGTGTGTGTGTGTGTGTGTGTGTGTGTGTGTGTGTGTGTGTGTGTGAGGGCAGGGCAGGGGTGAGGCGAGGGGCTTTGGTTGCTGATAGCTCAGCATCCTGGCATGGCGTTGCTTAGTGAGACGCAGCGAGGCCGAAACCTGAGGCTCTGGAATCTGTCAGCTTACCTCGGAGGCTGCGGGAGTCGCAGCGAGGTCTCTGCACCCGCACCCGTGTCATACACACACACACACACACACGAATCGTCGAAAACTGCTGGGGGTAGATTTACAAGCTCCTGTCCTGTCACCCACTCTGGCCTCAGCCTGCAACCTAGCTTTAACCAAACTCAACACATGCGCACACACACACACACACACACACACACACACACACACACACACACACACACACACACACACACACACACACACACACACACACACACTAGTTGGCTACATGGGGCTAAGTAAGTAATTGGTGAAGCCAAAGCTGCGGAGTTCTGGACTCCAGTGGTGGTCTGGTGCCGAGCTAGCCTCCTCTCTTCTCCTCTCCTCTCATCCTGTAATCTGTTCTTCTCCTCCTCTCTCCTTTCCTATCATCCTCTCTTCTCCTCCCCTCTCCTCTCGCCCTCTCATCTGTTATTCTTTTCCCCTCTCCTTTCCTCTTCTGTCCTCTTCCAGCACCCTACCTCTTTCCATCTCCCCTTCTCTCCTCTCCTCTTCCTCGCACACACACACACACACACACACACACACACACACACACACACACACACACACACACCTGAATTCCCACCTGTGAGTCTGCCTGTGCATCTATCCATTCCCCCATCAATCAGCATCAATCTATGTATCTGCCTGTGCATCTATCTATCTATCTGTCCATCTCTCTCTGTGTCTGTCCATCTACTTGTCCATCAGCATTACTGTAAAAATATCTGTACTCTCTCTCTCTCTCTCTCTCTCTCTCTCTCTCTCTCTCTCTCTCTCTCTCTCTCTCTCTCTCTCTCTCTCTCTTCCCTCTCTGGCTC
>JAODXP020000006.1:17220403-17222903 GCA_027497455.2 Sardinella longiceps | reverse complement strand
CACACACACCTCTTAGCAAATGATCCTTAACACTCAAGTTTACATATCCCAAGTTATATGATGCCTTGCACTTTCACAGACATACACACACACACAATCCATATCATGTGCATTGGTTGTGTTGCTGAGTGCTTGTTGAGTGTGTTTGAGTGTGTTTACTGGAATGTGTGTGTGTGTGTGTGTGTGTGCTGTGTCCTGTGGATAAGCTAGCTAGGGTATGATGACGATTATGAAGACATCAGTCCCTCTTACTTCCATCAGCATTACTGTAAACATATCCATCCTTCTGTTACTCTCTCTCTCCATCCATCTCTCTCTCTCTCTCTCTCTCTCTCTCTCTCTCTCTCTCTCTCTCTCTCTCTCTCACACTCACACTCACACTCACACACACACACACACACACACACACACACACACACACACACATAGCTAGAGGGAGGTGGTCATTAGTGGGCCAGGGCCTAATTTGTTGTGTAATAGTGTTTTCTGCAGCTCCCTCCTTTCGCCTGCTAGTCTGATCATAGTGAGAGAAAAAGTTTACAAGCTCCTTTGCAATACACACACACACACACACACACACACACACACACACACACACACACACACACACACACACACACAGATGGTTTAAAGGTCACAAAAAGGCATTTGATTAGATTTGAATATTTTCCATCTTTCTTTTTGAAATGCTATTTTGGACCCAAAATGGGCTTCACAAATGAGCAACTAGTATTGCTGCCATGAAATGGATCAGAAGCTTTCTCTGTCTTGTTTTGTGCTAAACAGTAGCTGGATTATCATCCAACTACGGTAGCAAAGATCATTGAATCCTCTCTGACGGTAGTTGATTTGCATAGAAGTTATGCGAATTAGAAATCCATGGATGAAAACACCTCCAAAATTCGCACCAGTCCCCTGATAGCAATATAAATTTAATTCGCCTCAGGGGGGTGGATTAACTGTTGATGTGAATAAAGCAAACTGCAATTCAATTCAATGGAAAACAGTTAAATTTGCATATTTTCGTATTTACCGCATTTCTGTCCATAAATGTTGATCCCGCAGCTGGTCCAAAACATGTCACTTGATTAGCCTCATGCTCATTTTTCTATTTATTCACGTTCACATAAATTGAATGGAAACCAAGCTAGACTAGACTCCTTCTTGAGTGTTTGTCATGGACGTATTGCACTGGGTTATATAAGGGTGTTTTTCAAAAGATGCCCTCTGGGGGGTGGGGGTGGGGGTGGGGGTGGGGGTGGGGGGGGAAAGAGAGACAGAGAAATGGAATGGGTGGTGAGGGCAGAAGCGTTGTTGTTGTTGGGTGGTTGGTGAGACAGGCACGCTCTATTGCTCGTGCTGTGCTGTCGTCACCCACACCCACCCCTAGCACCCAGGCCAGCACAGCACAGGCCAGCACAGCACAGGCCAGGCCAGGCCAGCGTGGCCACCAAGCGGGTGTCAGGAGGCTTTATATGTCACTCCCCTCCAGGCGCCCGGGGCCACGGCTTTGTCAAGAAAACAAAAGATGCAACCACACAGGAAGATGGAGGGAGAGAGAGAGAGAGAGAGAGAGAGAGAGAGAGAGAGGAGAGAGAGAGAGTAGAGAGAGAGAGAGAGAGAGAGAGAGAGAGAGAGATGGATATTTTGCTGTTTTACATGTTCCATTCTACATTATATGCTTTGGCAACACTGTTTCTGTATGAATGGTCATGCCAATAAAGCAATAAAGCTTGTTGAATTGAATTGAATTGAATTGAGAAAGAAAGACAAAAGTAACGGAAATGAAGTGAGGTTTTAGCCTCTTCTCTCTCTCTCTCTCTCTCTCTCTCTCTCTCTCTCTCTCTCACCTTTTTTCTTCCTGAGCGTTTCCTGAGCTCACCTCAGTGTGCTGTGCTGGTTGCTTATATTGGCTGTGGTGTGAAATTTTGCTAGAGAGAGAGAGAGTGTGTGTGTGTGTGTGTGGGGGGGTAATCAATAGCCACAAGGTCAGGCGGACGAGTCCAGCCCAGCCCAGCCGCTGGTGATGGTGCGCGCACACACACACACACACACACACACACACACACTGGTGATGGTGCGCTCTGCTCTGGTTGTGGACTGGAGCTGGGGATTTGTAGCACTTGTAAAGGCTTAAAGGAACACCGGGTAGTTTCTTTGTGCTCCCGAGCACGCTCTCTCTCTCTCTCTCTCTCTCTCTCTCTCTGCTCTCTCTCTCTCTCTCTCCCTCTCCCTCTCTCTCCATCTCTCTCTGCTCTCGCTCTTGGACGCTCTTCTTCATGGAACAGAGCCACCTGCTGGTCACCGGCACTCACTGCGCCTCCGACCTCTCGGCCAAGGCACTCCGCCGCTCCGCTTCGGTCCAGTCAGTAATCTGACCATCTACTGCTGCTGCTGCTCACTGCCTCTCACTGCACTGTGAAGCTGTAAAAAAGCAGAGCAGATCCCATGGTGTCCAAGCACGCCCGGTCAGTCGCCACACTCAGCATGCCATTGGCGA
>JAODXP020000006.1:17210403-17212903 GCA_027497455.2 Sardinella longiceps | reverse complement strand
GGAGGTTTGGACGGTGAATGCACAACACCTGTGCGGCGCAGCAGCCAAATGCCCCAGCCTCTCCTCTCCTGCCAGTCGGATCAAATATGCTGCGATGCACAACATCAGCGGCATCAACTGTGCCATCAAAACAGAACACTTTTTCCCCTCCCTCGCTCTCTCTCCCTCCCTCGCGCTCTCTCTCTCTCTCACTCTCTCTCCCATATCCCTCTCTCTCTCTCTCTTTCACTCTCTCTCTCTCTCTCTCTGCCTGTCTCGCTACCTCCCCCCTCTCTCTCTCTCTTTCTCAGTCTCCTTTTTTTTGCCTATGTTTCTATGATTTTCCAATTCCAGTCCCTCTGTGTAATATTCTCTCTCTGTGTGACTGCTAGCCATCTGTCCGTGTGTTTGGCCCCACTCTGAGCGAGAGCTTCACACAGAATCTGCACTTAAACAGAGGATCACTTCCTCCCTAAGGTCCTTTTCTCTCCCTCTCCCTCTCCCTCTCTCTCTCTCTCTCTCTCTCTCTCTCGCTCTCTCTCCCTCTCCCTCTCCCTGGCGCTGCTGTTTTTGTCCCCTCACAAGCCGCACTGGCTATAGAGGATTCTTCACAGCCAGCAATCTCCCTTATGTTGTCAAGGATTTCCCCAGCAGGAGCACGCAGGGGACCGCATTACCGCCACAATGGAGACCAGCCCCCTTTTTTTTCTTCTTCTTCTTCTTCAGCTTTTTTTTGTCACACCAGCTCTTTGTCAGACGATCCCCCAAAAGCTCCCCATTCAAAACGCCGACCTCTGCTGCCCCCTAAAGACAGCGAGGGGACGTCTCCTCCTCCTCCTCTGTGCCTGTCGACCGAGACTGAAGCCAGTCAGAGCCCAGACCTCCAGTCAGGGGAGGGGAAAGGGGGTGTGGGATATTTTACATCACATGTGCTAATATGAAAAATAATAAAAAGCATTGCTCTGTCCCTCTTGATTACCCCGAGCCTGGAAACCGAAATCATTTAGTCCCACCCGACCGCAGCTCGGGAAAAGGCTGATGAGAGTGTGGGAAGAGCTCCGCACTCATCGCTTGGAAATGAATTCTCATCTCTCGTCTTGTCGTCTTGTGAGCTGCTGCGCGCCTGAAAGGAAGTTGCGGGGGGCGGTGTGTGTGTGTGTGTGTGTGTGTGTGTGTGTTTGGGGGGTATAAACAATATGCAGGAGCTCAATAAAAAATGAGTAAAGCCTCTCTTCATTGAGTTCTCCCGCCGCAAAAGCACTTCACTGCGGCCCCTTTGTTTAGCCTAGCGTCTTTGGCTATTGCTTTCAAAGTTGCGGATCTATTACATCTTAGCAGACAAAAGAAGGCAAGGATGGCGGATTAGGCTGCCCAGCAGTGCCAGGGGGAGACCTGCAGGCACACAGAGGCCTTTTGTGCTGGGGGTGGATCTGTCACGCAGACGGAGAGAAGGATTGAGAGAGAGGGGGATAGAGAGAGAGAGAGAGATAGAGAGAGGGGGCGCAGCTGCCTGCTAACACAGGGTTGTCCTCAGACGATGGATCCAAAGGTCCAGGCAGGCAGGGTCGGAGGCACACACACACACACACACACACACACACACACACACAGTGGGGGGAAGCTGTCGTTAAAACACTGGTGTTTGTGTGGTGATACTCTTCAAAGGAGCCGTGTTTGCAACAACCTGCCAAAAAATTACAAAATCACTGCTGTTGAATTTTGTCATCTAATCACAACGCTCTGTGTTTTGGGCAGGCTTCGCCAAAAACAACGGCCTTTTGAATTGGTGTTTATGTCTTGCGTATTCCTCTGATTGGTCATAGGCTATCCTATTGCGCGTAGAATTAGTTTGAAAGATAACAGCCTTGTTCCGCCCATGATTGAGTTCGGTCCATCTATCGATGCCAGACTGTACATTTTAATATTATAGGATGGCTTGTCAGGCTAGCTGTTTACTTCTGCTGAAGCTGATTTGTTTTTGTTTCCATTTGCAGCACTTACAGAATCCAGCGAACTTCCAGACGGCGGCGACGGAGCTGCTGGACTGGTGCGGAGACCCGAGGGCGTTCCAACGGCCGTTCGAGCAAAGCCTGATGGGATGCCTCACGGTAAGAAAAAAACCCCAGTGTCCTTCCTGTCAGGTGCTGGTGACACAAGGCTAAAGCTGCAGTCATGCTTCACATGCGTTCACACACACACACACACACACACACACACACACACACACACACATTTCAATGTGCAAGAGAGTGTCGCTTACGCTCAGGTCAGAGGGTGGCATTGACCCTTCCTATGCTTCTCTCACACACACACACACACACACACACACACACACACACACACACACACACACTCCTTTGAGTGCACAAGACAGTGGTGCTTAATCTGAGGTCAGAGGGAGGTACTCACCCTTCCTGTTCTGCAGCTCCTCTACAGCAGCTTCTAATCGATTATGGCTAAAGGCCAGTGCCCAGCACCTGCTGCCTACAGCCTCCCCTCGCATACACACACACACACACAC
>JAODXP020000006.1:17200403-17205403 GCA_027497455.2 Sardinella longiceps | reverse complement strand
ACCAGAAGTTAGCCTATTTGTCTCTGTTTTGTCTGGCTTTGTTTGTTGTCGTTTAGATTCTTCATAGAGGATCAGTATTTCAGCTCGGTTCATTTACAGACTTTTTATAGACAGGAAATGCTGCTGCTGTGCTGTGTTGGTGCAGTGTGTGTGTGTGTGTGTGTGTGTGTGTGTGTGTGTGTGTGTGTGTGTGTGTGTGTGTGTGTGTGTTATTGGCTCTGAGTCTTCCCCAGAGAGAGGTGCTGCAGAACTTGAGGAAAGCCTTAATTGCTCCTGTCTTGTGCCGGGGCGCTGAAATATTTAACAGCCGGAGCTCAGAGAGAGAGAGAGCGAGAGAAAGAGAGGAGAGAGAGAGAGAGAGAGAGAGAGAACTCTTTTAGAAGTTTCTGTTCTGTCTGTCTCGTGTCCCTCTGCACCTCGCACTGGGAACACAGGGTAGTTTTTGAGGATCACAGCATAAAGTGCTGTCTGGTCTTTGGCCCCCTACAAAAACACACTCTCTCTCTCACACACACACACTTATACTCTCTCGCACACACATTCACATAAACACATACACACATAAACACATACACACATATGTGCTTGCAGAAATGCATTAACGCACACACACACACACACACACACACACACACACACACACACACACAGACAAACACATGCTCACACAAGTGCATTAACACACACACACACACACTCACACTGACGGGTTGACACACACTCACACTCACACACACACACACACACACACACACACACACACACACACACACACACACTCACACTGACGGGCTGTTCTGTGTTCTCTTGTGTCCTCAGGTGGTGAGCCGAGTAGCAGCCCAGCAAGGCTTTGATTTGGACCTGGGCTACCGGCTACTGGCTGTGTGTGCAGCCAACAGGGACAAGTTCACCCCCAAGTCAGCAGGTAAGACAGAGAGCCCCTCCTCTCTCCTCATCTTCCTCATCTTCCTCCTCTCCTCCACCCCCTCCAGCTCCTAGTTCCTAAGGGCAGTATTCTCCCAGATATTGAAGTCCAAAAAAGTGCTTAATGCAGGCTGAAACGCATGGAGCTAAGGACTTTTTTGGACTTCAACACCTAGGAGAATACGGGGCTAATAGCATAGCTGGACCCAGTGTGCAGTGAGAGTGATGCTATCTCTCTCTTTGCTGTGAGTTGTAGAGGGGCTGTAATGATCACTGTGAGAGAATGTTGTGGCTGAGAATGAAAACTCACGGCCCGTGGGTCACATTCGGTCCGGGTCCGGCCCAGATGATTATGGCAGCCATGGTTCCCCAGCTCATTTTGACCTCTGCCTTTATAGACACACCACAGTGAGTCTCACTCAGCATCACAATTGCTGTATGTCAGTGCCTCCAGTCAGAACTGACACAGAGGAACCAGAGCGCAAGAGATCCAACACTAATCTCACTCTCAGCTGTGGAGTGTTGAGGTGGTTGGGGTGCAACTCTGTTTATTACACCACACCACACATTTTCAAGTGCTGTTTTTTGGCCACGTATCTTCAAAAAGCTGTTTTGAAATTCAAAAGGCAAACATGCACCACCCACATTTTTCACCACTACAACCCCCCCCCCCCCCCCCCTCTTTCCCCACTCCAGTCCTATTACAGTGATGTGCTAAGTGTTGCTGCTTTCCCCGTATATGTATATTTCTCATCTGGATGGGTGGCCTGGATGACAGTTAGCTCAGTAAATTACTCCAGCTATCGGAGATGGAGTTGGAATTAGAAAGGACTTTTTTTTTTTTTACGTTAAATGGACTTAATCAAAGATTTGTTTATGACACTGATGGAATATTGACAAAGCTATTTAGCTTTGCATCATTTTTTGCGTGACTTGTTTTGCCTAGAAACCTCCCTTTGAATTGAATTGAATTGATTTGGCTGTTTTTTATTTTTATTATCAAACCTGTGTGTTACACTCTGGGCATGCCAACAAGCCCTGCTCCCCAACTCTATTCTCCAGCTCCCTGCCTGCCGTCAGCTAGTAGTTGAGACAGAACAGATCCGTCTTAGGGTTTCCAGACAGCAGCAGCAGACAGAGCCGAGGCTCAGAGCCATCGCAGAGAAGCATTACACGCATCTCGGAAGAAGAAAGAAAGAAGGAAAAAAACACAAAACAATCCAGCCCTCCTCCTCTTCCTCCTCCTCCTCCGCAGCCGCAGCACCAAACTCAATTTTGCTCAAGTGTGTGTGTGCTGCTGTTCTGTGTACATTTGTCAAGGTGAAATGGTGGATGCGTTTGGACGGAGCAGAGACGGATAGGGTCAGAGGGAGGTCAGGCTGAGGTGTGTCCACACGCCACGCCACACCACCCTCTCTCTCTCTCTCTCTCTCTCTCTCTCTCTCTCTCTCTCTCTCTCTCTCTCTCATACACACACACACACACTCTCTCTCTCTCTCTCTCTCTCTGTCTCATACACACACACACACACACACACACACACACACAAATCTAACTCTCTCTCTCTCTCACACACACACACACACAGGGTCAGACTGATGTGTGTCCACACCACACCGCGTCTTCACTCAAAGACAAAACAAAAAACAGAGAGGAAGAGGGAGAACGAGGTGAAGAAAAGCTCAGAGAAGGCTAGGCTAGGCTAGGCTAGGCTAACCGCTCCTGAATGAAGACAAACGTGGCTTTGAAAGACCCCGGCACATAACCATGGTTACGTGGAAGGAGGGGGGTTGGGTGACTTTTTGAGGCCCACTCAAAGGCTGATTTGCGGCTCTGTTGAGCGGCTGCTGGCTTCTGGTCTGTGTTCATTGGGCCTGTGAGAGTGTGTGTGTCGGGACAACATGGCGAGGCTCTTTGCCATACACATACGCACACACACACACACACTGTGTGTGTTTCACACTCAGAATGAGACTGGTACTTGCTCAACTACACCCATACTCAGCAAATTCCTTTGACCTTCATTCATACATCTTATAGCTGCTTTTATAATGTAAAGTATGAACAAAACGCAAAAGAGTATTACTGTATAATGTAACCACACAGCTAACCCATGTCAACACAAGCTCAACCATGTGTATGTAAGAGAGTGAGAGTGTGTGTGTGTGTGTGTGTGTGTGTGTGCCTGGGTGTGTACAGTTAGTGCACACGTGTGCGCTTGTGTGTGTATGTGTGTTCATGTGTGTGTGTATAGTGTGTGGCAGGAGTGTGTGTGTAGCGCAGTCAGGAGTCTTAGGGATGGGACACACATACACACACACACACACACACACACACTGGGCCAGAGCTGGCAGGAAGCAGATGTGACTCAGCCTGGCCCACTGCATAAGCATCCATCTTAGCTCTGTCACCAGGGCGTCTGCACATCCAGACAAGGAGACCACAAAGGCAGCACACACACACACACACACACACACACACACACACACACTACACATCAGCACACACACACACACACACACACACACACACACACACACACACACACACATACACATCACACACACACACACACACACACACACACACACACACACACATGCACACACACACACACACACACACACACACACACACACACACACACACTCACAAAGCAGAACATTCTTCTGTAATCATATATGTACACAAGTTCTATGGAGGACACATGGATGATGCTCAATGCAGTTAGAAGAGAGAGAGAGAGAGAGAGAGAGAGAGAGAGAGGGAGAGAGAGAGAGAGAGAGAGAGAGAGAGAGAGAGAGAGAGAAAGAGATAGAGATGAGAAGCGATAGACAGACGATGCTCCTGCATTGCGCCTGCTGTCTCTGTTTTGTGGGAATGAAAGTGCCGTCGCAGCGAAAAGTCACATGACAGGGAGAATGGCGACAGTGGGGCGGCCAGCCGACACCAGAGACCCCGACCTCAGAGTGTTTACGTGCAACTCACCAGCCTCTCTCACACACACACACACACACACTCTCACTCAAAAAGACAAACACACACACACACACACACACACACACACACACACAGATCCTCGCAATGTACACACACACACACACACACACACACACACACACACACACACACACACACACACACACACACACATACAGAAGCGCACAGCACACAGAACACAATCAATACAGCATGCGTCTGCAGGCGCTCCAGATGAAAGGTTTTGGCTGGCCGGTGGGTTGTCTCATCTCTAGATAAAGACACGAGTGATCAGAGTTTCATTTGAATCAAAGACACAGGCGCTGAAAAGAGTGGATGATTATTGAAAGGTTATGCGTGTGTGTGTGTGTGTGTGTGTGTGTGTGTGTGTGTGTGTGTGTGTGTGTGTGTGTGTGTGTGTGTATGGACCTATTTGTCATGTTTGCGATTTGACCCTTGCATATTTGTGTACAGTATTCATCTATATGATTCAGTGGATCCTCATTAGATATGAGTGTGTGTGTGTGTGTGTGTGTGTGTGTGTGTGTGTGTGTGTGTGTGTGTGTGTGTGTGTGTGTGTGTGCGGGTGGGTGGGATGGGGGCTATTTGTTGTGTTTTGGATTTGACCCTTGCATATGTCTATACCGTATTCATCTACATGATATGCGTGTGAGTGACCTTAGTAATGTGTGGTTAGCATTGTGGCTAGTTAGCTTTAAAGCAGACATCCTTCTCATCTCTTTTTTTCTATCGGTAGTCTTACAGTAAAAACTCAATATGTCTGCCTCGCATTCAGCAACTAGACTAGCCTGACATTTACAGTGTTGTTACAAAACTAATCCCTATGTAGAGTTCTCAGATAACTACTGCTACTGTTCTCAATCTCCTGGGCCTTTGAAATGGTCAAGTGTTTGACAGGAGAATTAATTAGACTCCTCCAACTCCGACAGGATGAAATTCACACCAGTTTAACACCTCATCAAAGGCCAAACAGTGCAGTGTTGATCTCTGGCTGCTAAAGCCTGACTGAGTCTGAGTCTGCCTCAGCTGCCCTCCCAGTTGGAGTGTGTGTGTGTGTGTGTGTGTGTGTGTGTGTG
>JAODXP020000006.1:17185403-17195403 GCA_027497455.2 Sardinella longiceps | reverse complement strand
CCCCCTACTTGACTGTGCTAAGCTAGCAGATAGAGCGCTAGTGCAGTGTGGTTGCTAGACAGAGCTGTGGGCATCTGAGCTCAGCCACTTTACAGGGCTCCACAAAGTTTCTTTTTTTAAAAAAAGCTTAACCTGATTCTCTTTACTCTCTCTCTCTCTCTCTCTCTCTCTCTCTCTCTCTCTCTCTCTCTCTCTCTCTCTCTCTCTCTCTTTTTATCTCTTTCTCTCTCTCTCGCTCTGTCCCCTTTCTCCCTCCCTCTCTCTCTCTCTCTCTCTCTCTCTCTCTCTCTCTCTCTCTCTCTCTCTCTCTCTCTCTCTCTGCCTCTCTGTCAGAGGTAGGTGCAGCAGGAGCCCATTAGCAGGGAGCTCCATCTGTGATTGGCCATGCCTTGGAAACAGAGAGGGAGAGAGAGAGAGGGAGGGAGAGAGAGTGAGAGAGAGAGAGAGAGAGAGAGGGAGGGAGGGAGGGAGTGAAAGAGAGACACTGCCGATGAATAATTGATGTGCATTGTGCAGTTGCTGGACAGGCAAGGGAGAGAGGGAAAAACAGCACGGGTGCCCTGAGGAAAAGGAAAAAAAAAAGAAAAGAAAAGAAAAGAAAAGGAAGAAACGAGTGGCGAGAGAGTAAAGAAAAGAGAAGAAGAGAGAGAGAGAGAGATAAAACAGAGAGCTGAGAGATTGCTCAGGAGTGTGTGCAGCCACTTGAGCCTTGAGCGCTGAGTGTTTTTGCCCCCCTTCCTCTCTCTCTCTCTGTGCAATGAGGAGAGTGAGATGAGACGCGCTGTGCCAGTTTGGGGGTAAGTGTTTGTGTTTCTGTGTGTGTGCGTGAGCGTGTGTGTGTGTGTGTGTGTGTGTGTGTGTGTGTGTGTGTTTCTGTGTGTGTGTGTATCCGTCCATCTGTGAGTGAGTTTGTATGATGGTGTCCTGTGTGTATAGGGAAGTGCAGGTTAGTTGGTGTCTATGCCCCTGTGTGTGCTTGCGTGTGTGTGTGTGTGTGTGTGTGTGTGTGTGTGTGTGTGTGTGTGTGTGTGTGTGTGTGTGTGTGTGTGTGTGTGTGTGTGTGTGTGTGTGTGTGTGTGTGTGTGTGTGTGTGTGTGTGTGGGTGTGTGTGTGAGTGAGTGTAAGTGTGTGAAGTGGAGTAGTAGCCTAGTGTTTGGGAGTCCCAGTATGGATGTGTTGGCTGTAAGTCAGCAGGCTTGTTTGGTGCACACTGGGGGGGCCTATAGTGTGTGCGTGAGTGTGTATGTGTGTGTGTGTGTGTGTGTGTGTGTGTGTGTGTGTGTGTGTGTGTGTGTGGGTGCAGTGGTGGAGATTCCCTGCTGGGGGTTTAAACTAATGGAATGGGAGTCCTAAAGCGTGACTGCAACCTCTGAGCTACACACATGATAGAGCCTGAGCAGCTGCCTACATCTGACCCACTTCCTGCTCCCTCTCTCTTTCCTTCTCCCCCTCTCTCTCTCTCTCTCTCTCTCTCTCTCTCTCTCTCTCTCTCTCTCTCTCTCTCTCTCTCTCTCTCTCTCTCTTTTAGTTGCTGTCACTCCCTCTCTCCTCTCTTTCGGTTTCTCTGTCTGTCTGCCTCTCTCTGATAGGGTCAGGAGGATGATTTTGATTGTCTCTAGGAGAAGCACTGACCTACTTGAGACACTGTGTGTGTGTGTGTGTGCGTGTGTGTGTATGTGTGTGTGTGTGTTTTTAAAATAATGTGAGTCCCCTCAGCAGTGTGACGTGCGGGCAGCGACAGGCCGGCTCCAGCCATTCACCCAATTAGGCTGACAGGAGAGCGGGGCAGCGGGCGCTCACCCATTCATCAGCCAAAGCTCTTTAATTGGCACTGCTTGTAAGTTCACTTGGCCTGAAAGAAACAACACCATGGAGACTGAGAGAGAGAGAGAGAGAGAGAGAGAGAGGGAGATGGGGGTGGGGGGCTACCAGTAAATAGTTGTATTTACATGAAAAGTGTTTCTCAAAGTCGAGGAAGCATGCTCGGAAGGCTGCTTTTCCGAGTATCCTACATCATTATGTGTCGCCAAGCACTGTTGTCTAATGTCAAGGATACTTCTAAATTCCATCGAGGACTGAGTCCTTCATTTGTAGACTTTTCAAGGCTGCACTGATGGAACCTCATCTCCGCAGTTTATGACTTCCAAGGCGAGCGTTCTACCAAGGAAGCATTCTCGACTTTGAGAAACACTGGGATTTGTCTCTGCCCAGGGCTTTTACAGTAGAACTGCATGCAGTGCAGTGTGGAGGTGGACATGTCTTGAGAGGTGAGGTTCTTTATGGTCAGAGGAGTACTCCAAAAAAAAAAGTGGGTTTACTGGTTGAACTGAGTATTTTAACCCAGAGGTTTAAACCTGGCTTTTCAATTTCCAAAGTGGTCACAGGCTACACTGTATATACAGTCAGGCACTTTGGTAACATCCATTGTGAACATAGCCTAGTAGGGGACAGATTGTGGTGAAAGAGGTTCTGATGGCCAGTGACAGTAAAGAGAGCAGGCAAGGGAGGTGGTCCACTGTGAGTAGAGCTGTTGTGTTTGCTATAATGCTACACACACACACACACACACACACACACACACACACACACACACACACACACACACACACACACACACACACACACACACACACACACACACACACTGTATGTGAGTGTGTGTACTCCTCTCCTACCTGGATGTGAACATGCTGTGTGTATCTGTGTCAGTCCTTTCAGCCAGTTTAGTATAGGGGGTTGCAGCTCTAGAAGAACTTGCTGATCAAGCAGACATGACAACACACACACACACACACACACACACACACACACACACACACACACACACACACACACACACACACACACACACAAGATGCTCTCCTATGGAGTCAAATGCACCTCTGCAAGGATGGATGTCATGGAAGTGCATGGAATGTCCATGTAATAGATAATAGATACTTTTACATTTACATTTATGCATTTAGCAGATGCTTTTATCCGAAGCCACTTACAAAAAAGATTAACGTTAACATTCAAGCTACAACACAATTAAGTAGAATTAAATACCTTACTTAAAAGTGCAGTTAGCTAACAAGAAAGTGACAGAAGTTGAAAGTGCATAAGAGTGTGATTTTGTATTTTCCCATAGGAAATTCTGCCATGTCCTAGCTGCTAGCCTAGCGGAATCTTGGAGCTTTTCTAGAACATTGCTGCTTACTCACTGTGAAATAATAGAGAAAAAAACCCTGCTGATAGACTAGCTGTCTCTGCCATTTTCTGTTTTGTTTCTGTTCTGTTGCCTCACACATTCCCGTCTGTTGCCGGCCATGTTTGTCACAGTCTGGCTGGAGGTGAGACTCTTGCAATGAGTTAGTCTGTCGCCTTCCAGGCCAGCTCACACCATCCTTTGCGGGAGATGAGGAGAGGAGGGGGTTTTATAAGTGCTAGCTAATAGGCTGGCCTCCCCAACTGTCTTGCACTTGACGTGCTCATTGGTTGAATGGGGTCAGTGCTGTAAACTTGGCACTAACCACAGGAGTTCCTCTCACCAATTGAATTCATGTGTTATGTAATGCATCCTCCCATTCACCACCATTTGAACACGAGGCAATGAAATACAGTAGATGCAAGATTAGCTGTTTGGAAATCAAGTTGAGAGGTTTAAGACACATGAAAGACACATTAAAGACACGTCTAAGACAAGTTGAAGACATGTTTAAGACACATTGAAGCATTTAAGACACGTATGTAAAGTCTATATTTCAAGCAAGTACTGTAGTCGGTGGTGATCTTTGATGTCCATCAGCCTTGGTTTGTTTGGGCTGTTTTGTGAGGCAATGTGCAAACTCCAGAGTGAGTGTGGCTAGATTGTGTGTCCTCTGAGTAATGTGCGAGCAAAGGTGGAATATCTCAGCCCTCTTAAGAGCGCTCCGGCTGTAGATCTAACCTTTTATTTTTGTTTTTCTTTCTTTTTTTGTTGTTTTTGCCGTCTCTCCTGGAAGCCAACGCCGCTTGACAAAGAGATCCGCGCGGTCACTCCTCCCAGGCCGGCAGTGGCCTGATGCGCGTCGGTCTTCACGCACTGATAACTGGCAAATTGTGCTGTGCTGATGCTTGTTTTGTTTTTCCTTTTTGCTGTTGAGAGTTGAGAGTTGTCATTTGTGTGTTGCCTTGCCCCCTGCAGTAAAATGTTGAATTTAAACCCCACAGAAACCAACACCTGCAGGAGATGTCAGAGTGACTCAGGTACCCCTTCTGTGTTGTTCTCATGGCTTGTCAAAAACATCCGCGGAGAGAGAGAGAGCGCTCTCCTCCTCCCAGCCTTCCTCATTATCACGCCCTCCTCTTCCTCTTCTTCCTCCTCTCCGCTTCCATCTCTCTGCTCCGTTTGTTTTTTTGTTGGTTTGTTTGTTTGTTTGTTTTTGTTTTTTGTTTTTCTCGACGACTCAATTCTTTTGCTGTCATGTCGGCGAGCCCTCAACTTTGAGTCACCCGTGACGCTGATGCCGCTGTTTTTTATTTTTTATTTTTTTATTATTTTATTTTATTTGAATTTTTATTTTCATGTATTATTTTGTCCTTTTGCTAACGCATGAAGTGTTTTCAGATGTGATTTCAACTGTGTGTCTTATTTGCGTTGTTGATGTGGTGGTGGTGGTGGTCTGATGTGGTTTTGCTCAGGTGGTCTGGCCGGGGTTGGTGGGAGAACCTCTTGCTGTCCTTGCAGCCTTGGATGCGTAAGCAGAAAGAGAGAGAGAGAGAAAGAGAGATGGCTAGAGAGAGAGAGAGAGAGAGAGAGAGAGAGAGAGAGAGAGAGAGACTGAGACTGTTCACTGTGTTTGGTGTGCACTGGTTGAATACTAGTAGATTGGTCCATGCCAGATGTCTTTATTTATTTCCTCCATCCCAGAACTGGGCTTCTTCTCCATATCTTGGCCTCTTTGGCACTGGCTGCGCTCGTGATTCATGACATTAGTGCGCTCGAGCCGTCAGACAGTTTGACAATCCCACACATTCACACGCTGTCAGATCAGCCTCCTTCAGTCGTGATCCTTCACTATACCCTCCCTGTTTCTCTCTCTCTTTCTCGCTCTCTCTCTCGCTCTTTCTCTCACTCTCAATCTCTTCCCTTCTCTCTCTCTCTCCCCCTCTGTGCGGGCGCCTGAGTTCAGTCAGGCTCAAATCTGTCCTGGATGGTTACATCACCATCTGCGGGGTGCGTTGGCTGCCGCTGACCCAGTGGCCTCAGTCGGGAGGTAGTGGCTGCCGCTCTCGTCTCGTGTTGTGTGGTGTCCTCTCGTCTCATGTCTAACGCAGCGATTTTCCCATCGAGTCTGAATTAGTCTGTGGGTCCAATGGCAACTCCACTCAGCCACCATCATCAGAACACTACTGTAGCATTGTCACCAACACAGCAGTGATGTTAGGATGTGTCCAGTGTACTAGTTACAGTACAAGGGGAGATGAGTACAGCGTGTCTAGTACACTTCATACTAGCATGCTTCATTTAGAAAAAAGAGGATCCTTTTTTTACATTTCCTGTAACCACTAGGGATGATTGGGACATTTATGTCTACTCTATTAGTTGTGTCCTTCTTGTATTAGTGTTTGTGTGACAAAAACGTTGTCCTTCTATACTGTAATGGTTGGAGCTTTTGAAGCAGTAGCTACTGTATTTGATCTGTTGTCTATTTGACTATGTGACTGTGAGTGACCGTCCACAGCCCAGTTGCTATGTGAAGATCCTTCTATTCCAGTAGGCTGGCATGTCTGCTAGGGCATTACTGTACCAAATCTGTGGAGAAATCTACTTTTAGACCGGGACTTTGGGACTTTGGGGGAGTTTTCCTTCTAAGCTCCTTAACCTCACTGGGAAAGACCCACATTACAGTACCAGACTGGAAAATCATGGATTGGGAGTGATTTGGTGGTGGACACACAGATGTGTGTGAGAGAGAGAGAGAGAGAGAGAGAGAGAGAGAGAGAGAGAGAGAGGGGGGGGGGGGGCAAAGGGTAAGTGTGAGACCTTGCTGGCTAGGACAAGTGCAGTGGTGTTGAGATGGTCAGCAGTGGAGAGCCTGGCACAAGGGCATCTAGTACAAACACACACACACACACACACACACACACACACACACACACACACACACACACACACACTCGCTAAACTACTATTCTTCCATTCTATTCTTCAAGGCAAGGCAAGTTTATTTATATAGTGCATTTCATACATAGAAGCAGTTCAATGTGCTTTACAGACATAAAAGCAAGAACAGTCAATAATAAAAAATAAAATTGCATAAAATAAAAGGGGAATAAGACAAAAATAAATAATACAAGATATAATCATAAATAAATAATACGAGAAAGTAAGGATTTAGCCAAAACGATAAAATATTAGCTTCAGACACATTTATTACATAGTGTTGTGATGACACCCTTGCTAACGTGTTAACAAGTTTCGTTTTGTCTGGAAAGTGACTTCAAAATTGGCTCAAAATCTCCCACTGCTGTTGATTTGTTTGTGTTTTGCCAAGTTCATGCTGAAAGACTTGGTAGTTGTCTTTACTGTGTGGTGCTGTTAGCTATGATTTTCTCTGAACCTGACCGAATACCGGTTCAGAATTATTTGCATTTTCAGAAATTAAAATGACATGGTGATTTGTTTTCTTTATATGCACCGTTCTTGTTGAAGTTCACGGCAAAATGAGGTGTCAAATTAAAGATAACAACCTGGAGAAATGGATGTGAGTGTCAAACAGCCGATATAACTAAAATGAACAATTTTTTGAGCTCTTTACCTTTAAGTGGCCGAATACCGGTTGTCCCTGTCTAACAGTTCAGTAAAATAAAGTGTAAATTCAGTAGTTCTCATTCTCATTCCAGGTGTATAGCGCTGTCGCTGTATAAGGGTGAGACACTCCCACTTGTGCACTTGTAGCTCTAGTCAGTACTGTCTCTACTCCATCAGGTTTGAGTGTACTACTCAGGCAGTTTGAGTGTCCTTATTGTGGCCTGGGTGGGCTGGTGGCCAGTATCTGGGTCCTCACTCACAATGGCACGGTTGGTTTGTTTTGGTAGCGTGCTGCGTGCCATGGCTGCGCTCCAGTCCTGTGGCGTGCGTGCATGCGGCGTGTCGTGTTGTGGTGGTGAGGCGTGGTTGCGAGCGGACGGATCGGTGGGCCGACAGACGCGGTAGCCATGTGGCGGCGAGCTCAGGGGGATGGCGCGCTTAAGCCGGGGGAGCCGAGCCGACGCTGAGATGGCCCATAAAACCATCGCCAGCATGTCTGGCTCTGCGCACACACACACACACACACACACACACACACACACACTTGTCTCTGCCTGCCAGCCAGAGTGGACCCACAAACACACAGCCTAGGAGGGAGAGAGAGAGAGAGAGAAGAGAGAGAGGCAGAGGGATGCAGGGCCAAAGAGAGGGAGGGGGAAAGGTGGGGAAAAGAGAGAGAGAGAGAGAGATGGAGGGAGGGAAAAAGACAGAGGGGTGGGGGTAAAGGGTAAGTGCTTTGTGTCTGTGTCATGAGGACAGGAAAAGACTGGAGCTAGTTTTTGTAGTAGTTTCTCACAGTTCATTATTTCAAAGTTCTCACTATGAGTTGTTCTTCTCTGTTAGTGTTGCTGTCATTGCCGGTGTTGATTGTCATCAGGGTTGCCATAACTGCATTCGTTTTGATTTCCTCAGGATAGATTTAATTTCATTAGTTTCATTTATAATCCTGTTCATATCATTAAGCATCTCTGAACTTATGGCTTTATAGTGCTCACTCTATCTAAATCAATTCTTTCCCCCGGAGGAGTAGACAAAACAGACACACACACACACACACACACACACACACACACACACACACACACACACACACACACACACACACACACACACTTAATAAGCAATAAAAACACCTGATTCCTATATCCATTTGGAAACAGAGCATCTCCTGCCTATGAAATGATACATTTGCTTATTTCAATTCCCTCGCATAGCATTCATCTTGATGGTTTAGAAGACTGTTGACTGTCCCGCGCTGTCCCTGTTGCTCCATAATTCATCGAGGTAGATTCTCTTTGTGTCCAAATTCCCAACTCTCTCGTTCCCGCTCAGCACTCCTCCTCCTCCTCCGGCTCCCACTCCTGATCTGATCTCCTCCCTCCTCAGTCTCCTGCTCCTGCTTGGCCCCAGAACATAACATAGCATAACATGACAATGCTGTGGATGAATAAATGATGTGGAAAACAAAGAGCCTGTAATGTGACTGGCAACGGAGGTGCCAGAGAGTCAGGCCATGTCTGTTACCGAGGGGGGAACTGTGATTAGAAAGTCAAGCTGAGTGCTTCTCTCTCTCCCCTCCTTTCATCCCTCCTTTTCTCCCTACATTTCTCTCTCCATCCATCCCTCCCTCGCTCTCTCTTTCTCTCTCTTTCCTCCCTCCTTCCTACCTCTACTTTCATCTTTCCTTCTCTCCTTACCTCTCTCTCCATCCCTCCCTCTCTCTCTCTCTCTCTCTTTCTCTCTCTCTGTCTCTTCATCCCTCCCTCTTCCTCTCTCTCTCTCTCTCTCTCATGCTAGTGTTGTCATCTTGGCTCTCCTCCACAGAACAAGAGTGCTTTCTCTTTCTCCACTTGTAGCCGCTGCCCCTCTTTATTAGCCCCTAGAAAAGCAGCATCATAATTAAAAAGCTCCTAATGAGCCATTGAAGGCCATAAAAAAGGAGCGAGTGAGACACTGCTGGTGGGAGAGAGAGAGATGGAAAGAGAGAGGAAGAGAATCTTGAATCTTGAGAAAGAGGGAGAGGAAGAGAGGGAGAGAGAGAGAGAGAGAGAGAGAGAGAGAGAGAGAGAGAGAGAGAGAGAGAGAGAGAGCAAACAACGAGACAACAAGAGCACAGTTGGCAGATAAAAGCAGGTTTTTTGGGTGAGACACACACACACACACACACACACACACAGGAGAGGTAGGCATACATACTTTGTGTGGCTTTTGAGGTGATTTGTGTTGCTACGGTGACTCGGGTAGGCCACCAGTGGCCCCAGATCCTTTTTCTGTAGCAGCGGCTCCAGGGGGCAGTGGGGGGTCCGAGTCAGGCCTTGGGCTCAGGGCTGCACACACACACACACACACACACACACACACACACACACACACAGCCAGCCGTGACAGAACGTCCGGGCCTCAGCTGTTGGGACAGCAACAACAAGACTTGAATAGAGTGACACTGAGCAGGAGAAGAGATGGAGAGATGAAAGAGTGGGAGAGAGAGATGGGAAAAGAGGAGGAGATGGAGAGAAAGGGGGACAGAGGAGGAGGGAGAGAGAGAGAGAGAGGAGGAGGAGAGAAAGGGAGAAGAGAAAAGGAGGAGAGAGGGAAAGAGGAAGAGAGGAGGAGAGAAAGAGGAGGAGGAGGGCTAGAAAGGGGAGCGAGGGAGAGAGAGGCCTCCAGAGAGACGAGTGCCCTGCTCTGTCCATCTGTCCTGTCTGCTGGTCCCTCTCCTCACACTCAGTCCACCCTGCAGGGGCACACACAACATATTAGGCACACGCGCGCACGCACACACACACACACACACACACACACACACACACACACTAGGCGCACACACACACACACACAGCACATTAGGCATACACCCAGCTCGTCTGTCACCAGCCCCTCTAAAGGAGACACACTAGACCCCACCCACCTCCGCTACTATGCCAACACTTAGTCCTCATTAAAGTCTCCCTCCATATTTACTGGACACTCAGTAACTCTCAACAATCACCGCTTCTCTTCACTAGCGGCTACCTGTATTAGATCACTAACATTCCCTCGGAGAAGTACAAATAAATGGGTGATTTCTCGAAGTTGAGGAACCATGCCTGGAAGGTTGGTTTTCTGAGTATTCCACGGCATTGTGTGTCGCCAAGCACCGTTCCATTGTCAAGGATACGTCTAATAAATGATAGAAATGATATCGAGGACTAGCCATTCATTCGTAGCCAAAGTAATACAGGGACC